>OZ014506.1:77416960-78101960 GCA_963966075.1 Aphodius sticticus | reverse complement strand
TCCCACCTGTATGTCACCATATTATTAACCAACTTGACAAGATGGCGGACGATGTAGAAGTGTATTACAAATGCTGCCCAAAGAAATCTCTCAGAACAGTAATATGTGTAACCTGCGGCGAAGCCTACCACACAAGTTGTAAAGAGAGGTCTTGCAAGGACGCTAAAACAGTAAATGGCAACGTAATAAACTGTTGTACTCTACAATCTGAAGAAAACAATCAAAGCATGGTCGATGTATATCAGCAACTCGTGAGATCGAAAAACGCCGAGATACACGCAAAGAACGAAGTAATCGCAGCTAAGGATCAGATAATCCATGAATTGTACGAAAAATTGGAATTACTACGAGAAATTAAAAAGGTAAACAAACAGCATGACATAACCTCAACATATGCGTCTAAAGCTGCGACAATCAACAACACAGAGCACGCAAAAGAAAATTCATATGACGCACATGACATGAATCAAAGAAAGCATGGTGAAACAAATAGTAATGGGCACAAATCAGTCTACAATCAACAAAACAGAGACCACATGGCTCCGAGAGCAAATCCGCAACAAAAAGTAACATCACATCAACTACAACTGGCTATTCATGAAACACAAACAAAAGTCATAGCAGATAGGATTATCAACCTCCAAAAGGAAGATAACGAGAAAACCCAACATCAGAGAAATACTCTAATGAAAAGACGTCTCGGAACTGGCAAAACTGACCGAGACCAGGCGTTCACTGGAGCCGAAAGGAAAGTCTGGATTTACTTATACAGAATAAACAAGCAAGCAACTGCAGAAAAAATATCAAGTTACATAAAAGGCAAAGAGAACTTTAAGGAAGAAAAAATTACTGTAAAAGAAATTCCGGGCGAAAATGAAATGCTCAGAAGATTCGTGGTCACGGCACCTTTTAATAGAAAGGACGAGTTATATGATGAAGAATTCTGGCCCAGCAATGTAGGAATCAAACGTTTTGATTTTAAAAAGCACCAAGAATTTCTGAAAAGCGAGGGTGGTAATTTTTTATGAACACGTGCGCCCAACCATCCGATACGGGCGCAAAAGAGAACATCAAATGGCAATCAAAGAAGAAAAACCAAATAACGGTGATGTCAACGAATGTTCAATGCCTAACCAACAAATTAAAAGCACTCCAACTTGCTGCGGAAAGTGAAAAAGCACAGATAATTTGCGTATCGGAGCACTGGCTTGAGGATGATGATATAAACTTGTACAACATACAAGGTTACACAAATACCACCTACTTTTGTCGGAAGAGGCACCCAAGTGGCAGGAAACATACCCGTGGGGGTGTTTGTATCTTTATAGACGAACAACTGGAAGCTCAAGAATTAAAGTACATAAAAATTAAATCACTGGAAATGGAATGCGAGATCGCTGGGGTTCATTTACCAACATGCAACGTGACAGTTCTGACGCTATATAGGTCACCATCGGGAAATGCTAAAATCTTTATAAAAACACTGGAAGAGGCGCTTGAAGAGATAGTGCAACACAGCAAAGCAAGACACAACCCTAGTGGTTGCTGGAGATTTCAATATCGATACCAGAGTAGATAACATAGACACTAAAGCCTTGCAAAACATGTGCGCAGCCTTCGGGTTAAACTTTATTTTCACCGAAGCAACCAGAATTGATCGAGGAGCCAGGGCATCATGCATAGATAATATATTGGTCAACATAAGTCATTTGAAGAGAAAGCTCACAACTCCTGGTTATGGAGATCACAAAGCCTTAATAACAACACTCCCAATTGGCAACCAGACACCTGCTGTAATATATAGAAGACAGAATACAAAAAGGAACAGAGATAATTTTATCCAAAGCCTGAAAAGAGAGACCTGGAGTGAACTGGGAGACCAGGACAATGCGAACGCGATGATGGAAGTGTTTCTTCAAACATTTAACAAACACCGGACTAATGCCTTTCCAATAGTCAAAACAAAAAGAAACAGGAGGACCTGGACACCATCCCCAGAGATAATACAAATGAGGGAAACGGTCAAGTTAATGTACAGAATGCAAGAAGTAAAGGGTACTGCAGAAACACACACTATCCTCAAGCGTTACGAAAAGCATTATGTACAATGTGCTGAAAATGCTTACAAGGAGGAAAACTGCGCCAAGTTACTGGAAGCTGAGAACCGGTCAAAGGCAATATGGGATAGAATCAACATGGAAACGGGAAGAAAAGGTCAATCAAAAATCGCAGTGAGTGCTCCAACTTGCGAAGAGTTCAGCGAGTACTACTACAAAGGCCAGGCCAAATACAATACGCTTACGAGCACGACAAAGGTATCAGCAGAAAGTAGAAACGGCACTTCCTTTTTCCTTGCCCCAACCGATCAAGCAGAAATCAGAGGGATCATTCAGAATATGAAACAAAAGCAGACCGAGGACATCTATGGAATATCAACAGTAATTCTAAAACTAGCTGCAGAAGAAATATCTACCCCGTTAGCAAATATTGTTAATAAATCACTAACTGAGGGAACCTTTCCAGAGAGTCTCAAGAAGGCAAACGTCATACCTATCTACAAAAAGGGAGACGTGAAAAACTGTGGAAACTATAGACCGATATCGATTCTACCTGCCATCTCAAAGGTCTTTGAGCAAATACTCCAAGTAAGAATCACAAAGTATTTCCGAAAACATGGATTTTTCTCAAAGTGTCAATACGCATATCAATGCATGAAAGGGACAACCGACGCAATAGAGGACCTCGTGAAGTATGTGTGCATAGCACTTGACAAAGGGCATAAGTGTTGCGCACACCTCTGTGACCTCACCCAAGCTTTCGACAGTGTAAACCACGTAAACCTCCTACAGAAAATGGAGCAATATGGGTTCCGAGGTGTATCACTAACCATGATATCGTCATACCTTCAGAACAGACTTCAGCAAGTGTCAATAAAGGGAACAACTAGTATATTACGAGAGATGAATGCTGGAGTACCACAGGGCAGCATCCTTGGTGGACTTTTCTTCATAATATACATTAACGACTTACCCAATGCATTGGACTGCAAATCCATTGTATACGCAGATGACACTACATTAATAACATCAGCAAAAACTAAACCTGAAATGGAGGCACTTACCACAAAGAACATGCACACTGCAGAACAATGGTTTACGAAAAACGGGCTCACACTAAACGCCACTAAAACAGAAATACTCAAATTTGAAATGGATAGATGGGAAAAAGTTGGAAAAGCTGTTCGGTTCCTCGGAGTACGCATCGATCCTAGGCTGAATTGGAATGACCATATAGACGACCTCGCAAAACAACTAGCAAGAGCGGCCTACGCTATTAAGAGAGTGGAAAAAACAGCAGGACATATCGCGGCTATAATTGCATACCATTCACTGTTCCACAACAGAATGACTTATGGGATTGAAGTCTGGGGCCATGGCAGCAATGTCAGGAGGGTGCTGATACAACAGAAAAGAGCTATCCGAAGTCTCACAGGAGAAAGTTCACGATCGTCAGCGAAGCCACTGTTTAAACACCACCGAATAAAAACAGTTGTGGCAGCATACATCCACCGCTGCCTGTGCAAGATCCATAAACAAAAAGAAACTACAGCAAGATGTGGCGATCATCACGATTACAGCACCAGATCCAGGGCAAACATAAAAATAGAACCCTCACGACTAACTACAACTTCATTCCTGCAAGTTCCCCCACGGCTATACAACAAGCTACCTGAAGTTTGGAGAAAGCTAAGGAACAAGCAATTTTCATCGACCCTAAACTTGCACCTACTAGAGACGGTACCTTACACGATCGAGGAATTTATACAATCGATCCCGACGGAAATATTATAATGAGTTACTCCTTCATTTTGTAATTTTGTTATGACTTTACTTTGTACAAAGTTTGAATAAATGATTTGATTTGATTTGATATATATATATATATATATATATATATATTATTTATTTATAATTATAGTTATATTATTATAATTTTATGTGTAGGTCGGTCTGAGGCAAAGATAACAATAAAGATATACTTCACTGTGTAAATATGTTTGCATCTTAACTCGTATTGAAGATTCATCTGTTAAACTTTGGTTCTCCAACGCTATGGCCTATGGCGTACCACTTACTGTAATGTAACCCATCCTACCTAGCCGTGTAGTAGTAAGGAAAGTTTTCCCGTCTAATCCCCCAGTCTCGCGACGTATGGAAACTTTAAATCGGCCAATAAAAAGCATATCATCGGGGATGATCGCGGGTTCCGTTCCGGCGCGTCGACTCACGGGGCAATAACAGTAATAATAATAATAGAGAAAAGTGGCGCGCAGAAGGTTGGCGAGGGGGATGAAAGAGGTCTGCGAGGAGGCGATATTTCAGTGCCGGAACGGTGAGCTATGGCCCCTGGGGGACCGTTCCCATGAGCAGTCCGCGCGACACCGCCCCGGCACTTTCTTATTAGTGTTTAGAGGCACTTGTGCGGAGTCGAACTAATTTAAAGAGTTTAGAGTCATAAAGAAGAAGGTAACGGCCCTTGAAGGACCGGACACTGATATACACGCGATCGCGTACCTTCTACGTAAAGGGTATAGGCGGGATGAGAAAGGGGGAGCGTCGGCGTGCAGGGGAATGGTTAGCGACACGGGGATATCGAAACTTTTAACTGCTTGCCTTGTTGCTGGATATACGACTGCAGCCGCGTGTTTTATGTGGGACTGTTTAGGGGCAAACGAACGGATTTCGCGAATTAGGTTCAAGAACATCGGGAGACTTAAGAAACTCCCCTCCCAGGGGACTGCACAAATTTACTGGCCAGAACCTATGCCCACTTCACTGACGAGCTGTTTTGCCGTTTTGGAGAATTGCTAGCAGTAATACGGACACTTTGTACCATATAATGTATATTCTAGTTTATGGAAGTGTACCACAGAATTATCAGTATTCTAGCTATATATCGGAATAAGGCTAATAAGTAATATGTAACTGAAGAAACATGTTTCACGGGGGGGGGGGGGCACTTAGTTCTGACAGTATTGAAATGAATGCGTTGAATGCTGTTTAAAAATTGAATTGTCGGCGCAAATTTTACAGGTTGTCAACTGTTTGAGTTTTGGTATTAATTGGCGAAACCGCTAATAGTCCACTATGACGGAAGGGATATGTCTGAAAACGTTTACGCTTTCCTTTAAAAAAATCTTAAACTTAATTATTTAAGAGTCAAAAGAATTCGCTCTCATGCTTTCTCAAAGTAAATTTGACCAAAGTTTAACTGGCGTTAATTCCATCTATGTTCGATTGTCTGTTTTCCCATGTGTATTCTGTAGTCTGTGAAGAATCTCACAACATGATTACCAAAATGTCTTACATCGTAAAGAACAAACGGAACGAGTTGATGCGTTTATAACGAACGCAAGCGTTTATAACGAACGCAAAGTAGAGAATATTTATTTAGGTTTATAGAGATATTCCGGCTGACCCACGCAGAAGTGCTAATAGGCAGAAAAATATCATATTTTGGGATACTCATGAGGTTAGTGTGACGTCATCATTGAAATTTTAAATGACACCCGATGTATTTGTGTAGCTTTTTCAATCATGATGACAATCTTAAGGGGAATCCATACCCCCTACGTTTTACTTGCAAAACACGCAAAAGTTCCGAGGGTTTTTCTCAGCAATTAGTTCACACAATCGTAAAAGAAATACACCAAATTTAAGATAAAAGATATATAATTTTACGTCTAGTGGTAAATTTTTGATAGTTCTGTTCGTTTTTGACAAATCTATTTCTGAATATGACATAAAATTGGCTGATTTTGCAATTTTTTTACGAAGAACTCAGGTTAAAATTGAAAAAAGTACCACATAATAGGTCTAAGTTACACCTTCCTCTATAAGTGTACAAAATTTCACGTGAAAATATCAATATCTTACATGCTTTTTTCACTCAAAACTTTACTTCTTCAAGTACATGAATAAGTTATATTTTATCACGTAGCGTGGATACAACAACAACAAATAATACATATACATTACCACAGCAAGTAATACATCTTTATCTATAATTTGATGTATGAGAACATGAGAGAATTGATACAACATTAAGCTGACTATGGATGCTTATTTTATACGACGTACCAGCAGTAGTGATTCCTCTTAACACACAAACACAAAATCGTTAATTTTTATAACCAAGGGAACGAAAAATAACTTTTTGTCAAAATATTCCTTAACTTAGGAACGGTCATTCATAAATTTATCAATTTCATCAAACTGATATTAATTATTTCGGTGGCTATGAATTGGTGAAAATAGTCAAAAACTGTCAAATAAACACTAACCAAATCGATTATGGTCGATATTGTATTAGTGGCGCCCTTTAGCGTGATTTTAATGGTTTTTGGCCAATGTTTCCTTCTTTCCCGTGCACTTCATGGGTACACCCTGATTATTCGATAGATAACACTTTTACTTTATCATTCCCAGTATGATATAAGTGCGTGCGCGTGGGCATGGGCGTGTGCGCGGGCGTGTGCGCGTGTGAGCCTGTTGTTTGTGGCGACGATTCCGGAGAAACTACAAAAGGTATCGGGACAAAAGTTCGTATTTAGAAATATCAGGACCAAACCTAGAGCTGATAGAATGTTCGTTCAAAAGGGTCCAATGGAACTGGGTGTTTACTAGCATTTTTCAACGATTTTACAAATGAGCCACCATTTCTGTAATTTCGTGAAAATAGTAAAATAATAAATTAAAGTAGAGGAAATTTTTTATAATTTATGTATATGACATTTTTTGATAAAAATAATAATTTAGCTGCATGAGCAAATTCTATTTCATCGAGATCGCTCGCACTGAATTAAAACTAGTTAACCAGGATTTCACAGATAATTAGATAATATTCACAGTATTATCAGCGTTTGCATTTGGATATGCTGCTAAATTGTATGTTAAAGTCACGTACGTGGCCACATCAGTCTTTTCTATTTCCCTGCTTTGAACGACATTTCCACGCTACGATTTAATTAACACAAAAGTGATTTTTTCGTTGCCTTGATGATAAAAATTGAAGGCCGCTACCTTCTTGTGTTCAGAATAACATCCTGATTTAAAATTTCACACAAATAACATAGGGTGTCATTTCAATCATTTCCGAAAAAAAACGGAAGTCGTACTAATTTCAAGAGTTTCAAAACAATGCATATTTGTTTATTAGCATTTCGCAAAATTTCATTCTTTCAGCTTCATAAATAAAAAAATAAACCCAATATGTAACTGTATTTTGTCTTGCTATTGCTAAATGGTAATTCATCATTGTTATTGTCTTTATTTGCAGTTCCCTCGAAACGACCCACCACTGTTGCTTGTAATGTTCGGACCCCAGAGTGGTAAGTGAAAATTATTTTTAAAGCACACAAAGGCGCGACAAATTTAATACATATGTATTTGCATGGTGCGAAACTCACTTATGCGATGCAGCAACCAATAAAAACAAGATGCATACACGATCAGTGTTAGAAGATTTGAGCTACGCTATGTTTAAACTAAAATAATCTAAATTTATGGTTTATGACTTTTCCATATTTCAATAGCGCAACTATTTTCTATTTGGAAACCTGACAATAAAAATACGACTTTTCCCTTTTATGTGACTCAAAACTGCGCGTTGTAATTCACCTTCCGATATGATTTTAGCCATTTGTGGTTGGTTGTTGTTTTGTCGAGCAAACATCAAAATCTATCGATTTTCGTTTTTTATAGATTTTTATTCCAACAAATACTTGTTATGAATATACGTTATTATTGATTACTTTATTAATTACTTACTGTGTAATTGTTGAAATAAATTATTCTATATTTGGCACAATTATTTTATCGTAGTTATTTATCTCGCTGCTTGTGGTAGATAATTATTGAAGCAGTATGATCAACTGAGGTAACTTTTCACTACCCCTAAAAAGTGTTATATAGTTACAATGTTTTCTTTAATGTAGGTACATTGATTGAACAAACGATATTAATGTACTTGAAACAAGTGTTTAACTATGACAAATACACACGTAGACTATCTTAAACCATGAAACTAGCGATGTGCAACTATGTTTAGTGCATGCGCGTTTGGGGAGTAATAAAAAGACCCACGCGACATAGTCAAGTTTACGCACGGTGGATGTAGTAAACTTAGGGCAGAACGTGTTTAGTGAGCCCTTTTGCGGTTGCAGGCTCGATAGACCGGATGTATTTACATGTAGTGATTGTTGTAAACATCGGTTTCTGACCGTTGGTCTCACTGAGGGTTTATGAGCACAATATCAATTCGTCCCCGGCGATTTGTAAACGCAAAAGGCAATTCAACAATTGTATTTCCACGTACATAATAATAGCTTGACGTGTTGCAGGTTTGCGCAACGTTTTCTAATACTTAGATATAACTTTCTATTTATTCCAAAACATTTTTAATTGTGGTTTATTGTTTCAGTCCACGAATTCAGTTATCGTCAACTGATACGCCTAGTTCCGCTCGCAAGATGCTGGGTAGCCTGGAAAGATCTATTCATCGCGTGAAGAATGTCTTAACACCCAAGAAATCCAAAGAAAACGTCCAGCAATACCCTGTTCTGTTAAGTAGTAAGGTAAGTTTGACTACTTGTCGGAACAGTTTGAATTAACATACACTGAGCGGCATAAAAAACGCAACACCTAAAATGATGACCAGTTTCAAACTGCAGTAACTTTTGAACGTATTGCTCGATTTGAATGAGGTTTTTTTTATTTGAAAGGTCCACTTTTTGCAAATATTTCTGCATGTGTGCTACCCATTTTTGCGCTCTTCCATTTCAGCAATGGTGAATAACGTTAATGCTTGTTTTCTTCCTACAGTTTGAAGCTTGCTGTGGGGTGCACCGACAAACGAATTTAACTTTAAACAAAAGGAGCTTGTAGTCTCGTCTGTTCTGATCATTTATGTTTTTTGTTTAAGTTTCTATTGTTGTTAACGTCAAAGTTACAAGATCTTAAAGATAACGCTGCTTCTTCGGCAGCGCCATCAGAAATTAAAGAAAGCCACGGATAACGACAAAATTTAATTAAACTGTGAAAGTAATGAGCAACATGTTAATAACGAGTATTGCCTCCCCTCGCTTGAATTGTATTCCTCATCCTTCTAGGCATACTTTGAATTAGGTTTTGAATCTCATTTTGGGGAACCTAAAATAATGACCAGTTTCAAATTGCAGTAACTTTTGAACGTATTGCTCGATTTGAATGAGGTTTTTTTTTTATTTGAAAGGTCCACTTTTTGCCAATATTTCTGTATGTGTGCTACCCATTTTTGCGCTCTTCCTTTTCAGCAATGGTGAATAACGTTAATGCTTGTTTTCTTCCTACAGTTTGAAGCTTGCTGTGGGGTGCACCGACAAAAGAATTTAACTTTAAACAAAAGCAGCTTGTAGTCTCGTCTGTTCTGATCATTTATGTTTTTTGTTCAAGTTTCTATTGTTGTTAACGTCAAAGTTACAAGATCTTAAAGATAACGCTGCTTCTTCGGCAGCGCCATCAGAAATGAAAGAGAGCCATGGATGAAGACAAAATTTAATTAAACTGTGAAAGTAATGATCAACATGTTAATAACGAGTATTGCCTCCCCTCGCTTGAATTGTATTCCTCATCCTTCTAGGCATACTTCGAATTAGGTTTTGAATCTCATTTTGGGGAATCTGGTTCCACTCTTCTTCTAGCGCTATTCGGAGATCATCTAGCGTTTGTATCGCGGCACCACGGGCTCTAACTCGTCTTCCTAGCATATCCCACATGTGTTCTATGGTGTTTAAATCAGGGCTACATGCAGGCCATTCCATTCTGCCGATATCCAAATCATCCAGGTATTGGGACACTATGCGGGCTGTATGGGAGCGTGCATTATCGTGCATGAACAAGACGTTGTCACCAATAAATGGCCCAAAGGGAACCACGTGTTCCGCCAAAATTTCTTCAACATACCGAGCCGAGTTTAAGTTTCCGTTGATAAAGCAAAGTTCCGTACGTGCTTCGAAGCAGATTCCTCCCCAAACCATTACAGATCCTCCCTGGTACTGTACTCTTTCAGAGAAGTTGCACTGAGAATAATGCTCTCCTGCTCTTCTCCAAACTCTCTCTCGACCATCTGGAGAGTACAAGCCGAACCTCGACTCATCTGAGAAGAGTACGTTTTGCCACTCTGCACCACTGAACAGGATCTCGTGCAGCGTTATCTTTAAGATCTTGTAACTTTGACGTTAACAACAATAGAAACTTAAACAAAAATCATAAATGATCAGAACAGACGAGACTACAAGCTCCTTTTGTTTAAAGTTAAATTCTTTTGTCGGTGCACCCCACAGCAAGCTTCAAACTGTAGGAAGAAAACAAGCATTACCGTTATTCACCATTGCTGAAATGGAAGAGCGCAAAAATGGGTAGCACACATACAGAAATATTGGCAAAAAGTGGACCTTTCAAATAAAAAAAACCTCATTCAAATCGAGCAATACGTTCAAATGTTACTGCAGTTTGAAACTGGTCATCATTTTACGTGTTGCGTTTTTTATGCCGCTCAGTGTATGTCACGAAGTAGGGTAGACGAAAAGTTCGACTCCAAAGCAGAAAAGCGCTTCATAAGAAACGGTGCATAATTCATTTCTTTTCACCCGATGGTGACAATATGTACATCAAACGATACTCGTAGAGGAAAGCCAGCCCTACCTATTGAAATTATGGCAACTCGAAATTATGTTATTTAGTGATGTCAAAAAATTAAGACACTGAACGTTTTTACCTTCGGATAAACTCCTCAACAGAACAGAGTTTCATAAAAAAGCGGTGCATAACTCGTTTCTTTTCACCCGATGGTGACAATATGTACATCAAACGATAGAGGAAAGCCACCCCTACCTATGGTAGTTATGGCAACTCGAAATTACTTTAATTAGTGATGTAAAAAAAAATTAACAAACCTTGAACGTGTTTTCTGTTGTATGTCCACCTAAGCGGAACAGCGTTTCATTTTAGTAGTACATACAAGATACAACATACAACTTAGTTTGATGTTGAAACTCAATTTGCTTCAATAGATAGGGGCAGCCATCCTCTACCGTTTGATGTACCATATACAATTCTATAACTGACGTATCAGTTGGGCGAATCGTCGCGATTTTCGTATCAACAACCAGGCACTGTGGGGCTTGCATGCAACTGATATGCGAGATTTTAAAATTTGAATCTCTTGAATCCTTGAATCTCTATCCAATGATGTACATGTCATTGCATCTTTTAAAGTTTGCTAGAAATAACAATTTACTCTGTACCGTAATAATATCATTGCGTAAAGAATACAATAAAAGATTAAACCATAGTCACAATGCATCCAGGATAATTGATTTGCTACTACGCCACGTCGCTCTAACTAGTATGGTAAATGGAGTTCAATACATGCCACAATAATTGAGTTTACATTTCTCATTTCTGCGTTGTTTTTAGCCGACCCGTTGAAACTAATGGTATGATTTATTATCATAGCTGCCCGATTTGCCAGCACGCATGGAATAGGTTCTGCTCGAAATTGCCTGCAAATAATCACAGTTCATATACGGTAATGATATGTGCGAACGTCACGAGGAATAATGAGAAATGTGAGGTCGATGTCTGTACTGGCAGAGTGATGACTGGCATATGGACGACTATATCAGCGAATATATGTTTTATTTCATTGGTTTTTGATTTTATCAATCACAAAAATAAAATTAATTTACAAGAAAATGAGCAGTGCTGATACGCGTCATTCTTTTAGATCTAGCGCCGAAACACGCTTCATTGTTGTTTATGAATAGTAATATTGTTGTTTCAATCTCTTTTCCTGTATGTTTATTTCTATTTCAGGAATTGTTCAATGTATCCACAACACAATGCAATGATGCAGAATTCGTAATGAGTGAGTTGATAAAGGCTCTGACAAGAAAGGGCATTGACTGTCATAGAAAAGGGTAAGTTATTATAGCTAATGCAATTTCTTACAGCAATTGCACGTTTTCACTTTCCTTTCACTTTATCATTTCTCTCAAAGGAATCATAAATATCTTCTTATGTTGAACCGTTAAAAGTTAACTCACTGTTGAGAACCACGCGTAATTTTTATGACATAGTGACATAGCTGCGTCAGGAATGGTTCGTTATCGACGAAACCTAGCTTCATAAATGTACGACTTCGAGTAACATTTCGTCTGACTATCCCATAATAGAAATATATATCTGAGAGTCCATCCCATAAATACGGCAAAATGATAATCACTAGAGTATACAAAATGCCAAGAAGCGACAATTGGCAAAAGACAAAGTCACACATTTCATAAGTCACTTTCATCTTGTAAACTTCATACCTCGGAAACGGTAGACTTTGGCTGAATTTAGGGGTTTTGTTAATAAAATGTGGTGCTATATCACTCCTAAAAATATTCGGAAGGCAAACGCTACACCCTGTACCTATACAGGTGTATACGACATGAGTGCAATAGTTTGGACTGGCAATGTAACTCAATACGCGTAACAAAAAAATTTTGAAAATTGTATGTTTTCATGTTATCGTAATGCGTAGTACTACGCCGAAAAGTGGTCCACACCTATAAAATAACACTCATTGTCTCGGTAAGATCCTTTCTCATACATATATCCAAGCAGTTTTGTTCATTTCGACGCGACTAATTTCCCTTTTTCAACAGTTTCTCAAAACTACTATTTTCGTAATAAAACTTTTTAAAATTTATAACTTTTAACTTTCCTTAATTTTTCTCATGGCGTAAAGTTTGAACAAACAATACAAGCGGAGGTAACAATAGCCGGCCATACATGAACGGATTTGGTCCGGCGGGCCAAGTCGGCAACGTCAAATTGATATCACGTGAGGTCTTATTTACGACACAAGCGAGAAGTTCACGTGACGTCATTCGACTTGATCCGCCGAACCAGGGACCCTATTCTCGTCATCTTTTTGAAGCGAATGTGAGTCTTTTCGAATGGTTAGGTGGAAGGAGTGGGGATATCAGCGGTTTCCCTCTGGAACGTATCTATGAGCAAATTTGCTTGTCGCTAACAACAATAATTCACGCGCCACGCCCATACGAACGTATCTATGGCAAGTTTGCTTGTTGCTAAGAACAATAACGCACGCGCCACGCCCATACGTTCCAAACACATGGCAACCGCCGATATCCCCACTCTCACCCAACCATTCGAAAAGACACATTCGCTTCAAAAAGATGACGAGAATAGGGTCCCAGATCCTTTAAAAAATTTGTCCATGTATGTCCGCCGATTGACGTTTTTAATAAAGCATATTTTGTCAGTACTCATAACCTCCTAAATTCTAATATTGAATTGTTTAACAGGTATACAACTTTTATGATTCTTTTAGGGCAAATTGTCATCCTCCTTTGCAATTTAAAAAAAAATATCTTGCTGGTGTTATACCGGGAGAAGCAACGTGATGTTTTTGTGGTTTTAAGTTTAAGAATCCCTGTGGAGAAATTAAGCAAATTGGTTAGGTTCCCAAGTAATAATGCCATATCAATTCCCAACTTTTTTGTTTTTTATTCTTCCCAATACCTGAATATGTGAAAAGTAGAACTTTGGAGCTTTAGCTTTAATAGTCAATAACTTTTGTCAATACTGAAACCGATTTTGGTTATTTTTTGCAGCATACATATAAATTTATTGAGAGTATCACTTACCTTTGCTATATTGAATAAAAATACATAAACTTGTAGTTTATTATACCATGGGAACCAACACTGGTGGTTTAAGATTAAAATACCTGTGGACAAATTCAGGTGAATAGTTAGGTTCCAGATTTCTCATTTTTTGTCTTAGTCGACAAAGATAAACAGTAAATTTCAACATTTGTAAGACATCCTTTATAAGAATTCCGACCTCCAATATAAAAAAAATAATCATGTGACAAGCGCTGTTTTTTGGTTATCTATGAATTCATCTAATAAACTATTGTTCCAAATTCAATTGAACACAAATTGTGCAATTTTGAAAACAGCAAAATTAGCTTACTTTAACTGAGCAACAACAAATCAGATATCGGCGCAAACAAAATAAAACAGTGTATACTCATTTTTAATTGTACTAATTATATTTTATCTTTTAGTTTATACGCCTGAAGATGGTCATGTATGACCGAAATCGATAGCGTTTAATATTTTATAAATACATCAGTCTACATAAAACACTCGCGTTTTATTATATTCAACTGAAGTGTATACGGGTTTGCACCAAAATACTTAATTTCTTCCTTTGTCTCAAAATTAGACCACCAGAATATTATTTCGTTTCATTTTAATTTCAAAATTGCTAGAACGTGAGATACTTTTTTGATCGATTTGTTTATATGCTAAAGAAATAATCAAATTCGGTTATAGTTCACAAAAGTTTTTGACATTAAAGTTAAATTACAAAGCTTTACTTGTAAATCCGTCCTCTACAAACATTCAGATGTTGTGATGAATCAAACACTAAAATATTGGGATACGGATACGGCTTTGTAGCAGACTGCTTGCGAGTTAAGAAACTGATCAAGTTGTTACGGTTGATAGGTTGATAGGTTGTCTCGCCACTAAAACATCAAGTCATAGACCAGGCAATAGAGATTTTTGCGTGACAAAAATAGTATCAGGAAGCCGGCGGTTACAGGTCACGTGGAACAGTCCGTAGATGTATTGTGATGTATTTTCGACTAGCAAATATCATTACTTAATTTGTTATAAACAAAAAACTTAAAAAAATCGTGTTTTTTTTTTCGTTTTTCGCTTGTAAAAGCTGAACCGATGGTGCAATCTTGATGTAGAGAATGAAAAGACGAAAAAAAATGAGCCCTGTACGAACTCGATCGGATTAAGATTAACGGAGAAAATTCGGAAAAACCGGAGAAATCTGCGTTTTTTCAAAATTTCAAAAATTTCAACTCCGCCGTTTTCAAAGTTGTAGTGCAGGCTTTTCGCGAGAAAGTGGCGATTGATGGGTACTTTGAGTGTGCACCACCCAGGCGTTGTCCGATGATGAGTTTTTGTACAATTGCGATTTGAATTTTTTTATGCAATGTCTTTCGGTGAGCCTGGATGCGTTGGAGGTGGTCCGATTTTAATTTTTTAACGGATTTCGAAAGAAGAAGTATTGCGCTACAAAACGTCAATTTTGATTTTGCGTTAAATTGTTGCGAAATATGTGAAAAATTCCTGCAAACATGACCGAAAACGGTCGCGCGGTCGAAAGCGGTCGTAGTGGGGGTAGGCGGCCATCGAGGGGAAGCGCGTATATACAGTGTCCAGGAAAGACCGCATCATATGGAAAATTTTTTTATTATCCATTTCTCAGAAAATTTTTATTTATAAAAGTTGGCGGCTTGTATGAAACCAAAACGGCAATAGTCAAATATGTAAATTTTGCTGCCATATATACCGAGCCATTTAGAATATATGAATTTGTGATAAGAGTAAAGTACCTTTATTTTCATTATTTCGATAACCTTTATTTGGAAATGTTGTTTAGAAGTAAAAATTATATTCAAATATGGAAGTCACAGCTACATATCTTGAAATTTTTCTTTTTTTGTTTTTTTTTTAATTTTTACTTTTATGACAAATGTTAGTTTTTAGTTTTAATAACGTCTAATTGCGCTGTTCGCAGCTGCAACAGCAGAAAATCAGCTATAAACCAGATTTCGACCGCGGTAACATTTCATCGGTAAGTGACTATATATGTCAACAATCTACAGGTTTGTACTGGCAGCACGCACGAACATTTTTTTAAATATGTTTATTACGTGTTTAAAAAAAAGTGACCAAATAAATTCTTAAAAGTGTTCATATAGCGTATTTTTATAATGTACCTACTCGATACAGTACAATATATTACAGGAAGAATTTCTTGAAATTTCTGGCCAACTTCAGAGTTAATCCGGACCTGGCAGGCGGCCAATTGTCAGGGTTGTTTAGTGTCACGTTAGCCCCGCCCCCCGGGGTCATTTTCTCGCTGCTAAGTGTATAGCGTATAGCGACTCCATCTTCCTCCATGCTTATCACATATTCATATATTCTGAATCGCTCGGTATATGGCACCGAAATTTACATATTTGACTATTGCCGTTTTGGTTTCATACAAGCCGCCAACTTGTATAAAGAATAACATTTTCTGAGAAATGGATAATAAAAAAAATTCCATATGATGCAAACTTTCCTGGACACACTGTATATATGAAATACAACCTACCCCCACTACTCGGCCGCGTTCGATCGCGAGACCGTTTTCGGTCATGTTTGCAAGTATTTTACACCTATTTCGCAATATTTTAACGCAAAATCAGAATGGACGCATACTAATTCAAATCGCAATTGTGCAAAAACTAATCATCGGACAACGCCTGGGTGGTGCACACTCAAAGTACCCATCAATCGCTACTTTCTCGCGAGAAGCCTACTCTACAACTTTGAAAATGGCGGAGTTATGAATTTAAAAAAAACGCAGATTTTTACGGGTTTTCCAAATTTTCACCGTTAATATTAATCGGATTTTTTGCGTCTTTTCATTATCTACAATTCGTTTGTTAAAAACATCAAGATTGCTCCATCGGTTCATCTTTTACAACCGAAAAACGAATTTGTTTATAACAAATTAAGTTATGATATTTGCGACTCGAAAACACATCACAATACATCTACGGACTGTTCCACGTGACCTGGGACCGTCGGCTTCCTGATACTATTTTTGTCACGAAATCAGTCATTTTCTACTCTATTGCCTGGTCTATCAATTCTCCCGGTTCTACGAATTTCTTGATTTTCTGATTTTGATGAATTTATTGAAAATTCATCTAAATCAACAATTAGGTATAAAAGATATTAAACATAAAAGTTTTGCAAAATATTAGATGAAATAGTTTTTTTTTGTGCCCCGTAGTGTATTTAAGAATAGTTGCTAACAGAAGAAACGATATAGACCGTTTGTATACTAACGTTGTATTGCCGTCGATCTCTGCTATTGTACCCATGGGCGCAGTTTGAAAATGTTCCAGGGGGGGGCAACATTTTTTTTAGTATTAAATGGTGACGTAATATTAAGTACTATGCCATTAACTGTTTTGCAGCATTTTCGTATTGTTTCGTGTTATTTTGCATACATACTGTAAAATCTCTATCGCTTTAAGGTAGTGAAATGTTTTTGTTCACATTTTTGTGTGTTAATAGCCATCCATGGTCGTGATCCCTGTATGCTCGACAACAGTTACTTATTATATATTGATATTCATTGAATTTCAAGTCATTTTGCCGTCTTTCTATATCGTTTATTAATGTGGGATTAATATTTTTAATTAATAATTGTTTGTAAATATATTTTGTTTCTGAATCATTGAACTCTTATTCTAGAATTTAAGATTTTGTATAATTTTCAACCAATATTGTAGCATTTTTACTACTTTTTAATACGTTAGGAGACATTGTTGTTAATTTCCTATAATAATTTCTAGCTCGTGGTCATCGAGAATCTGATACAATATCTTAATAACAAATTGATAAACAATAAAAAGGCAACAATATTATTTTCAAATTTACCCCGTTAACGAGAAATAATGACTAAATGTAGAGAAAAGTGGATTAATTTGAAAATTGTGTGTTTAGGATAATCGACGACGAAATAATATTTTTTTATTTTACTATTATACTTAAACACTTGTAAAGCGACAATGTTAGGTCAACTACTAACTTTTGAACGAACTCATGTACGGAAATGTATTGTGTCAACGCTGGAGAGTGTCATAAAATGGTACCAATATTACAAACAGCATAGAGAATCAATTGTCATGTATCATAGAATGGTCCTTTTAATACCAAATAACTTTTGTCTGAAATTTTTTATTATTTAACGTTTTTTAAACTCCCTTTTCATTAACCGAAGTTTTGTAATTTTAGTACCAATTTTGGCCAATAATGGGTTATCTATAAATCTTTTTAAATTATTTTATTTTAAAATAGTTATTCTATGATACTTTATACAACCTATTTTACTAAAGCAATTTCTAAAGTTGGTACAATATTCCGGCTCTGTGCAGTTCCTAAACGGCGTCAATCTGGACATGAGTTCGTTATCAAAATTTGGTCTACTACCAAAAGTTGACTATTATACCTTATCTATATATTCTACGCCTATTAGTTAAACACTCAGTGTAATTAAGATAAACTGCTCAGTAGTGCCAAAAATTGCGAAGTAATGGAAACTAATAAGTACGATCAAATAAAAGTGCATACAACAATACTTATTTTGGACTGCAGCGCAAAATTTGGATACCGTATCTTGTGGCTCTTTCGCGACTGTTACGAGAGGGCAATATCGCAATATCTAATAAAACTGACATGGGTGACAATAGCCGATAATAATCGGAATAGTCATCATTTATCTAGTAATTTTTCTTTCATCCTTCACTATACGTAAATGTCATTTTTGCATCTTTGTGGGGACACGAAAGATGCTAATTGCCCGCTAGGCGCTTAGTTAATAACTTTCAAGCCTAGCCGCGAAAATACTTTACACACAGGCCGGGCGGCGACTGACCTGTCTGTTAAATAAATACATAGCTTGATATGCGAGATCCATCTGATCAAAAAGATCAACCTGATCTATGATCAAAAGATCCATCTAATATGTTAATAACAGATTTATCGATCAGATCTATTTATCGGTCTTCAATTGTGATGAAAGATCGATCACCAATTTCTCGACCACTCCTATCTTTTTCGTTTTTAGGTAGTTGGGTTGGAAATCCAGGGGGGGGGCAAGCGCCCCCCCCCCTGCCCATATGTAACGGCGCCCATGAATGTACCGTTTCGCTTGTCCTTTAGATTTAAATATGCAGCGTACACGTTGGTAAGTACATGATAGGAGCTCGTAATTCATCGGTGGCGAAACCAATATTTCAACAGGCAATTACTGACCGCGCGGCAAAACGACGAAACCGAACTGTACCGGCATAAGTCATTTACTAATCAGCCTGAGCGGAGCAAAAATCGTTATTTGTCGAGTGAGACGTCGTTCGTCGGTTGGCCCTCGCTTGCTTTCTTCGCGAGTACCGCCGACGGCCCTATTGTGCTTATTTTGAAAGGTCCACTCTTTCGCGAGAAACAAATGAACCAACGTAAACGGCCATAACCAGCCACAACCAGCTCTACAGTTATACATAGTAATATTTATTAATGATGCCACGCGCACGGTTCAAATCTTTTATACGTGTACACTGTACAGTGAGAGCCAAAAGTAGGGAATAAATTCATTAAAACGGTCTTTTTTAGTGGAAATGTTTGGAAAAAGCTAGGAAATAGAATAGGGGGGTCGACAACCATTCCAGGTCATAATTTTAGATCGAATCTTAGCCTAATGTTAAGACAAAACCTTAAAAACTTGTTTTTGGCACTACCGCGTAAAGCCATTCGCCACCAACAAGACTATTGCGATGCAACCAGTTTCCTTGCGATTAATAGCCGGAAAATAATCGTCTGCAACAATTGCCTGATTATTCGTTCTCCAAGGAGATTTTTCACCTATTATTAACTTTAATTGAGTTCTAAAGATGTTATCGGTAATATGTACTTAATAAGTCGGAAAAGGAAACGTTTTTTGAGTACACCCCGATTTTAAAAAGAAGCAAACAAAAAGATGGTCCAAATTGCTGTACATTTGACAATCGGGCAAATTAAAAAAAAATAGCCCAAGGGAATCTTTCCGGTAGCTTTGAATGCTTGTAGGACCAACCATATTTAAAAGGGATACCAACTACAGGGATGCAATCGGTTTATCAGAAAGGCTTCTGATAAGTAATGAGGTTTCATTAAACAGGCTGTCCCATAAAGATTGCGACAAACTGAAAGGGGTTGTAAGGAACACTTAAACAAGCATTTTTTGTCAATAATGTCCTGGAAAACAACCGTTTAGGCACTAACTGAAATTTTAAAAAGATAGTGTCTGTGTCCCAGTTCTTAAATGAACATTTTACCAACAAGTATATTGGCCAGCGCGGCCCAATGGATCTCGTGGACTAAAGCCACTTGACTTTTCTTCTGGTGGCACGAAATAGTCTCGTCTACATTACGCCTATAACACTAACAACACAGAAGGAAAACTGCACTCACGTGCTTTTTTTTATTCATGGGATCCGAACTTCCCGTGCCAACTCTCGTATTGTACTTTTTTTCAATATGTAAGAAATAAATAATTCTAGTTTATTTCTTTGTAAATGATTCTGAAAGATTCTTGTTTAGGGGTCCCCTACAATCCTTAACAGTTTGTTGCTATCTTTAAGGGACAGCCCGTATATTATAGGTATTTGATAATTCGGGTGCAACTATATATTTCTTTTGAATAGAGACGACAAATTCAAGAAAGAGTGATGAATTGTAAATAAGTGAGAAACTTAACAGGAATAACAACTACATTAACTCAAAGAAAAACACAGTACAAGATAGATGATTTCTGTAAAGAATTATAGAGAACTCTGTATGTTTTTAAATCAGATATGAGAAGTAATAAAATCTATAATAATAATAACATTTATTCACGGACTCGGTCATTATTAAGAGATACACAAAATACCCTACATAAAAGAAATAAGACTCAAAAATAATCATATCTTTAATTATTCGTTTGAAGTTATTAATGGAGCAATCATAGTACAATACTGCCAGAATAAAATACTTTACATGTAACGTAAAATTCACATGTATTTTCTTTAAATTGTGTTTGGTTATTAGCACTCAAAAGGAGTCAAAACTATGGATATTTCGGGAACGGTCTGAGTAAAATCAATGAAACACTTGGTTCATCCGTTAACGTTTTGTTTTTTATTGGTAAAGCTTCATCAGAACGGGTTAATTCTACAATGACAAAGACAATAATCAATATAATGAAAATCGCAAAACACACAAAGAAAAAGTTGTCTAAGTATAAGTGACTAAAATTACTTAGTGTTTTTGGAAACCATTAAGGGAGAGCATCAACGGTCAGTTGTCTCTTAAGTACACTGTGTTACTTAAGCTTTCAAACTGTCAGTTAAGCCTTACTTCAAGAACTCGATCAAGTCACAATTTTTATAAAAAAATATCATAAAATGGCACTGAAATATACCGCAGCCTGACACAACTATCTAGGTAGGATGAAATTAATGTCAAACATGTCGAACTTGTCGAACATCAAAGCTATGAAGAGACACCCCAGTCAATTTTGGGAAGTATTATTCATCAAGGCTGAAACATTGTTAGAAAGCGAACATCTTTGGGCCAGACACCCGGACCGGTGGCACACTGATTTCCCACCTTTAAATGTTTTTTGTTTGACAGATTTTTCATGTACAAGCTGTATATGCAATGAGTGCAATATTTTGGGGGGTAATGTAACTCAGTATGAAACACCAAAAATCTTACTATTTGTTTTTTCAAAATGTTCGTTGAAAATTTAATTGTTGCTACCCACATGTTTTCATAATCTGTAGTACAACGACGAAAAGTGACCCGCACCTATCTCTAGTTCACGGATTTTACGAAATTTATAATAAAAAGCGATATGTTCAATAACTAATTGTCAACTTATCGAAGTTTAAATTAAACAAACTGCAGCTTTTTTAAGGCTCCTCCAATTTTCACGTAAGGAACGGCGTCTAATGTCATAAAGTCTTCAAGCGACCGTAGGTAGTATTCTGATCACATCTTCTGTAAATGAGCATGATCTCTACATACTCACTACTTGTAAAATTAGCGCCAGTATCCGGCCGGATACCGGATATCCGGCTAACTGGCAGGATCAGCTAGATTATCCGTTCCATCCCTACTCAAAACTGGTGCGAGATGCAATTATCTCTGCAATTATCAAGATCTATAACCAGTAGAAATTATTGCACTCATTTCGTATAGGTACACACTGTATTATATGGTATTCAATATTCACTTGTCTCTGAAGAAGAACAACGTGGTAAAACAACTGTCCTGCACGGCACAATCCGGAGCTATTTATGTTGTAAATTATCTGTTTGGCAAAGCATTTGTATGGTTAAAATTTTGTTTCAGGTTTCGACTGCGCGGAAAAATGGAACCAGATTCGTTGACGAAGTTTGGTGGTTGTTCGTTTGAGCTGGAAATATGTTATTTGCCGAATTTTGATGCTGCATCGAGTGTGAAATCTAAAACACCAATAAAGAGTATCGACGTTCACAATCAGAACGGAATGCAAAAGGGGTCAACGAAAATAGGAATCCGAAGAAAGAGATTGAAAGGGGACGTATGGTGTTATAAGAAAGTCTGCGAGCAAGTACTCGCATTAACTGCGACGGAGTTAAAGCAGCCTAAGGAATCCAGTGTGTAATTCTTAAACTAAGAAGAAAATCAAATAACGTAGTTTTAGTCGTCCATATATTTATTTATTACTAATATTTGTATTTTAAAGGTATAAGCTATATATATTTTATGAACTTTTTTTGATATGCTTATAATAAAAAAGAATATATTATTCTTTTGTTTTCGTTACTTTTTAATTGGCTTTGTATCCAGGGCTGCGGAGTCGATAAAACAATTCTCGACTCCGACTCCAGATATTTTTCGTGGTCCGACTCCGACTCCGACTCCAGAAAAATTCCAAACAAAAATAGTTTCAAATAATTCTGTGTAATAAAATTCTTACATTTCTTACAATAATCACAAATTCGACATAGAATAATACAACCGAGCAATATTAAATTTACTATGAAATCAAAAATACTACCAGGAAAAAAAGAAACAGAAACAAATTTAATAAATTAAATTTCTATTCGAGTATTGTGATTGTATTAAACATATGGCTAGTGCATATCAAATTACTCACAAACAAATGCTGAACCCATAGGAAAAACAGAAGTTGTATTTGTTTCCAGCGAATTTGTTGGCAAAAATATTTAAACTGACAATCTAAATGTAAATAAAAACGACCTATAATAAGATATCTATTTGATCGAGATCGGTCGTATCTGCATTAAAATAAAACTAGTTAGCCAGGATTTGACAGATATTTTCATACCATTGACAGTAGGTATTGTCAAAACATCAGCGTTTGACACTATACCTACTGTCATTAGAATGAAAATATCTGTCAAATCCTGGCTACTAGTTTTATATTAATGCAGACACGACCGATCTCGATCAAATACTTTAATACTCTATTATTTTCCAAAAAAATGTCAGACATAAATTATACAAAAATTTCTCTACTTGAATATATTATTTAATTATTTTGACGAAATTACAGAAATGGTAGCTCATTTGCAAAATCGTTGAAAAATGCTAAAAGCAAATCCTCAGTTCCTTTGGACCCTTTTGAACAAAAATAATAAATAGTCCTCTAGCATGAGGGATTATTTCTTGACAAAGATAATGAACGTATAAGAAAAAATAGAACCAAAAATACATAGACAAAAAACCTTTACTCGTGTTCAGCGAGCATGCAATAAAAATTTCCACTATCAAATAAGTAATATACAATTGACAGTCGTTAATATTCGTTGGAATTTATATGCTATTTATTCAATAAATTGTCCAGGGATGATATTTAAAACCTAAATTGGTAAGGAGAACAGTCCACAAACAAAAATATACGTAATTTGTTAGACAAGGAAACGCGTATTTTGGAAACGCGCTTTTACTCCAAAACAGACAGAGAGAAAAGTGGTGGTACTCGCAATTACAGATGCGTGGTGGGGCGGCATTCCTGACCGGGCGCGATGTGAAAAACCGGTTTCAAAACGAAAATACGAACCAAAACATTGCGGCTGTGGCTTAGTTCGTGTTAATCTCAACCAACAGACCGATAATTTGTTTATAAATGATCTAAATCAAACTCGAAATATCGGTGAAAGTAGGAACAATGTGACTGATTAGTGATATTGTGTCGGACTTTCAAGTGCATTTCTGCGATTTTCTGGAAACTATCATGCGGGACTGCGTAGCTGTACGGAAGTAGGTTTGTTTTGGTTATGTTTATGACTTTGTCGCATACGTAGTTATGTGGGGTTATGTTTCTTAATTAGGCGTGGACAGAATTATTGTACAATGGAAATCAAGATAGGCATCAACGATGGATAGAAAAGGTCAGATTTATTTGTTTTAGTTATTTTTAAGAGTGCGAATGGGGTTAATTAAAGAACTCAAGCATTTTGGAGTATTTATAAAGAATAACGAGTAGTATAAAACTCAAAATGACCAACCTACCGGTGATAGCATAAATAATACTTGTGTAAAATAGGAGCATATTCCATTTTGTAAATAAAATTGATGTAATATAATATACATATTTATTTATGGACATATTTCCACTAATATCTCAAAAATTTTTGTCGGCACGATTACAATACTTTACATACTACGTATGATAAAGTAAAAACGTGTTGATCGGACCACAAATAGAAAAGTTATGTAAAAACACAAATAAAAATGTTATTTATAAAATGTAATTTCTTTGTTGATTCAAAATATCAGTATTAAACTGTTTTCTTATTAGAGAACATACAAATCGTCACGACTTTGTCCATCTAATTATCCATTAAATTAATTTCTATCTCTAATAATAACAAAAGCACACATAAGACACAGTGTATAACACGAAATAATATTCATTCTAATAAAAACAAAACTAAGTACAATATACGTTTATAAAACTTTTGTGAGGGACAGAATAGCTCCAACTAATTCTCCTGCAAAGATGCTTGTTCTTAATTATTTTGAAAGCTGAAAATAATCATAATTATGGCTACAGGTATAACTTCTGAATAAATGATACTACATTGAACTACGGGTCTTTTTCTCAATGTCATTTTAACTCTTTTGTTAAATTTTCTTTTTAAATTTCTGACAGATTACTTTTGTTAATCGTTTTCACTTTCGTTTGTAAAGTGTGTTTTGTAATTTGATTATTTACACTTGTATGTATGTCGGTACTTTGGAAAAGACCTAATAGAATATTTGGTTTTATTTGTTTACTGAGGCAACGTCCATCTCGCATGTTTTTTGTACAGTAATTAAACCTGGACTCGGAGTCGGAGTCGGTACATTTTTTCCGACTCCGACTCCTCTGAAATTTGTCTGAACTCCGACTCCACAGCCCTGTTTGTATCGCTTCAAAATACCAATATTCATAGAATCCTACACTGGACAGAATTGAGCCAGGTTTTTTTTTTATTATTTGCCATGCTGCAAGTATAGTAGGTATGTATTATCTTTAGTTTGGACGCAAAATCCTTGATCATTTATCTATTTAAAAATTATATTTCCTTTGCTACTAATAAATTGGGACGCCATGCTTGAAATAATGTTTTGAAGGGTTACATTTCAGCTACAACATTAAACAAATACAAAAAATAATGGCGAACCCGTTCCTTCTGCGTTTCTACTTCGCAACGGCAACACAAAAAGCAATTTTGTGTATATAGGGTTGCTGCCTATCAGACTGCATCATTTTTATTTCACTGAGATGCTCGTTCGGCAATTCAGATATAACCGCTGCCTATAACGATAAAGATTATTTTCATGACAAAATTAAACAATTTTGAAGTAACAAATTCTAAATCTCTTGTGTGGAATTGAATACTTTGATGAAAGAATGAAAAATACTTTCTATGGGAACTTGATCTGTATGGTTTGGGGTTTAGTTATGACTTGTCTCTGCGACGAAAATGATATTTATGGTGATTTTTTTAATAATGTAACAATGTTTAACAATGTACTGTTCTGATGTTCTTTACGTCAGTACTCAAAGCTAAAGACGCCTTTACAATTGCCTAAATGCACAAAAAGTATTAAACATTGTGAAAAATTTTATTTTGGAGACACCGACGATGTGTTAGACGGCAAACAGTACCGTTCGCGTAGCTTCCTCACACATAAATGAGTTGGGATAAGCTCGGTTAACTGGATATGACAAATGTTTCCTTCATTTTCGAGTATTTTACAACCCATTTAGTTTCGAAAGGAAACTTCAAATTCAAAACTTTACTTTTGAATTTCTGTACTTTGGAATGCTATAGTTGTACTCTTGGTTGTACTATATCAAAATAATCTTCTACATTTTCTGCAGTGTACGCATTTGTTTTTATTTTTTCTATTACACTATCTGGGATATATTGTCACAGCATTTATTATATCGAGTTAAACCAGCTCTGATGGATAATATAGCAGTGAACATGGGAAGCTGAAGACGATTTCTCAGTTTATTTTTTACAAGATTCATAGAGCTGAATAACCGCTGGACTTCAGCATTTGAGTGAGGTAATATCCAAAGCAAAATCAGCCAGTTTAAAAAGATTTTCATTTGCACCATCTTTATAGTTATATATCTCACACCAAAATCTTCTTGTATCATAATTATCATAAACTTTATTCCATTGGATTATGTGTACAGATTGCTACTGATTTTGATTTTGTTCAATAAAATCTGAAGGTTTTCCTAGAGTTTCAAATAGATTGATAAGGTTAGTTTTATTTGGTTTGCAAGCTTCTTCAACACTTAGGGATGAAAGATAAATATTACTATTTTTCGGTAATCTTATTCTTATCTGTTTTATTTTTAAGGTACTATAAAATTGATACATCGCTCCCTAAGATTGATTTCACCAGAAAATCCCTTTTCTTTCATTTGCCGTAATGTGGTTTCAACATTGTAACTAAATAACAACTAACAACTAAATAACAAAATTAATCTATATACTCACAGGTACTCGAAACCAGCAGGCAGCAGGTTCTGTTTGTTACATTGATTTGTTTTGTCAACATTTGTATACTAAAAATCTACTAAAAATTCCACTAGCCACTAAATTCCAGTTTTCTCCACTAGCACTACTTGAAAGTCTACTAAATCTAGTAGAAACTCTACTGAGTTGGTAACACTGGTACATATGGCTATTCATTCCTGTTGGAATGGTGGCCGCTTGGGTAAGCTCTATAGATTCACTTTCTTACAGGGAATCACTCTGTTAAAAACTTTTTATATTTTCTTTTGTTTTTTTTTTCTTCTTTCCTATTTTTTCTTTCTTACTATTCATATATAGGTACATATTACTTTATTTTTTCTTTTTCCTTTCTTTTCTTTTTCTCGTTTTTTTTTTAATTTATTTACTTATTTCTTTGCAAATTATTTTTTTTGTTTTGTTTTTTTTTTTTTTTTCGTTTTTCTTTCTCTTTATTTTATTTCATTTTTTCTTTCCTCGCCGTCTCTATAGTCTGATGTGTGTTTTTGCTTGCTCTGTTATTCTTTGCCACTTCTTTCTGTCCCCGACGTCATTTCTCCATCCTGCTATTCCTAGGTTTCCCATATCTGCGTAGATCTGATCTTCCCACCTTGACCTTGGTCTCCCTCTTGGTCTTCCTATAGTTGGTCTCCAGCTGGTGATTCGTCTGATTTGAGTGTCCGGTTCCCTTCTTTGTATGTGTCCATACCACTTCAAACGCTGCGCCTTTATGCACCTCACAATATCTTCGTTCTCTGTTCTTTTACTGATTTAATGGTTCATCAGTTTCCTCAGTTCTCCCTCCTCTGTCCTCACTGGTCCGAATATCTTCCTCAGCACTCTCCTCTCGTTGATTCTCAATGATTCTTCGTCTTTCCTTGACATAACCATTGTCTCTGCGGCATACATTATTGTAGGTCTTATCGCGGCTTTGTATATTCTCAATTTGGTATTTGTGCTGAGGTTTCCGTCTCTAAGTAGTTTGTGATATCTCCAGTAGGCCCTGTTTCCTGCTTTCGTTCTTTCCTCCATTTCTATTGACCTGTCATTTTTCTCGTTTATCACCACTCCGAGGTATTTGAAATTACTAACTTTTTCAAATTTGTAGCCCTGTATATCTATGTCTTTTATATTATCTGTGTTCCTTCTGCTAACCACCATATATTTTGTCTTTTTTTCGTTTATTTCTAAACCTCTGTTCTTTGTCGCCGTTAACAGATCTGATAGAAGCTGGTCTAAGCTTCGTCGGTCTCTTGCGATCAGTGCCAGGTCATCCGCATATCCCACAATCTCTGTCATGTTTCTTGTTATTGTTCTTCCCACTTTTATTTCCTTGACGGCTGCGTCGAGGGCCACATTAAACAGTACCGGCGATAGTGCGTCTCCCTGTCTCACTCCCTTGCTTACCGTAATGTCGTTGGAGTATCCTTCCGTTGTTATTACTTTGGCCCGAGATTTTTGTATAGTCATCTCTACCAGATTAATCAACTTGCGGGGTATTTCTATCTTTCTCATATCTTCTACCAATGTTCGTCGATTTATACTGTCAAAAGCCTGCCTGAAGTCAACAAATATTATGTGCAATTCGCTCCCATGTTCGTGATTTTTTTCTATAGTCTGTGTCATTATGTGTATGGCGTCAATCGTAGATTTCCCTTTTCTGAAACCAAATTGGTACTCTCCCAGCTTCTCTTCTCGGTGTACTTTGTTATTTTTTCCCGTATCAGTGTTGTTAGTATCTTGTATGCGGCATTCAGGAGCGTTATACCGCGGTAGTTTTGACAATTTGTTTGAACCCCCTTCTTGAAGATCGGTACAATCAGGCCCGCATTCCATTCTTCTGGCATTTGTTCTCTTTTCCAAATTTTCGTAATAAGATTGTAAAATCTTGTTAGTAGTTTTTCTCCTGCATTTTTTATCAGTTCGTTCACTATTGTATCCTCTCCTGCCGCTTTATTATGTTTCAGATGTTTTATTAGTAGTTTGTACTCTTCATATGTAGGTGGTTCTTCTTCGTGTTGTCCGTTGCTTTCCGCTTCCTCATAGGTTTCGCTGATATTTTCTGTTTCCCTGAAGTAGTCTGTGTAATATTCTTCCCATTCTGCCTTGGTTATTTTTGCTGTTGTCTTGTTTTTCTTGTTCTGTCTTTTTATTTGCTCGAAAAATTTTCTATTATCCTTGCTGTTTTCCTCCATACATCTAATCAATTCGTTGATCCACTCTTCCTTCTTCCTTTGGCAGCATTTATCTGCTGTTTTCTTTTTCTCTCTGTAGACATTTCTCTCTCTATCTCTTCCTGTCGCTATCCATCTACTTCTTGCTTGATTTTTTTCCTTGGTGTTGTTTGCACATGCGTTGTCGTACCAGCATTTACTTCTAGTTTTTCTGGCCTGCCCTATTTTTTTGTTAGCTGCGTTCCAAATGATGTTCTTTATGTTCGTCCACTCCTGTTCTATATTGTCTGGGTTCCCTTCTAGTGTTCCACGGTTTATCTCCCTTACATACTCGTCTCTAATGTTTCCATCCTTTAGTCTTTCAACATTCCATTGTGTTCCCCTTTGTCTGCCATTCGCCGTTCTCATTATCTTTATCTTTATTTTTGTCACTACCAGAAGGTGATCCGTATCTGCGTTTGCTCCCCTGTAAGATCTTGTATCATTGATTATTCGTGTCCATTTCTTTGATATCAAGACATGATCGATTTGATTTCCATCGGTTGTCCCTGGTCTCATCCACGTTATCTTATGTTCTCTTTTGTGTTTAAATTTGGTACTCACTATGTACGTATCTGTACTTGTTGCCAGGTTGCACAGTCTTTTGCCATTGTCGTTCGTCGTTTTATGTATAGTTTCCCTGCTTGCTACACTTTCATTATACTCCTCCCTTCCGATCTGTGCATTAAAGTCTCCAACAATAATTTTTATGTCGTTATTTGGACTGTTCTCAAAAACCTCTTGTAGTTGTTCGTAAAATGTATACTTTTCTTCCTCTTTTGATTCTTCTGTAGGTGCATACGCGTTTATCACTGTTATATTAGCTTGTTTGTTCTGTATTCGTATAACACTGGTTACATCCCTAATTTACAGCATGCGTAGTTTTGCCTCGTCAATGTTCGGCGATGTTCGATTAACCTATGTACTGAAACCTGTATTTTACATACGTATAATAATGTCTTCATATTAAGATGTCCGTCTTACTCATAGCATTTGATAAAGTATACAATATAATAATAATAATAATAATAATAATAATCCACGCCTTAACATCCCCCAACAGCTTTCGCCACTACGGGGGCATCGGCAGGCCCGAATTATTATTATTATGGCCCGCGTCTGTGGCACGTCTTAAGTTGTTTTATATAAAAAATATAACAATAACTGGTTCCAACCTAAAGGTGTTTCAAATTTTGCTTCGGTACAGCGTTAGCTGAGTTTGACTTTCAACCTTTTCAATTTGTTTATTATAGTAAAACCAACTAGTTATGGCGTGTTTTCTGTTGAAATACGGTAAAACTATACCCGTGGAAGGTCCCGAGAAATAATCCATAAGTAAAAGTCAGATATGGTTTTTATTGTGGGTCTAAATGGTCCAGAAACTTAGACCCACAATGAAAACTTTGGAAACCACTTCTGATTTTTATTTTAATTTGTAATCATCTAACTTTATGGAGCATTTCATCACAATATTATAGTACCAGCCGTATCGGACCCAGCCGCAGCCCCCTATTCCATATGAATCCCCATTGTGTTCGGAGTATATCAGAAGTTATTTCATACCTATCCACCGATTTAGTTAAAAAATTACCTAGGTTTGTATCTATTATCGTTGGATTGAAAGTCTACAGTTTCAATAAATACTAATATTTTGTGTTGGATAAGAGGGGTGTCCAGCAGTGGCGTATCTAGGCCTGAGTGGGCCCTATATCAAAATCTTTTTGGTGGCCCTCGGCCCGTTATCGCAAAATAAACAAAAACACGTACATAAACAACGTATATTTGAAAACAAAAAAAACAATACATATTAAAAACTTATATCTAAAAAATATTCTACTTAGTGGTTATATATGTACGTTTCTTGCCCTTTTTTCTGCAAATGTATTAATTAGCTCATCTATAGCTGAAGAACACTTTAGTTTTTCAAGTTCTTCGTTTTCTATGGACAGTAGTGATAAATTCGATAGCCGTTCTTGACCCAGAGAAGTTCTGAGATAATTTTTAATAATTTTTAATTTAGAAAAGCTTCTTTCAGATGTTGCGGTTGTAACCGGAAGGGTCAAGAATAATAGGGATACTGTTATAAGCTCTGGAAAACGGTGGCAAGGCTATTGAAACGTATTAATAATAACTCTGCAAGTTCCTTAATGGTGTGAATTTTCTGAATTTCTGCTGTTTTTAAAGCAATTAATTGGTCATAGAGATCAACTGTCAAGTCCTTACTATATTTACTAGCCAGTTTTGCTGCTTCCTTTTTTATTACTTTGTCTGAAAAGGAAAGCAAGTTTATCCGGTTGTAAAATTTCGAATATACTACTCAGATAACAAAAACTCTGAAATCTTATTTTAGTTGGTGAAATCAAAATATCTAGACAGCGATATTACACATTGACTCTGAAGTAAGATTCCGGATCAGAAATTCTCTCATCTTCTGATAACTCATCAAAAAAGCACCTTGTTATCTATCGTCTCTTATTTTTGAAAATAGATGTTATATCCCACACTCCCTCTAGCTGTGTGGAATTATTAAGCAACCGGTTGAATGAATTTTGATTTCTTATTTCTACCAACTTGTCCAGAAGATTATTTAACAAAATACTTGCTTTTTGTAAGTCATTATTTTGATGCTGTAGTGCTTTAGAAACAGGATTGATGATTTTAAATAGCCGAGAAAAAGAAAGTGATAAAAACTATAAAATCGTAACTCTCTAACATAGTTATTATATTTTAATATTCATCACGTTCGTCTTTTTTATTTGAAATTAAATTTAGTTGATATAAAGCTTTTATTACTATTGGATAATTTTTTCTTAGCGTAAAGCGTCATTTTTTTGAGGACCATCTAGTAGGCATACTTTTTTAAGAGTAATATGATATTTTTCAAATGAGTCGTTCTTCAACATTGCCCAGCGTTTTATGATATTGCCAAAAAAAGTATATATTATTTCTAAATTGTCAAAAAATTGTTTGGGAAATAAACACTTGGGAAATATGTTTAGCAGCATCATTTAAAATTAAATTTAATGAGTGTGCTGCACAATGAACATAATCAGCATTTGGTGCATGCTCTTTTATAAGGGTTTGTACCCCTCCATATACACCAGACATTATATTTGCACCATCGTAATCCTGTCCCCTACATTTGGACAAATCAATGCCATAGTTTTCGATTGTATTTAAAATTTCAGTTTCAAGTCCTACTGCAGTACAATCGGCTATAGATCTAAACCCTAGAAATGTCTCGCAGATTTTGATTTGTTTAAATACATCATTGTTTTCTATTATCGAGCTATATCTGAACACTACAGAAAGTTAGTCTATTTTTGACGGATCCATAATAATCGAAAAAAGGAGCTTTATTAATTTCCAAAACAATATTTTTCTTTAGTTTGGTTCCAAGCAAATCAATAATTTCATTCTGAATCCTGGGACTTAAATAATTTATGTCACCCTTTGGCTTTAAAAGAAGTTCTTTTACAACATGATCATAATCAGATAGTAAGTAAACTTGACAAAAAATTTCCAGATTTGGCATCATGGCCATCATTTTTTGTTTTACGTATGTTGGGGGCCCCTCTAGCTAGGGGGCCCTGTATCCTTGATACATCTGCTACAGCGGTAGCTACGCCCCTGGTGTCCAGGTATGTACATACTTATACAAATGTAATACGGGTGTATATTAAATGAGTGCATTAATTTTTAGGGGTTATAGATCTTGTCTTTTCTACTTGCGATTGTTTCTTTTTTCTATCGCTTTTATATACGATTGATTGACAACTCGCAATGCTACGATTGACAAATAAATACTTTTAACATATTTGATATAAAATGGAATTTATGAGTCGTTAGATAAAACGTCGTATTTGATTCGTAAATAACGGATAGAAATCGCTCGCATGTTTATACACTCGTCTACGGATCGTGTAGAAACACCATGCTCGCGATTTATATCCTTAATTGTGTGCTCGTCAAATAATAAATCCAATACAGTTGCTCTTACTATTATTACTTATATATCAATTTTTTTGTGTACTTTACAAATTAGTAAAATCCGTCATAAGATATCTAGTATATTTAATTTAAACAGAGATATTGACAGTTTTTCAATATTACACTAATCAAATAATTAGATAACCATCAAAAAATTGTACCTGTCCGCCTTTATCTTGGAATCTGGGAATGGGAAATATACGAGCAGAGCGGCGGCCGTTACCTATTACAACAAAATTCTCTAATTCCGTTAAGGAACGGCCCAGCTGATCGAAGAGAGCGTTCGACAATTAATATGATAATGGCATTCGTGTAGACGGACGACAGACGGGAAGGTCGGTTATTCTCCCTATCTAACGTCTTGAACAGCTGATTTGTACTTTAATTCACCACGTGCTATCACGTAACCGGCCGCGACCACGCCAAGAAGTTCCCGCCAAGGCAGTTACCCCCGCGAGCCATATGCCGCTGCCACACTCTTTCCCTAATTTATTTTATCGTAGTTCGTTGAGTCGTTACTACTTCCTAGATACCACCCTTGGGGTTAAAAAACTCGCGCCAAAACTGTTTCCTGGTTTACTTACATCTTGTGCTAGCTGTTCGATGAATTATTGGGAATGTAAGTATAGACAATTGCGCAATATGAAATTAAATAATATGATAAAGATTACAAGATTATTGTCATGCTTCCTATAAGCAAATTACAAATTATCGTAATAAAAAAATTTAACAGACTGAAAGTCTCACGGATACGGGGTAAGGTTGAGTATGTAACATTGGCATTTGGTAGTCTATGTAAATTCATTATCGTGACAATATTACACCGTTAAGTCAACTTATATACAATTTTCTGCAGTTTCTTGTTAACACACCGCGGGTAAAAAATTAACGCACGAGTAAAATTTGTATACAAATCCAAAGATTATTTTCTCTCGAACCGCTCAGCCGATGTTAATCATTCTTTTGATAAGTTATAGGTTGATTTTTCAATAACGATACTGCCGTTGAATTTCAGTTCATTCGAATTTCAGTATTCGCCTAAACGAGCTAATATAGATGACGCTGAAAAAAGTTCTTATAACCGCTCAATCGGGATAAAGTCATCGTTGTGACCGGAGTAATAGACCGGAGTAATAGTTTTGTTTGGTTTTGCAGTAATACCTTGCTTTTCTTTGAATCCCTGACATTTCGAGCAACTTGTTATTAATGATAGTTAATATTTTTGTATCAACTATCTAACTAATATAAAATATTAAAAAAATATATATTTGTCAATTTAGCTACCTTTTTTATTATAAATGCCGGGTTACCCACGCCATAGGTACCCCCGATTATTGTTTTTGTTTATAAAGCTGGAGGAATGAAATTGGCAAAAGTGTTAATAGACAAAAATTGCCATTATTTGGGATACTCCTGCAGTTAATGACGAAATCATTGAAATTTTAAATGGCACCCTATATTATATTATATTATATTATATCGTTGCCTTATATTATAACGCAACGTAAAAATAACTTTTTTTGTGTATTAATCTAGGTGACTATGAATTGGTGAAAATAGTCGAAAATTGTCAAATAAACACTAACTAAGTCGATTTTGGCAAACATTGCATTACTGGCGCCCTCTAGCGTGATTTAATTGTTTTTTTGCCAGTGAGTCATATTTTTCCCAGGTACCCAATGGCGACACCCTGATTATTCGTTAGGAAACATCTTTCCGATTACAATGATACCAAATCCTTGATATTCTGTTGAAATTCGTAGCGTACAAATGTTGTTAGAAGCAAGGAAATCGAAAAAAATATTGACCTAATGATCAAAGTCAGCGTACAAGTCAAAGTCACTCAATGGACTACTCGAAGGAAGTACCCTTAAACGTCAGTTTCACGCTACGATTATCAACAAAATATCAAGCATTTGGTATCATTGTGTCGGAAAAATGTTTTTCCTCGAATAATCAGGGTACTTCCTTCGAGTAGTCCATTGAGTGACTTTGACTTGTACGCTGACTTTGATCATTAGGTCGGTTTTGTTCGGTTTCCTTGCTACGAATTACAACAAAATATCAGGTATTTGGTATTATTGTAATCGGAAGGATGTTATCTATCTAATAATCGTGTCGCCATTGGGTAACCGTAAAAAAATGACTCACTGGCCAAAAACCAATTAAATCTCGCTGGAGGGCGCCAGCAATGCAATGTCGGCCAAAGTCGATTTAGTTACTGTTTATTTGACAATTTTCGACCATTTTTGCCACAAAAAAGTTATTTTTGCGTTACCTTGGTGATAAAAATTGACGATCGATATGTTTTTGTGTTCAGATGGTCATTCTGATTGATAATATCACACAAAGAATATAGGGTGCCATTTAAAATTTCAATGATGACGTCATTTTAAAGTCATATTAGCCTCAAGAGTATACCAAAGAATTGCATTTTTTTTATCTATTAACACTTTCCCAAATTTCACTCGTCCAGCTTTATAAACAAAAAAAAATCTGATGTGGCCAGGCACATGACTTTATCATAATATATATAAACACAATAATTTAGATGCCTGAGATTCTGTTTGATCGAGATCGCCTATGTCTGCATTAAAATAAAACTAGTAGAACTAGACAGATATTATGTCGATTAAGCTGCGTTCGGATATTGTACACCGTGGACACCGGGTACACCGTCCAAATGACACTTGTTATTGGGTGTAAAAAGTGACGGTGTACAATATCCGAACGCGGCTTATATTGACAGTAGGTGTTGTCAAAATCATGTCAAAACATTAGCCTGACATTACCTACTGTCATTAGAATCATAATTTCTGACATATCCTGCCTAAGAGTTTAAATGCAGTACGACCGATCTCGAAGAAATAGAATTTGCTCATGCAACTATACTATTGATTGTACCAAAAAATGTCATAGTCACAAATTATTCAGAATTTCCTCATCTTTAATTTATTATTTAACTATTTCGACGAAATTCCAGAAATGGCGGCTTATTTGCAAAATCTTTCAAAAACCTCCAGTTCCTTTGGACCCTTTTCAACAGAAAGCTTTTCAGCGATAAGTTTGGTTATGAAACTTCTAAATATGAAGTTTCGTCGCGATAACTTTAGTAGTTTCTCCGGAATCGTCGCCACAAAAATGGGTTCACACATACACACACACATACACACAGACATTTTTTTGTACCTTGGTCAAAAATGTTCAGGGGACCCCAAAAAAACATATTTCCGCTAAAATCTCAAAATTTTTTTTTGGCACGATTACAAAACTTTACATACTGCGTATGATAAAGTAAAAATAAACAGCGGTACCTATGCCGTGGGTCACCCGGCATATTAATATATTGTAAACACCAGCGATGATGACTTAGTTTACTCAATTCATTGAATACAGGGTGTTTCAGATACAACAGCTAACCTGGAAGAAGCATATGCTCAAGGAAATTTGTTTGGTAAGTAACGTATTGTCTAATTTATCGCTTTCTTGAGAAAACTAATAAATAAAGTAAAACGGAGTGCGACCCGTTCCTCGCAAAAAATCTTTAACATGTTACCACAGGCGTGCTCCAACGGGTGACGAAACTACACCGCCGGCAACATATCGTGAAATAACTTTGATAAACCGAGGCGGCAATTAAGCGGGATAACTTTGCAATCTTAATTTTTGAAAATCCGCATCGCATTTCTGGATTAGGTACGTACCTACCAATCTTCCTAAAGTTTCAATTGAAACATGTTCGTACGTAAGTTTGCAATCGTCTGTCGGTTATGCTCGATCGGCTATTCGCCAGGGCAGGCCTTACACGATGTATTTAATACAATTTTGTTGGTACTAAACTGAAATAGACTATACGGAATTTGACCAAAATTACTTCCCTGACCTTGGCGGATAAGCTCGTTCAAGGTGAGTCGTTATTTCTGAAACAACCTGTATATTTTTTGTTCTTATTCGTTGAAACACTGGAAATATCATAAGACTATATCATGGAACTTTTAAGGATGTAGTCTACCGGAAGTGTTTCGTAGATTCGGAACCCTAGTATTAATACGCGTTGTATATTAATGAATTTTTTACAGTGGTTGCTCGATATAGTATTTTACCCGGAAGGTATTTTAATTCTTTTTAGTAAACTTTCCGGGATAGAACATAAAAATGAAATGTTTTATCAATGAGTTTATTTTGAATTATTTATGTTACATATAATGTTTTAATATCGATAATTGTCGAATTGTCGATATTTTAAACAACAAATTCAATAGACTAAAAAACACGAATTATTTGAAATAAATTGTTTATTATGTTGGCAATTTCAATTAAAAAAAATCTGATGTGGCCAGGCACATGACTTTATCATACTATATATAAAATTAATAGTTTAGCTGCATGAGATATTTTTGATCGAGATCGGCTATGTCTGCATTAAAATAAAACTAGAGAAACTAGTAGAACTAGACAGATATGTCGATTAAAGCTGCGTTCGGATATTGTACTCCGTTGACACCGGGTACACCGTCCAAATGACACGTGTTATTGGGTGTAGAAAGTTTGAAGGTGCGTTCCGATTGGTGGCAATGGTTGGTAATGGCGGTGGTTGCAGACGAAATTATAGTGTTTCTCACATGTCGTGATGGTGACACATATTAGTTTGCATGTACATAAACTTGAATCACTAGCAAATACTATTAGAAATACTATAATGGCGTCTACTACCACTGCCATTAGCACTAATGAAAACGCACCTTAACGGTGTACAATATCCGAACGCAGCTTGTCTTGACAGTAGTATTGTCAAAGCATTAGCGTTTGACACTATCTACACCGTCATTAAAATCACATCTGACATTTAATCTGACATATCCTGGCTACTAGTTTTAATGCAGTACGACCGATCTCGATGAAATAGAATTTGCTCATGCAGCTAAACTATTGATTGTACCAAAAAATGTCATAGTCATAAATTATTCAGAATTTCCTCTAGTTTAATTTATTATTTAACTATTTCGACGAAATTCCAGAAATGCCGGCTTATTTACAAAATCTTTCAAAAATGCTAAGACTAAACCTCCAGTTCCTTTGGACCCTTTTTAACAGAAAGCTTTTCAGCTCTAAGTTTGGCCATGAAACTTCTAAATATGATGTTTCGTCTCGATACCTTTAGTAGTTTCTCCGGAATCGTCGCCACAAAAAACGGGTACACACACACACACACACACACACACACACACACACACACACACACACACACACACACACACACACACACACACACACACACACACACACACACACACACACACCCACATCCACATCCACACACACACACACAGACATTTTTTGTACCTTGGTCAAAAATGTTCAGGGGACCCAAAAAGACATATTTGCGCTAAAATCTCAAAAATTTTTTTTGGCACGATTACAATACTTTACATACTACGTATGATAAAGTAAAAAACTAACAAAGATCGAATGAAGACCAAAAAGTGTCCGGTCCGCGGGTGTATTATAAAGTAGTAGGTAAAACTACGAGAGATGAACGTGAGTCATCGATTCCAGCTGTTATTTTGCTGATACGTTACAGACCATTCCCGTGCGTTAGAAAGAAACAGAGTACATTTTCATGCGTCTGTTCTTACGTTTTTAGGCGATGACTCACGTTCAGCTCTTGTAGTTTTACCTTATATCAAGCCCGCGCTCCTGTTTTAGTTGCATATGCCTAAAATAGATGGCGTATAGGAAAGAGCAGCTGCTATCTACGCTGGCGGCTCGGGTTCGAATCTCGGCTCGGGCTAAAATCGACTGTCCTGGTATTTTAGGCAGGAAACAAATACTATTGCTTGCCGCCTTCCATCGGATGAGGAAGTAAAGCCGGTGGCCCCGTGTGCAGTCATGATGCGACGTGTACGTTAAAGAACTCTTACTGGAGGTTGGAATTCCTTCAGTTCGACAAAATCCTTGGGTGTGTGTAGCCTGCCCTCAGCGTCGGTGATTGGCCTAAGTTGCGGAAATAGACCGACGTAAAATAAACAAGTAAAAAAACCTTTTTTGGCGCGCATAGTACCTATGTAAGTGGCGATTAGGATTTAAAATCAATGACAATGAATTTGGTTAAAACTCAATCCACATTTTTAGCAACATTTAAAAATCGTTAATAGTATGTTAATCATTATTTTATGTGGAAGTACTGTCTAGGCAATCCATTAATTCTTCTTGAATCAATCTAGAGCTTGAAGAAGCAGACAAAGTTTGTCAAAAACATTACTATTATATTAGAGTTGACCAAATTTATACAGCTGTTTTACCCTCATAATGAGAAGAGTGTTTTCTAAAACAAATCGTTTATTTTTTTTTAATATATCTAACAGTTATATTATAAATCTAACAGTTGTTGAGATTTATAAACTACTTACCGTAGCCTACCATATTAGTATTTCTTTAAACGTAATTTACTTTTTGTACGTGTAGTACATTATTAGAAATTCACGAAAAATATATCAGTAGTATAAATTACTTTTCTATGGTAACCAAATCATTGCAGGTAGTTTTATGGGCAGATTTTTATTTCTCAGATTCTGGACATTACAGTAACATTTTCAAAAAGACGGACACGAAAAAATTGAATTGAATTGATTGGAGATCAATTTGATCGATATCCAATTGTGACAAAGATCGATCCACAAATTTCCACGATCGCCCACCCCTAGTCCTGAGCAACCGGCTCGAGGTCAGTTGTCAGTTGTCAAATTGTCGGTTTGTATAATAATGTAAGTAGCTTGTCTTCAAATAATAGACGTGATCAGTACGTTACGACAGTTTATCTATCTAAGCATACATATGTCCACGCTTTCTAATGTCGTTAATTTCCGTCTATTTCATGGTGCGATTCAGGTATACCTGCGATCATAGTACTCTAATGAGGCAACAAGTCCTGTGCACTTGTTCATCGGCCTACCAACCCCAGATGGTAGCGTCGTTGAACATATGATAGGATATGTACATGTGTTAACGGACCAATTTGATTGAGCGCCGGGTACATCAGGTGTCACGTGACAGGTGGATTTTATGACACGTGCTAAGCCGGTCTCCAATACTCTGCGCGGCATCCAGCAAACCCTTCACCGTCTCCTACGGTGTCGTTAACGTTCCTTAAGTTATGCAGTTCGAAAACCCTCTCGATACCAATTCCCATAATAAAATTCCGTGTAATTAGGATTGGTAATGAGCGCAACCGCCACGCAGCAGGTTGTGCTCCGCGTATTAATTAAGTTAGGGAGGAGAAAAACAAAAACGAAATGCACTATCATGATTACTGTCAAAATGTGTATGGAATAATATATTTATTTAAATTGGTAATATGTATGACATTGGACTATTTTTTGTTGCAGTACGGCCATATTATCGCAAATTTCTGGAATGAAGATAATTGAAAACTTTATGTCATCATAAATTAATTATATATCTATCTCTCATTTCAGTTGAATTAAAAAACTTTTACGTCAAATTGGACCCGCCATTTTGTTTTTTTTTTACATTTTTACTTGAATTAGAGTAATTAGAGTACATTGTATATAGTCTCACTTGAATTGAACATACTTAATGCTTTCTCAGCCCTCTAAAAAGAAGGACTGCCCTCCTTAAAGGAGGACGACTGATTACCTTAATGCACAGATGCGGTCTTTTTAAATATTTCTATGATTTGGATAAATACAGTATTATTTACATAATTTTAAAAGAATATTGAGGTTGGTAAATACTCGCAGTCAAACAAACAAAAACTTCCTCTTACTCCATTAGTCCAATATGAAGACCAGACTCGCATTCTGACCAATAACAAACAGTATCGCACAAATGACAACTATTTTTTTGTACGGTTTTTTCTTTAAAATCAGGATAAATGAAGAATGAAATTGCAAACTCTAGTTTTCGAGGAAATTTGTTCAAAAGCGTAATATTCTTTTCAAGTATTATTTTATTTCCTTACTTTTGGATTTGGCATTGAAAACTTAGTTTTTTTCGTAGTGCAACGTGGCTTTCGAGAAACGTTTTTCCGTTTTTTTATTGGTTAATTTTATGTTTAGCGCACGTTAGCAAATTTATTCGATCCTCTCTAGTATTGCTCTTGCCTTGCCACAATGGTTTACAAATGTCAATATTTTCAACTGAACAACGTTGCATTTTGCTCACTTGGTGAGGAAAGTGAATGTTTGTATTGAAATACAAGATGCAAGATTGCTGAGCGACATAGTCAATTGCCTTATTGTCAAAATGTTTTGAAAATATTAATATTTTTAATTGATTGTGGAAAAGATCATGGTTAAGACAAATGTTCATTTCCTCTGTTCCAATGCTTGCTCTGTTATCCTAACACGACGAGTGTCCCTATCGCTTCGCTCACCTACGCTCGTGTGCCAATCACATGGTTCGGAAGGAAATCATACATTTTGCTAACTTGTCCTAATAATAGCTATTTCATGTACTATATATACTTATTTGGTTTAAGGGATCTAGTTCACTTTTCGTCTCTCTCGCACAGTTAAGTACTAAAAAGATAGGTAGAAGAAAGCAAGCAAAGAATCCAACTATGGATGTCTCGCTACGATCGTATTATATTGGCCGTTGTTTTCTGATTTAACCCAGCATCAGTAACGTGAATTTTGTATATAGACTTATACATGTAAACAACGGAGTAGTGTTTACATTTCCATTATTCTTCAAATGCAGAATTTATACTCAATGATCAGTTGGGTTTCCAACTCTTCGCAGTCAAAATACCGGTCTAAGCACCAGTCATTGAGTATATTTTTACTTTATCATACGCAGTATGTAAAGTATTGTAATCGTGCCAAAAAAAAATTTTGAGATTTTAGCGGAAATATGTCTTTTTGGGTCCCCTGACCATTTTTTACCAAGGTACAAAAAATGTCTGTGTGTGTGTGTGTATGTGTGTGTGTGTGTGTGTGTGTGTGTGTGTACCCGTTTTTGTGGCGACGATTCCGGAGAAACTACTTAAGGTATCGGGACGAAGCTTCATATTTAGAAGTTTCATAGCCAAACTTAGAGCTGAAAAGCTTTCTGTTGAAAAGGGTCCAAAGGAACTGGAGGTTTAGTCTTAGCATTTTTGAAAGATTTTTCAAATAAGCCGCCATTTCTGGAATTTCGTCGAAATAGTTAAATAATAAATTAAAGATGAGGAAATTCTGAATAATTTATCACTATGACATTTTTTGGTACAATCAATAGTTTAGCTGCATGAGCAAATTCTAATTCTACGAGATCGGTCGATACTGCATGAAAACTAGTAGCCAGGATTTGTCAGATTTTTTGATTCTAATGACAGTAGTAATTACATACTGCGTATGATAAAGTAAAAAGTGTAATACAATATCCGAACGTTGCTTATATTGACAGAAGTTATTGTCAAAACATTAGCGTTTGACACCTACTGTCATTAGAATCAAAAAATCTGACAAATCCTGGCTACTAGTTTCAATGCAGTACGACCGATCTCGATGAAATAGAATTTGCTCATGCAGCTAAACTATTGATTGTACCAAAAAATGTCAGTCATAAATTATTCAGAATTTCCGCATCTTTAATTTATTATTTAGCTAGTTCGACGAAATTCCAGAAATGGCGGCTTATTTGCAAAATCTTTCAAAAATGCTAAGAATAAACCTCCAGTTCCTTTGGACCCTTTTCAACAGAAAGCTTTTCAGCTCTAACTTTGGTCATGAAACTTCTAGATATGAAGTTTCGTTCCGATACCTTTAGTAGTTTCTCCGGAATCGTCGCCACAAAAACGGGTACACACACACATACACACACACACACAGACATTTTTTTGAACCTTGGTCAAAAATGTTGAGGGGACTTTTTTTTGGTACGATTACAATACTTTACATACTGCGTATGATAAAGTAAAAATAACTGTAATTCTACATAATTATATATGGACAAAATTACATCCGAGCACCTGTTGCAATGTCGACAGATAGGCACGTGTGTCACTCTACGTGTAAAGATATTTGTCCTGTGGCTGTTCTTGGTTGTATGTAACAGGGGTGGGCCAAAGAGAGCCTTAATTCGGTCTTTACATTTTATAATGAGCCACATGTAGATACACTTTTTTTAAAATTAATTCATAGTTTGTACTTACAATTACGAAAGAAAAAAAATTATTTAAAAATTTAAATAATTATAAATAATTATATAAATATATAATCTCAATGAATAAATTTGTGTTTGTAACGTTCCTTATTGTAGATTTCTTGAGGAAGCCTTAAGGCGAAATATCTAAAATTAAAAAAAAAAACTAAAAAGCCGTATTAAATTTTATTGTTCCAGTTTTCCCAAAAAAATGATTAACATTATTAAATATGTAATTAGAAATATAATCATAAATAATAAATAAATCAAATAATAAATATTATATAATTATTAATAAAAAGTATAATAACACCTAACGACAATCTTTGGTCAAATTTTTATAAATTTGGCGTATAAATATTTAAAGTTGTCCGCAGAAATTCTGTAAGATGTTGATTGATCAACTGTGAGCGATATTTGGATTCACGTGGAGTACAAAGATTCACAGCAATTTGTTGTGCGAAAATAGACCACAAGCAGCTTTCTTTAAGTTTGGATATTTTGATTCGGGCACCAATTTCCAAAATTCAATCACAGAAGTAGTTTTGTGCAGCATTTGCAATGTCTGATCCTCTTTCATCTCCAACTCCCCAGCCGCTTTTTCAGTAGGTATTGTTCCAGCCGCACTTGACTCAACAAGGAGCTGCGTGTGCCCACCGTTGCAGTTGGTATATAATGTTTCCTCTGGATTTGTTTCATTTATCGTAGTGAACGTCAACCCATACAATCCTCAAACGAATTCGTAAGAACAACAATTAGATTCTATGGGGTTCACTACGCTGGTTTAAATCAATAAAATCAATAATAAGTCGTTCAATAAATTAAATATTTAATCTAAAGTTTCAAATGGTAGTAAGATCAGTTATTTCGCTCGAGTATGTACATCGATATCCACTGAGAAACGTAAGAATATAATGGGTTAAGTAAATAAGTACGATGATTTAGATATGGTGGGTCATTTAGATTCCGCGAATGGAAGCGTACCAAATTGGCGGAATCTTTTAATGCGATAATGACCGATGGAAACCATAAAGTGAAGAGTGTGGAGAAGAAGAGAAGAGGCCACCGATCACTGATAATATCGGGAAGAGATCGGCCGACCGCTGGTATGTAACACCGCAACAATATCCGCGTCAATATACGGGAGTTATGCCGCCTTTGAGTGTGTGCGAAATCCGCACCGGCCGCCATATGTAAATTGGACGCGGTGGCACCTACTAGCGCGCCCTATCTTATCTCCAACAATTACCAGTTGTTTATTGAGTCCGTTGAGCATTGCTCAGCTCGATTGACGCTATTCTGTGCAAATGGCTGAGACTCACAGTCTTCTCAGCACATATAAGCGACCGCAGAACAGTGGCGCGGCTATACGGAATACACCACTGAACTTTAAGCAGTATTACATGCATGATGAATACGCACTAAGCATAGGTAAACTCTAGTCTAATAAAATTGTGAGGTTAGTGGAATCAATCGTTTTAATGTTTATTGGGTTATGTTTATTAAACGTGATTACCAAAGAGTTTTGGAATTGATAGACCAAGTCAAAAACATTGGTTTGGTCCGGCCTGTGAGGTATTGTTTCTACTTCCACTGCTGGAGTCTTGGAGTCTTGGTAGTTTCAAAATCTTCACGCGGTGAAGATTCTTGGTCAAATAACCAACATTTCGGGACATTTATAGAAAGGGCGTTTTTGGTTATTTAATAAAAATAGAAATGTGTCCCATAAATGCAAATTTATATAGTTATTATATTCACATTTTTATAGCAAAATTGTCGATCTCTAGTACCTACCCAAAATCAGTCGCATATTCAGTTTTCTTTGAGAACCTCTTAAAATTTCTAGGACATCCTCTTCATGATGTATAAATTCGCAAAAAACTTGTTTTGGATTTTTTTGACCTACTTTTACGGTTACTTCAAAAGTACAAAAGAAGATATGCGATGATCGTACGTCCGCTGGTCCGTTTGTCTGGCTGTCTGTCCATCTGATATCTGTCCGTCAAATATCTCTGCACTGAATAAAGATATCTAGCAATTTTGTCAATTCATAAAGCTTACTAACACGCATAATATATGGATATTCCCATTAGTCCAAGTGCCAGCAACGGATTTCGTTACACCATAGAGAATAGGACTAGAACTTTCAGAATCTGTCCCTTGTAGCGTAACAATAAGATAATCGCATGTCTGGCAACCTTCCGGGTGGCTTTATCGATCATTCTTTTTTAAAGGATGAAAAAAAAAATAAAATAGAAAAAATACATTATTATAATCAGTCTGTCGCTTTGGGATATCAAAGTTAAGAACGTTTTAGGCGAAGGAAAAATCGCCTGACCGGTGGGTGTGTGGAAAGTGTGTCCAAGAGGGAGCCGAAGTGGTTTTGACTGATTAAATACATCACCACAAAGTAATCTTTCAGATGCCAGACAAAAATTGCGGTGGTCTCACTCGCGCGCGCTTTAGACTGTCTCACCCGTACTCAGGGAGAGGTTTTGTGGGTCTGGCGGGTGCTTCCACCACAATTTCAGGTTTTCAAACCTAACTCGATTATGTTACTGTAACTGGTAAAATTTTGTGCCCCACTTCGGCCTCCTCTTGCACCTACTTTCCACCGTACCACCGGTCCGGCGATTTTTTCCTTCACTTGAAACGTTCTCAACTTTAATATCCTAAACCGACAGACTGATTTTAATAATGTATTTTTTTATTTTTCTACCTTATGGACGCAAACGCCACCCCCGGAAGGTAGCCAGACTTGTGATTATCTTATTGTTACGCTACAAGGGACAGATTCTGAAAGTTCTAGCCTGATTATAAATAACATAACAACACCGTTGCTAGCTCTTGGACTAAATAGTCAAGACCTAAAAAATGTTTGCCACTAAATTTATTTTAGGTTTGGCTATATATAAAAAATACATTTTTTCGTCAATCGAATTTTTCTGGCGGCGTAAACATAGATTTTGTATAACGTATTTGATAATGGTAAAAGTTGCTGAGATTAAAGATAAAAATAATATCCAAAAGCTTATTAGGTGGGTGATTACGAATTCGCTATAAAAATTGTGTATCTACTTAATAATTTTTCCGAAGTGAAAAAATAATTTAATCTTCCCGGACTAATCGTGCACTAACCTCTTAACAACTAGAGTAACCACGTACCTATGAATATTTTAATCACGCGTGTCGATTTGGAGAGACGGGAAATACGGGTATCTGATTGGATGCCTGTCAAAATTGAGTCCCACAGGGGTCTATCCTAGGTCCTGTTGTCTACATATTATAAGTCAATGATCTCCCAAAACTTGTTAATCATCAGTTGGGCATGTATGCGGACGATACGTCCGTGATAATTAATGCGATTAACGAAAAACATCTCGAAGAAGAATTTACGGTGTCTGGTATGTTGGAAAACCAGAAATTATAAAGTTTTGTCTTAAATATGAAGATCAATTAGAAATTAACTACAATAATATGGATACTTAAATCTGTGTTGCAGTCCAAATTTCTCGGATGCTCGGATTAACTGGAAAGCGCACATCGATGAACTCACCAGTAAGATCTCTGGGTTTCTCTATGCACTGAGAACGATCACTGCTGTCGTCAACAGGCAAGCAGCAATGTCCAGTTACTACACATACGTTTATAGTAGAATGAAATATGGCATAATAATATGGGAAGGATCAATCGCAGCAATTAAGCTCTTCAAAATTAAAAAAAAAAGTGTTTATGAACAATATTTCGCCTATATTCGAGAGATTCATTTGCTACTCTCTTTAAAACATATGAAATTTTGACTTTACCGTCATCTACATCTTCGAGACTACCTACTTTGTGAAGTTGAATTACTCATAACTATTCCAAGAGCATGAAATCAATCATATTTATGAAACTCGTGGGAATGTTGGTGCTACGTTAAGGACTCCACACACAACATCAGCCACTGTGCAGAAGGGAGTAACAACTTAAGCATTAAAAATCTATAATCACCTCCCGGTATCTATAAGGAGTTTTAATGTTCGGGACTTTAAGGCGATGTTTTGACGGATTTTGATTCATAACGCCTTTTACTCTACAGAAGAATATTTTGCATTTATTAGTTTCAACAGATGTTAATAGCTTATTATTGTATTTTTTTAAATCTTTCTATATGAATGATTTTTCTTTCTGACATGTTCTACAATCATGGGCGCAAGCAGATAGGGGCAAGCCGCAAGGGTGTGCACTTGCACCCCCCTGGATTTTGATATAACAGGGGAAAGATCATCAAGAAAAAAAATCATGAAATACATGCTGATTTATAACTAGTGTTAAAAACATTTCATTGCAAAAAAATAATAAAATAATAGAACTTAATAATAAAATAATTTATAAACTTACATATAAAAATGCAACAATTTTTGCAAAAGTTATAAGCAGTTTTCTGTCGCAACTGATTGAATTACGTTTGCTATCCGAATGGACACTATCGCCATTTAAGGGTTGTTGTCCGTGGGACAAAACTCCAAACGTCGAAGGGCTACTAGGACTTTTAGTTGCCTACAATTTGAGATATAAAATTTATGCAAAAATGTTTGCAAAAGTTATAAACTATTTTCTGTAGCAACTGTTTAAAATACGTTTGCTATTCGAACGGACATTATCGCAATTTAATGGCTGTTGTCCATGGGGCAAAACTCCGAGCATCGAAGAGCTACTAGATCTTTTACCTACAATTTGAGGTATGGTAAAAATTTAGGGAACAATTTTTGCAAAAGTTATACACATTTTTCCTTAGCAACTGTTTAAAATACGTTTGCTATTCGAACGGACATTATCCTAATTTAAAGGCTGTTGTCCATGGGGCAAAACTCCGAGCGTCGAAGGGCTACTAGGTCTTTTCATTACCTAAAATCTGGGGTATGATAGAAATTTATTTTTGATATGTTATAAACATTTTTCTGCAGCAAATGTTTTAAACACGTTTGCCATTCGAACGAATATTAACGCTATTCAGGGCTAGATGTCCATGGGGCAAAAATCCGATCGTTGAAGAGCAACAATTTTTGCAAAAGTTATAAACATTTTTCTGGAGCAAATGATTGAAATACGTTTTCTATTCGAACGGACATTATAGACAATTTACGGGTTGTTGTCCATGGGGCAAAACTCCAAATGTCAGCCCTACCATCCCTACCTGCTTTCATACATCATACATCAAGCACAAAAGCACCCAGAAGGCAAAAACCGCATGCAATGGCCGACTTTCTAAAAGTAGACGGCAAAAAGTCCAAAACGTCTGCGTTGTTTCTAAAAGGAATGAAATTCGTACATTTTTGTGTAATGTACGAAGACTTTAAGGACCGACTGTAAACCAGTCATTACAGTGCAAGTTAGAACTACAAACAATCGACACTATAGAGAGCTGTTTTAGCGGTTGGTTCTTGAGGTAGGGTCGGTACTCGACGATGCGGCCAGCGTTCCCCTTATTATTTCAGTATATACCCCGTGCTTCGTTCGCACGTTCGCCACTGCCCGCGGAATATATTTTATTAGCAGATACGTATATATACGCAGCGAGTCAGCGAGCCACCGAGATCGCCACCCGATGCGATCTCAGATTTAGAACTATTGGATTCAAGCGGATTGTTTACGATCGGCTGAAGACGACCGCCGCAGAACGACCGGCGACGGCGGCAGCAGCCAGAGTCTCTCCTCGACGCGGCGGCGGGTGCCCTTTCATCGGCCGCGGCCATCCTCTGCTATCCGCGCGCCCCATCCGATCCGTGCGGTTGCAATCAATGTAAATAATCGCCGTATCACCGTGAAACTCACGCTGGTCCGCCAACAAGGCGAAATTCGTGATCAGTCACCGGGCCGGACGAATTGATGGGCCGCCAGTAATTGAAAACTGCGAAAGGAAATTATGGTTTTGCGCGCACACACATTAACGGTCCAGATAAAAGTATCAGAAGTCAGGAGCTACCTTCCTGAGCGGCAACGGTGCAATTAGAAGCGGTTCCATGTGAAGGATGGAGATGGTATACTTCATACCACAATGTGCTTCCATTCTGATTGCATGTGAAGCATTGTTATCCACAGTCGCTAACATAATTATTATGCGATAGATTACAATATCAAAATAATGAGTAAATACAAACAGTATAAAGAACAAAGTCATTGATTGACTGGACCACTGAAGAATGTTAAAAAAGTTTCATATTTCCTGAGATGAGGACAATGATGATAACGAGTTAGCTAGGAGGTAACTTCGGTTATGTTTTCTGTATGTTTAGGCCGGCCGCACACCAAAGATGCACACAGTCAACACGCTGCAAATGCATGGCCTTATTGTAGCAATTGAAGAATTACATAATTGAAAAATTTTGTTTGCATTTTTTAACTATTTGATCTCATTTAAACAATACTTTAATACTTAAATGTCACATCCTAAAAATCATCCTCGAATAATGGCGACTTGGCTATAAATGTGGTGCATGTTCATTGTGCTGGTTTGAGACGCATTTGTCCTGCGTAAGCAAATGTGTTCGCGATGTATCTTTGGTGTGCGACCGGCCTGATTCCGTATTATGTGTATTTCTTTGATTTTTACTTTATCATACGCAGTATGTAAAGTATTGTAATCATGCCAAAAACATTTTTTGAGATTTTAGCGGAAATATGTCTTTTTGGGTCCCCTGAACATTTTTACCAAGGTACAAAAAATGTCTGTGTGTGTGTGTGTGTGTGTGTGTGTGTGTGTGTGTGTGTGTCTGTGTGTGTGTGTGTGTGTGTGTGTGTGTGTGTGTGTGTGTGTGTGTGTGTGTGTGTGTGTGTGTGTGTGTGTGTGTGTGTGTGTGTGTGTGTGTGTGTGTGTGTGTATGTGTGTGTGTACCCGTTTTTGTGGCGACGATTCCGAGAAACTACTAAAGGTATAGGGACGAAACTTCATATTTAGAAGTTCCATAACCAAACTTAGAGCTGAAAAGCTTTCTGTTGAAAATGGTCCAAAGGAACTGGAGGTTTAGTCTTAGCTTTTTTGAAAGATTTTGCAAATAAGTCGCCATTTCTGGAATTTCGTCGAAATAATTAAATAATAAATTAAAGAAGAGTAAATTCTGAATAATTTATGACTATGAAATTTTTTGGTACAATCAATAGTTTAGCTACATGAGCAAATTCTATTTCATCGAGATCGGTCGTACTGCATTAAAACTAGTAGCCAGGATTTGTCAGATTTTTTGATTCTAATGACAGTAGGTAGTGTCAAACGCTAATCTTTTGACAATAACTTCAGTCAATATAAGCTGCGTTCGGATATTGTATTACACTTTTTACACCCAATAACACGTAAGTGTCATTTGGACGGTGTACCCGGTGTTAACGGAGCACAATATCAGAACTCAGCTTTAATCGACATATCTGTCTAGTTCTACTAATTTTATTTTAATGCAGACATGGCCGATCTCAATCAAATAGAATCTCATGCAGCTAAACTATTAATTTTATATATAGTATGATAAAGTCATGTGCCTGGCCACATCAGATTTTTTATTTCAATCATACCTTACTTTACATTTACATATCGATCTTTTTACACCAGAAAATAAAAATAGCAGTTTAATCGTGTACTCTTCTCAGAAAGTCATGTAGACATTCAAAATAGAAGCATGATAATATAAAAATTATATGAATTATTGTAGAACTTTTTACAAATTTTACAAATTTTTACAAATTTAACAGTGCCTTTACTTTACATCTTGAACTACTTAGTATGTTTTAGAACAAACTTTCAGCTTTTTCACTGTCACCTTAATAAGCACTATTACAAAGATGACTTATCGATACCGCTCTTTATCAAGGCACCAAATTTTATAATATGGTAAGTGAGGAGACAAAACATCTACCTGTGGGAAATGAAACTCGTTTGAAAAAAGTTTTAACTCAAAGTGCTTTTAATACGGTAGAAGGAGGTGTCAATCCCGATGTCAATACTATGTTATAGCGTTAGGTTAGGATTGCTGTGTTGCTAGTTTGATGTTGTTGTGACTTTCTGTAATGCCTCCACTAGTGGAGTTGTATTGCGAAATAAAGATTATTGTATTGTATTATATAGAAGCTAAAAATAAGATCATAATAATACGCTTGCATTGTGAAAGAATGTTTTCTACTGTAACATTTACGTACTTTTCTTGTAAAACTACAGACATATTTGATTGAATTTCGGTCATGACTGTAAGGGTCTCTATCAAGAAAAAACTACATTACGAAAATCTCTACATCTGGAATATAAATGTAATTTTTACAAGTAAACCATTGCCAATTCCACCCAGGAATGTTCAGCGAATTTTAGGTATGAAATAGTGATAGTGTTCTAAAAATACGCGAATGTAACATATTATATGAAGCAACTATAGCACTTTAAATAGGATAAACTAGATTGAACTTGTCAATTTCATTCATTACTTGTTTACTTTGATTTAATTGGAAATATATATGGAAAGTGGTGTGACAGATAACCGTATTGCTGCATTTTGAAATTCGCATCACCGCGTTTGAAAAACTTCACGTGTACTATTAGCGAGTGTTGTTGCAATTAAAAGTGCTCAATTCTCATTTCGCATGCATATTATGTATATTGTAACTGTTGTTTAAAATATGATGTCCATGTATGTAATTAATGCTCTTTTCGCCTGACACTTCTGTGCAAGTTAACGATGTGTATAAATTTGCGGAAATGCATGCACATGGTCACTTAAAGAGGGGAATTTTAAAAACTGCAGTGTAATTGGAACAGTTACTGAGCTCTACTTCCGTTTCAATAACAAAACGGAATGGTTTTTGGCTATCGTTTTAAATTATTTGAAAACGTAACATTACGTGACATCGTAATGCCACGACTTGGGTACATTTGGACTAAAAAGGGGATCATATCTGATGTTAGTTATTCATTAACAACTTTTTTTATGTCCCTTATTAATTCCATAATAATATTTTAATTCTATAATAATTTCCATAATATTTACATAGCTGCATGTATGATGTTTTTTTGTGCGCCTTTACAATAAAAATAATGTAATTATGTATATACAGTAACGAGCAGGCATAAATTGGAAAAAGTGATAAGAATATCATAAAGGAGGAACAAACAGACGTTAGATGTAATCGTGCACTAAATTTTATAATCTCTGGTATTAATTATTAACAGATAGTGATAGTGATTTATTTTTTATTACGGTTGACGATGATGATTGATGAATTATTGTTATTAATAGCCTAAATTCAACCTAAGCCTGGAAAATAAAGTACTTGAAAATTTTACCGCTTGTTAAACAAACATTACTTTATCGCTTGATAGACCAGAAACTGAATCCGTTATGTATTTTTTAATTAAAAAATATAAAAATATTTTCGATTTTATGAGCAAGCGGCAACTATTTGTGTATAGAATCCAAAGGCATTTGATATTTTCATTTCAAACCATCTTGAGTGGAGAAATCATGTCAACCAGTGACCGCGGATTTCCTTGCGTCATGGTCGAGGGAGGTTTGCGGGCCTAGTTTTCAATGAATTTTTTTTGCGGAATACCACAAGTGTTAGTAAATATTTGTAACAAATTTGGAATTAATTGATTGCGTAGTGTCGTCAAAAGAAAAAGTCAATGGAATGCCGTAATTTTTAAATAAGAAATCGGAAATCTCCGGTAATTTTAATATTCTGGTCAGCTATTTTGGCTTCATTTTGAATTTTGTCATGTTTATGCCATATTTTGATTCAGCGTCCTTAAAAGCCAGTAAAAATGATAAACTAGATTTGGCCGAAAATTTCTTTTATTTTTAATTAAAGTCCCAAAACACCTAAATGCCAAGTTTGAAGGAGTTATGAGAGATTTCAAACAAGTGAGGGTAGTTTAGGGTAATACCCCAAAAAAGCTTTTTAGGACTTAGTACGTTGTTTATGGTAATACCAATTTACCAATTTGCAAATTTACTTTATTTTTTTCAGGCTTAAAACCTAATATGCCTGGACTACCAATATGAACTATTTTAATAAAATATAAGTACATATTCATTACGTGATTGTTTTATTACGCATCATGAACATTATGATCAAATTTTGGTCGATACGGAAAGTCTCGCCTAAGCAATCACAGAAAAGCTAAAAAGAACAAAATACTAAATTCTGCGGACAGAAAAAATAGTATTAGTATTTAATTTACTAATCTTTGTTCTACAAGCGTCGGGTTAATAAATACGTTTAACCTCAAAATAATTAAAATTTGACCGCTAAAATATCTGGTGATACTTCTGGTGATTATTTTCCTAATGTGAACCTGGCATCTGGTGTTATTCCTCCTATTTATTAAATGGAGAAACGTTAGGCTCCAAACGAGACATATTCAATAATTACTGTTAACTGATGGGATATAAATACATTATTATTAAGTCAGAAATAAACATATTGCTTTTTTTGTTGCTTGAATTATTATCGATAGATATCTAATAGCTCTTAGCATTTCGGATGCATACTGTATAAAAACATATAAAAATTCTTACGTTACGCAAAACATAAAATCAAAGCTGGGCAAAGTTAATCAAAACTTCGTTAATCATTAATCTGTTAACGAAAAAGTTAACTTCGATAACCGATAGTCCGTTAATTTGTTACAAGTGTAACGGAAGTTAAAGCTAACCGTTAATCGTTAACTTTTTATAAAAAAATATAGGTTATGTTGAGTGCCGATCTACCGGTGAGTATGCAACCCAAATAACTGCGGACCTTTCTTGCGGTTGCATATGTAAAAATTGCCTTAGAAACTTTTCAAACTAGGTACAGTGGTAACTAAAAGAACTACATTGCGAAATATAAAGATGAAAAGATCAACTAAAGCTACTTTTATATCTATGCAGTTCAAACCTGCACTTTCATCAATGCAGTTTTGAAAAATCGCATGCAATTTTATGACAATTTACATCTGAGCAACTTTAATGAATCGCATGGCTTGAACATCAGTGATTTTTATTTTTTGACAACAATAGTTGCTTTGGGGTGGTAACAAACATAACCTCCATGCTTTGCTCTTAAATTATTGATTACGGTTTTCTTCCACACACAGTTTTTAAATCACAGCAAACAATAACAAATAACGAAATGCAGAATAGGTTATGTTTCGCGTCTATACACAGTGGTGTCACAAAATTTTCGTTTAAGACAAAAATTCCTACATTGTTGCTATAAATGCACACACTTACATATTTAGAACTGAACGAACTGATTCTAATTCCATATAACTTGGTAATTTTAAAATGTTTCACAGAGTAAAACAAAAAATCACATTGGACTTAATTGGACGGCGAATTTAATTGCGCGTTTCAATTGCACAGAATGAAGTAAAGGGGGCTTAAGGGGGTTGGGGTTGAAACAACCCCAACCGAAGTGCAAGTCCGAACTTGCACATAATGACTATACAACCATTTGAAATATGTATTTATTGATGATATTTCCGATTTAACGGACTTGAATTAACGGATGATGAATGTAGCGGAAGTAAGTCAGTCCGTTAATGGTTTTGAAAGCTAACTTAAAAGTTAATTCGTTAACGAAAAATTTAACGTCGTTAATTAACGATTAACGGATTAACGGTTTTGTGCCCAGCTTTGCATACAATATGTCGTACGTATTTCTCTTAAATCATTGGATCACATACATTTCCAGACGTATTCGTACAACATTCGTACCAATAATGCCACTATTCCAGAGAATGTTTAAGGCTTCGTTCTGAAAGTATCGCAACTACAAAACGAAATATTTAGATACGATGCTTTTCTGTCGAGGGCCGCGTCTACGCCGTAGGTAACGTCTGGGATGGGAATAGCTTATGCAGTCTGCCCACACGTGATAGCAGAAATATGGTCATTGTTTACATTTGTGACAATTATTGCATTTTTCAGTTAGCGGCAAAGTTATAATATTTAGGCTGAAATTGAACTGAGATAAGAATCTATTCCCGTATTGTGAGTTGGGCTAGGGGTACTATATTTTTAAAAAGAGAAAGTTGTAGAAGTAAAATTAATTTTTATCTTGCAAAAAAATATTTTTGGCCTAGACCAACTCCTTAAAAATTTCATCAACTTTGAACAATAAATGGAAAACTTTATGGAAACTTTAATAGAAAACGCGTTTTAGGAGAGGCGCAACTGGGCCTTAAAAGCTATGCATTCTGGTTATTAATTTAAATTAAAAAAATTCTGTGTCATGGAAAAAAATGTGAACGAATACGCAAATACGCAAATATATTTCAATCGAACGCTTTTCTAATCTAAATCTCCCATTTAAATGATATTTATGGCTCTTTTTTAAAGAAAATTTCAGTATTTTTGGGTTTGAAGTTAGCTTTGGATTTAGAGGGGTGTTTGTGGGAGGGGTTGTTATTATTGGGATGTATTTTACTAAAATTTCAATAGTAGAATGACTACTTTTTTATTTTAAGTAAAAATAGCAAAAAAAATAATAGAAAAAAAATAAATACAATACATGAAGTAAAAATAATAAATAAAATAAATTGAATGATCGGGACAGGATTCAGGTAGCCAATAGAAGAAACCTATCTTATACCATCTGCAAAAAAAACACTGTGTCGCTGTGTCTTGTTTTGTCTAGAACAAAAATAATAAAAATATTTTGATACACCGTACAGCCCTGTTCAGTTTGTCTTTGTATTAGTGGACATGTTAAAAGAAAATAGTTAGAAATCCTCTTTAGTTTGAATCGCTAGGGTTGGCCATGAGCAATATAATAAACGGCGTGCTCCAATGTTGGTATTTAATTTCTTAACCTCGGCCGTAATAAGTTCATTTCCTTTGCAGAGGAAGTGGAGGGCGAGGTACGGGCATCATTGTAAAACTTTACGGTCCGCCAACCAACGGTGACTTGGGCACTTCCGGTTAAGGCACGTGCCCGCCATCTTAGCACAAATCTTCCAACGTCTCATCTCATCATTTCCGCTCGAACGTAACGAGTATCGCCGAGGAGTAATCGTCATTCATAATGGCGAATTACCACTTGATTATTTTTCACCCATTGTCTACGCCTATCTTAATGAAACATCTCCGAGGTCCTGCAAGAAAAAAATAATATAAGAAAGACTTACATTAAGGCCGACTTTGATGAGGGTATTAAATAGATTGCATAAGCTTTACATAATAGCATGTTATATTGGCCAATATGCACAATTGTCGATAGATGCTATTATTTTTGAAAATACTTCTAAACAAGAGAGAACATAAAACAGAAAGGAGGACAAATATGTCCTTTTTTTAATTTATTTGTGTTAGCTGGAATTGTGGACAAATTTTAAAACTGTAAAGTCGATTACCTAAAGACTAACATTAAGAAAACCGATATATAAACATCCTAAAGTAATTTCGTGATGAGTTGTAGCATCCTGAGGTTTTAGATGGCTGCAAACAGTATTATTCTAAGGCTTTTTCCCACTGCACAAATATCAAATAATTTTGTAAGTATTTACATGGCATGAATATTTCTTCATTGAAGAATACCTATCGAATTATATTAGGGTGTACACTATCGTATTATTTTATTTACGTTTCGCTACGCTGGCTCTGTCTCCTGAAAAAAGACAAATTTTTACTCCTTAAATGGTTTTTAACCTACCAATATGGGATTTGAGAATGGAAATGTACTCAACCTATATCTTTAACTGTCTAAAAAGAGTGATTTAGAAAAAAGCACGTGAGTTTGGCATATTCTCATTTTTATTCATATCTTGTGTTACTATAATACAATTAAAGTACAGTTTACAAAGTATAAGAGATAGAACATTTTCTTTTAACCTTCTGGGACGGTGGGTCATTTTTTCTTTTCAAAATCCTGACTGTCTGAATGCACACCCATACAAAAATGATCAACTTTTAATGAATTGTGAATTTATAAAAATCAAACAATACTGCACAATTTAGAATTCCCACTGCACAATTTGTGTCCAGCTGCACGTTATAATAATGCCTGGATGGGTGGCTCCGGCTTTGAGAACAACATAGGAATGAGGTCGTATGAAGTGTGTCACAAGACAACTCTTTGAAATCCAATTTATGTTTGACGTTACTGAAGAGTTGTGTCATCCTGAACGTTGGTTTCAATTTCTCTCTAATGTTCTACGTGGAGGTGATATAATAAAAATGTTTCAGGCAATACAATATGTCTGATTCCATTTAAAAAAATTAACACAATTTTTAACATTAGATGTAGCTTTAGATTGTGTATCTATAAAAAAAAATCCATTGATTGTTTTGTTACATACATTTTCAAAAAAGAATTCTATAAAATAATTATAATGATGAATTAATGATGAAAGGGTTAAGGTCGTCAATGCTACGCAGTTTTATATTAATCTTTCTTTACGTTTCTAATTCAGGGCTGTGGAGTCGGTAAAAAACTTTCGATTCCGACTCCAGATAATTTTCGCAGTCCGACTCCGACTACGGCTCCGACTCCAACTCCGACTCCGGCAAAATTTTATTTGTTTCCAGCGAAAAAGACCTGTTGATCGGACCACACACAGTTATGACCATATTTAAAAATGTCGCTTTTTTACTTTTTTAAAATATCTGAAATCATTAGAAATTCAACTAATTCCTAATTAGAGAGCACACAATTCTAAATTAGTTTGTCAATTTAACCGATTTTCTAAATTTAATAATAACAAAAGTAATGACAATCCACTGTATAGTACAAAGTAACCCATTCCAACTAAAATTCATTCAAATGAATACAAAATTAAGTGCAAAATACAAATAAGCTGAAAATAATCTCAAGTCTTTCTTCTGTTAGTGGCAATGACGGTACAATTCTGGTGGCAACGAGTATGACTTGCATACATGTATATTCCTATATTCAACTTAAATAAACGGTTCTATTTCACAAACTCAGTAACCATTTAAAATCTTACATTTTTGTCAAATACAAAGGGATGTGATACTTTTAATAAATTTATGCATGTGTCGAAAAAAAAAAGAATCAATTTCGGTTATAGGTTTAAAGTTATCAAACATTAAAGCTAAAATTGCAAAGTTTTACTAATAAAGCTGTATCTTTTACAAACATTCAGATATTGGGGCGAATAAAAATAAAATTAAAGTTGAGAGTTGATACGACTGTGACACCATATAATAATAATAATAATAATAATACGTTTATTGAAAACCCAGTGGAGGCACATTCTACAAAATATAAACATTAACTTAATCAACCCGATGGCTAAAATTCGGCCAAGGCCGTTCTTCCATTTCTGCCATCATAAGAATAAACAATATAAAAAACCGACAAAAATAGCATGGTTAACAAAACACTAATTCTAGCGCTAATCCAAAAAAAACACACAAATGCAGACGATCGGGCACAACCGACACGCGCACCACTCTCGGCCTCTACAAAAAATTAAAACGTGGAACAAAAACATGGAACACAAACGCATTCGCCACCCTTCATCCAACCCTCTCCCCCAACCATCCCCATCATCACTGACTGGGCCTAGGCAATTAATAAAAAAAATATACCCATCCAGGTCATCGTCCCAGCCACAGCCCGTCCCGCCCTACAATGTTTCTCACTCTTGATCTAAACTGACTCTCAGATGTGCACAACCCTACCCGAGAAGAGACCGAATTATAAATCTTAGTCACTTGGTAACTAAAACTATTCTTAAACAACTCTGTCCTGTGCCTAGGGGGAGTTAATAAACCCTTAAACCTAATGTTCAGGGTGTGCACATCCGAGCGTATTGAAATCTTGTTAAACAGATAAGCGGGCTTTTCCGTGACTATAATCTTGCGGAAGAGAAGGGCGGCATGCACCAGACGCCGCGCATTCATGTTTAACCAATCAGCCTCAACAAGCTTACAACTGACATGGTCCCGTCGCCTCAGCCCGAACATCAACCGCAAACACGAATTTTGCACCTTCTGAATTTTATTCTTAAGAATACTTGATAAAAACGGGTAGTACAATGGAGCGCTATAATTGAAGTGTGATAAAACCAATGCATCACATAACAGACGTTTTGTATTTCTATTAATAAATTGTCGATTAGTGTAAATTAATTTCAAACTGGCGTAAGCCTTACTAATGCATTTATTAATATGTGCCTCAAACTTTAGATTTTCATCTATTATGACTCCAAGGTTCTTAACTTTTTCGCTCAGTGACAATGTACCACCGTTAATTTCAATATTAATATTGCTACGAACCCTATCTTTGATTCTTTTAGGGCCAAAAAGTATGAGTTCCGTCTTGTCAGGGTTAATGTCGAGCCCATGGCGCACAGATATGTCAACTAACCGACCGATATCATTATTCATCCTGGTGCATGCCTCCCCCACTCCATCCTCGTCAAAAGATAAATAGATCTGCGTATCATCCGCGTACCAATGAGTATGACAATCATGTACATAGTTTTTAAAGTTACTAATGTAAATACTGAAAAGTAAGGGCGAGAGCACCGAGCCCTGTGGACAACCCCTCGTGGTACCTATTAAATCCGATTTTTTTTCACCAACCACAACAAACTGCTCTCGGCGGCTAAGATAATCCGACAACAAACCAACCGCCTCCCCACCCAAGCCCATGCAATGTAACATTGATGACAGCAATGCATGGTCCATTTTGTCAAAGGCCCTCGAGTAATCCAGCAAGCACAAAAGCGTAGCTTTTCCCTCGTCTGAAGCTCTAACAATATCATCAACAATATTTATAAGGGCCGTGGTGCAGCTAAAACCGGCTCGAAACCCCGACTGGTTGCGAGGAAGCAGGTCATTATCAGTAACATAAGTCATCAGTTGGCTATAAATTATTTTCTCCGTCAGCTTAGACAGCACCGGTAGAATGCTCACCGGACGCAAATCCGAACACGAAACCGGAATCTTGTTCTTAGGCAACGGCATCACAATCGCCCTTTTCCACGCTGCAGGAAACCTGGCGCTTCGAATACATGCATTCACAATCTCCCTGATGTAAGGAACTATGTGCGGGCAGCAGTAGTTAATCATCCTAATATTTAACCCGTCAGATCCCATTGCATTACTCCCAATCGACCTAAGCACTTTCTCCACTTCACAATCATTCACCTCAGAAAAGTTAAAAGTTCTGCCAGATGCATTGTTCAAATAAAACTGAAGCAAAGCATAGTCTGTATTAGAATTACTAGATGACACTATGCTAGCAAAAAATTTATTAATTAAATTGGGATCCGACAGATGAGGTGGTAATTGGCCGGAGCAACGACTATACAGTCCACATTTTTTTAGAGCAACCCATGGATTCTTTTGCTGATTTACTTGCCTTTCTAAGAACGCCTTTTTCTCCCTACCAATAGCTGCCTTTACATAGTTCCTCAAATCCTTATAATAGCACCATGCCTCATTAGTTTTGACCAGCTTGAACTTACCATAAGCTTCGTCACGGAGACCCTGCATAATTTTAATAACACTAGTTATCCAAGGGGAGGATGGCCCCTGCAGTTTAATTTTTCTCATTGGCGCATGTCGATCAAAAGTCTCCAGAATACCATCAGTCAGAAAATTTAATTTGTTGTCAACATCTATTATATCAAAAATTTCATAAAAAGGAACGCTATATAAATCGAGCAAGAATGACTGATAATCAAAGTGTTTAAAGGACCGTACAACACGACACTGAGTTTCGCGGACCACTGGCTCAATAGACAAATCACAAAAAACTGCATCGTGATCGGAAATGCCTTCCGATGAAACAACTCCAACCTCCGCGACCACAGTATCATCTGATACAAATATCAAGTCAATCAAAGATGATGACGAGCGAGTAACCCTCGTGGGTACATTTACAATTTGTTTTAAATTAAAAGATGCAAGGCAGTTCATCAATGACTCGGCAGCACGTCCAAGAGGTTCTAGCATGTTCAAATTAAAATCTCCCAGAAGAATTATACTATCAAAAGTAGGAACCAAGTTGGACAACTGTGTTTCTAACTCACTAATAAACAAATTACTATTCGTTCCGGGAGGCCTATATGCAACGCCTATAACCAGTGTCTTCTTGTTGATTTTTAATGAGACCCAAAGCTGCTCGATACTTTCACTGCAATTTACGAGTTGATATTTAAAATTTGCATTTATATACAAAGCCACGCCTCCTCCCCTGGACCCCCTATCGCTCCTAATCAACGAGCAGTTATCAATTCCTATACGATCCGAGCAAATGTTGTCCGACAACCAAGTCTCCGAGAGCGCAATTACATCAAACTTACCAGACCCAACAAAATCCCTGAAATCACCAAAGCTAGGGAGAAGGGATCGAACATTCAAGTGGCAAAAGCTTATTGATTTTGACATTGCAAACAGTGAACACTACTTGCCCATACATAGACTCATACTAATCAAGGCAGAGAGTGAGCGCGCATACGGGTACCACATATAGATCGAAGCAAAATATATGTATCAAAATTATATATAGAAAAGAAACACAGAAACCGCGAAATAAAAATGCGCCACAAATGCACACAAAGCGCCGTGCACCCGACCAGTCCGCACTAAAAACGAAAAGTATAATACTAAACTAGCTGTAATACAAAGCTATACAACACGAAATTTGACGTATGAGGCTTAATAATTGCCACCCGCATTGCCCCTACACAAAAAAAAATGTGACAAAACGCTTTTACAAAGTAGTTCAAAATGCAAAACAATAAACCAGCTAACCCAGAGTGACATCCGCAACACTTTGACTTGGTACAGTCGGGACAGAATCAAGATCTGTCGAGATATGTCGTTTCTTCTAGTACAAAAGCTGAAGGAAACTTTTTTTTCTTTTTAAAATTGCAAGGGAAAATCATTAAAATACTTTTTGCAATATTTAATGAATTGTTCTGCTGTTGTGTGTGGCCGAACGAATACGAGCAAATCCTCTTAATTTTGATGACTAAGGAAATCCACACGTTGTCGCTTCACTTTGGAAAGTTCTAATTCGTCTAGTATGCATCGTAGTCCGATTTTTTTTATTTGGAGATGATCGAGCTATCATCATTAGCACATTGAAGTTGGTTGTTGGAAATTGGAAATAAACTATATATGCGACGCGGCAAGCGTCTCACAATAATCAGTTGCTAATCATCATTCACCATCGACCTGTGTGTTTTGTAGTTTAATTATATTAACATATGTAGGTAGGTACTTTGTAAAAGACCTAATAATATGTTTAGTTAATTTTTTACTATCTGTTGAGGCAACGGCCATCTCGTATGCCTTTTTCTACATTATTTACACATTGACTCGGAGTCGGAGTCGGTACATTTTTTCCGACTCCGACTCCGACTTCTCTGAAATTTGTCTGAACTCCGACTCCGACTCCACGACTCCGAATCCACAACCCTGGTTTCTATCGTCTCACTAATTGTTATCTAATCAACGTCGCAAAAAAAAACTCGGTTGGTCGGACCTGTGGTACATTCCAGTCCATTGTTAATGGTAAGATGCTTACAGAAGAAAGAATTAAGTTTTAGCAATATGCCTATCCTTTCCCATTCTTACATACGAGAGTTACAACTGCATTTTTTAAAAAATATGTTATACGTCCTGGATACTGGGCGTTTTTGGCTCTCTGGCGTCAGTAATGGTGTTTTAGAAGGTATATTATGGTTATAAAAAGGCGAATGGAGCTTAAAACTAAACTACGTGTTTCCTGCAAATTAGTTTATTAATAATGCGGAGCAAAAGGGCAAAGGAAGAAGGGTATTTTTTGACATCAATACTTCTTTGTTTCCTTCTTTCGTGTGAGAATCGTGTCTGGACTTAAGCACCAAACATCCTGGTCTACTGGTAGTTTCCAGGAACTTTTTGGGGCCAGTAATTGGGCACGTTATAATAAGTGTTGAATACAACCCCTGTGAACCGTTCGCCGGCATTTTCCCTTGCTTTAAGAATAAATTCGTTTCGGTTTCTGCACTCGACAGGTGGCAGAACTGTCGTTACTCATTTGAAAATTTCCTGTATTGTCCTATAGACGGTATTCAGAGTTTTGTGGGACCTTCCTCTAATATTAGGTGTTCTTTTGGTTAAATACATTTCAACTTAAGTATCTTGTCTGTTCTTTAATTTATTTAAAAACCCATACATCATGCACTTAAGAAATGCAGACTTCATTACAAGAAGTTTAAATTTAATTGTTCAAATTTTTGAGTAAGAGATTGTAAACTAATTTTTAGGTAATAATGGTTCAACTTTCGTAGTGCATATTATTCTCTCAGTTTTGTTCCTCCCTCTATATAGTTTATGATTATCTTTATGAGCACTCTGCAGTATGTCTTAGATGTGGAAGCAACTAGCGTAACAAGTAACAGCTGCCAATGTTTCCAAAAGGAAGTCCAACTGTCTTAAGTTACCCTTGGTTGCGCACCCCTCCTTCACGGTATCTCCAGAAGTTACCGGTAGAATTGCAGACGTTACCCCGTCAATTAGATATAATGTAGCATAGGTCGAGCAGACATTCCATGCCAAATGTTTATTATAGTTTAAAAACAATGAAAATGGTTTCAAGTGGAAAATGAATTGAGGAGAATGTAAAATATTCGTCTTATATACATAATATTATGTATATGCATTAATTTTGAATAAATTTTGTCGTTAAAAGTGTACACAATAGTGTTATAAAATATCATGTAATTTAACTGCTAGAAACAAACAAAGTCTTAATGCCATTAAATTTAAATACCTTAAAACTAAATGGTGGTCAACCTAACAGTGATGATTTATAAGCTGAATTTGGTTTTTAAAGACATTTTTGTTATTTTCAGTACATTTTCAACTAAACCAGTGGCGATAAAAAGATATCTTCACGTTTTACCTAAGGGGTATTAAAAAAATCTGATGTGGCCAGGCACATGACTTTATCATACTATATATAAAATTAATAGTTTAGCTGCATGAGATTCTATTTGATCGAGGTCGGCTATGTCTGCATTAAAATAAAACTAGTAGAACTAGACAGATATCTCGATTAAAGCTGCGTTCGGATATTGTACTCCGTTGACACCGGGTACACCGTCCAAATGACACTTACGTGTTAGTGGGTGTAAATAGTGTAACGGTGTTCAATATCCGAACGCAGCCTATATTGACAGTAGTATTTTCAAAACATTAGCGTTTGACACTAGCTACTGTCATTAGAATCAAAAAATCTGACATATCCTGGCTACTAGTTTTAAAGCAGTACTACCGATCTCGATGAAATAGAATTTGCTCATGCAGCTAAACTATAAATTCTACCAAAAAATGTCATATACATAAATTATAGAAAATTTCCTCTCCTTTAATTTATTATTTAACTATTTTGACGACATTACACAAATAGCGGCTTATTTACAAAATTTACAAAAATGCTAAGAGTAAACCACCAGTTCCTTTGGACCCTTTTCAACAGAAAGCTTTTCAGCTCTAAGTTTGGTCATGAAACTTCTAGATATGAAGTTTCGTTCCGATACCTTTAGTAGTTTTTCCGGAATCGTCGCCACAAAAAACGGGTACACACACACATACACACACACACACAAACACACACACAGACATTTTTTTGAACCTTGGTCAAAAATGTTCAGGGGACTCAAAAAGACATATTTCCGCTAAAATCTCAAAAAATTTTTTTGGTACGATTACAATACTTTACATACTGCGTATGATAAAGTAAAAATATTTTTTCTACTTCTATTGATGAATGCATTCATTATCATGGCAATTTATGATAAGTAATACTAACGATTCCCCACACACATGGCAAATATTTCATTCCTGGCTCCTCATACCTCGCGTGTCGTGAGAAATATTTCATTTCTCACGCTTCTAGAACCAATCACAGCTCTGGAGTTTTCATTTCCATCGTGTTTTGATACACTGCTTAGCGACATTGTCAAGCCATTGACAACCAGGGTTCGGAAACATTCACTCCCGTTCGTACGCGAACGAGAACGTGAACGTTTCAATATTATCTGATGAGTTCTCGTTCGCGAACGAGAAGCATAAAACAAGTCCAGACCGTTCGCGTTCGCGTGTGTTAGGTAGACACAATTTCCGCTGTTGTTCGTACGTGTGTGTATTGGTGAATCACACAGCGAGCGTTCATATATGTACCTATAAGTTGCATCGATACGTTCGCGAACGTTCACTGCTGTCGTTCGCGTTCATAGGTGAATGTAAGTGCTGCGTTAAACATTCGCGGAAATTTGGTGTGGTTCTATTCTATCTTCTATGCGTTTCGGATTTAGAAAGAAACTTGCGGGAGATTATCAGAAATTGTTCAGAACTCCCCAAGGATCACATCCACAACCACTATTTTTTTCCCAGCCCCCACCCTCCCCTGCAGTACCCTAAAAACTAATTTAAAATTGTTTAAACAATTACCATTTGTTTAAACAAAAATATGCGATGTTACAAATATATTTTTCCATTTTTTGCAGAAAGTATTAAATTATTGGCTTTTGTGTCATTTATTAACTAATTAGCAATTGTTTAACAAATACCAATTGTTAAACAAATATATACAATATTGCGGACATATTTTTTAAAGGAAATTATTATTAGGTTATTGGCATTTTTTGTCATTTACAATCACTTGCTTACAAAAATATACAATATTACGGACAAGTTTCCTTTTTTTGGAGAAGTTATTATTAGATTATTCTTCTTTGTCATTAAATTAACTTCTTTGCAATTGGTTGTGGCTGTAATATTTGATTTATTTAAAAAATTGCATCCCGCCTGGATATCACCATCTTAGATACATTGAATATTTGATCATTACGGTAGTATGTCCGTATGATACGGTATGTCCGTGTATTCATTTCTAGTTAATTTAAAATTGTTTGAACAATTACCATTTGTTTAAACAATAATATACGATGTTACGAACATATTTTTCCATTTTTTTGCAAAAATTATTAAATTATTATTTTCTTTAGTCATTTATTAACTAATTAGCAATTGTTTAAACAATTACCATTTGTTTCAAACAAAAATATTTGATGTTACGCACATATTTTTCTAATTGTGTAGAAATTATTAGATTATTGGCTTTTTTGTCATTTATTAACTAATTTGCAATTGTTTAAACAAATACCATTTATTTAAACAAATATATACATTGTAATGGAATAATTTTCTACAGTTGCATAAATTATTACTAGATTATTGGCATTTTTTTCACATTTATTAACTAATTTGTAATTGTTTAAACAAATACTATTTGTTTAAACAAATACTATTTGATTAAACAAATATATACATTCTTACGGATATATTTTTTATATTTATTCCAGAAACTATTATTATATTATTGTGTTTTTGTCATTTAACGAATTTGCAATTCTTTAAACAATTACCATTTGTTTAAACAAAAATTTACAATGGTTTTGTTTTTCTTTTTGTAGAAATTATTATTGTTACATTGTTGGCATGTTTTTTGTAATTTGTTACTTAATGTGCAATTGTTTGAACAAATAAATTTGTATAAACAATAATATACAATATTGGTACGTATTTCTTGGCAAAAATTATTGTAGGATTTCTGGTCTCTAATTTTGGAGGTTTTACGCTATCGGTCAAACCAATAATGTGGTTGCAACACTAATTATTATTATTTTGACTATTGCAAATTAGTTAATTAATGACTAACAATGCCAACAATCTAATATAATTTTATTTCTCAAAAGAAATTATATGTCCGTAACATTGAATATTTTTGTAAACAAATGGCATTTGTTTGAACAACTGCAAATTAGTTAATAAATGACAAAAAAGCCAATAATCTAATAATTTCTGCATAATTAGAAAAATATGTGCGTAACATCAAATATTTTTGTTTAAACAAATGGCCATTGTTTAAACAATTGCTAATTAGTTAATAAGTGACAAAAAAACAAGCATTTAATAATTTTTGCAAAAAAAGGAAAAGTATGTTCGTAACATCGTATATTTTTGTTTAAACAAAAAGTAATTGTTTAAACAATTTTAAATTAGTTTATAAATGACAAAAAATATGTCAATAATCCAATAATAGTAATTTCTGCAAAAAGAAATAATGAAATGACGTAACTTTGTAAAACTGTAAATTTGGGGAAAATGTTGCCTGATTTTTAGGGTACTGCAGGGGAGGGTGGGGGCAGTGGTTGTGGATTTGATCCTTGGAGAGTTCTGAACAATTTCTGATAATCTCCCGCAACTTTTTTTATAAATCTGAAACGCATGGAAGATAGAATAGAACCACACCAACTTTCCGCGAATGTTTGACGCAGCAGTTACATTCACCTATGAACGCGAACGACAGCAGTGACCGTTCGCGAACGTATCGATGCAACTGATAGCTACATATAAGAACGCACGCTGTGTGACTCACCAATACACACGCGTACGAACAACAGCAGACATTTTTGCTACCTAACATACGCGAACGCGAACGATCTGGACTTGTTTTATGCTTCTCGTTCGCGAACGAGAACGCATCGGAGAATATTGAAACGTTCACGTTCACGTGTAAAATCATAAATGTACGTACGCGAACGTTCATAAATGAATATTTCCGAACCCTGTTGACAACGTCGCTAAGTGAGCGCACCAAACAATTTTAATCTGTCAAAATCCTGTAAACCGTCATAGTGACATACAGCCGTACCTGTATGCAATAAATTAATTTATAAAATTTCATTGCATGGTCGTAGATAAAGTCTAGTATTCCATTTGCAAGTAATGGCAATTTCTCACTCGATCGTTTTGTAGCACTCGCTACAGCTCGTGCTGCAAACTTCGTTGTCGTGAGAAATTGCTTACATTACTTGCTCATAGAGAAATATACTATTTCTAAGATACAAACATGACAGAAACTGTTGTTTTGTCGATTCACAGAGAAAACGTACCGATCCAAGATGAAATCAGCTTGGATTATTCTGTTGCTTAACATAATATGTGGCATATTGGATATTCTCTAGAAGTAATTTCACGTTATCAGACCACTGCTTCAGGTTGGCAGCATGGGCTACATGGACAGAAGCAAATTGATTTCAATTGTGTAAAATAAATCATGAATTGTGTTCATTATGCAATATATTCATTACGATGTCTTTTTTTTACACTTTTTTGTCTGATCGAAAACCCCTACCCGAGAAAAGTGGCTCATCCATACCAGAAACACACCTGCAAATCTTTTTTCGAATCGATCAATATCTGCTGTTCGTTCTTTGAGGGTCAATTTTGAAATTTTAGATAAAAGCATTACAAGTTAGGCTTTTACTAAGATGGGCCGGGCTGCGTTACTAATGCGTTTTAAGGTTCCCTCGGTGATGAAAAGTCTTCATAAAGTCAAAATCGATTCCACAAGTGGTCCTAGTTCAAACGCCAGGGGGAGAGAGTGAGTAACAAGGCGTGCTTTCGGGCAAAACGAAGCAGTGTTTGAGAGCTGTCACCACAAAAGCGATAGAAAATAGATAATCAGCATTTATTGATGTTTCTCAACATGGCGAATCAGGAAATATCGGTTTTAACCCAGTTAAGGAAAAAACTATTTACACGCCTGCAAGGGTGTGATCGTAAAAACGTCTCAATGCAGTCTTTTAATTTAGTAAAGCGCTGCAATTCACGCGGATAGATTTTAGATTGGCATTGTACAGTGTCCGTAATTCAGTAATAACTATTGTTATTACCGTTTTCTCAAGGCAAAATGGTATGTCTTGCTATGTGCTTTGGACATGTAGGAAGAACAGTTCATAGGATAGCTGGTTGATAGCCGCTTATAGGGCTCCGCATAGCACCGGTTTGAGAACCGCTGGTTTATACCATCAGTGCGCAATAGGTAAGCCATCATCAATATTATTGACAATTTCGTCAAAATGTCACAAAAATCGCATATTTGCTTAAAAGTATTAGCTCGTAGATCAAAAAGCACAAATAAACATATACATGTTATTTGTTCGTCATTGTATGTTTTTCTAAATTTCGATGTAACGCGTTTGTTAGTTGATTTGATTTTCATTTACACAAGCGTTTCCTATTACGTATAGTTTTTGAAGTAAGAGAGGCCAAATGTCTATAGGCTGAACCCCTTGTCCTAATACGATTTTTTAATAAATTGTCATCATGATTTTTAAATACCTATTCGTACGTAATTAGTATATAATTTGACGAGCACATAACTGGATATAAATCGCTAGCATGAAGTTTATACGCGAGCCGTAGGCGAGCGTGTAAACATGCGAGCGACTTATATCCGTTGTGTGCGAGTCCAATACGACGTTTTATCTACGACTCATAAATTCCATTTCATATCAAATATTTTAAAGGTATTTGTCAATGACGGCGAGGCGAACGTCACATAACTGTCATCTACGTAGGTTTTGACAGACTTTGACACTAGCGTCATATAATGATGACAGTTCGTTCAAATAATGAAGTCATTATTTGAACGAACTGTCATTATTATACAACGCTAGTGACATTATAATCATTGGCGTGTAATAATGGTGGGGATTATATAGTCATAGGTTCGTATGCAATGAACTTATTATATGCGAGTCGTAGATAATAGTATATTATTTGACGAGCACATAACTAAGGATATAAATCGCGAGCATGAACTTTATACGCGAGCCGTAGGCGAGCGTATAAACATGCGAGCGATTTATATCAGTTGTGTGCGAGTCGAATACGACGTTTTATCTACGCCTCATAAATTCCATTTTATATCAAATCTTTTAAATGTATTTGTCAATGGTGGCGAGGCGAAATGTCAAACTAGTGTCATCCACGTAGGTTTAGACTGACGTTGACAGTATGTTCGTATAATGATGACAGTTCCTTCAAATAATGAAGTCATTATTTGAACGAACTCTCATTATTATACAACGCTAGTGTCATTATAATCATTGGCGCGTATCATGATGGGGATTATATAGTCATAGATACGTATGCAATGAACTTATTATGTGAGTCGTAGATAATAGTTATTTATGTACCAAGGGCATTACACGGATGTTTATGCCCCGAGGTTTATGCTCTCGGGCCTATCGGCCCTTGCGCTTTTTAAGTCGCCCGAGGGTATAAACATCAAGTAATGCCCGAGGTACAAAATTTTATGTCCTACAATGGTTTTGTTCCTCCGTTTGAATAATATTAATAAATATTTTGACGTTATCAAGTGACGGCGTATCTACGGAGTTGAATAACCATACAAACAATTCGGAGTTGAGTGTCAATACAGACAATTAATTGTCAAACTTATAACCTCAATCGCCAATAATTGACATTGATGAGTGACAATACAGACAATTAATTGTCAAACTTATAACCTTAATCGCCAATAATTAACATTGACGATTTAAAATTTACAATTTGAATGACAAATATTTGATATATTTGACATATAACCTTGGCAATCCTTTATGCCCTAGGGCGCAAAAAGTAGCTGTTTTCGTCCGGTAACTAAGATGTAAAATGTCACTTTATGATCATGTAGGACATAAAGCAATTTATGGTCGAAAATTGAATTTTATGCAGTAATGATGAGTATTTTGATTAAAAATTGATTGAAAATTAACGTAATTTTTATTGGTGGGTTTTACCAGCCGAAAAAAAATGTGTGAATTTTCATAGTCAACCTTGTATATGGGGAGTGGGGACCCATAATTTCAAATTTGCTCAGGGCTCTATAAAGGTATAACCGCTTTCTTTCTGCATATAATTAACTTTTCCATTGATTGCATAGCAGCGGTTTGTCTTGAACAAAAGCAAATCCTTAAAATCGGGCAAACGGTTGAAGCAATATTTATGGTTAAGGTCTATTACATATTTTCATTCATATTAATGTTGGCTATCGTACAAAACTGGAAGCAAAGCACATTGTAATACATAATAAAATGTATAGCTTTAATTAATTGGCCCATATAACGGTGCATCTGCTATCGCGTCATATGCACGGCAATATTCACTTCATTCGGGCGCAACATATCTTCAACATATCTTCTGATTAATACCTGGCGTGCACTAGTAATAATGTAAAGTTAATGTGTAAACACGTCTACGGACAAACGTGGGGTCGCAGGTCAACCGTGTGAATTCGCAGACGCAGACAAATTGTTAAACACGGGAGTGAGGACGGTTCGTTTCAGGCCTTTTTCCGCTCACCTCGGCTCGTTCAATTACTAAAGGGCGTCAGTTGCGCGCATTTCCATATTTAAATTATTATGCCTTCAACGTTGCTAACTAAAAATTGAAATAGGGTATAGTTGAACGTTAGCCTTTCAGCTCACGACAAGGACTTTGTTTGCCAGAGCGTTATTTTAAGTATATCCGATGTTAGTCTTTGTTGAAACTGTGATTATTCATTTATATTCTAAAGTCATTATAAACTATATTTTTATCCGTTGTTAACAGATAACTGAATAGTCAATATCTGTTCTACATTCCAAACTTGCATGTTATTGCGGATATCCCTTCATCCTTCAAGAGTCGAGTTTTGTCTTTTGGGTTAGGCAAAAGAGCTTTGACATAGTTGGGAAACTCAAGTAAACAGAGATAAGTTACACTCATAACTCATCACTCATTACACTTGCAGTTTTCATGCAATCGTCGAAAATGTAATTAACTTTACCTCAGGCAAAACATTTTGTATTTTTATTTTGTAACAGTCAGTTTATCTGTCCAATTTTAGTGACCAAGCGCTTATAAAATGTGGATTCGAATAAACTTTGACTGTGAGATCGAAAACAAACTGCTAGTCTAGACATGTCGTAAAATTGTTGTTCACATCTGATTAGAAAAAAACTGAAGAAATGGTAAACTATTTGTAGTTGAAGTCTGAAGGTCTGTTCTTTTTCTACCAAATTTGGAAATCAAAGGTAAATGGCTGGCATACGTATATGTCATTGTTATTGTGAAAGTATATTATTGTCGGGAAAGTAATAAGACCCCGGTCAAACGTAGATTCCTGATATCAATGGGATCAACTAATAAAGCAAACATGCCTTAGTGAATATTTTAGTCAATGTGACTAAGAATTATGATACATTATAATGTTAATTTTATGAAATTCATGCGTTATCGACATATTTTATGTCGAGAAAATGTATAGTTTTCAAGAAAAACGTAATTAAACATGTCAGTGTAATGCTAAAAGTTAAAATCAATAACTTAAAATTTCACCTATTTTTGCTAAATTGTGTCCACAAATTTGTCCTCTCAAAATCTAGAAGGAGACAAATGCTGCGGGCCAATGACCTGGCAATATTATACGAAAATCAAGACGACCTAGACGCACAACAAAGAATTTAGCTGGACCTGGATAAGCTCACAAAATTAACATACACAAACCTACTAAAATTGAATGAACAAAAATCTGATGTGGCCAGGCACATGAGTTTATCATACTATATATATATATATAATATATATATATATATATATATATATATATATATATATATATATATATATATATATATATATTAATAGTTTAGCTACATGAGATTCTATTTGATCGAGATCGGCTATGCCTGCATTAAAATAAAACTAGTAGAACTAGACAGATATGTCAATTAAGGCTGCGTTCGGATATTGTACACCGTTGACACCGGGTACACCGTCCAAATGACATTTACGTGTTATTGGGTGTAAAAAGTGTACGGTGTAAAATATCTGAACGCAGCTTATATTGGCAGTAGGTGTCAAAACATTAGCGTTTGACATTACCTACTGGCAGTAGAATCAAAATTTCTGACATATCCTGGCTACTAGTTTTAATGCAGTACGACCGATCTCGAAAAAATAGAATTTGCTCATGCAGCTAAACTATTGATTGTACCAAAAAATTTCATAGTCATAAATTATTAAGAATTTCCTCTAGTTTAATTTATTATTTAACTATTTCGATGAAATTTCAGAAATGGTGGCTTATTTGCAAAATCTTTCAAAAATGCTAAGACTAAACCTCCAGTTCCTTTGAACTCTTTTCAACAGAAAGCTTTGCAGCTCTAAGTTTGGTTATGAAACTTCTAAATATGAAGTTTCGTCCCGATACCTTTAGTAGTTTCGCCGGAACCGTCGCCACAAAAACGGGTACACACACACACACACAGACAGACATTTTTTTGTACCTTGGCCAAAAATGTTCAGGGGACCCAAAAAGACATATTTCCGCTAAAACCTCTAAAATTTTTTTTGGCACGATTACATACTTTATATACGTATGATAAAGTAAAAATGCAATATCATCCTCATCGAAAAAAGGCAGTAACACCATAACATTAAAGTAAATGACGTTCTCGGATACCTGTACAACACCAAGACGGTATTTTCAAAAGAAAACGTGGACTGTAATCACAGCGAATTTAATTGATCAACGATATGGTCGAACATATTAGATGTGTAACAAACAATTGTGAACAGATGAGAGTGTGTTGAGTGGCATTTGTATCAGAATTGCACAATAAATAACAAACTAACGAATAATAGCCATATACATAATCGTCGAGAAATAAGCGAAACAACTAAAATACATGGACATTAATTTGTAATGTTTGTGGTAGCCCCCTGACCGCATATAATATAGAAAGAAATAAAAGCAACTAAACAACTCAATGGTCAACTCTAAATAACAAGGTTATGTGATACCAGTGGGGGCGGTCAAAAATTCTCTCGGTTCAAAGGCTCTTGACGTTAGATGTTTTAATGATTTTATTTTAGTGATTTCAAAATAACTAAAACATCTAACTTCAGGGGTATATAAACAAACTGGTGAGCGTTGATTGTCCACGAATATAGATAGTCAGCCATGGGTTAGTTGGGGAATTGACATCCAGAGGGCAGAATTTTGAGCAAGATTCATTCACAAATTATAGCCTTTTCGACTACGATAATTTATACTCGGACTCAACCAGTTTGCACCGAGTGCGTGCATAATAGTATATTACATTACAAGAGCTGTAACTAGCATATTACGTACGAGTGGAAATTTAACATACGAGCCGCGAAGCGGCGAGTTTTGTTATTTTCCACGAGTATGTAATATGCGTTAAAGCTCGAGTATTGTACATAATTTTACCTACGACCGACAATTTCGATAAATTGTATCAAAAATGACAAACAAATACAGGTAAGAATATTTGACGGTTGACCAATCAATGTATTCGCGCGACATCTATTGCAACTACGGAGAACTTTGTCTGAAGTGTCGATCGAAAATTCCAGTACAAATTCAACATAAATTATCACGTTCTAGTAAGAATACGTTACAGCTCGAGCATTGCACTTACTTACGACCGAAAATTTCAATAAATATAAATTGTATCAAAAATGACAAATAAATAATCAAAATATTCGCGCGACATCTGTCATTATGACATTAGGTCGTGCGTTAAAAACACAAACGCACAGCCAAAGGCACACGTATGTTATAAGCGATATACGAGCTAAGTAGTCCGTGACGTAAGGGACATTTACACATACGGTCGTAGGTAAAAGTATATAAGTCGAAAACGCTATAATTTGCGAATGAATCTTGCAGAAAACCCTGCCCTCTGGATGTCAAGGCCCCAACTAACCTATGGCTGACTATCTATATCCATTGACTATCCATTGACAATCAACGCTATGATTCTAACCAATCTAACTTAAAACGTGCCTAAAACTATTAGTACATAACCACGTTTGGTGTAAAAAATGGTAAACTGATGCTCTATTAAGAATTGTGGCAGCAATCCTAAATTTAATAAAGATTTATCATTTCACAAGTAAGAACTTTATAGTTTTTAGTATGTAGGTATATGAAACGGCCCATTTTATTTTAATTTACCATTATATTCATATCTTGGTAAGCAGTTTTTTAAGTAAGCAAATTTAGTTGACGTGCAGGCTGTATTATATTGCAAAATGCCATAATATTTATGTCACAAAGGCAAGCATAAGATAAAAAGTACTGAACTTGACCGTTTTAAAAATCAATAAACCATACTGAATAAAAACTGCTGTTTTATTTTATTATTTTTAATAAGGAACCTTGCTAACCTTAAAGAAAATTGTTATAACATCAATCAATCCTTTCCTTTGAGAGAATTTCGGTTAAAAAGCAGAATTACACAGTTTCCAAACATTGTTAGTTAATTAAGTGATTATTTTATCAGTAACTCATATTATGCATTATAAAGTGATAATAACTTCCTTTTTAACTTATCTAACGGACTAAAAATAGATTATAAACAAGAGAATCATTTAAATATGAAATTGTTATTTTGTATTTGCCGCGCGTCGCCCTCTTTTGACCACTTTTGACCCATTTTCCCAATGGTGGGGACTATTGCATGCTACCTCCAGATTATATCTATATATTCATCTCGATGGAGCTGACTATGATTTAACCTAACTTTGCTGTGCAAATCTTTGAAAGTCGAAAGTCATTAGATTCATTAGTGCCTTTTACAAGCAAAATACATACAAATATGCCATGTTTGTCACGTAGCGCAGAGAAAGTGTATATCAAAACCAAGTTTGGTAGAAAATTCAAACTTTGTAATACTGACGTTAAAATTGCGGAAGGTGCGACAAATTTGAAAACAACACCTTCAGCATCCAACATACAGCTTAGAAACAAAGAAAACACGGCGAAGTGAATGCACACACTACGCGCAACGTGGTGAAGCTAATGCGCGCACTACACACATGGTCACCCATGGCCAACGTTGGCCACACAAATCGCATCGTGTAGGAGGGACTTGAGCCGTACTGACTGGAAAATCTGCAAAACTGATCGCTGCTATACAAGACCTCTAAAAAACCTATCTTCGACAATATGAAATTAAATGTTTAAAATAATTCTGAAATGCCATTAATTTTACGCTAACTCTAAATAATTTTACCAAAAATTATTTTTTGGTAAAAATAAAATTTTGGAGCTTGTATGAGAAATTTCTTCTGTGGAGTTATTTTCAGTTTCACCAGACCTGATGATTACATCATTACTGATCACCACGAGTAATTATTGATTACTGATCAGTAATCAGTGATCAGTGATCTGAATTAATGAATGAATATAATGAGTGATCACTGATCGCTCATTATACTCAATCAGTCGATTAATATATGCCTTACATTGGCTGGTACTTCATATCTCTACTTACTGATTCGTTCGGATATTATTATTTATTTTTCTTCAACAGTAGCGATTTTTTAGTGGTGCAAGCGGGTTTCGCCGAGATCTATCGTCGACTCTATGTACGTAGCTTAGGGTGAGGATAGAGACGAGGATAGCTTCCAAAGGTTTGCACGCTCCAACATGGCACAAGCTCCAAGCTTATGCAGCACTTTTTGTTTGCTAATTGGTGGCGGTGTATGATAAAAGAAAATATTTTATGCTTCTTCGCGCACATAGAGAAACTAGGGTAGCTGAGTAGCATCGGATGAAACACATCCATGATTTAGGCGAATCTATTAGTACACCATGATAATGTTACCAATGATAATGTAAATCGCCCTTGGCAGTAACGATGTTTTGACTCTTTTACTTTTATTGAAATTGTATCCGTTGATAACAGCCGATCAAACAGGCATACATAATTAGTATAACCGCTTACAGCTGCAGCAGCACATGCAGTATTGAACAGCACTCTGTGAAAGACTGAGTTTTACAAACATTTCACGTCACGCACAGTCAAGTTTACTATTTAAAAAGACATACTGAAGTGCGTACGGATTACTTATAGACCTGTCAAGTAATTCCGAGCGAACGAAACGACACATCTTAAATAATCTATGGGAAAGCGACTCCGAATAAGTCGTAATTTCTGCGAAGTTTATTTTTTTTTCGTTGGAGAGCGATTTGTAATTAAACTATTATCGCGAGGCGGCGACCTTTTTATGCTCCGCCGTCGGTTTTACATCATTAATTGGCGTTATGAGCGTCAGAACAAGTTCCACTCACCCCTGGGAACGATCGGAATTAGCACCAATTAAAGGACTGCGTTCATAAAGTACGCGGTTAGTCGAGAAATTCGCGTGAGGAGGAGAAGGGCAAGCACAAAAAAACTGCTACAATTAATTACCGTCGGTATCATTATCGTATTGTGGAATTCCCACAATGCATATGAATATCGCAGAGCCCAGTGTGTGTATGTGTACACCTGTTAATAGTGAACGTTTCTCTTTTCTTCGTCTGCTTGTGGTATGCCGGTAGTTAGAGTTGCTCTGCGCCGCCGACCCGGTATTAATTTCTGCTAGTATCGTGCATTCCCGTGATTTAATATCGATTGGTATGTGCTGTTCTCTGCCGGTGCAAAAATCAACCGCGGATCTTGGGTAGTTGTTGTATCATCTACTCGCATGATACGAGTGGTGTTTCTAACGTTGTTGCCAGGAGATAACGAGGACTGAATAGTTTCACCGAGAGATGGTTTTTAGCGAGATGTGGAGACGTCTGTAATATATTGTGTACCCACTTATTCCAGATCGGTAACCTCATCAACAACTGGTTACTATCTGCTTCTTTACATAGATTGATTTCTTTTTGGCCCTAGCTGTTGGCCTCCAGTAATATCTCTTTATCTTCTCTTTGGCTTACTCATCCTTCACCCAATACTTTTTACAGTGAACATATCCCGCCATTGCAGACCATGTGATTAGATGTCTTCGACATGTTAGGTTGACTGAAACAACCAAAAGAAATAAAAATTAATAGATTTTGAATGTGTACTACTAACTATTTACCATAAACAGAGAAGAAATTGACCCTGGTGACACCTATGTATGATGTTGTTGTTGTATAATTTGATTAATGTCTATTATAAATTGTACATTGTCATCTAATCAAGTAATGGGATGTGTTTTAACAAAAAAATATGATTACAACGTGATTAGCGTAGGACCACAGACACGTAAGCCAAAACACAAGCTTACTCACAGCGGTGATGACGTAGGCTAGTGCAATGCACACTTATGTACATTAAAGGATGGTTGACACCGAGCGTGTGACGGAAGGACCGACGTTATAAGCTGATTACTTTGCGACATCAAGAGCGGCAACCCCCTACTTTAGCCGCTTTACACTCAGAGCTAACTGACGCGCTGAACAGCGAACAACTGACAATGCCTATGATCTAGGCCCTAGGACCTATGTTTATATCCAGAGGATTGGATAGTTAGTTTGCCACAGCCAGTTACACACGCGGCACAGAACTGGACTCTGACATTTATTAATTTTCTCAATAATGCGTTAAGTTTGATACACGTTATTTGCCAAACATGTTTCGTTAAGTATGGATATATGATGAATATACAATGAACCAGAATATACAATATAAATTAAAACACAGTGCAAAATCCTTGAATAGGCGAAGTTCAGTCAAACACTGCTTTTCGACTTAACCAAATAGTAGTAGAGTACAGAAAGCACAGAAATGAAAATGAAATTGATGTGTTAGTACTGCTGCACTTGCAGAAATAATGTCAGACACATAATAGCAATTGTAATGGCCTTTGTACCGAAGCTATTGCATTGAACACATATTCCACAAGTTAAAACAAACAAGATATGAAAAAAAAATAAACAAAGATAAATGCATTGCAATAAAGCAGGCCTGTGGGATGTAGCCTGATTGTAAAATATTGTTGAACTTTAACTGGTAGAAAATTTAAGTCATTTGTAATCTGATATCTACAACATTTTTTGAAAAATCCATGTGAGTGAGTAGGAGGCGGCAAACTTTCCTTAAATCTAATGTTCAATCAAACATCTGATCTGACAACAAATTTGCGATATAAATAAGGGGACTTTTCAGATGACATAATTGTATAATATAAGCAAGCAGAATGTAACATTCTTCGATGTTAATATTCAACCATCGTACATCAAACAATTTGTGACTACGTTCTCTACGGCGAATACCAAAAATTAACCTCACGCATGAGTTCTGTACCTTCTGAATCTTCTTGGCTGTAACTGATGGCAAAAATGAAGAGTATACCACATCACAGTAATTAAAGTACGACAAAACAAGTGACTCAGATAACATCATCTTCATTCTCCTATTCTAAAAGTTCCGACTGTTATATACCAGCCTTAAGTTCGCGTATTTACGTGATCATTCAAGCCAAGGTTTTCGTCAACATGAACATTGTCTACAGAAATGTTCAGCTGGGATAACATCGATTCACGTTTAGTTTGTGTTGCAAACAGAATTTATTCCGTCTTTGATGGATTGATATTAAGACTTTGCCGACGAGAAATGTAACGATGGCCTGCAGATCCTGATTAATATGTTTACAATCCATGTCTGCGTCCCTGGAAGAAAGAGTAGTATAGTTGGGTATCGTCTGCATAGAACTGTGATCCGCAATGGTTTATATATTCAGAAAAACGGCTGGTGTAAATCGTGTATAATATTGGGCCAAGTACTGAGCCTTGAGGAACTCCAGATAATAAGCTGAGAAACTCAAAAATCATTTAAAACAACATGTTGTCAACGTTCAGTCACATAGCTATACAATAACCACGGCTACTTTATCCAACCGATTGAAATGAAGAATTGACTTCAGTATCTGATTGTTTATGGTGTCGAACGCCTTTGAGAACTCAAATAAGCACAAAAGAGTAACCTTATCTTTATCTAACTCAGCAACAACGTCATCAACGATCGATAATAATGCGGTAGCGCAACCATACCCTGGTCGGAACCCAGATTGGGTGTCAGGGAGCAGCTTATTCGCATAAATATAACGTTGTAATTGAGCAACAATGGTCTTTTCCGCCACCTTCGACAGCACCGGCAGCACACTTATAGGTCTAAATTGAGCAAATGTGGACGCTTGAGTCATCTTAGGCAAGTGCTTCACCAATGTAACCTTCCAGGCTTCTGGGAATATACCCCCAGACAAACAAGTATTAACTATATAAGTACGTAGGCTTTCACGGCCAGAATCATTTAGAAAATAAACTGCTTCCGGGTTATGCCGTGTGTCAAGATTTGTTAATGCTGACGTTTCGCGAGCCGTGTTGCTCGCTTCTTCAAAGCTAATTGAATACTGAAGACCTACCAAGAAAGTCTCCCTTATATACCTGAATTTACACCTCACTGCGCACATCTGGCGCTACCGCTCCATGTGTTTTTCCACCTGACCGCGTTAGGATCGATTTCCAGACCCTACTAATGTCAGTACCGTCCTCGCGATTGGTGTTGTCAGGATGTTTGTAAATTTCGATGGCTTCTCTAATAAGCCTTCGATGATAATTACCCACCCTTGCCAACATCTTCGCGTCATCGAAATCCATTGTGTGTCCCGACTCGTGGCAGTGTTGAGCAACAGCGGACTGTTGGATCTTGCCTAGCCGGGTGTCCCTACTGTGCTCCTTGATTCGACATTCGATGCTTTGTCCTGTCTGTCCTACATAGCATGTTCCGCACTCACATGTTATCTTGTATACCCCTTCGTTCTTCAGGAGTGGTGTGATATCCTTTGGGTTAGGCAAAAGAGCCTTTACCTTAGCTAGTGCTCTGTACCTTACCGTGATACCCGATTTCTTCAGTACTCTACCGATTCTCTCTGATACCCCACTTACGTATGGTAAGCAAGCGAACCCCTTTGACTCTTGCGGTTCCTCTGAGACTTGCGGTTTTCTTTGTGTGACACCCCGTATGTCAGACTTGGTGTATCCATTCTGGCGTAGGGCCCACTCCAAGTGTTTCCGTTCGTCGTGCAAGGTGCTAGAGTCGCATACCTTCTCGGCTCTGTTGAACAAAGTGTTAATAACACTTCTCTTCTGTTGGGGGTGGTGGTGTGATTTGGCGTTCAAGTACCGATCGGTATGTGTCTTCTTACGGTAGACTGTATGTCCAAGTCTACCCGTTGACGTTCTGTATACCAGCACATCCAAGAAAGGCAGCTGATTGTCCTCTTCTATTTCCATCGTGAATTTGATGGAAGGACTAACATTGTTCAGGTGGTTAAGGAACTCATTAAGTCTATCTCTACCGTGTGGCCAAACCACAAAGGTATCGTCGACATATCTGACCCTGGGTCAGCTTGGGTTTGAAGGGACTTGATGTAATGGCTTTTTCTTCAAACCAGGCTTTTTCTTCTGCTTGAAGAAAAAGCCATTACATCAAGTCCCTTCAAACCCAAGCTGACCCAGGGTCAGATATGTCGACGATATGTCTAACGCGGTCAGGTGGAAAAACACATGGAGCGGTAGCGCCAGATGTGCGCAGTGAGGTGTAAATTCAGGTATATAAGGGAGACTTTCTTGGTAGGTCTTCAGTATTCAATTAGCTTTGAAGAAGCGAGCAACATGGCTCGCGAAACGTCAGCATTAACAAATCTTGACACACGGCATAACCCGGAAGCAGTTTATTTTCTAAATATTAACTATATGTCTTAAATATGATACAATATGGGGACAGTTAGGTTTCACAAGCTTAGTATTTAATGTATCGATGCCTCCTTCAATTGTTTTAACCGAGATGATTGCGTTTGCGACATCGACATCATTTACCAATTTTATTGAAAAGAGAAAAGTGTATTGACAATTTTATTATTTCTGTAAAATGTAACCTGCTCATTGTACGAGAGGAAATATGGCCATAGACGAGTATAATTTTTTTTATTAATTAACAGCAGCTCATAGGTACTTGTGTATAACATCTAGTCTGATGACTATCTAGCTAAAGTTCTTTTGAGTCTTTGCACACTATCACAATTGTCAAGAAGCTGGATTGCCTCAACATTCGTGTGCTGGAGAAGTTTTTTCTGATGATTCTCTGCAAACTTTCCAATTTCGTTGGTTACTAATTCCATCTCAATATCCCTGTGGAGATTTCTGTTTCTTATATACCAAGGTGCACCCACGATGTTTCTTAGCACCTTATTTTGGAAGCGTTGAATGATGGCAATATTTCTTGGCTTAGTGCAGCCCCATAGTTGGATACCATATGTCCACACAGGTTTAAGTATCTGCTTGTAACGTAGGAGTTTATTATATGTCGACAAGGCCGACTTCCTACCAAAAAGCCAGTAGATTTTCTTGTATCTTATGTCCAAATTCTTCTCGTTTCTTTTTAACGTGTGCTTTCCAGCTAAGCTTGGTGTCCAGCGCCATACCGAGGTACTTTGCGGTGTTCGAGTAGGGTACGGTGGTGTTATTTATTTTCACTGGAACGTGTTGCTTATTCGCTTATTGGTAAAATTTATGTGAACGGATTTGGTTTCGTTCAATACAATTAGCCATCGTTGCATCCAATCACAAATATTGTTGACAGCATTCTGCAGTTTTAGCGTTGCTCCTTCAACATTTGTATCACTTGCCATTATAGCTGTGTCATCAGCAAAAGTGGCAACGGTAACACCATCTGGTTGCGGAAGATCATGTGTGTAAAGAAGGTAAAGAATTGGGCAAAGTACACTACGTTGTGTTACTCCAGCTTTAATACTTTTGAGAGTTGAGTACTCATTATCTTGCTTTATACGGAAGTTAATAGAATAATTATTTAAATCATTTGAACAAGCAAGATGTTCCGGTGTAGTATCATTTCTAGAATTACCCACACTCTCTCAACGTCTTCCACGGATTACTCCTTTCGCCTTATACCCGTCTCTCCAGGAAAACCTTTCTTTCTCTGTCAAGTGTGGCAATAGTCAGATTTCTAGCTGTTTGTAATAGTCCCATGCTTCCTTTGCTTTTCTTGTTTTATATTTTTTAAATGAATTACCCCTAAGGCTTTCCATTTGTCTAACTGTGGGTGTTATCCAAGGTGCTGGCGGTTTCGTAAACCTGCAGCGTTTAATAGGAGAGTGGAAGTCAATAACCGATAGTAGACTAGAAGTAAAAAAATTACCTTTGTCGTCAGTATCAATTAAATCAAACATAAAGAAAAATGGAATATCATATAAATCACTCAAGAAATTATCGTCATCAAAATACCTGAAGCATCTTAAATTTTTATGTTGTGGAAACTGAGGTGGCAAAACTAACTCAATATCACAAAATACCAATTCATGGTCACGGATACCACGCAAAACACCCTTATTTCGTATCATCTGCATTTCCGAAATACAAATAAGATCTATAAGTGATATTATTAACCTATAAACATCTATGAGGGTCTGTGTGCTCGCCGTAATTCATGTTGGAGAAGGGTTTATCTGAGAAATGCCAACTAAATCTAACAGGTCAAAAATTCGCTTGTTGCATTTAAGTTATCAAGTAAGTTAATGTTAATATCGCCCATCAAAATCACCCTGTTATGAATTCTAATGTAGGGGCCTGTTAGAAAAACGAAGCAATATTCAAAATATCATTGGAATGTGGAACGTGTTGTGTTCGACGGAGCGTGCAACATTGGTTGGTGAGTGAAGGAACATAGTAGAGACTCCCAACGAGGCCATTGTGGCCAGTAACTATCTCATGACGAAATTGTGAGTAGTAACAAAAGATATTTATGTAGTAAATGAGTGTGATCCTGAAATCCGCTTTATAATTGATAAATTGAAGTCGACCATTCACCAAGCAATCAACTTGTCCTACAATCAGCCAACAGTAAACAACATTGATCATATCTTTCCTAAACCAGGTGAAAACCCTTTGTGGTTAGTTTTTGTTATCAAAAATGGTTTCTATAGTGAAGGTGACGTGACCATCTTCCCATCTTACGTGACACTATTGTAACAAGTGTAACAAATAATCGAAAATTCTGTAAGTTATTGTTACGTAATAAACGTATATACTATGTGTGTTAGATTCTTACTGGAGCTATTGTGAATAACCAAGACTATTAGTCTATTATTCATAACATAATCGTGCTGCAGTTCAGTTGTAGTTTCCTTTCACCTTCCTATTTGTATCGATTCCACGTGCAGTTGTTGGTCCTCCCTCGTAGAAATCTCTCACATATGCATAGTGTTCTCTAGCCATACAGGCCAAACTGCGCTGACTGTGCATACAACGATAATAAGCGGTTATTTACTGCATATTGCCGGTACGTCGCTGTAATACACACACAGGAAGGCTTAAGAGCACCGGTATTAATTGCCCTCCATCACCATAAAATGCAATGGGTGTATGGAGCAAGGGCCGACCGACACAACAGCATCGCTCAAGTTATTACAATCACGAGCAAAATAAACAAGTTAATTGTGGACGATTCCGCCAAAGAATCGATCATTAACTCGAATTTAATCGTTAGCAGTTTATAAAGCTAATGCTTAATTCTAATCATTAGTTATATGTCCATGCAGAGCAAACTGGCCACGGCGTTTGTCGACTTTGTGCGTTGGGATGGAGATCATAATAAATTATTATTGTATGTACAAAGAAAACAGAAATTTATGAAAATATTAATTATTCTCTAAATAAATGAAATTTAATTTAATTTAATTTAATTTAAAGAATGCTTATAAACAAAGAACAAAAATATATACTTTTGAGATTTGGCCTTTTCTATCAGGATGACATTCTGAATACAAACAATATCGATCATAAATTTGTATCGCCAAGGCAAGGTAAAGAATCGTCTTTTTGTAATGCTAAAAAATAAAAAAATAAATTAAAATTTCTAACAATGTAGAAAATTTATTATTTAATATGATTATTTTTTAAGATGTTTGAGGTTGGTGTAACTTTTTGAGTGTTTATTGTTAAATCAAGATGAGATTCTGAACAAAATCGAAATGAAACTATAATGGGTTTTATGAGGTTAACGAAAAAAATGAAATCTGATTTGACATATAATATAATTGAAATTGTTTAACGACATAATTTGTCAAATTAATATTTATAGGTTAATAATATGGTGACATACAGGCGGGATGTAAATTTTAAATAAATCAAAAATTACCGCCACAACCTGGATTTGATTTTTTATTTAAAATTTACATCCCGCCTGTATGTCACCATATTATTAACCTATATATATATATATATATATATATATATATCGTCTGGCGGAAGTATTTGACCACTTGTTGGCGAACAAAAGAACCAAATTATATCCCGGAAGGGTCAGAGCGGTGAAACAAAAACAGTTAATCCATTGCGACGTTTCGGGTTTTATTGTAATCCCTTAACCATGAACAAGTTTCTACAAAAGCAATCATTATACAAAGATACTTAAAATGTACTCTCACTTACATGTTTTCTTATGAAGCTAGCAAAAACAGAGTCTAGACTGTACTTAACCTCAAACATCCGATAATGGTAGAACACTGGTGCATTAAATCTATAGGAGGCGACATTCGGCCTCTATCACCATGTCAATACACAACAATTGAACAGAAATTGACTTGTTAGCAATTAAAATTAACATTACACATGACTACACTCTAAAACCACGTTTTAATGTGGGTACACCATTTTGATTCTAACCTAGTAGGCGGTCGGTAACGAAGGAAATGACAATCGGTAAGTGCGTGACGCGCGAAAATTTGAATTTTTAAACTGATAAAGGTAACTGCGTTAGGCACGAATTATTTGAATTTGAAATTTGAAGGTTAAGTTTAGTTTTATTTCTATATAACTCTATTAAATTGGCATATACGTTACTAATACCTGCCACGTCGGTACGGTGGTTAACCGTATGTTCACTAGCTCTGATATAAAACATTTCAAGGAACGTTCTCCCGTGGAGACACTTCTCGACGGCCAAGATCTTAGTCCCCTGAAAGTCGAGTTGCAATTAATCAGAAAATTCCATACAAAATCATTATAACATATATATATATATATATATATATGTATATATATATATATATATATATATATATATATGTATATTTGGTATTGGGTGATAATATAGATGAAAGAAATTTTTATAGGTATTTTGCGTAATACACTGATGGAAGTTATCTGTAAAAATATAAGATTTCAAACATCCGAAAAAACATTCATAAATATAAAACTTAGCCTTAGGCCTACAAGGCCTGTACTGTAGGGCACCAATATAAAGGCTGGGCCATTAGATTGCCTTAAAAAGTGTCGGGCCAACTTAAGTAGACTTGACGGAATATAGCTATTTAAATGTACCATGCTTTCATTACCAACTTCTGATAAATTAAAAACAAGGTAACAAAATGCAATTAAAGCAACCAGTAATGCGCCTAAAGTATGCGTCTTAAATTGCTATTTAATGTTATCATTATATTTACAGCTAATTCTTATAAAGACTTAGAATAAATGCATATTTATACAAATTTTAGGTTTGTTCTTAGGTAAAATTTTGCGGTTTGACGCAAGGTAAGACCTTATACGAGGTGTGATCAGAAACGTTGTATATCGCGCTGGTAGAAATAATATTAAATTACCGCGAGACCTTAGCAAACAGAGTAAAAAGGTGATTGCTAAATTAATAGTTTATTTTGAAGGTGAACATGGCCACGCCGGCTCTTTTCAGCCGCAGAACTCTATGCAACTTATTTTTCACCAGTAAAAATTTGTTGCATGCAACCTATTGGCACCGTGCGCAGTACGGAGTGGGGTATTGAGGAACGCTTTATGCGCCCATGGCGGAATATGTATCCGCCAGAAGTTTTCTCGGTCACCGCTGCGCGCAAAAGCGCTGTAGTCGACTTTGACATAATACTTACTTTTATTATTCTCCAGTACAACGAAAGAAAACGCTGCTTTATTCACTACAAACCACTACAAATAAATTACTTGCTTCTACCAATTAACCTCATTTACGTACGGCAACAGCTTTCTTGTTTATGTTTACTTAGTAGACGCGCTACAGGTAACTACCACGTGGGTGATAACTAGGAAGGAAACTGCATAGAACAGCGCCACCTCGTGGCGATCTTAGTCCCGTCAGGCGGCAATAGAGATGGGCATATCGTACGCGCACGGCGCCAATAGACGCAAATTGCCGCAAAATACGGAACGTCACTATCTGTATCTCTGTCACCCCTCTACTAATATTGGCTAGACTATACATTATTACATATATAGTAATTAATAATAATAATATAATAATAATAATAATAATCTTTATTGGTGCTAGATACAAACAAATGTTTACACAAGTCAAAAGAATACATCAAATAGAAACCAGTAAAGAAAAAAAAATTACATATATTTCAAATCATTGAAGCCATGATCCAGAAACGCCTCGATGCTGTACGGACACTTTTCCAGTAAGTACTTTTTCATGATCTTAAATTCTTTTGGAGATATAGACTTGGTTGCAGTCGGAAGAGCATTATAAAGTTTTAACGCCCAATAACTCGATCCGACACGCGACTTCTGCAATCTGAGAAAAGGTTGGCGATATTGTTGATTTGCACTAGTATCATAGGTGTGAATCGAATTTGATTGAGTAAAAGTCTCCGAATTTACTTGTGCATACATCAAACACTTCAAAATATAGACTGAAGGTAGAGTTGGGATTTTAAGGTCGCGGAGGTGAGGCGACAATCATCTCGGTAACCAATGCCATGTATCACCCTTATGCATCGACTTTGAAGTGAGAAAATCTTTTTGCTATGGGTCGAGTGGCCCCAATTAAATATTGCGTATGTCATTATCGAATGAAACAGTGCGAAGTAAGCAACTGTGAGGTAATTTATGGCCACGGTTTCCCTCAGTATTTTCAGAAAGTAAATCACCCTAGCAAGTCTTCTCGACACTGATTCAATGTGATTATAATCACATTGAATCATTGGGATAATTATCCCACCTCAACTTAAAATCGATTAAGACACCCACAAACTTTACATATTCGTCATCTGCACTATGTAATAGTTGATCATGCCTCATTAATGTTATTACTAAGCCACAGTTATGTCAAGTTACCCCACACATCTTTACCGCTTAAATTTAAGTGTAGCTTAAATTAAAGCTTGGCTTAACGGTTAAGGGAAAGTGGTGCAATTGAGCATTAAGCCTACGTTTAGGTCGACGGAAACCGCGCGGGTCTTCTTTGTCGGCACCGGTCGATGCCAAAGGAACCGCGCATATATCCGCGCGGTTTTCGTCGACCTAAACGTAAGCTAGTAGGACTTTATTTGACAATTGTGGACTATTTTCACCAATTCATAGCCACCTGGATCACTAAAAAAGTGATTTTTTGTTGCCTAAGTGATAAAATAGACCATCGATATGTTTTTGTGTTCAGAATGTTATTCTGATTGTAAATATCACACAAATAATATAGGGTGCCATTTAAAATTATTTTAATGTTGACGTCATTTCCGGAAAAACCGGATGTCATACTAACTTCAAGAGTAAACCAAATATGGAATTTTTGTTTATTAGTATTTCAAATTTTATTCGTTTAGTGTCATAAATAAAAAAATAAACGGGCGTACCTATGACCTGGATCACCCGGTATAGGATCAACCCCAACAACCGCGGCCCGTTAGAGCATTACAGCTAAATTGAAAATAATGGTAGAATAGTATTTTCCCATATTAAGAGCCAATCTTACAATCGTATGTATAAGCAGTAGAATAGTTATTCCCAGAATAAATAATCCTGTGCCGCCTTCCGTTGGCTAAAAAATTTATGTTTCCATAGTAATACCAACTTATTCTGGTATTTATACCAATATTTAGGTTATCCCATGGTATAACGTGTTTTGTAAGATCGGCCCTAAATCCCTTTTGTTGTATTTCTTAATTTTGATAGCGGATTTGTAATGAACACCTCCAAAAAATCAAAACTACTGAATTTCTTGACTGAAATAATTGAAAGTACCTAAGTTCAGAAAAATTGTTATTTATATTGGGTGCGCCATTTTATTTTCCCAATTTTACGTCTATGGATTTGTAAACAGCGATTCCAAAAATATCGATTATTTGAAAAACTCCGCCATTTTGTTTGTGTTTCTTTTTGAATAATAAGTTTTATCAACTGAAAATGCCTCTCGATTCTATTTGGAGATGCACACCCGACGGCTATACGAAATATAGAGAACGTCGCAGTCTTACATTTGTTTGATGATATGTGCACTGATCGTTGGTGATTATGGTATGAACTGTATTGGATAGTAAGTCTCGTTTGGTGTTCACAGTCGAGGTAGTTTACAATTCAGGGGAAGAAGTTGTAATGCTCCATGCTCTTCCCGTAGAGACTAGAAACTAACATTTTAACTCGATAACACCCTTCCCCCAAGTCACAGGACTGATTTCATGAAGAAATGTCGATGTCTTGTGGTGGTTGTATGTTAACAAGCTCTCCTGATTTAATTTTCTGAAATAAGTTTCAGAAAATTTCATGATGAAATAAATTCTATGTTAGAGAAAATAAATAGTTTTATATGCAGGGTGTAAAAAAAGCATGGACTAATTTACAAATAGAAAGATTTACTTATAGTTTCTAATGCTGATTTCTTTTTACCGGTTTTTGGATAGAACATATTTTCAAGAAAATTAGGGAAAGTGTTGATCACATTCATCTTAATTATAGGTGAAATACGTAAATTTATTATAATCACAGAGCGCATGTACTACGTGTTCCCAATGGACGATGTTATCACACACGTTCTGTGTTGAACTAGAACGGATTAGCGTGTAAATAACACGAATTTAGATAACGAGAAACTGTTAGGTTTTGCAAGTGCGGAATTAAAACTTTCTGATTTTTTGCTCTGTTAAGTACATCTTATCTGGTCGTAATTAATTACCGTTGTTATATAAATTAAAGTTGGCGTTGATGATTAAACCCAGGAAGGAGTAGCGGCTAGTGGAGGCTATTAGAAATCCTCATGAATATGTGAAAGTCGCCATATTTGAATTTTTTAGTTTCTTTCCATGGCTTTGTTAATGCAGATTAGAACCTTTATTGCCTAACTACGAATTTGATTAACAAATCAGCGTAAACAGTACTTTTTAGTTACCTCATAAAAATAACAAAAATTGTTAATGGATTTGTAATTACTAACCACAAACTGTGAATAAACACCGATATAAATGCTTTGAGGTGCTATTTGTAACGCAAATATATTTTATTTCTATAACTATGGATTATATACGGTTACCATCAATTATTTGTTGATAATTTCTTAGAGTATGTCAACTACATGATGAACATGATGCAAGTTGAGACCTGAAGGCAACTAGAGACCGGAATAAACCAGCTAAATAAGCACCATCATGACATAATGCCATCACCACATAAGAACCGTAGAATCACAGCATCACTTAGCAATCACTTAGTTTGTTAAAATTATAAGGAACAACCCCTGTTTTTTTTTAATTATTATAAAACTGTGCATTACCTATTGGCTAAAAATTACGGATTCACTGAAAACAGGCACTTTATAAGCGGTTTTTGCAGTTTTCTATTATCAAAACAGGAATTTTATAGCTAGGACCTACGTTAATATTATACACGTTATGTGAACGATGCTTTTGCTTCTTTGGAGATAAGTGAATAGTTAAGAGTGGACAACATGGTTCAAAACTTTATAATGTGTCATGTTTCTTGAATGTTCCATCAAAATCCGGCGTCAAGTTTTTTCGCTTATACCGCCGCAAAAAAATGTTGGAAAGATTTATTTATCCTTTTTCTTTTTAATTTGATCAAATTTATCAAATTTCAAACTGATTCTCGTGTGCACAGATAGAAAATTTTGTTTAATTCAAATAAATATGCATTGAGTCAAACAAATCTGGTGTTTCAATAGAGGCAAAGATATTATTCTTTACGGTGTCAAACAACTTATGTTTTCAGTTAAAATTTCCAATTTGAATATGATAAGCCGCGAGATTTATTTAGTTCAAATAATTATTGTTGTGTTGAGTGAAAGAATTATAAATTTTTAAATTAAAGAAATACCTGGTTGGGTTAAAATACGATATTTTAAGGTTGCAATAAATGGTTCCTTGATAAAAGAAATTACCAGTTTGTTGAAGGAATCAATGTTAACCTTTTATTGACAAGAACTTTTCGGAGGTTCTTGTCACTAGTAGACCAAATCTCCACATGTCACCGCCTTTTGGGATGTCTCACATCCGCGACCAGAGGTTGGTCTTCCCAGACCTACATAAAGTCAAAAGGTTAGGGTAGCAAAGTGTACGCTGATTTGGAATCGGAACTTGGACCTGCATGCACTGTGCTCTATATTGCCGATCACACGGAATTTTTAGCAATTTAGCCACACACATGACAACTGAGCAGCGAGCTTTCCCCAGTCTATTTATACTAAAGATATGGCCGAAGTGCGAGGAGAGAGTTTACAGCGCCATCTAACAATACAGTTGGATGAGTTATTCACACTAAAAATATACTTATTTATTGATTCAAAATGATTTCTTTGGTGGAAGTAAACCTACTTTTAAGCGAAAGCAAAAATATTACTTTAAAGGAAATTAATCTCTTCTTGTGAACAACTATATTTGTTTGAATCAAAATTAGATTTCTATGGCTTAAAGAAACATTTTTTTAAATCAAAATAAAATTGTTTCTTTAAAGGAAAGATATTTACTTTTTATATCGAATATATTTATTTGACTTAAATAAATATTTCAAATAAATTAATCTCTACAAGCCGATAAACTAGATACGCCATCGACCCCCTTAATATACTACATGCACAGTGACGGTTCTTTGATTTTCACCCTAAGGATATAATCCTATTGTTAGCGAATGTGGAAGATGAAAGATAGTTTCGAATCAAGAATCAAGTTTCGATCTCAACTGCCCGTTTACCGATAGCAGTTTTTTGTTTATCGCATTGTAACAAAAACCGTTAACAGTAAAATGTGAGTCTAGTTACTCATGTATTTACAAATAAGCGTGTTTATAATCTTCTATCACTTCTATCAGAATTAAGCCAACAAACAAAATAATTCCTAACACGGGCAATCCTGACTATCCATGGCTATCCATGAGCTAGTCTCCAGAACTATTGTCCTCAATGATAAACTTGGTCTCAGTAACTCATTCAAACTTCCATTCGACAATTCATAATTTGCCGAAATTCAAGGGTGTTACTCATTCAACAATAATCAAGCTACCAATATGTATTTCTTTTCCTTTTGCGTTTAAAACGCTAAAGTTTTTAACTCTAAGAAGATAGTCAAATAAATGCAAAAAGCAAACCACCTTTCAGCTCAGCTACATATATTAACATGTTAAGCTATAACCTTTCAGCCCAACAAAATAAACAAATAATCGCAAGGGGTCATCTTTTCGGCTCATGAACATAAACAAATAAGCAAAGGACTAATAATTCAGTTTAACAAGATAAACAAATAAGTACGTAGGCTTTCACGGCCAGAACCATTTAGAAAATAAACTGCTTCCGGGTTATGCCGTGTGTCTTGATACACGGCAGAACCCGGAAGCAGTTTATTTTCTAAAAGATAAACAAATATTAGCAAAGAGCCGACCATTCATCTCCAACAATAAGAATAAATATAATCAAATTGGTAACTTTTCATCTCAACACGATAAACAAATATTAGCAAACGGCTCATCTTGCATCTCAAAAATTAAACAAACATTATCAAAGGGACAACTATTCATCTCAAGAAGATAAACAAATATTAGCAAAGGGCTAACCTTTCAGTTCAAAACCATTCAGATATTAGCAAAGGGCTAACCTTTCAGCTCAACAAAATAAATTACCTACCATCCCACTAAAGGGCTGACACAAATATGTATTCTCAAAAAGCTAACCTTTCAGGTCAACAAAATAAATAAACTTTAGAAAAGGGCTAACCTTTCAGCCAAACAAATTAAATTAACATTAGAGTAAAGAGCTGACCTTCAGCTCGACAAGATAAACAAATATTCGCAAAGGACTAACCTTTCAACTCTCAAACTTCAATAAGATAAAAATATTAGCAAAGGGCTATCCTTTCAGCTCAAACCCAATCAAATATGTTAATATTACTCGTAGATAAACAACGTAGGTAGATAAACAAGTTGTTTCAGTACGAGATGAACTCCCACGATCGATAGATTAACAAAAGTCTAAACTTTTTAGAAAATAAGTCTAAAAATCTTCCATGTTAATTTTCCTGGCAAAAAAGTGTCGCGAAATATTAAAATCAAATTTTCAGCCATGCTGTGCATTTTTATCATGAACTCTGCAAATATGAAAAGTTGAGTCAAGAAATTTATTTTCTTTATGCCTTTATATCGAAAACTTAATAGATGATATAAAAAAAATAGCTTTTAACATATATTTTGCGTTACTACTACCCATAGCTCGCGGGACTGCTACGCCTATGACAACATGTCGATCGCGGCATATTTTAAAGATAAAAGGTGGATCTTAAGTCGAAAAAGTTGGCCACCCCTCAACTAGAGCATTCAATGAAGTAACTAATATGGATGTCAAAGAAGTATGTTTTCATTCAAAAGAATAAATTCAAAATAGTATATTTCTTAAAAACAAGAAATCTTTTCTATCTGTGTGCCCTTTCTTCGTAGAATCTAAATCTGAAAACAGAAAGTGTGAATTTAGTCCAGTTTTTGAGGAAATCGGTCCAAAAAACGTAAGAACGCGCTTTTTCTCAAACACTAGACACAGTATATAAAAATTTATAAATGCTGACGTTTCGCGAACCATGTTGCTCGCTTCTTCAAAGCTAATTGAATACTGAAGACCTACCAGGGTCTTCCTACCAGGTCTTCAGTATTCAATTAGCTTTGAAGAAGCGAAACGTCGGCATTTACAAATCTTGACACACGGCATAACCCGGAAGCAGTTTATTTTCTAAATGATTCTGGCCGTGAAAGCCTACGTACTTTTTGTTCTAAATGAATATAGCTTCTAGTAAAAGTATACATTTTATTGGTTGTGAATACTTCTACTATACTAATTAGTAAATGTATGCGCTGACTAGTAAGTGTATACATTTACAGAGTTTATGCTTTCAGAATCCTGTTCATAATAAATTTCACATCTAAAATATTTACCACAACACCATGCGCTCCAGTTATCTATGCAATTAGAATCCATTGGAAATAGCCTATCTCAAAATAATATACCTTTAGTAACACCTGACTACATAACTATTACATCATGTTTTATAAATGGCATAATAATGATTCTTTCCCGATCTCGGATTAAATCAACACATTATGCCCTGCCATTTACCATCCTCATTATGACAAAATTTTCCTATTTAAATTGGAATAACTGTACACGGTATATGATTTATAAAAGTTAATAGTTGCACAGATAGGATCTGTGGAGCGTGCTGTGCATTCGCGCCGTTTTCCAAACGTCCGCTTAACTATATATGTAATGAGGTGTATAATAAATGCCAGAGCTGGGCAGATCTCCGCTTTTGCATAGTATCCGATTGTCAGCAGGAGTAAAACTAAATATACACCTTTTGACCTCTCCGTGGCCAGCGGGCAGACCAAGAAATACCTACCTAGCACCTACGAATCATAGGACACGACTTTGCGTACCGGGTATCTCACACATCCTTCCATCTCGTAATGACAGTGATGAGGTATGGCACCCAACTACCTATACGAAGGAGATTTCCACAGCAGATACTCTTACCATAAACACCAGTATTTCCATGGAAAAGAGCGCAAGGGCGTTATTCGAACACTCCGCAGCGTACAAAGCAGCGGCTTCCAACAATTTCCGTAAAGATTTCGGACATAATGAGTAATAATATTGATGGTTGAGGAACCTGGACGATGACCTAGATAGGTTAATCTGCGGTAGGTATAAAAAAGTGTGCAAGGATTGAGTCCGAAGGACAATAATATTGGCAGCACTCATGAATATTTGTCAATTTTTTCCCGAATACTTTTATATTGTTTCGTCTAGTCCTGCGTTTTTGATCCCTCGAACGAAGAGAGAATTACATACTTGGCTGAAGTAGTTGGTAGGTTCGTATATACGCGAGAGATTACTGACTTCAACCAAGAAATTTTATTTCTTGGAATAATTACTAGATTTAAGAAAGTGGTTACTCTGGTGAAGTAAGTAAACAGTCTTCAATGAAGTGTATATTTTTATTCCCGGTAAACATTGAGTCCGAAGGACAATAATATTGACAGCACTCATGAATATGTGTCAATTTTTTCCCGAATACTTTTATATTGTTTCGTCTAGTCCTGCGTTTTTAGTCATACACACAGACAAGTGATCTCTCGAACGAAGAGAGAATTACATACTTGGCTGAAGTAGTTGGTAGGTTCGTATATACGCGAGAGATTATTGACTTCAAACAAGAAATTTTATTTCTTGGAATAATTACTAGATTTAAGAAAGTGGTTACTCTGGTGAAGTAAGTAAACAGTCTTCAATGAAGTGTATATTTTTATTCCCGGTAAACATTTTTAGCTACTTAATGTAAGAATTTTAAAGATTTGGCACAAATACGTTTTCTATTGCTAATTAACAAGATAGGTATGTTATATTTACTTACTCGTTCTAAACTGTTGCGTGCGTTACATCAAACTATTCCGTGTTGAAACGTTTATTGTACACTATAAATCACAATACACATCCCCAATAAATCACAAGGCATATCCCCTACGGATACTTCGTTGTTGTTTTGCGTACTAGGTTAGGCTCCATCACCACGGCGCCAGCACCACGCGCGGGCGCGCGAGCCTTGACAAAATCACGGTGCGCATATTTATTCCAGAGAAAGGGATTACTTGAAAGAAGTGAGAATCACCTCAGTTAAATAATTGGTGGGTTTTTATTCAGTAAACAATACTTACTTATATTAAATGCCTTATATTTTCTTGAATCAAGTAACTACGCACTTGGATGGATTTACTATTACTTCGTTCGAGAAATTAACATTTTTGGGACGAAAAATTCAATTACTTCTTTCAATACAATATGGTTCTTATAAAGAAAGAATTTATTTGTTGACAGCATTTATCTGAGAAATTATTTTACTTATATTGAGTATGTGGCATTTCTTGTATATACCTAACTTTCTACATCCAAGTAAATATGCATTTGAATCTAGTAAATAAATTCAAGAAATTATGTTTTCCCGTTCCAAATAATTACTTTTCTGTGTTTATGTAGTACCTTACAGAGAGACTTCTCTATGTAACTCACAGTGGCAGAAAACGTGGAGATGTTTCCTCCTCATCTCGGCAGAATCTGTATGTAGCTTCATCTCCCAGTTAAATGTTCCACTACGGCTTTAGCAAACATTCTGTCCCTACTTAGGTCCTCGTAAATGCTGGAGATTGTTCCATACTGGACTCTTTTGTTGCCTTCATCATTTATGACGTTATATCTTGTTGATGACTCGCAACAGTTCAATAATGCTATAACTGGCTCCTAAAGGAGACAAATGTCAGAACGAAAATTACGAAAAACAAACTAGGGTGCAGAGTCCGTATTTGTATTAGTGATGGATGAAATACAGGGCTACCTACACTCGAGGAAAAAGATGTAACCATCCTGCAGTTTTTTGGGGCGCAATAGATCAAAAATTGTTCAAACAATTTTGATATAACCTTTTTCTTATATATGTCCGAAAAACAAGGGACTATCTAGGTAAAAATCCAATCAAAATTCGTTGTGTAGTTTCCGAATTTTAATGAGACAAAAAATGTAGGATGTATACATTTTCTTTTTCCGCGAGTGTACGTACGTATCAATACCTAAGTTACGGTGGGTTAAAAAACAATAAAAAGCTGTGGAAATACTGGGAAATATTGGGAAATTTTAATGAGTTGGGGTAACTGTTTGAACACGAGATACACACAAAAGAATCGACCTAACAAGTTGCTCAGTTGGTTGTGAATTACGGTGTTTCTTTTCTTGTACCAAAAAATGTTTTACAATTATTCAGACGACACCTGTTCTATAGCTTCCATGATCAAAAAGTCTAGTACAGTTTTAAAAATAAAAACTGTATATTTAGCGGTTGCAACCTGCATTCAAATTTACTTAAATTAACTTTCCCCATGGAATTTGAATCAGAAGACATATATGTCAGTTTTATTTAGTTTTCATTTTTTTAACATAGTTTTAAAAAAACAGTTATTTCTTCCGTGCAACAAAAATTTCATATTTGGCCTGCGATATACAAAACGAAAAAAAGAGCTAACGTATAAATTATATGTAGGTAATTCATTGCTCTTAACTTTAAGAGCCGGTAGCTATTCTTAAATATGATAGGTATATTGATTTCCGGGTGGAAACAGCTTGATGAAAGTCATCAACGCGGTTTCTCAGATAACACATAATGTTTTGAAAATGTTCAGTCTGAAAAGAGAACCACAAGATCTACAAAAGAATGGCTTCGAATGTAATGCATGTTACGATGTAAGGAGGTATATGGGAAGCTTAAGTACCAGGAAAGATACGGGGAGAATATGGGAACACATTAGGCAAGAGCAAAGCTGGGCAAAATTAATCAGAAAGTTAACTTCGTCGTTAATCCGTTAACGCAAAAGTTAACTTCGTTAACCTAGAGTCCGTTAATTTGTTTCAAATGTAACGGAAGTTAAAGTTAACCGTTAATCGTTAACTTTTTATAAAGAAAGTAAAAATGTAGGTTATTTTGAGTGCCGGTCTACCGGTGAGTATACAACCCAAATAACTGCGGATCTTTCGCTGGCATAAGTTAAAATTGCCTTAGGAATTTTTCAAACTAGGTACAGTGGTTACTAAAATAAGTACTTTGCGAGATTCAAGATTTATAAAAGACATTGAAAAGATCAACTAAAGCTACTTTTACATCTATGCAATTCAAACCTGCTATTTCAACCTTGCGATTATGAAATCGACATTTTTAATCACAGAAAACAGTAACAAATAACGCAATGCGGAATAGGTTATGTTTCGCGTCTATAAACAGTGGTGTCATCACAACATATTCGTTTGCAGAATCGCATGTTAAAATGACACGTATTTAGAACTGATCCCAATTCCATGCACCCAACAGTTGCATAGTAAATAGTGTAAAACAAAAAATCACATGCGGCTTGACGAATGATTGAATTGCGCGTTTGAGTTGCACAGATGTAAAAGGGGCTTAAGGTGGTTGGAGTTAGAAGAACTAAAAACTAAATTCGCGCGCATGCTTTGTTCACAGACGCCGCCTCACTCAAACTGGTACTACGTCACACATGAAAATAAAAACCAAGTCCGAACTTGCACAGAATGCCTATACAGCAATTTACATATATTTATATTTTTATTATTTTTTATTTATTTTATTTTTTATAGCAATTTAAATGTTTAATTATGATATTTTCGACTTAACAGACTTAAATTAACGGATGATGAATGTAGCGGAAGTCAATGAGTCCGTTAATGGTTTCGAAAGTCAACTTAAAAGTTAATTCGTTAACGAAAAATTTTACTTCGTTAATTAACGATTAACGGATTAACGCTTTGGCCAGCTTTGGGCAAGAGGCATATGAAATAAATTGAATTTAAGGTAAAAACATCCGTGGAAACGATGACATTAGGTTGAGATGGAACATTCTGGTGAGGATGCATAATCTTTAAGTTTTCTTTTGTGTAGGTACTGGAAAGAACTGCGATAGGAATAGACGTACCATGTTTACCGGCAACGGAATTGAAAAACTATGGTACCATGGTTGATCTAATGCTTGATAACTTAAAATTGATAACTGGTCACTGCACAACAGTGCTGAATAACTAACGATATGTAAGAATATTCATACAAACTCCATCAACTTGGCTGTTTATACCACCCACAGACGATTAAGTCGCTAGAATGTGCATTACTTATTCATGTGCAAAGTGTTGAGGTGCACTGGTTGAGGGCAGTATAGCAGCCATCAGTACGGTTTAATAAAACCATTGTAAAAAAGCGGGAGCCATCGCCGCCTCCTCCTCGAACCTATGGGGGCTCAGCCGCGGCTCGAATGGTCGACGATGATAACGAGGCTTAAAATCGACCATTAGTTTGGTATTAGCATGTAATTCCATATATATCTGGTCGGATCCGCGGCAACATTCCTCTCGGGCTATCGGGGTCACCATCGCGAGCCTCGGCACCACCCCCGTCTATGAAGGCCTACCGCCGCGCCGCGCTCCAGCAGGTGTAAACGGCGTCGTCGGTCATTGTCAAGTATGCCTTTGGTGCTCGTGGTGTTCTCTTTATCGCCGTTTACTATTATTCGCTTACAATATCGCCACGACGCGATGCACAGAAACACGCCGCACTAAGATATCTACCAACAGGTGGTTACACGTGTTCCATCGACAAAAATTGTTGCTAGCGGCTTAACGGGTTCTATAGCTTGATGTCACTTTATCTTGTTAATGGAGGACGAACTTTGGTTATATTCATTCTCTTTGAACAACATTCATATCCAGGATATAAAAAAAATGGGAAATATCAACTGTTAATAGTAATTTTCTTACAATAAGGGTGGCATTTTTATATAGGGATTTTTTTGGTCCAGAATGTATGAGGATCTGGTTCATATGAAGAGATGGACAAGAAGTATAAGGGACAAAGTTTCGGAAGATGTGCAAGTTCTATGCTGATCAATTATGTAAATACAAACGTTTTTGTTGAAGAAGATCTACAATATATGATATATGGCTTACGAGAAAACTACTAACACTTTTCACATTTTTCACATTTTCAAACCAAACTTTATTAAGACACTGTTTTGTGACAAACGCGATAAACAACTTGACGTGTATCACAATTACACTTGAGTTGTTTACTTGTAGAGCTTACTTAATATTGTTAATCCTTAATGCACAGCAGGGTGTATCGAAAAAACGTTTTTTTCGAAATTCAAAATTTCAAGTCGATAAAAAGTTGTTCTACATATACAAAAAAAATGGCACAATTGAAAACTATTTAGGTTTAAAAGTTTAAGCTTTTTTTAAAAATTTTTCATATTTTTTTTACTCTATCATACATAGTATGATAATAGTTATTTTTTCTACTTTGCGTTCGTTATAAACTGATAACGAAACCGCTTTCGGTGTCGTTATGAAAACGCTAGATCACAAACTTTTAGTAACTTTTCGTTTTCCAAGATTAATGATATTGACGTCATTGTCAAATAAGGCTGACATCTCAATCGCTATAGGCTCGCGTCAATCGTATTTATGAATTTTACCACAACTACCAACCGTAAAAAATAAAACTACTCTAGATAGTAAGATGACATCCGCAATTTTTGATGTTTATGTAAAATTAATGTCGATTAATGTAGAAAAAATAGTATATAACACTCGTTTCATAAGACGTATTGGCGCCCTCGTTCCATTTGGACACTCCTCGCTACGGTCGTCGTGCCCAAAACAACTCGTGCGCCAATTTTTGTCTAAAACTTGTATTATAATATACTATAACCAACAAGTATATTAAAAAGAGCGATTAATGATCGAGACTAGCTAACGCGCGAGCGACTAGAGAGCGCGATAATTGTCGAGATCATTAATCGCCGTTTAATATTCGAGTTGGTTACAAAATTCTTTCGTCGATCGTATTCTTCTAGCGTCGTCTACATATGCATAGATTTTTCTTCGCCGATGCCTTTTAGGTTATATGACAATTTATGTACTGACAGTTCAGACACTGACAGTTCTAGAGAGCGGGGTGTTTGGAAGTACACACATACAATCAACAAATACAATGAAAGAAAAAGCAACATAGGTGCTAGCGCAGGCTTAAAATAAACAAAAAAGTATACATCTAGATACGTGTATCATGACGTTCAAAACCTAACAAAAAATAATATTTGAAAACTTTAAACAGCAGTCCATAACAAATACAAAGTGAAGAGAACAAACATATAATTTTTTATCCTATTTGTTGGATATCCCGTTAGATTCATCAGTTACTTGTTTTTCTTAGATCCTCTTTTTAATTTTCTTTTATTCGCCACCTAGTTGTCCTAAATTAGTAATACGTTATAGGAAATGGGATCTTTATGAATCAATTTATGAATTTATAATCAATCGAACATTTTGCCTAGAGTTGCCAAATTTTGATATGGCGTGTTTTTTCCTTGCTCTTGTATGTTCTTCATGTTCAGTAGCCCAGGAATGGACATTGGAAAATAAAATCGACGTCAATGAGTTTCAAACATGCATCAGGTGCGAATTGAATTAATAGTTGTGTTCAACAGTGTTTGAAAAAAAATTTCCCATTTGCTAATAGTTTGCAGGGTCGGTGGTAAATAAGAAGTAATTAAAAACCTTATTTTCTAAAATAATTTTCACAAAGTTTTACATTCAAAACAGAACGGACGAATTTTCACACACTTCTAGATAAATCCCCCAAGCGTGTGCTTTAACGAACGCAAAATGAATTAGGGGTGTAACTTAAACTACTCATAGACAGCACGCGTTTTTCTTTTTAAATACTGCATACTTTTTCAAGTACCCCCGCTATTTTTATGTAGGCCCGTTTTACGGTAGGATTGAGTGATAGTAAACAATAGTTAATTTTCTTATGAGGAAATAAGTTAATTTCGTAGACACCCTAACCAAGACAAACACGTTTCCTTAAAATGTTTATTGGTGTAGTAAGTAGTTAAATCGGTCTGGAAACAGTTCCGAAGATTTACCGTAGAGAATTTAACAGTTGGACAATTAGTCTTGTCGGAAGAGGCACAAAGCTCCCCACCATTATCGTGCGGCGGGCAGCAATTAGTGACAAAGCTTAACGTATCCAAAGTTCGTGCCGGGCGAGAGACAGGAAAAGCACCTGTCCGAGCGCGGCGGAAGCGTCGTCACAGTGCGCGACTCCTCTCAATGAAGTCCAATCTCCACCGGAACTGGCCAGCCCCGGCCCTACGTACGCCGGAGGAAGGAATATTTTTAACTTGGGACGAAGGGATGTAATTGTCTCGCGGCCACGCAGACGACTATATGACCGGGGAGACAGGATGTGTGTTGATTTCGGAGATAAAAGAATTTAGATTAGCCGATTGCGCCCTTTTTATAATTGCCTCATCTGCATACGCGATTAATTCGGACAGTGGACTCTCCGCCGGTACGGCAACGCAAACTTTATACATATATTCATGCCGCTATTTGCATTTGTATTCTAATTTAATAAAGGGTGCAGTGTCACTTCTTGTTTTTAACTCGCGTTTTTCGGTGGTTTACTGTTTTTTTAATGCCGCATATATTAATATTATTAACTCAATTACATGGGAGTAAAATTTGTACATATTCCCACAGGATATTTACGTTTTTCTTATTGTATTTGCCAACATTTAGGTTTTAGGACGTGCTGGAAAGGTAATACCTTTTATTTTACTAGCTTTTCAAACTAGTTTGGGAATGTCCTTTTTTCAGTAGATGGCAGATCAGTTTTAAACTATGCTAATGTCACAGTAGAGCGAAGTCACAAAAATGACGCATTTTATAAAAACAAATTCCTTCAAAAAAATCTTAGAATTAATCTTAACATTAAAAAATTTAAAAATATACAGGGTGTTATTAATAAAAGAAAAGGTTACTTACAACATTTCCATAATAAAATGAACAGGGTATATTCAAAATATATTTCAACGATAGCTTGTTTTAAACCAAAACACTTTTTTTAAATACATTTTGGAATCGTTTACGCTTTAAGAATTGTTTAGGTGTTCCGGTAATTTTGATTTATTGCTGATAACTCAAAAATGATGATCTATTTAAAAAAGGGAAGGTCACTAAATTTCCAAAATAAAATGAACCCACGGCATATTAAAAATACATTTAGACGACCGAACAAATATTGTTTGAAAAGTTTTTTTAAATTGTTCACAGTTAGCATTATTTAGGTGTTCCGGTAATTTTGGCTAACCCTGTATATAAGGCTATGTACAAAATAAATTTTGTAAATAAATACATTTTTATCAACTAAAAATCATATTAAGAAGACCAAGAAAGATTAATTTTATTCTTATTGTTAATAAAACAAAGCTAAGGTCTAAGAAGATAAACCATTATTGTAACCTAACGATCTTGTATAATACAACAAAATGTGCCAAGTTTAGAGGTATGGTTCTCAGGACAAAGATACACTGACCGAAACAATTAAAGGAACGCCGATTTTGCTAAGCGTTGATGTTAGATAACTTTTGTAATCTTTGACGACTATCATATTTTTTCGATGCATTATAAACAAATTCATTAAGATTAACACATATTATTGTAATTAAGAAAAAAACATCATTTTACACACGTACAACTCTGTTACAAAACCATATACATTTCCATAATTTTGTTTTTGGTTCATTCCAGTATATGAATTTTGGTAGAAGATACACAATTTCTTTGTGGATCTTCCTTTGCAAGTAAACCTTTGCAATTTGAAATACCTTGCTGCAAATCTTACTTGATTGAGAGTGTTAGACTATTGTTTTAAGTACCAGCAACGACTTATACAAAAAGATTATTTTAGTAAGCTAAACTTAAGGTGTACTTAATATTTTATAACGTTTGTTGAAATAGCAGCACGTAGACGACGTGGAATCTAAAGAATTCTGATGGATTGCGGCATATTCAGATTTCTTTCTTCTACAAAAAATGAAATGCTGGGATCAATTTATTGGAAAGCATAATGTTGAAAATTTAAATATTATTTTGTGAATGATAAAATAGATAAATTTTAAGTTATTATTGAATATGTTTGATTATCCATACTGTATACGTTTTTCTTTAGAAATAATTAACGAACTTTGTTTCTCGTACACTTTTTTATTTTTATTAAGGTGAGACTAGAGGGTGACCGGTTTCGCTATTAGCATCATCAGACCCTCGTGTCAAAGATATAAAATATACAATTAAACACACTCACAAACATTTTAAAATAAGACATTAAACTGTAGATATAAAATAATAAATATAAATAAATTAATTAAAAACTGAATACGGGACTCCCAGTTAACACAATACTGAATGAGATTCACTTAACACAATACTGAATCTAATTGTTTGTGAGTGTGTTTAATTGTATATTTTATATCTTTGACACGAGGGTCTGATGATGGTAATAGCGAAACCGGCCACCCTCTAGTTAATAAAAATAAGTGTAATAAGTGTAAGAGAAACAAATTTCGTTAATTACTTCTTATTATTGAATATCAATATTAGCTATGGTGAAATTATGTACACGTACAGATGAAGGTTCAAGGAAGGTTGGTTTTCTAGATTACTTCAAATTTGTCAAGTTCTAGTTCAAGCAAAACAAGTGCAAACATCCATCCGTTTGCACAGATTACAATTACGATTTTTCAAAAAACGGACAAAAACAAATATCCACCATTAGACAGAAAGTATATTATATATTCCTACCTATAATTTCCTGCATTGCTAACATTCTGTTTCGTGTTAAGATTTTGTATATTCTTTTTTTGCATCTAAATGGCAAGGGTAACTGATTATAATAAAGCTTTGAAATGAATAAAAATTGCACCTACATACGTATTATCTGTGCATGATGGTAGAAGGAACTGCTTCTATAACTGTAGTGATTTAGCTGAGAATTTCGTTGACAAATTAATGAATATAAAGTTAGTGTGGTATGTATGTTATCCAAAATGAGTAATTCATATTTTTCTTTGTAAAAAATAGTAGTTTTGAAAACCGGTAGCTGCCTAGTTTATATAATTTATAATTTGTATATATATATATATATATATATATATATATATATATATATAATTTGTATAATTTTCTTAGTAATTCTCTAAAAGTTCTATAAAAAGAATATTTCCCACTAAGCGGGATATTTTTAAAACTCTGTTCACCGTACTCATAACTTCTCACCTGATACTTAGGCACCGGGAAAAATGTATTTAAACTTAAATCTTTGTTATATCGAGGATAGTACAGAAAATAGTCTCAAGAACATGTAAATTACTATCATAACTATGGCCGATAACACGGCATGAATCTATTTATACCTACTGGCTATACTTCTTAACTAGTCCTGCACCAAAGCCTCACACACTTAAGTCTAGTGGTGTTAAATCTGGAAATTTGAACAGACAACTAATTTTTTTCTCAATTAGGTATCAAAATGCATAAAAGATATTGCAAAAGGCAATTTGATCAACTATTTATTGAATACATGTGAACACAAACTGAACATGAAAAAGAACTTATAGCTTGTATGAGTTAATTATGAAAAATTTTGTAGCACAAATTGAGTTTTCCTAAATTATTATACCCTCTCATCCATCAGTGTATATGGCGTAGCAGACTGTTCTGTTTTACTACCACTTTACAATTTGCGTATTGATTGTTCCAAAATGTTCCGAGTTATAAACAATATTAATATCGGTGTATTTAACATTTGGCATACTTTAACTGCTATTTGCGCCTTTTTGTGCGGTTTGAGTTATTTTAGATAAAATAGACCAATTGCACGTCTAGAATCTAAAGTCAAATTAGACTTACAGAAGGTAAATCCATCCCACCGATAACACCCCCGAAATAACTTAGCATTACCAAATAGTTATTTATATTTTACTAAATAAATTATATATCATCACTTTAACATCAGATTTGGACTTAGAGACTACAAAAGCCCTTTATAAGTATAATTTCAGTTCAAGAAGATCTTGAATCTTGGCAACATTTTCTGGTATCATTGCTTATATTGAATTCTTGCAGAATATACGTGCACTGTGTCTACGACATAGAAATCATGGGATACATTTTTATATTGATCCATTTTTTAACTTTAAAAACTATCGAACAACCAATTTTCTACTTGAATAGCATGTCCAATTCGCAGAAGACCACCGCTTCAGCTGCTCATTCACTATGGCACTGTCTTCACTTCCATCTATTGTCAGACATCCTTATTTCGTATTCTGCCAACTTTGCTAATTTCTAATTCCTTTCAAAAATACTTAATTTTTATCCACAGAACACGAACTTCCGACAGACTTATTCTGTCTTCTTGTTCTGCAATTTTTTGTTTCTTAAATGCAATTGAATGTGCATTTTTAAAACCACCATAAAGTAAACTGTTTACCACTAATACCAAGTTATGGAATGAGGCTATGTCAGATACAAATTTGGCAAATTGGACTATTGAGAATCAACGTGTCAACTTGGATTGATTTGTATTCACATGGCTGTAAAGATATCTCTTTGTTAACGGCCAATATTCAACAATAGCTAGAATGCAAACCTTTGACCTGCCTAGTACTTCGATCGCCGCCAAATCTGTATCCTTTTATTCAAGACTCATACACATTACAGTTATTGAAACCGCATAATACAGATATCGGAGAAAAAAATGCCGAAGACAGTTAACCGATGAGTATTCAGGTTTCAGTACAAACCTCGCCATAGAACTCTTCTAGTAAGATTTCACTCGTACTAGAGTGGTGGAGCTTATCTTGTGGAGATAATCTGGAGCACGAACTAGAGTGACAAATAGATGCGCGACAATGGCTGAAATACTTTCGATTTGTATGGAGAGCTGACATGGCGATAGATGCGGCCGTCACTCGACCTCTTCCCAATCTGTCCCGCCGATCAAGAACGAGCGCTGTTCGTGCCGTTTACTCATTTGTTTTAAGCGTCGGCGGCACGCAAAAATCTGCATAGTTTCGACCACATGTAACAGCAACATTTTGCAAGACTTGTTACATAACTCGTATTTGAATATTAACAGGCAACTGCACCTGGGTAAAATAGAGATAGCGACAGTCACCAACATCATCACACCACTATCCTTGAATACTTTTATTTTCATTGCTTTACACGTTTTCCCGATTAGAAATAAGTCTATGGAATGGAACAGAAAACAGAAATCAGTCATATTTTCGTCGAATTCCAACACGTTAACACCAGCGTGAAAGACAAAGTGATTGACGTACGGAAGTTAGCAAGAAAGACAGCGGAAATTGGCACAAAGAAGCAACTTTAGAATAAAAAAAGTAAAATTAAAATTATTGTAAAGTGAACATGAATAAAGGTTTTGGATAAAATTCTAATTGATCGTTTAATAATGTAGTATTGTGGTTTCTTCTATTTTTCTGTATTTCAAGCTGTTCTAATAAATCTAATTTGTAGTTTTATTGCATTTGTAAAAAAATGAAGAAGAAATTTAGTAATAAATGTTGATAAATGTAAATGCATTTGACTGAGTAGACTCCAGACTCATCCATACCTGATTTTCGGGTTTTGAAATTTTAAAGTAGTTGATAAACGGTGTTACTGTTCTTAAAAGCAGGATACATGTCAAACTTGGGTAAAAATTTTTTTAGGTTCATATTGACGCTGTTATAAGTTATAACTGAATGGTTTATATATTTTGTCGGGTGTTTCTGGAGATATGTAAAGTGGGTCAGAGATATTTACGATTTGCTGTAATGTTTTAAAAGGAAAGATTTATTTGACGCAAGGTTGTATTTGCGTCTTTGTATTGAGGGGATACTTGAAGAACGAAAGGAAAATTAAAGTATGCCATACGTTGGGAAAAAAGGTTGAGATGAGTGATATGGGATTATGGTTGGTACAGCAGTGGTATTTCTATATATATATATATATATATATATATATATATATATATATATATATATATATATATATATATAAAGGAGAAAGGTATTTGTCGGGCAATTCCGTCATACGAAGATCGAAGATCGAAGAAGCAACCGTATACACGTGTATACGGTTGCTTCTTCGATCTTCGATCTTCGTATGACGGAATTGCCCGACAAATACCTTTCTCCTTTATATCTTACCGTCGATTAACCATCTTTCCTATATATATATATATATATATATATATATATATATATATATATATATATATATATATATATATATATATATATATATATATATATATATATATTAAATGTTATTGTTACGGTTAGTTAAATCTACAAAGTTTAAAGTTTTATTGTTTTCAATCTCCAAAGTAAATTTAAGTTTGTTGTTACGGTTTGTTTATATACAACAAGAAACGTTTGGGGCTTAGTTCATCACCTCTCCATATGCAAAATATATCATCAACATATTTGAGCCGCTTTACGATCTTTGACTTATAGGGGTTTATATTATTGATAATATGTTCCTTTAATATATGTGATCAAAGAAAATATCAGAGAGCACAGAAGATGATATTCTAAGAATATGTTGTAATGATTTATTTTTTTTATCGTTTGTGTGTTTATTGAAAAGATGTGAAATTAGTTTAAGGGATGGTGTTTATGGGAACTATTGCCTATAGTATAGATAAATATATATTAGGCTGAAAGCGCCAAATTCTACTAACTCTGCCAAACTGAATCAAACAACCTTAGAGTTAAAACTTCCAACAGATCAAGTCAGAACATTATGCTCCAGAAGAAACTAAGAATAATAATGGAACAATGACTAATAGAAAGTGCTTTCAGAAATGGTAGGACGGTGCAGGACTACATATTAACTGTAAAGTAAATCAGGAGCGAAGCCAAAGGCAAAGAGGAAACGGACTTACTTTGCATTTATGGATTTGGATTTTTAAAAGCAAGTTATGGTAATTTAACTGAAAAAAGAATACGTAGGGTTGACGTTGGTAGTTGCATGTTATAAAAGAACTATTACAATAATAACTTTGATCAACAACATTCAGATAAATTTATATCTACTAATCTTTCCAACTTCGGCATTCTCCTTTGTCTCCCAGATAAAAAAGAGTAGATAACATGAGCCATGCAACTTCCAACTTTTTTATGACATTGTATTTTGCTAGTAGGTCAGCAATAGTTGATTGAGATTCTGATATCATCAGGAAAATATTTTTGTTTTTACATTAGCAGTTTTTGTACCCAGAAAGAAGAAGAGGAAGCCAGAAAGTAGTTCATGAAGACGAAAGAGTGGGTTTGCAAAGACAATTATAAGTATGTGTGATTGTATTTTATTGGCGACTGACTTACTGAATGCACAATTATCTATGTTGATGTTATGCCAATATTAGTTGAGGTACTCACCCATGACTATATTTACAGAAATCACCAAACCACAAAAACAGCTGTCAGATGCACACGGCATGGTGTAAGTAGGTAATCGTTCAAAACAAAGGTTAATCTGTCAGTAATATGGGAACACCTGATCTTTTTAAAGAGTGTATGGAAACTAAACGTGGTTGATCCGCGTGGAAGCGTTTTAGGAAACCGTGGCGAGTCCTTTTTCGCGTGTGGAAGCACACCGATGGTTTTTAGCGTGAAGTAGTTGGGTAGGTCAGGGTCGAGGGTAGTAGTTCGGATCACCGCTCATCCGCTCAGTGTGAAACTAACAGTTTATTGTGTGATCAGTGTAGTGTGCTGAAGCAAGGGTGCCAGACCGAATACGGAGTTTTAAAGCAATGTTTATTTTTCCTGTGTTTGCTTAATTCACAATGATTATATCTTACTGAAACTGTTGCATTTTATTTACCGAGCAAAATATGTATTAAGGTAGGTATTGTACGTGGGTATTGTAATCGGTCATGTGTCAAATGCCTGCGTGTCCTTATACTTGGCAGAAATACTTGCGGTCGTGCTTGTTACACAAAAGAAGAAACTTGGAGGGTTCGACTATTCAATAATTAACACCTGTGTTTAAATTGTTACGTTTCGCTTAATTATTCAAACTTTCCTCAGACAATACAGCGATATAACATCTACAATTACAAACAGAAAAAAAGTTTCAATAAAAACAAAAAAAGCATGAATTAGATCAATTTGACAATAGACGGTACATCATCAAGCAATTCCAACTACATCAACCAAGGGCACCCATGTACTAACAAGGGGCACATCCTGAAACACTAATTTAGCACCACTAAACGGAATGAATGTCACTAAAGTGACATGCTGACTCGGGAAAGGCCGGTACATCGTGCAAGTCCAACTCCTAGTGGTGCGAAGACCAGATAGAAACCGGCACCACTCGCCAAACCTAATCGAGAACTCCCCGCGCAAACAAAATAGAAAAACTAGGAGCAGGATAAAATAAAAATTCAAAAATAGTGAGAAGCACTTAAGAAAGTTAGAAAAAGAAAATTAAACAAAAGACACGGAGCAATAAAAATGGTGCATAGCACACAAAATACGCTTAGAGAGAAAACCGACAAAATAGTTATTTATGTACCAATGGCATTAGAAGGATGTTTATGCCCCGAGGGTGACAGTTTAAAAAGCGCGAGGGCCGATCAGGCTCGAGAGCGTTTTAAGTCGTCCGATGGTATAAACATCAAGTAATGCCCGAGGTACATACAAAATGTTATGTCCTACACTGGTTTTGTTCCTCCGTTTGAATAATATTAATACATATTTTGACGTTATCAAGTGACGGCGTATCTACGGAGTTGAATAACCATACAAACAATTCGAAGTTGAGTGACAATACAGACGATTAATTGTCAAGCTTATAACCTAAAAACGCCAATAATTGACGATTTAAAATTTACAATTTGAATGTCAAATATTTGAAATATTTGACATATATCCATGGCAATCCTTTATGCCCTAGGGCACATAAAGAATCTTTATCGCCGAGCGCAAAAAGTAGCTGTTTTCGTCCCGGTAACTAAGATGTAAAATGTCACTTTATGATCACATAGGACATAAATGAAATGAAACCACTATTTCCTGGACGGGGTTCTAATGAATATCAAACATATACGTGTATATTATTCAATCGAGCAGTATCAGGTTTTATATTAACAGCGTTGTCAGTAATATTTATATGACACATTTTCAGGAAAAGTCGTCCGTAATACCTATTCTCAGCTCGTCACAGTTAAAAGTGTGAGAATGTTGTACCTACATTAGCATGTTCAGCTAATGCACTAGAGAGAGGTTTATTAAGCCTCACGTCTCTTCGATGCTACACTTCAACCACTGACTTGTCTGACCAACGTAAGTCCCCTTGACAATTCAAACAGTCAAAGGGACAAATCAAATTACTTCTAGAGCCCATAGGTGTTTTATCTTTGACTTCAAAGGAACAAACAGTAAACACTATTCAAAGTGATGGGAAACTAGTTGCCAAACTTAACTTCCTGGTGGCGGAGCAACAATTGCAACTTTACAGTTAACCCTTTGATGAAAGGAAAGCGCATATACCTTAAACATGTCGCCTGTGAAGGAAGAACGATCTCCGCCTCGGCCGGGCGAGCAGCGACATCTCCAGCATCACCGCTAGTATGGCTGGGCTGCGCCACAACCTTCAAACCGGCACCCAACCGGGGCGGAGAAAGCAGGTCGAGAATGCTGACATTTTGGGCCAGTTCTGTCCTGTGGGGTGGTTCGTCATTCGCCTCAAAAATTATATTGTTCACCAAACTAGTGGGGTAGTTATTACTAATGATATCCAGTCTGAGTTTGGACAGGTTGCGGCGTCTGAAAGAGGGGTCCTTGTTGCTTCGTGTTTTTTGTTTCATTTTCATTTTCTAACTTTGTTAAGTGCTTCTCACTGCTTTTGATACTCTGGTTTGTTAGTTTAATAATTTTTATTTTGTCCTGCCTCTTGTTTTTCTATTTTGTTGCGCGGGGACTTCTCGATCCGGTTTAGCGGGTGGTTCCTATCTGGTTTTCAGCATGTCAGTTTAGTGATATTCATTCTGTTTATTGGTGCTAAATTAGTGTCTAAGGATGCGCCCCTTGTTGGAACATATGTACCTTTGGTTCATGTAGTTGGAATTGGTGGGTGATGTAAGCCTATTGTCAAATTGATCTAATTCATAGTTTTGTTTTTTTTAATTGAAATCTATTGTTTTTGCTTTTTTGTGGTTGTCATTGCAGATGTTATTTTGCAGCATTGTCTGAGGAAGCATTGAATAATAAAGCGAACCGTAACAATTTAATCAAATCTGTTAATTATTGATTGGTCGAACCCTCCAAGTTTCTTCTTTTGTGTCATTATACAGAATTATGGAGACTAATAATTCGTATTAACAAAATATTGCAGAATACTAGAACAAATGGCGGTTATATACTTAATGTTAATGTAATTGTGGTATTACAGGGTCTGGTTGCATTAATATTTTGATCCACTATTGTGATTGTGTTTCTATGATTGTATAAATATCACTAATAATAACTGTTATGATTATAGATGTAATTCTATAATCTTAATACCAATTAATGTTCTAATTAGAACTACAACTAATTAATGGTGTATTTAGATAGATATGATAGATGAGGCTGTATCAGAACGTACACAAATTAACACAGCGTGTTCTTTTATATATTGTTATTGAAAACCGTAATTGTGCAAAGAACGGCATTACTTACGTCTAACATTTTATCTTAATTTTTTGTATGGGCTGTGTGTATTTAAGAAATGATATATATTTAAAAAAATAGTGTATTTTGAGATGCGCAAACCTGAGATCGGTAGGTGTTAAAAGTTTATAATGATTGTTTCTACTAAAGATACTAAACTGTTGTTATGTAGTATAATTCCGTCAAATTCAGCCCATATGGAGGGAAGATGAATCCACTTAAAAATAGATTAAAATGTCACCTTTGCATAAAATTTTACAGATTGGCGTCAACAAAATACAAATCTTTATCTAAATTGCACTTAAAGACCACAATTTTCTAATTACGCAGACAATAGCGTTCGAAATTAAAGTTGCTGTAATCGGGCTGGGCAAATTAGAATTTAATTGTAGAACGGACACGAGCTGTTACGATATCAGAAAGGATGGAACAATTATCCTCAGTAGAGTACCCGGGCCACTTCCTTTACGACTCGAAACAAATACCAGAAATTGTTTCGACGAATTTTCGACCGCTAATAAGCTTCACCTCGTGAATCACAACAATGAATCATCTACAGATGATAAGGGGCCAGATTTGGGCTTCAGTTTATAGTCACCGGAATGACGGTTCTCGCATTTAGTACAGGAAGTTGTAATTGACAGTAGATATTATTTCCAGACCGCGCACCCATGCTAGATTATACCAAAATTAATTGTATCTTGTTGTGTGTCAACCTTTTGGAGTATTTTTTAAATTATGCTAGTGAACCAAATACTTTATATTGTCCATAAATAGTTGGCGTTCAAATGTGATTGACTTGAAATACTGGCAGCTCCTGCACACAGGCAACCTTGTCTGTGTGCAGGAGCTGCCAATCTTCTGTCAGCCCAATCCTGTAGAGGCGGACATTAACGGACTGCCAGTAACTGCTGACTATTACTTTTCCAAACATTTACCAGAGCGGATGCCAAGAAAAAACCTCGAGTGACGGCATGCCATGGTGTATGATGTTTGATGTTCTCTCCCTTAGTCCTCATGCAATTGACGTAGCGGGCGTTGCTTGCTGGTATATTTTTATATCGAGTGCTCAAATGCAGTCGAAGACATTCAGTTCTACTAAACACCTAATGCTGATTTTTGTTTTCTTGGAATATGTTGAGAAGCTTTCCATGCCTAAGGTTGCAGGTTAGTATTGAATTCGCCTCTCCTGTATATTCCACTTCCCTACTTTCTCTTTTGGGTTTTCCCAGTATTGTTTTTAGTCCAATCTGGTAATCTTGTATTTCTTCTAGAGCGGGTGTTCCAACGCCAGAATAAAGTGCCCTTACAGCGAAGAGCTTGCAAAAGGCATGCCTTAAGCATGCTGAGCCAGCCCGAAGGATTACCGTCAACGAGGAAGACGACGAAACCTCAGAAAGGAGATATGCACAGAAGCTGGCGTAGTGTAGCAGCAAGCAAATCGCAGCAAAAGAAGTTCTTAGCATTGGCCGATAGCCGGTTTCAAAATGACTTATTGAACCAATTTGATGAAAATTGGTTCATCTAATAGCGGCAACTTAATAGCTGCTAGGATGTGTTGGCGTCGTGCTCCTGGCCAATAAAGGTGCCATTGCTATCAAATGGTTGATTTAGTATTAAATTAGTATTACAAAATTAAATAACTGTTTCTGTTAGTGCGCCATATCATTTCATTAGTAGTAGCTATGGCTGGCGTAAGAAGGTCGCTCTCGGTTAGTACGCTTGAAATAGGCGGTTTAAGTGAAAACAAGGACTGTTCTATGTGCGGAAACACGATAGAATGTGATCATTTTAAGTGCTGCGTTTGCGAAATAATGTTCCATCAGTTATGTGCCAAGTTGGAAGATAAACATGGATTAAAAGCATGTTACAAATGCGAAAAAAATGGAATTCAAAAACATGTCTACAGCTACTCATTGCGATGAGAAGTCAATTAGAAACAATGAAGAACTAGCAACTGAAGTATGAACAGCCCATGGCACAAAAAGATCTGGTTATTGAAAAATTAATAAATAATCAGAATAATGTCACAGTACAACAACAAAGAACAGATGTAAACCGTACAACGGCATCTCCCGTTCGAAAGAGTAACCTGGTTACGAGTAATTCAGAGGGAGACACCAATGTTTTGCCAAAACCTACCATCAAGGATGATGCCGCAACCAACGAGACTCTTCCAAGGACCGATAAAACAGGATCCATGAAAGATACATAAACTTAGAAAAATGCCATGAACAAGAAAAAAGCTTACAACAACAACAACTACCAAGCCAAGAAAATTCAAGTAAGGAGAACAGCCAAATTAAGGAAATTAATATGGTACAGATATATGAAGATAATGGAAATTGGACCACTACAATCAATAGGAAGAAGAGAGGATAGAAATCTTTCAATGGAACCGGAAACCAACTATTGCCAGTTGCAGAAAGAACATCTTATAGCTGGATTTTTGTCAGCAGACTGGATGCATCAGTCTCTACAGAAGGTCTAGAGGAATTCCTAAAAAACGGAGCTGAAGCAAACTTCATAGTGTAGAAGCTAAAACCAAAAGTTCCGGAAGCAAAATATGCGTCATTTAAGGTGGGTGTACCTCAATCCTTTAAGGATTTAGTAATTAAACCAGAATTCTGGCCAAAAAATATTTTAAACATGTTTTATTTTCCAAAAAACCGTAACAAACATTTTCGGACGGAGGTGCAGCCACCAATAAAAACATGAGTGCCTTGTCCGTTTATTACTTTAACGTACAGTGTATCCGAAACAAGATAGAGTAGATTGAAATCCTTTTGTATGATCTGAATATTGATATTCTTTGCGTTGCAGTACACTGGCTTGACGATAGAGAATTAGAACTTTTGCAAATTCACAATTATACCGTTGCAGATGGCTCCTGTAGGAAAGTTTTCGGGCATAGTGGGGTTTGTGTTATAATTAAGAAAAACGTCAAGTATACAAAATTAGATTTTGAACAAACATTAAACCAAGAGAAACATTTTGAAATTTCTGGCATTAAAGTAGATGCTATAAAATTAATAATAATTGTCTGCTATAGATCACCCACAGGTGATTTCGGTATTTTTGCGGATGGAATAAATCACGTTTTGTCTTGTGTCGACTCTTTGAATTATAGGTGTTGCTATTTGGCGACTGTAATGTAATTTTTTTTGTGCCCAAACAATGACTGCAGGGTGTTGATTGAAGTGGCTAGCTCCCTTCATTTGGCGCCTCTGATAGCAGAACCAACTAGAGTCAATAACGAGTCAGCGACTTGCATGGACAACTGTTTTACTAATAGAAATACGAACCTCATAGTCGCTGAGATAATTGATTCGCCGATGTCGGATCATTACTCTATCTATCTTGAATAAAGAAATCCTACTTTACAAAGGTAAGGAATATGTTTATCTGAGACATATTGATGAAAGGCCAATTAGAAGACTTTGCGGTAAATTAGATATTCTTAAAGTCTTAAACACATGTGCTGATGATGAGGATGTGCTAGTGTACAGACCGTCGACGGGTCGGCTTGGACATACAATATACCGTAAGAAGACACATACCGATCGGTACTTGCATGCCAAATCACACCACCATCCTCAACAGAAGAGAAGTGTTATTAACACACTGTTCAACAGAGCCGATAAGGTATGCGACTCCAGCACCTTGGACGACGAACGGAAACATTTGGAGTGGGCCCTACGTCAGAATGGATACACCAAGTCCTACATACGGGGTGTCACACAAAGAAAGCCGCAAGTCTCACAGGAACCGCAATAGTCAAAGGGGTTCGCTTGCTTACCATACGTAAGTGGGGTATCAGAAAGAATGGGTAGATTACTGAAGTCATTGGGTATCACGGTAAGGTACAGAGCACCACCTATGGTAAAGGATCTATGTATTTTGTGTGTTAACGGTTACTCTACCCAACACGGTAGAGTACAGTGACTTGGATAAATAGTAGGCAAGTGCACTCTACTACCCACTATCTTAGTGTAAATGTGCTTTAAAGCGCTGACAGACATATTATTATGCTATATTCTCAAGGCTCTACTAATAGTGATTCGACTAAAGCAACGTCACTGGATTGATATTAGTGATATCACTTAGTGAATTGATTGATTGATGACATCTATCCAACTGCTTTCTATCTATCCAACAAATTTTGGTGAGATGGATATCGTTTGATACGGTTTAATACGTTTTAAGTATCTCTTCAGTTTCAAGTAACCCCATTCTACGGTACCCTTGTGGTAGTAATATGATATGCCTGTGAAATTCATTTTAGTAATTTTAGGAAAAATACGGTAATTTTACAGTTAGTTCATACAATGCAACTGCAGTTTCTTTAGCTGGTTTACTTAATATCAGCGATATTGCTGTCAAAAAATGTCTATGTGTTTGTAGGCATCGACATTTTTAACGGCCGCAGTCTGTCAGATTTATCTGTATAGCGGTAATTTTACGGTATATTTATATATTGTAACTGCGCTTTCTTTTGTGGCAATGTATCTGGTAATATATCGGCGATATTTGTGTTAACATATCAGTGTATTTGTAGTTATTGACAATTTTAATTTAAATTAATAAATTTATCGTTAACGGGATTATCAATTTTTTATAAATTAATTCATGCAGTTGTAATATTATCATGCTTATTTTATGTTTCGTGCTTGGTTAACTTTCTGTAATTAGTGCAACATTAATGACCAAGGGGACCTGTGGTACTTTTACAGTGTTAATAACGATAATTGCATTTATGACAGTGAGTAATCAAAAAGTGGTTGTTCATAAATAAAGTTTATGAAGCGTTGCTTTAAGGAATCGGAACATAACATAAGCAGAAGGAGCTTCGCTGAGATCGAAGTTAAGAACTGAATTGCCGCACTGAGACCCGCCTTCAGTTGTGAAAAGGAAATAAATTAATCAAACCAGAAGGGCACTGGTGGAGGCGCCGGGAATGTATGAAGTTGTCCTCAAATTGCATGTGCTACGCTGGAACGTGCCTGGTTGCTATGTGGTTCTGGTTGTTCAACCTTTATATGTGTCAAAGTTTGCTCTACGTTGTTCTTTTATCCAAGTTTTTGTTTTCTGTATTGTTAGTTTCTTTTTTGAGATAACTGAAGTTTCCATTTCTCTTGTTTTAGTCAGTTTGTATATTTTTATTACTTCTTGTACGTTTTAATTTTGTTTAATGATTTCATTATACGTCTTTATATGTTGATTGTACACTATTCCTTTATTAGATCTCCTGTATAGATTCCAGCAATTCTCCTAAAAGGGTACACAACTCGAAAATGTCCGACGCCACAAAAGAATAAAAGAAACAGAGTTCTTTTGGGGTATTCATTGTAATAACAAAGTTCATGAAACCTTCGATCGGATGCGATTGGATAAGTTCAACAAAATTCCTGAGTGTGTGAAGCCTAGTGGACAAAATTTCTGGCTGATAAAGTGATTAGTCGTGCCGGCCAGTGTTTTAAATGTTTTAAAAAACACACTACTGTCAACAGTTAAATACCAGAGCTACCTAGATTTTTGGCTTTGGTTTAGAAACTGTAATGAATAGCAGTAATTTGTTGCGAATGCTGATTTATAGTAGTATACAATAATATGTTTCTCTATAACAATAGAAGTGTACGGTCGTTACGATGCTCCGTTAAATAATTACCACCGCCATTAGAATCGAAAAAAGAGGAACTTGGCGTTACCCTCTCCAGCTAGCACGATAATAATCTACCAGTACATAGCCGCAAAGGTACACACACATACACGCATACGCTTACAAACTCAAATCGCATTCATATAATTCCGTAAGAGGTCCATAAACTCCTCATAGTCCCGGAGGTGTGTGTAACCACCGGCACGGGCACACTCCGGAACCAATCACCACGCACATCCTCCAGCACGTGCTGGCTGCTGCTGCCTTCATATACCACGCGCCCAAGCGCTCCCTCTCTCTCCGACACAATCAGATATCATTAGAGCCCCCTTACGAGTAATTAGTCGACTGCGATTCAATGTAAATGCTGCGCGGTCTCCTGGCCATTGTAGGTAACGTACGTTTTTAGCGGATGGAGGGACCCCACCTCGGCGCACATATAATTCTAGGCGATGCGCTGTCGCCAACGTAACGAGCACCTTGACGTACCGCAGACATTCGGATCTCGACTGGAACGCTGGAAGTATACCGTATCGTGGAGACAATGAATGAAAGTATGCTTGTGTGGACTAGTGGCTCGTTCTAGAATCTTCCTCCTTCAACTTAAATCTGGGTATATAAGAATTACAATCTGGGGTGTGTCTGTAAATGATCGTACTTCAAATTATGTTGGCATGATTGCAAGTTTTCCAAGTATTAGTTACCACCACTTCTGTTCTGCCTATCATCCACTTATGTTCATTTATAAACTTTGAGAATGTCGTTGTCAAACATTGGATTCTTGACAATGGATAACTTTTTTTTATTAATTAACAGCACCTCATAGGTAATTGTGTATAACACCTAGTTTGATGACTAGCTATATTCAGTGGCGGACTGGCCCTGGTGCCAGGTTGCCCGATGGCAAGTGGGCCCCCCCTTAAGTGGGCCCCCCCTTAAGGCAATATGTTGAAAATATTAATAATATATTTATTTATACTGAAACTTGCACGAGACCGCCTTCAGAATTTATTTTTATGTTTGGCAATATATAAGAACCAATAAGAAAATTGCATGGTGAGTTTTAGGAAACCCACTTTGGGAAACGATAAAAATTCTCCAAACGGCCTTTGTTAAGAGAACTTATTAAAATGTATTACCATTTGAACTTGAAACTTTTTACTGGACGTTTATCTTTCATAAAAAAGTTTTTTTTTTTTAAATTTGGTTGACCGGGTTCTAGCAAAAATTTTATTCATCCGAAATTGAAATACCAATACGTCGCAAAGTACAGAATTGTTAAAGCATGACGTGGTAGTTTTTACCAAGAAATATTAAAAATAAAAACGCAATGCTATGATGTACAAAATTAAAACTTAAATCGGATAATTGATATACAGGAAAACATTGTGGAATATTTGCTGAACATATGAAATAAATCAAAATAAATCAAATAAATAAAATTTGTCTTGGGTACAAAAATGAATCACTTATACAGAATGTTCTTTTGTACATGCAATAAAAATAAAATTCAATTTATTTATAGAATAAAATATGTAAATTAAAAAAAAAATACAAAAAAAAGTTAGAAACAAAGTTGCGCATTTTTTGTGTTGCTCAATGATATAAAAAGTACCTTTTTCTCTTTCGAAGATATCATAAAATTGATGTAAGGGTGTTATAAGAGATAGATAATCATTCGCCCTACAGCCAGAAAATATTTTCATGTTTACAGGATGTCCCACAACAACGTACAAAAAACTTATGTTTGTTTAAATTGATAAAGACTTTTAGCCTAATTGTTTTGACTTCAACTTGTATTAGGCTATTATCCACTGTTTCTGAGATATTGTGAAAGGATTGTCAAAAATGAGCATTTTCAAACATATTATTCTAATGTAACTAACAAGAATAAAGAAATAAAAGAACTCAGTTTAGATAGTAAAAGTATCGCATTTTTTACAGTTATTATTCATTTGCTAAATAAATTAAATTCTAATATGACTTATCCGGAATAACTGGAGATTTGCTAAATGTCAAATAACAAGAATTTTAAATGGAACATCCTGTATATCTTGACATACTTCGAAAGATCGATAAATCAACTTTCCTAAAATGTCTAAGTCGATAGGTCTATCGTCAACAGCTAAAAAGTTATTAAGCATCTATTTAACATTTATACGCATACAAAAAATATTTCAAAAGTTAATATAACATATCTAGTTGCCAGGACGAAATTTAGCAATCGCACAAATGTAATGATTCTTCTGCAGCAACATTTAGTCATTGCAAACTGCTACTATGAGTTACTCAAGCGAGCAATTTATGATCATCCAAGAATTAGTTTTATTAGTACCAGTCGAAACTTATTTAAAATTTTTATTTATTTACGTAATGTTCTAAACTATTTAAGGAATTTTAATGGATCCTTGGGTTGGTTGTAGTGGTCTAACGCCTTAGCCAGCTAAATCGCCAGTTTAATTTATTTATTTCGGGATATGTTAAGGAATAAGTTTATGTTCCAGTTACTACTGATAGCAAAAACAAGGAGTGCTTTGGTAGCAATGTGGTGTTCTTCAGAAATCCTAACATTTCTGTACTCTCATAAGAATAAATAATTATATAAATGGATAATTGTAAACTGAATAAATAATTATTATTTCAGTACGATTGTCAAGAGTGGACATATCAACCCTGTCAGGTCAATGCGTTTCAGTCTTGCTTCACATTCTCGGTGGAAATACTACATTTTCCATGGTTTCCCCAAAAATATTTTGATGCCTCCTTCTTCATGTTCGCTATAGTAGTTGTAATATTCCCATAATTTTTTTGCTCAATATGTCTACAGAGTAACGAATCAAACTCGATTAAATCAGGCGATCTAGTTTTTCAAATCGTTGAACCACCATGAACAATTTAATGTCATTGATACATATTATTTAAACAATTTTAGATTGATATATAAATTACTAATTCTTTGATGAAAATAAATATCACAAATTATACATTTGTATAAATCAAAATTGCAGAATGCTATTACTAAAAGCTGCTGCATGAAAAGAAGAATTATTCTCATTGAGAGATTGTTGAATTTTGTCGAACAATATGGATATTTACTATTAATTTATGAATATTGTGCATAAGTTACAAATGTCACATTAGATGCTTAATAACTTTGTAGCTGTTGACGATAGACCACCGAGTTAGACATTTTGGGAAAGCTGATTTATCGATCTTATATAATATATATTGTATTTATTCGTGCTATTTCTTATTTTTAATATTCTATTTCATAATATTTTTGTGAGTTTTTCTTTGTAACTCTTTCATTTTTCATTTTTTTCTCCGCATATTTTCTTCCGTATAGTAAATGAGATACTGAGTAAAAGATTATTATCAACTTATTATTTTTTTCAATTTATGACAAAGTTACAACCGTTTGAGTTATTAACAACAGTTATTAACCGTATTTTAACCGGCGCCAACTTCTTAAGCAATTGAGAAAACCAATAAGTCCATATGATACTTTTTACTCAAAATGATATTTGTTTTATAGAAAAAAGATTAATAAAAAGCTTCATATAAATTTTTTTGTTCATTTACTTTCAATTTATGTTGATTCTATTTAAATATTTTTATTTAAATTGTTTACTTTCTATAGTTGTAATGTGTAGTGGGTGTGTTCAAACGGCTGAATTTTTCAAGGAATTGAGAAAACAAATAAGTCCTTATAAAAAATTTAGTCAGAATGACATTTGCTTTCTAAAAATAATTTTCGGGGAAAAAAGTGGGACACCTGGCAGCATAAACAAAAAAATGGTGGGCCCCCCTTAGCTTCCTGGCAACCAACATTTTTGGACCCAGTCCGCCACTGGCTATATTAATCTAACCTAAATTGCTACGTATTAAGTGTTCGCCATTGGTGTAACTTTAATTTAGTTTGGATGCTGACGCTTTAAACTTCACACACTGCACGTTGCTCTGCTTTGTTTACCTATCACTCACATAACACTGTGCTCTGCTTTTTTAACCTCACATCACCTACTCAAAAGGTTTAGTTCCTTTGAGTCTTCGCACACTGTCACAATTGTCAAGAAGCTGGATTGCCTCAAACATTCGTGTGCTGGCGAAGTCTGTTCTGATGATTGTCTGCCAACTTTCCAATTTCGTTGGTTACTAATTCCTTCTCAAGATCCCTGTGGATCTTGTTTCTTATATATCAAGGTGTACCCACGATGTTTCTTAGCACCTTATTTTGGAAGCGTTGAATGATGGCAATATTGCTTGGCTTAGTGCAGCCCCACAGTTGGATACCATAGGTCCACACTGGGTTAAGTATCTGCTTGTAAAGTAGGCGTTTATTATATGTCAACAAAACCGACGTCCTACCAATAAACCAGTAGATTTTCTTGTATCTTACGCCCAATTCTTCTCGTTTCTTTTTAACGTGTGCTTTCCAGCGCTTGGTGTCCAGCGTCATACCGAGGTATTTTGCTGTGTTCGAGTAGGATACGGTGGTGTTATTTATTTTCACTGGCACGTGTTGTATTCGCTTATTGGTAAAATTTATGTGAACGAATTTGGTTTCGTTCAATGCAATTAGCCATCGTTGCATCCAATCACTAATATTGTTGACAGCATTCTGCAGTTTTAGCGTTGCTCCTTTAACATTTGTATCTACTGCCATGATAGCAGTGTCATCAGCAAAAGTGGCAACGGTAACACCATCTGGTTGCGGAAGATCATGTGTGTAAAGAAGGTAAAGAATTGGGTCAAGTACACTACCTTGTGGTACTCCAGCTTTAATACTTTTGAGAGTTGAGTACTCATTATCTTGCTTTATACGGACGTATCTGTTAGAAAGGTATGATTTTAATAGTTGGCTATACTCGAAGGGTAGTATCCGTTCCAGCTTATAGAGTAGGCCTTCGTGCCAAACTTTGTCGAAGGGTTTTGCCACATCCAGGAATATATCATTTTCATCCGAATTTTGGCCATTGTAATTTTGCACCTTCCCATTGTGATGCCATGGCATCCGCCAGCTGTCTTTTGAATGCTCGCATTTTAAAAATTTGAAGAAAACGATAAAAAATTAGCTTTTACCTATTTTATAAATCCTTTTAACTACCACGCAAATGAGTAAAAAATAGCTATATACAGTGAGCGCGTAAAGTAGGGAAATAAAAATTTCTGAAATGGATTGCTTTTTTTTAGGTCCTCGAACACGTTGATTTTATATTTAAATAATCACTTTTTTAAATGGTAAAATGCTTTTCTTAGTGATTTGAGTATATTTTTTAATCGTCCTAAAATAGTGGAAAGTAGTGACAATTCTAAACATGGATTATATGCACTGAATACGAATCCGGAGTCCTCTCGCGTAAGGTCTAGTAGGGTTAAAATGTATGCCAGCTGAACCCAATATCCTAGAATCTCTCTTAACAAACATCCAACTTTGCACTTTCACCTTAAGTGCTGAAATTTATTCACAAATGTTTTTGAAACATTTACAGCGATTCTTTAAGAGGTGTGCGGGCGCTTCTATAAAATAAACAACGAAAAAGCAATAGACTCAAACTCAGGAGAACTAAAAGTTTGAATCTTCAGATTATTCATATTGTGCTACAATATTATATTATATTATGTTTTCAACCATGAATATCATAAAATCTAAGTATAGATCTTGACTCACAAATGAGCATGACAGATGATTGTTTACCAATAGGAATGGACTCGACAACGAAATGCTATGCCGAGCATCACATTGTCTTACACTTAGAATATATTGTTATTTTGGTAGTACCTATTTAATCTAAGAATATACCTAATCCTAAACAATAATTTATACCTATTAAGGCCAAGCGTCCATTTGGTTGAACACTTGGGATTTAATGTCAAATATATTTACCAACCAAATAGACTGTTTTAGAATATAATTTGTAAGACTCTAGTTTTTGGAGATCGGGTCTCTGGAGGATATTGTATGTTAAAGTAAAAAAAGACTTTTTTATATGAAGCGGATCCCCTAGGTTCCGCGGTACCCAGGTTGAGAAACGGTAATCTAGAGGAATGATTATGTCCAATAAAATTTCTTGATTATTTTCTTGATTATTCTTGACTTAATCTGTAGTATATTTTTTGTATTTTGTCAATAACTTTAGTACTTGTTGGTTATGCTTTGATCCTTTTTTTAATTTTCAGCATTCATTAATTTTCAATAGATAAAATTAAAAGTAAAAATAATTGTTAGCATTACTTAAGTACTATCATTTATCCATATCCGGTATTATTAGCGTATTCTTGTTCAAACAACAGCAATTTTGTCATTTTTATAATAAACGATTGAAATCTGCTTTCTAAATATTGTTGGTATACTCGTATACTAGATACACGGAGGATGCCAACTTACTGTTAGATGTTGATAGGTAGTACGTCGCGATCCAGGAAAAGCAGTTATGACGTGGGGCCTCACAAGCGGAAAATAAACGGGAAACTCACGGAAAGTTCCAAACGTAGCGTTTCCGGATTTTTGTCTCTAAAAGTTGATCTAAATTAACCAATGAAGACAGTAATAGCTATTCATTTACACTCCGAAAGAAATACCATGTTGGTTTCCCTAAGTATATAATCGATATTTTTTATTATTTATTAATTGGATCAAAAGCAGGAATATTCATGTGTAATGACGATCCTTCATAATATCCTTCATAAATCTCTCATCATAATAACGATATTGTGTTTGGAGAAATTCGTTGTTTTCCATTTGCTGCACTTTCTCTAACTTATATCATCGGTATCGTTATTATTATTTTTTTGATGTAATGTAGAGCTAAGGAGTCATCGTCCTTACGGGTAACGGGTGCTGCGGACCGAACAAAATATCGCACGGGTGGCTGGTTCTTTTATGTTCTTCTTTGGCACGAGCCACATATTGTTTGAATACATTTTCCTTAAACCCGGAGACGTAAAACTCTAACGCGTAATTTATAAGTCTCCTGGTGTTGGACAGTATACCGGAACGGACATTTCTGTTGCTCAACGCTGACATAATTTGTATTTGTCCAAGTGTTGCCGTAGTTTGTTTTCTTGATTTGGTTCTTTTGCATATTATGCTATTTAACTGCAACTAATTATGTTTAAGATGTATGCAGATTATGCAGATGTAATATATAATTTCAATTGTGTCTTGTAGTTGTTCATTATGTATCATGATCTTGTGGATGCTAACAACCACCATGGTCAAGATTTTGAATTTGGATTAGTAATCTTACTTAATTTGATGTAGAATAAAACTACAAATATTAGTTCAAACCGAGTGTTCAAACATACATTACTTGTAGGGTGTCTTCAGGCAAAGCGTATTATTTCCTTTTTTTGATTGGAGTTATGGTATCAATCATATGTAGCGTATGGAAGCAGGTATTGTTGGTGTGAAAACACTACCAGTTAACACAACTTGTCATATTGTGGTCCCAACAATATTGTGATCCGCCGATCTTGCCGCACATTCGTCATTAAACTGTAATACAAATTAAAGCTGCTTCCCCATTGTAAGGCCGGGTACTATAACCGTCGAAAAAGCAATTCCGGATTTGGGTATTCTGTAGGGAGATCACAAAGTAAATTTTACTCTGCGAGTATTTCTGCGAGTGTTGGTAAACTGGAAAAGTAGAAAAGTGATCGAAAGGTGGTGTGTGCGGTGTTTTTAGACCTAAAACGTGCGATTGAGACTACAGAAATCTACTACTGCTTAAGCTTAAAAAAATGGGTGTCGGTGGAACAGTGTTGGAGTGCTTCCTTAGTTTTTTGGAGGGTCGAATACAAGAATGGTTTCTTGTATTAATATAGAAATTATGTATCACCTGAAATTGGGACTGTTTTCGGCGTTCCGCAGGAACTGTGCTCGGCCTGATACTTTTCCTCTTGTATATAAATGATATTGTAAAATATGTAAATAAGTGTGATATACAGTTGTTTGCTGACGACACACTTTTGTATATAGTTGGTGATGATTTGGACTATTTCATTAGAACTTTAAACGAGGAGCTTGCGGTTCTTAATATGTGGATAAATGACAATAATCTAAAATTGAATGTAAATAAAACAAAATTCATGATAGCAAGAAGTAAATATAAAAACATTGATATTGATCAAAATTTTACAATTAGTTTGGACGGTGTTACATTGAGAGAGTAGCAGAGATGAAATATTTGGGCACTAGTGTGGATAAACATTTGAGTTTCTCACGTCATGCCGCCTATGTCAGTAATACGGTAGGAAAAAAGGTGATTTTTTTGTACAGAATTGGTGGTGTTTTAACTATGTATACTAAGCGTTTGATATACTTTTGCATCAGATACCCGCATTTTAATTACTGTTCAAGTATTTTGTAAGTATGTAATTATGTATGTAACAATAATGTGATTGCCAAATTGCAAGTTAAACAGAATTCTGCGCTAAGATATGTGTTACGTTGCAATCGACATACTAGTAGATCACTTATGTTGGATACTTTTAACTTACTAAGCGTTAGACAAACGATTGTACTTAATACTATGTGCTTTATTTATAAGATGCTTGAGGAGTTGCAATGTGGACACCGTTTGCAACATGTAAAATTTGTACATGATGTACATAAGCATAATACTAGAAGCCGAGATCATTTTTATATTGATTCAGTTGACAATACTTATAGCAAGAGAAGTTTGTTTCATGATGGGCTGCTACAATATAATGCTCTTCCTGCTGAGTTGTAAATAAAACGTCTTATTTGACTCACACATAACGGATATAAATCGCTCGCATGATTACACACTCACCTACGGCTCGCGTATAAACTTCATGTTCGCGATTTATATCCTTTATTATGTGCTCGTCAAATAATATAATAGTAAATGTTTATTAAAGGATAGGAGTTAAATAAAAACTTTAAATTTTGAAAGAATATTTACTTAGGACTAGTTTTGATCAACAGATGATCATTTTCAGCCAAAAGCCAGAAAAGCACTAAACAATCCGAAAAAATGACGCAATTGTAACATAAAAATCGCTTTAATACGCCTTAAAAATGTATAAAAATGGTAAATTTACTGTCAAAATCAAGTGCAAGAGGCAAAAGGCATCAGACATCAGGCAACAGAATGATGCGTCAGTGATTTCTTATGTTACAATTTTGTATTGTTTCTTATGATTGATTTGTGTTTATCTAGCTTTTGGGTATCTGTTGTTCAAAACTAGTACCAAAGTAGACATTCGTGCCAAATTAAGAGGGTTTTATTAACCTCTTATCCTTTATGAAAGATATTTACTTATATGATAACTCAATGCTCCTTTCCGTATTTTGAAAACATGTAGGATATTTTCATAAATATCCGGCTCATATTGTAAGTAACTTTGATTTAAAACAGAACAAAACTGACTGTGGTGTACGTAAATCTGAAATTAATTTAATTTAATACGAATAAACGTTCATACTACTAGACACCACATGCATCTTGTTTCAGAATTATTGAGTTAATTATTATTATTATTAAATAAAAATCATAAAAACATGTACATAAATAATTCATACTTCAAAACCAACAAACACTTCCAACAAAAGTTTAAAACTAGTGCCAAATATCGACTGTGCATCGGCGCTGCTGCAAGCTGGAAATATGTTTGCCCAAAGGCGAATTTAAATTGACGAATAAACAAATATAAGCGAAATTAATAAAAAAAAATTGACCGGGTTTCCTCTGGATAATTTATTGGTGTGTAAACATTGCATGGGTAAAAGTCCGATCAAAATTCGTTGGTAGATTTTGAATTACACCATTAGCACATTTTTGACGTTCGTCCGTGCACACCTAGCCGCTGCACACGTGAGCGATATGGTTGCGTAGTACCTATACACACTGTTTGTGTATCGGTTGGTAGTAAAGATCGGACAGCGGACAAAAAAAATTAATGTGTTCTGTATTCAGTCTCTAGAATATAGTTTTATTTTATCGATGGTAGAGTATGCGATAGTTCATACATTATTTACATACGTATACAACAGCAATGATTCTTGAATTCGCCGATTTTAACACAAAGTGCACCGGTGGTCGCTGCACGGAGATGGCAGTAGTCGCAAAGGCGGGTGTCTGTCGGGATGGAAGCGCTCGGCTCTAGCAAGTAGCAATGATATGGAGTGAGGTCTGGAGCAGTGCAGCGGAGTTATTACTCCATCTGGTGTAAATTACTTTAAATTATTATTACATAGAAATATTACTTAATAAGTCGGTATATACATGCATACATAATATATAATTTTTTGGCTGGAATATTTTTAATATTTTGCTTTTCCTTCCTAAATCTTAGGGTATGCACTGCACGCTCTGCACTTATGGACCTCACGCCACTATCCCTCACTATCCCTCTATCTCTCATCCTGACATTTCTTCATCTTGTTTTATCGCCATAATTTTATCAATTGTATAGTTTTATCGCCTTAATTACTTCTTCGTCTTGTTTTGTCATCACCATTTCATCATAACTAGTATCTTCTTTTATCGTCTTATCCACCAATTATTATTTTGTTAACAATGTAATGATTTACATATATTAGTTTGCAAGTAACAATTCTTGATTCTTCTTCTACAATTTCCGGGACTTTAAGGCTCCCGTATCCCCCATTCAAAACGTTGAGTTGCCGCTCTTTTCTCCAGAGCTTCCGACCAATATTTTACTAGATGTAGATGGCGACACAACTACCAAATCTGGAATTATCCCGTATATTTTAATTTGCGGCAAGAATCCACCCCACCACAAATATCGAACCGTATACAATTTCTCGTAACCATGACAACCACGGAATATACCAATCCAATAAGAGGTTATCTACTTCTCAATATAGGGTTATGTTCGTTATTGTAATTTGTAAGCAGTTTTTTCAAGAGCGATTTATTTATGAGTGTGTCTCTCTAAATGAATATTGATCGATTATTTGTTTATTAGGGATTTATTGATAGGTACGTACACAATTTCACTGGTTTTCATATTTTCTAATTAAATATTGTTTAAGGTGCTCCATTTCCATATAGAACTTTACGATACCATCCTAAGACAGCAGCTCTGTATACTTTAGTCTGAATACACGATATGTCATTAGCGGCTGGTTTAGATCAGAGATGGTCTGTGTTAAATATCCTTAAGTACGATTAGACGGTAACTCAAAATGTGTTGTATTACATATCCTTTGCTCTCCGTAAAATGACTCGTCTAATCATACCTTTAACGCAGCAGCCCATTCCGAAATAACGCCATGGAGATAACAATGGAGATCGTATCATTCGTCGTTTTTTGTTGCTCGACACAACTGGAAGATTTCAATATTTTATTACGCAGTCTTGAGGGGCAATTTATGTTTTAAATGATTCTTACCGTAAAACCTTTTCATATAGAAAAGAGAATTCTTTGTGCAATTTAAATGTAATAAAATCTGCCACCTTGAGGTAGGAAGGTATGCAATGAAGACTATAGTAACTACATTTAGTTTGTTACGATAGTCTTTGTTGCATGGGTCGATATGATTAATTATTATCTACATAAATATAGAAATAAATAAAAATTGTGTGTTGTTTACTATTTACGTCAAATTCAGCAGCAAAAAAGAATGTCAAAAATGAAATGGAGAAAAATACTAATAAAATGCTGACTGATTTTTGTTTTAACATATGATTATTTAGCTGTCGTATAGCCTGTACTTTACAATGACGGTATAACTATATAGTATCAGCTTTGCTCCGAAGAAAGGGAATTTGTGACTAAACTATCGAGGTTTTTGTTTTGAACACATTTTGATTGGAAACTATTTTACAGTTCATCTGTGATTTTTAAAAACCCGTAGACACTTAACTGAGTTTGAAGGTCGTTTATCTGAAGTTAGTTTGATTCGAAGTTAAAGATTTTTTTGTGACATTTTGCGCTGATTACAATAACAGATTTTAAGTTATTATTCCTACAGCTTATATTAAAAAAAAATCAACTTTAAACGACCTTCAAATGAAAATAGGACGACTGCTACGATTTATATTATTTAACACGAAGACAAAAGATCCAAAGTGGCATTCTTTATGTTACGTCTTGTTTTCAGTATTACCGATTTTTAGTGTACTTTAGGTCATATCTAAATAAATTATTTATGTTGTATTTACATTTTCAATTTGAAACAGCGCCATCTATCCACAGACCGTTGAACTATTTTGTAATGGCAGCAGACTAAAACTCTCCCAGAACGGTATTCTAGTTATGTTCACTAAAAGCTACACCCCATCGTTATAAGTAACATTTAATGTATTTTTATAATATATTACAGTACACAATAATCATACGCCAGTAAGACCAAAAAGCAATTCTATATTTGTAGTTTAGTTTTTTTTAACACTAAACTTTGCAAGTATAATTTGCATAAATATTGAAATTCTTTGTGGACGCAGTTGCGTAAGGACCTATTCAATCGAATAGTTGCTATAGTTTCACAATTTAAACAATAATTATTGTGTGGTGTATCGGCGCGTTTTCGACGTAGGATACGGGAGCCTTAATACACATTTCTTCAACCAACTAGTCTTCGATTGAGTAAAAATAAATCACCTTCTTCTTTAAGTTATTATTCGAAAGATTTATCAGATTTCTCTTCTTGTACTTGTTCTTCAATCATCATCGATGACCTCCCATATCTGCCTGTTTTCTCTCCTGCATTGTGGCTTCAGCTTCGTCCCCCAATGGTGTCAACAAATTCGTCTAATAGTTCTAATCCATGCTCTTCGTTAAACAATAGATACCCCTTGGTTTCTTTAAGTAACCTTTTCTTCCATTTCTTGCTCTTATTGCTAAATATTTCGCTATTTCACACTCTTATTGCAATTTTCTTTTAATTTTGCTCCCGAATTGAGCTTCAATATTGCCCATCGTGCAAACCCATTTAATAACTTCATTTCATATGTAATTTTTTTGGACAGCTGTAAAGTTAAACAATTCGGCATACTCAATATTTTCAATCCGCGATTCTACTGGATTATCATCATTATCCTCTCCGTCCGACATGTATGATTTCTTTTTCTTTATTGTAATCAAAGTATGTAGATACTCTTTGAGTTCTTTGTTTAAGTACCTATTTCGTTCTTTATCTTGACATCAATTAGGCAAGACTTGTATTTACAATAATATGTACCCTTTTAAATAAACAATTATCTGCATTACCTGGTGAAACAACGGATGGGCAAGTTTTTATCCCAAGTATTTTGCAAGTGTCATTTTAATCCATTTTCTTCCATCGTCCATCAACTATCGGATATCTTTCGCAAAACAAGTCTACTTTTCATAGCTTTACAAAAGCGTTCTATGAAGTACAGCATTTGAAGCGTATACATTTGTCCGATGTACCTACCTCTATACAATTTTTCCGTCTATGTCGTTGGTCGCGTCGGTTGTCTTTCACCTCGCAGAGTAGTGGGTTCTTGAATATGGCTGCGTGGGCGGGACCTCGACTTCCGTTATTGTCCTAGGCGAGCCGCGATGTACGCTCATCAGGCAGGAATCCCGCGATCAGTTGTAAAAGTGTCCTGCCGGCTGCTAGCCGGCGCTGTTATGCTGCGCGTATCATACTGCGAGCATATCTACAGCTAATGATACATCGGAGGTAATTGCTCATTGTGAGAAAATTGCTTTTCAAAATTAATTACCGATGGATAAGTCGTCGTTTTTTCATCGAAGTCGTGTAGGGTCAAATGGTCTATTATACAGATAGCGCAAGAAACCTACCATTTGCAATAAGTCCCTGGAGTCCGGTCGGATGTTTTATCTTTCGCTCATATCCTCATATCTCTGATGAAACGAAAATCTGTAATTAGCAAAATGTGCACAGTTGTGTATCTGTTGATGGAGATCGCAGGTTGTGCGTATCGAAACTATGATGAGTGTTATGAGATTCAATGACAATCAAAATAATATTTTTAATTATTTTACAAATTAATATTTAGAAGTTATTTACAAGGATAGATCAGTGTTGTCGCCAGTCAACACTCAATCGACATTCCCGGACTTTTATTTCCTTTATTTGGTATACCTTCACAGATAGAAAATTTTGTGTAATTCAAAGAAATATGGGTTGGCTCAAACAAATGTTTGAGTGTTGTTTCAATAGAGGCAAAGAAATATTTCTTTGCGGATAAAAATGCATTTGTTCGGAATATTTGTATGGTAGAAAGAACGATTATTTGTGTAAGTTTATGTTTTTAAAAAAATTCACAGTTTGTAAATTATAAGGAACGCGATTTAATTATTATTGTATTGAGGGAAAGAATTATGATTTTTTAAATTAACTAAATAGTTGGTTGAAATGCGATATTTTAATGTTGCAATAAATGGTTCTTTGATTAAAGACATTTTTAATTGATTGAAGAGGAATTAACGTGAACTTTCTATTGACAAGAACTTTTAGGATGGTATAGTACAGCAAAATTACATGTGTCGCCGCCGTTTAGGATTTCGCACATCCGTCAAATTAATCAAATAAATATGCAACAAGTCTCTCTTAAACCTTTCAATCATCAGACAGTATCACACAAACGCCCTCATAGCAGCACTTCTTTCTTCAAAAGAACTTGCAACGCACCAAACCTCCAACCAGTTAAAGATAGCCAACGTCGACAAACTTTCGTTTTCTATTGTACTTTCAACAGACAAAAAAATTCGTTTTAAATATCAACCAAAAATTTGTTTTTTTTGTTTATTTGTTTTTATTTCGGTTAGATTTATAATTACATATTTTTTGGCTTCAGTGCGTTTTTACTTACCTTGATTGTGCTACTTTTAATAGGGCGTATCCTGTGCATGCCGTATAGAGCAATTTCCGACCCCCTGTTGCACAGGATGTACAGTGAGCGTGACCAATTGTACTTCACAAAATGGTATTAAAATATCCAACCCCTAAAATTACTACATGGAAACCTTTACCGTTGAAAATTGATTTAAAAAAAATTATTTACAACATAATTAAACTTGCATAATATTATTAACGCAAACATAAAATTATAACCTGTATCATGAAGTGATTTTATTATTAGTAAAGCACCGAAGTTTTACGATTATTGAGCATTTAATTGGCGTCTAATATCATATTAGGCAATAAACGTGAGTAGTTGATATATAACGATTTTAATTGCACTACTTCCGCTGTACGCTCCGTAACAGCAAACGATGAAACAAAGCGTTAAATATGTATATTATGCGCGAGAACTGAGCAAAATCTGATTTGAACTGGGAATACTGACAGTAGGGACTATTTCAGTTCAATGAAGTCATATCTCACGATTTTGGGACATACTATGGTGACATATTGGCAGCAACGGAAATATTTAGTGCTCAGTCACGTTGTTTCAAATAATATGCATACTAACGTGATGCAACGTTGCAGTAAATTTACATTCTACAAAGAGGGTAATGGAAATATAAATTTGGATAGCTCTTTGGAAAGATGGTCAAACTATTTAGGTACATATTTTAAAACATGAAATTGTTCTAGTTATAGTGGTCATACAAACAAACTGTTTCTGTCTACATATATCAAAAACTAAAAGCCCATATTTTGTCCGTGGTTGTTTTTATTTTTATATTTTTATTCAACAGGAAGAAGTCTGATAATATAAAGAATACTAAATCGTCTATAGGCCTTTAGACGATTGTGTATTCTTTAATTTTAAAAGTCAAGTGACATAGATTTTCTGGGAATACTCACATATTTGTAAAAGGCGCCATATGTCGTTTTTTAATTCCTGTTTTTAACTAGTGTTTATTCTCTAGGTTGTAAGGAGTTATTTTTCAAAAGAAGAGAGCTTGATTTTATTAAAATTGAGGGAGATAAAGAAGCAAAATTTGAGTCTACAAAATCATAATTTTGATTAAACGGATTTAAAGTTTACGCTTCATATTGTGTTACTATTTGTATATCCACAATTTTATCAAATGGCATAGTAATTATACACATGTCCTTTTTAAGGATAAACCTATTTATAATTAAAAAATCTCTTCTTGAAAAAATTATTATCGTAAATTTAATTGATTTAAAAATACAGGGTGGTAAAAATAAATGTAGGATAATTAATTATTTCTTCATTAACATGGGCCCGAAAATGTACGTTTATTGTGTGAATGTCATGATATCTGGCTTATTTCAAGAGATAGATTAATTACCAATCATTCTCGCGAAAAGCGGATACTCTGTATAGTAAAAAACATGAATCGCCAAAATTTGTTGTCTGAGAACGATAGTTGTCAGAAATGGCGCAATTGTAGTTACAATGTTATTATAGTGTAGTTCGTCTATTTAAACAACAAAATAAGCAACGTAAATTAATGAACAACGAACTGATTTTGTTGCACCTTCTACGTTTTCAGTTTCTTAAAAACTTCCAATTTATTTCACGTGGCTTCATAAATAAAAAGAAACAACGCAACCTTAGTATATCTTTGACCACCAGGTATATTATGTTTAACATTTCAATGAAAAAACAAAATGATCCAAAAATAAACAAAAATCACTAATTTTCAACAAAGCTCAAAGTCCGACTTATGTGTTTATGCCGTGCACTGTGCAGTTTCCTACTAGAAGTTACAGTTATCTGTAGTGTATGAAGTGTCGCTGTTCTAAGCGTTGTTCCAACTCGATATCGGAAATCTACAAAATTTATATGTGCTATTTCTTCCTATATTTTTTCAGTTCACCGTTCACTACGCTTGTAAACCATCGAATATATATTTCTGACAGATCGTAACAGGTTGTCTTATACCTGCCAACACAGTTGCGACTACTGCGCAAGTGAGCTGGCGGGTATTTCTCTATTTCTCCGCTGCGGGAGCGCAGATCGTTTCACATATCACTTCTACAGGGCTTGCACAAGGCTAATACGTAGTCTTAAACGTCGACCATACACTAGCAAGACAGTATCCTTATATAGCTTAAAACGTGGCCAAATGTGCATAGAAACATATGCTGATAAAATCGACATTTTCGATTTAATATCACTATACTTGCTATAGCAAAAAAATTTGTTTTCCAATAGGTTTACTTTTTCCCAGATCGCATCACATATGGAGAAAAGGGAATGCTAATGTCGTACTATAAGCAATTTCGATATTATTACCCATACAACTTTTCCTAATATTTGTATTTGCATGTCATTATTTTTTCAACAAGAAAAAGATACAATTCGTATTATATTAAGTACTATATAGAAATTCAAGCAATAGAGAATATGCATCCAGTTGCTGTTTCTTCCTCTGTCATCGCCTCGGGATTGTCCTGTCCTACTCTTTAAACGTTTTCGACATCGAAGAATGCCTTAGAATTCAAATGTGTTGTTTTATGGAGCTTTTTGTTTGCGTTGTGACATATTGCGTTAAAGAATACGATATTTAGCATCCACGATAATAGCATCCATCTTGCTCCTTGGCTATACCGTACTGATGAGGACTAATAGTCCGAAACACGTGTCTACGGTTGCTTCTTCGATCTTCGTATGACGGAATTGCCCGACAAATACCTTTCTCCTTATATATATATATATATATAATCAACTAAAGAAGCGAATGATAATTAATCCAGGTGAGGATAATTTTTGGAAAAAGTACCTCCGCCTGGATATATATATATATATAATGGATGTTAATTCTCGCAGAAACCTGCATATATTGATATGAAAATTTGAAATAGTTAATACAAGATGGCGGTAATTTTTTAAGTTAAAAAAGTACAGCCACGTACATCTGGGTTCGAACCCCAGAGTTGCAAATATATATATAATGAATACAACATACACCTAATGAGCCCTTTTTTGAGGCGGAAACTAAAAAAAATATAGTAAACGAAAAATTAATTGTTTATTGAAAATTTATAACGCCCATCTTAATGTTCAATTAATGAACTATATTTTCATAAAATTTTATATGAAAATTTAAAAATGGAGGATATATAATTATGCAACTAAACATTGCTGGCGTAAAACTTCTCACGCTTATATCTTCGTCAGTGTTACGATTTTTTAAATCAAATTTAAGCGATCATTCTTTAACGATAGTACAATAAAAAAATCTGATGTGGCCAGGCGCATGACTATCATACTATCCATAAATATAATAGTTTAGCTGCATGAGATTCTATTTGATCGAGATCGGCCATGTCTGCATTAAAATAAAACTACTAGAACTAGACAGATATACCGATTAGAGCTGCGTTCGGATATTGTACTCCGTTGACACCGGGTACACCGTCCAAATGACACGTGTGGGTGTAAAAAGTGTAATGCAATATGCGAACGCAGCTTATATTGACAGAAGTTATTGTCAAAACATTAGCGTTTGACACCATGACTACCTACTGTCATTAGAATAAAAAAATCTGACATATCCTGGCTACTAGTTTTAATGCAGTACGACCGATCTCGATGAAATAGAATTTTGCTCATGCAGCTACACTATTGACTGTACCAAAAAATGTAATAGTCATAAATTATTCAGAATTTTCTCTTCTTTAATTTATTATTTAACTATTTCGACGAAATTCCAGAAATGGCGGCTTATTTGCTAAATCTTTCAAAAATGCTAAGACTAAACCTCCAGTTCCTTTGGACCCTTTTCAACAGAAAGCTTTTCAGCTCTAAGTTTGGTCATGGAACTTCTAAATATGAAGTTTCGTCCCGATACCTTTAGTAGTTTCTCCGGAATCGTCGCCACAAAAAAACGGGTACACACACACACATACACACACACACACACACACACACACACACACACACACACACACACACACACACACACACACACACACACACACACACACACACACACACACACACACACACACACACACACACACACACACACACACACACAGAGACATTTTTTTGTACCTTGGTCAAAAATGTTCAGAGGACCCGAAAAGACATATTTCCGCTAAAATCTCAAAACTTTTTTTTGGCACGATTACAATACTTTACATACTGCGTATGATAAAGTAAAAATTTGTTTTTAGATTTTAACACAGCGGGTTTCCTTTCCAATCAACTACTGTACTAAATCCTCAAATCCACGCGAGGGATACCGAGGGAACAGCGGTGTTGAAAATTTAATATCGCCTGAAGTTGAAAATGTAATATCGTAAAACGGTTTCGCAAATTCCAATACGCTGTAGGTAAGTTGGATACAAATACCAATATCGAAACATCTCGTAATTATGGCACCTTGCAATGTACACATGTTGCGTATGATAAATGTCTCAATTAACCCGTGGGTTACAGTTTTACAAAGCATCCCGGTTAATAGTTTCCCTATTACAGTATTAGAAAACGAATAACTCACGCCGGAGGGGCCGCTGGCCACGAAGAAGATAAACTTCCTGTGTCCCGGCAGCATTATTAACTTCAATTACGTCCCCGTCCACTAATTAAACATCAGATCAGTCATTCAGGTTCAGATAAACGTCGCGTCGGACGATCCCTCTTCAGGCCAGCCACTATGGCGTGTCTGGCGATAGAGGATATGAATGATCGACTCCACCTTCATTTATTCAACAATGGACAGATTCCCCTTGCACTAAAAGTACTTCCGCTATTTCAATAGCCAGTAGTAGACATTCATGTCTACTATTTTCTGAATGGAAGGGTCAAACTGGAATGAGTTGTCTATTTCTTACGGATGAGGGTTGTGCGTAGTGCTCAATTTAGGAAATTACTAGAAAAACAGGCACGCCTAACGGGCCTGCGGACGCCGAGGAAGACGCGTGACTATGCTCCTACGTTCGGCGCGAAAAGAAAATATCGGCAGCGCAAAGCGGTGCCGAAAATCGACGAAATCGAAAGACAATATGCCTAAGCGCTGAGGATCTGAATTTAGGACCGAAAATCGGCGACTAGGGCGCTTTTCGCTTCTCCGGGGGAGTACTTCCTTTCCCCAATTCGCCGATTTGACATTTAGTATATACAGGGTGAAAAAATGTTTTATTCAAGAGTTGTTTGACTCATTAGTTTCTATAAAGTAAAATTATTTTCATTTATACAGGGTGTTGCATTTTTGTGATATTTGAAATTTAAAGAGTAGTATGCTATTTAGTATTTTAATATTGCTCTGTATGCAGTGAGCTGGGTAGCATGATGTAAAATATTTAAAAGGTTATAGAAGAAGCCATTTAGAACCTATTTAACTAGATTTATTCATATAAAAAGTATTACGGTTATAAAGGTTATCAACAATTTTATAAGTATGTTTTGCAATTTTTACAAACGTACAGTGAACGAACCTGAAGACCTAGTAACTTCAGTTGGGCTCCGAAGTAAACCAGAAACACTGTAATGTTAGTGGGACTATAGTGAAAAATTGCTTGTGTGCAAATTGTGCGGAGACGTTTCATTGTAATAGTATGTGCGCTCATACACAAAAACAAACAGAAACGCTAAAACCTGTCTTGATGAGCTACGTTTGAGAACGGATTTGTATTCAATACAAAGAACAACTAACAATATCTACTTACTATTGTTAATTGGTTTAAAATAGGTTATTTTTCTGGCGAGACAATTAAAAATTGGGATAATATGAATTATAGTATGAGTAATATTGACAATTTGAATGGAAAGTGGGTTATTTGGAAGTGTTTTTAATAGATTCTTTTTAGCTATGAATGAAAATCTGAATCTAATGATCCCTATCAGTTTGTTTTTGTTGCATATTTGGTTTTTGTGTGTGAGCACCAAGAAAATCTCTTTTTCAACACTCAGAAGTCAACAAATTTTCACGATAGTTAACCTAAAAGTACAGGGTTTAGGCCCTAAAGTTTAGGTCCGAAAGTAAACCCTAAACTTTAGGGTTTACTTTAGCAGTCATTTGAAATTTTTAAATCGCGTGTTCGGTTGCTATACGATAGATGGCAAAATATACTAACAAAATTTGACATAAAATTGTTAATATGTTGATAACGATAATACTTTGTATAAGGATCAAGCTGGTTAAATCGTTCTAAATTATCTCCTCTATCGCCACTTGAAGACTTTACATCAAACTACCAAATACTTTATTCACAGCAATTATGTAATTTACAATTGCATTACATTTTCCTTAAATAGCAAATATCACAAAAAATAGTAACATTTGGTGTATGACAATACTAGATGTGAATTGGAGCGAAATAAAGGGATACTACAGCCAACACATATTATATAGGGTGTTCCATTTAAAAAAATTGAGAGAAGCCATTTGAAAAACATCAAAATTTACTAAGTTCAATGAACACCCTGTATAGTGTATGTAACATCTCTGGATACTACCATCTACCTACTGGATTTGACTATTGTGTCACATAGTTTAAAGGCAAAATGGGCAAAAATATCGTTTTTACATAGTTTTTAAAAAGATCCCTTTGAAAAGCAGATGAATATCTCTGGAACTATTAACGTTGTGACTTGTTGTGACAGAATTACATTTACGATCGGAAAAAACAAAAAAAAATAGGGAAAGAGTTCGTACACTTCCTCAAATATCTTTTGTTGTTATTTTTACACGCTAATTTCATCTGACGATTGTTTCCTATGTATGTTGGCTTAAAGTTTGTTAAAGAAGACAAAAGCATGGTCATATATACCAAAGGGCTAAATGCAAAATAAATTTTAATTATTTTGTATTGCTAAGATTTATTAGCAAATGATATACATAGTACCTAACGTAAATCACAATTTTCAAAATAATTAATTACTTTTCGTTTTACTTTTTTACTTTATCATACGCAGTATGTAAAGTATTGTAATCATGCCAAAAAAAAATTTTGAGATTTTAGCGGAAATATGTCTTTTTGGGTCCCCTGAACATTTTTGACCAAGGTACAAAAAATGTCTGTGTGTGTGTGTATATGTGTGTGTGTATGTGTGTGTGTGTGTACCCGTTTTTGTGGCGACGATTCCGGAGAAACTACTAAAGGTGTCGGGACGAAACTTCATATTTAGAAGTTTCATAACCAAACTTAGAGCTGAAAAGCTTTCTGTTGAAAAGGGTCCAAAGGAACTGGTGGTTTACTCATAGCATTTTTCGAAGATTTTGCAAATGAGCCGCTATTTGTGTAATGTCGTCAAAATAGTTAAATAATAAATTAAAGGAGAGGAAATTTTCTATAATTTATGTATATGACATTTTTTGGTAGAATTTATAGTTTAGCTGCATGAGCAAATTCTATTTCATCGAGATCGGTAGTACTGCTTTAAAACTAGTAGCCAGGATATGTCAGATTTTTTGATTCTAATGACAGTAGCTAGTGTCAAACGCTAATGTTTTGAAAATACTACTGTCAATATAGGCTGCGTTCGGATATTGAACCCCGTTACACTTTTTACACCCAATAACACGTAGGTGTCATTTGGACGGTGTACCCGGTGTCAACGGAGTACAATATCCGAACGCAGCTTTAATCGAGATATCTGTCTAGTTCTACTATTTTTATTTTAATGCAGACATAGCCGATCTCGATCAAATAGAATCTCATGCAGCTAAACTATTAATTTTATATATAGTATGATAAAGTCATGTGCCTGGCCACATCAGATTTTTTTAAATTTAAATGCAGTCACAGAACGGAATTTAGTTCAAAGGTTCTTGTCCGCTGTTTCGGACATTTTATAGTGTACATTGTATAGCCAATAAGTTATCCCTAGATTTGTAAATCACTGTGTATATTTAGTGCTTTCCTATGAATGGTACACTGAGAAAAATGGCTGGAAAATTACGCATAAATCATTGTGAAAATTACAATAGAAATGTGGTAAGTCCAAAAATTGCACGTAATTCCAGTTATTTTCACACGTCTGTGCACTATTACAGCTATATTGCTGCTTTATTTCAATTACAATGATCTTTTAGTAAAAATACAATGGAAATATACCTTAGAATCGTAAAATTAGAATGTATGTTGTGATTTTACTATTATAATAGCAAGTTTGTTAATATTGTAACGCCCAGACGTATGCGCTACGTTTGATCAGCTGTTTTGCAAATGAACGCCGGCACGCACACCATCGAGTGCAGTATATAGTTGGGCGCGTCGTATTTCTGTATCTGGTAAGTAACAGTGATACAGTGAACTAATAGGTGTATGTTAAAATAGTATGCCACACTGAAGAACAATTGTATTGTCTTTGTAGAGCACCAATGAGGACAACCAGCCACTAGAGATTGATGTCTTAACGCCATTCCTGGCAGAAAGTGTAAGTACAGAGCCTCTTACGTTTGAAGGGTTTTATACCCACAGAAAGATAATGTGCAAACTCTCTACAAAGCCAAAGTTGGAGAATAAAATAAAATATGAAACCTTCTTTTTAGGTTAACTTTTCTGTCTGTCTAATATGTTTCCTTCTTCTATTACAGATGCAAAACATCTTGCACCAAGTGTGTTTGTTAGAAACAGAGTGGACGAGTATGTGGGTTCATGACTGACCGAAGTGCATTTATATGTTTATACGTGTGCTTTTGACTTTATCATACGCAGTATGTAAAGTATTGTAATCATGCCAAAAAATTTTTTGAGATTTTAGCGGAAATATGTCTTTTTGGGTCCCCTGAACAGTTTTGACCAAGGTACAAAAAAATGTCTGTGTGTGTGTATGTGTGTGTGTGTGTGTGTACTTAGAGCTGAAAAGCTTTCTGTTGAAAAGGGTCCAAAGGAACTGGTGGTTTACTCTTAGCATTTTTCGAAAATTTTGTAAATGAGCCGCTATTTGTGTAATGTCGTCAAAATAGTTAAATAATAAATTAAAGGAGAGGAAATTTTCTATAATTTATGTATATGACATTTTTTGGTAGAATTTATAGTTTAGCTGCATGAGCAAACTCTATTTCATCGAGATCGGTCGTACTGCTTTAAAACTAGTAGCCAGGATATGTCAGATTTTTTGATTCTAATGACAGGAGCTAGTGTCAAACGCTAATGTTTTGAAAATACTACTGTCAATATAAGCTGCGTTCGGATATTGAACACCGTTACACTTTTTACACCCACTAACACGTAAGTGTCATTTGGACGGTGTACCCGTTGTCAACGGAGTACAATATCCGAACGCAGCTTTAATCGAGATATCTGTCTAGTTCTACTAGTTTTACTTTAATGCAGACATAGCCGATCTCGATCAAATAGAATCTCATGCAGCTAAACTATTAATTTTATATATAGAATGATAAAGTCATGTGCCTGGCCACATCAGATTTTTATGTTTTAATATGTATTAATTGCTTCTCTATGGTTTTAATGTATTTTATGTGCCTCAAAGTGTTTTATACTTGTATGTACCTACGCCTAATTGTTTTACAATTAATTTTATCTATACCAGTTTTGTATGGCCGGTTGTACTATTGTAACGTTTGACTGTTTGCATGATGTTTGTTTTCTGTATTATATGATAATGTTAGTTATCTATACTCAAGATCAGAATAAAATTATACAAATCATAAATACTGCATAGTTCATTGAATATTCCACTGAAATAGAAATCCACTAAAATTACAGCAAAATCGGTGTAATATTCCGGCCAAATTCTTGTAAAATTACAGTGTAAATGTACAATGACAATGTAAAAATACAATTGAGATGTAAAATTACATTGATTATCGCAGGGCAAAAAAACCTACTATTCCTACTGTAAATTCACATCAAAATTTTTCTCAGTGTAGGTCACAATTTACTTTCGCCAAAGATCAGAACTTGTCTTGGGATAGGTTAGTAATCTCGTCGTGAATGTACGAACAGATTCAAATCCTCAACCCACAGTTTCTGACCTTCTCCAAACGTCAAGTTCCCAGGATGAGCAGCTGATTCAAGTCATAGGTGCACTCGCGAAAAAAAAGTATCCATATTAAATGTTTTTTTCGGCACGATTACAATACCTACTTTGTCATACTACGTATGATAAAGTAAAAAATGAGATAAGCACATGAAAAGGCGGCGACACGTGGATTTTTGCTATACTATAGCATCTGAAAAGTTCTTGTGAATAGTCTACATTAATTCCTTCAACCAATTAATAATTTGTTTAGTCTAAGTACCATTTATTGCAAACTTAAAATATCGGATTTTAACTCAACCTACCAACTATTTCGTTAATTTAAAAAAAGTCATAATTCTTTCAATCAATACAATAATGATTACTTAAAGTAAATAAATCTCGTTCCTTATGATTTACAAATTGTAAATTTTTATTAAAAACATAAACTGTTTGATACAAATCAGAGAACCACTTATTGTAACCTTATAATATCCTTTTAACTCAACCAACAATTTCGTTAATTTAAAAGTCATAATTATTTCACACAACGCCATAATAATTATTTAAAGTGGATAAATCTCGTTCCTTATAATATACAAATTGTAAATTTTAACTGAAAACATAAATTGTTTAAAAAACAAATAATTATAGATTTGTTTCTACCAATCAGATATTCCAGAAAAATACATTTTTATCCAGAAGGAAATATTTCTTTGCCTGTATTGAAACAACAGATGTCTTTGTAACAATGCATAGATATTTATTTGAATCAATACAAATTTTCTGTCGGTGTCGTATTTAACAAAAATTTTTTACAGCGAAGAAAACGAAAATCAGAGAGCTAGGTACTCAGTAAAAACGATTGTCGCGTAGTTCTTAATAATCAAATATCATCAATCGGCATACTAACGCATTCTTCATTGCGTTATTGAAACTTGGAACGCATGAAGTATCTATAGAGAAACAGCCCATAAACAAGAGTGATAGTTAAATATATTGCAGAAGTCATCGGCGAATTCAAGAACATCAAAAGCGCCAATTATGTATCTGTTTGACTAGTACACGGCCCTTTTTTTCTACCAACAGAAATAGTTTACTTCATCGACGGTGTTCCGGCCGTGGTTCGCCGTGGCCAGCTTATGATGTAAGAGAGTCCAGTGAATGGCGACATAAACAAGTGAGCACGTTTCAATTACGCTTATTTACGAGCGGATTCGGTTTTATTTGTAACTGGCGAACGGACGGTCGTCCTCATCGTGGCCAGAGATTCAAGAGGAACACCTGTGTGCGGCCTGAAAGCGTGACTCTTGAAAATTCCGCGATGTTGCTGCTGCTGCTGCTGCTGTAACGGCTAGTCGACGAACTAACCAACCCTCGCCGCTCGTATTCGCGCAAATATAAAAGCCCAACGCTTATGTCAAGACAATGCGGTATAGATATACATATTAATGTCACATTCGCAAATACGTTCGCCAACGAATCTGGTCCAAAACAATGGGAAGCATGGGTACTCTGGTCTGCAAATCGCGACATGTATAAGGGGAATTTCAACCGTGTGATAGTGTCGGTAGTACATAGAATAGGAAAATAGCTTCTGGTCGATTCATTCATGTGCAAAGTATAGGTACACACGAACTAGATTGATGATTACGGAATGGAATATTTACCCATATAATATGAATCCTTAATTTGATAGTTCAATAAAATAAAAATTAATTACATTTTCCATCTCGTCAGGGCGACGATATCGTCGTAATTTCATCGATTAAAAGACGCAAACATTACATTTATTTAAATCAAAATTTGATTTAATTGGCGGAAGGAAACCTAAAGGAATCGTATCAAGCAAACTTGTTGGGGGGGTCGATGGCGTATAGCAGGGGTGGCCAACTTTGGTCTACTTAAGATCTACCTTTTATCTTTAAAATATGTCGCGATCGACATGTTGTCGTAGGCGTAGCACTCCCGCGAGCTATGGGTAGTAGATATGCAAAATATATGCTAAAAACTATTCTTTTCTATCACCTATTAAGTTTTCGATATAAAGGCATAAAGAAAATAAATTTCCTGACTCAACTTTTTTTTCCTGTAGGGAACCATTTGAGTGTTTTTCCATTGAGTGTCCATCTTGCTCCTTGGCTATACCGTACTGATGAGGACTAATAGTCCGAAACACGTGTATACGGTTGCTTCTTCGATCTTCGATCTTCGTATGACGGAATTGCCCGACAAATACCTTTCAACTTTTTATATTTGAGTTCATTATAAAAATGCACAGTATGACTGAAAATTTGATTTTAAGATTTCCCGACACTTTTTTTTTGCCAGGAAAATTATCATGGAAGATTTTTAGACTTATTTTCTAAAAATGTTAGACTTTTGTTAATCTATCAACAGAGTTCATCTCGTACTGAAACAACTTGTTTATCTACCTACGTTGTTTATCTACGAGTAATATTAACATATTTGATTGGGTTTGAGCTCAAAGGATAGCCCTTTGCTAATATTTTTATCTTGTTGAGTTGAAAGGTTAGTCCTTTGTGAATATTTGTTTATCTTGTCGAGCTGAAGGTCAACTCTTTAGTCAAATGTTAATTTATTTTGATTGGCTGAAAGGTTAGCCCATTTCTAAAATTTATTTAATTTGTTGACCTGAAAGGTTAGCTTTTTGCGCATATGTAGATATTTATGACAGCCCTTTATTGGCGTGATAGATAATTTATTTTGTTGAGCTGAAAGATTAGCCCTTTGCTAATTTCTGAATGGTTTTGAGCTGAAAGGTTAGTGCTTTAATAATACTTGTCTATCTTCTTGAGATGAATAGTTGTCCCTTTGATAATATTTGTTTAATTTTTGAGATGAAAGATGAGCCCTTTGCTAATATTTGTTTATCGTGTTGAGATGAAAAGTTACCAATTTGATAATATTTGTTTATATTGTTGGAGATGAAAGGTCAGTCCTTTGCTAATATTTGTTTATCTTGTTAAACTGGATTAGTCCTTTGTTTATTTGTATATGTTCATGAGCTGAAAGGATGACCCCTTGCGAATATTTGTTTATTTTGTTGGGCTGAAAGGTTACAGCTTAACATGCTAATATATGTAGCTGAGCTGAAAGGTCCTTTTTGCAATTATTTTACTATGTTTTGAGTGAAACATTTTAGCGTTTTGATCGAAAAAGGAAAAGAAATACATGTTGGCAACTTGATTATTGTTGAATGAGCAAACACCTTTGAATTTCGATAAATTATGAGTTGTCGAATGGAAGTTTGAATGAGTTACTGTGACCAAGTTTATCGTTAAGGGCAATAGTTCTGGAGACTATGTTAGGAATTATTTTATTTGTTTGATTAATTCAGATATTGGGTCAGTGATAGAAGATTATAAACACGCTTATTTGTAAATACATGAGTAACGAGACTCACTTTTTACTGTTAACGGTTTTTGTTACAATGCGATAAGCAAAAAGCTGCTATCGGTAAACGGACAGTCATGTGAGATCGACTTAATTCTTGATTCGAAACTATCTTTCATCTTCCACATTTACTAACAATAGGCTTATATACTTAGGGAGAAAATCAAAGGTTCTTCACTCTTCAAGTAGTATATTGGGCAATTAGTTAGCAACCGATTTTTAATAGGGTTATAGTCAGGCTTATTTGCTACTATGTAAAGGTGACTAAACCCACCATCACACATTAAGTCAAGACGTTGCGAGCGATCGACCAAAATTGGCTTCGCGATCGACCGGTCGATCGCGATCCACGGGTTGGCCACCCCTGGCGTATAGGATAGAGCGGCTGCTATCTACGCTGGAGGCCCGAGTTCGAATCCCGGCTCGGGCTAAAATCGACCGTCCTGGGCCTTTAGGCAGAGACCAAATACCTTTGCATGCCGCATTCCATCGGATGAGGAAGTAATGCCGGTGGCCCCGTGTGCTGTCGTGATGCGACGTGCACGTTACAGAACTCTTACTGCAGGTTGGAATTCCTTCAGTTCGACAAAAAATCTTGGGTGTGTGTAGCCTGCCCTCAGCGTCGGTGATTGGCCTAAGTTGCGGAAATAGATCGACGTAAAATAACCAAGTTAAAAAAAAAAGCAAAATTGTTACCCCTGTTCCTATTCTTTTGCACGAGTAATCGCTCTGTATGGAGGAAAAAGATTGCAATTTTTAGACATTGCTGGATTTCTATCCTCTTGATACGATGCTTTTGTTTCCTTTCTATTAATAAATACTGCTAAAGCTTCATCACTTGAAAGACACCCATGCTGTTTTGATTTTTCTTTATATTTAGATAGAATTCGTTTTGCTCGGGTTGGGTTTATTTTGCCTCGTTTATTAGTTTACCCATATCTTAATTACCTGAAGTTTTGTGGCAAGATTCCACAGCAAAAGTCAACACTTCTGGAGCGAACGATTCTCTAAGTGATTTAGTTTTTCTATATTTTGTGCGAAGATATACATCGTCAAAATCAGATGGGGCGGGGGGGGGGGGGTCTCCCTGCACGGTAAGTTGATGGTGTACTTTCCAACTTTTTTCGTTTCGATCCTCCTTAATAAATTGTGTGTCAAGCCATGATGCATATTTATTTAAAAATCTCGCTTTTGTGTTCCTACAACTTTTCAATCTTCGTATATATTCATAAAGAAATTTCATCATTGAAAACGTGTTTTTTTTTCAGATTCTCTTCTGCCGGTATATGCTTATATAGCACACACGTATAGCACACATATTCACTGAGCAGTTTTGCCGTCTTCTTATCCCCATGTTATTTATGCGCAAATATGATGTCGAGTAATGTCGAGTAACGCCTATAGCCACCATATTGATAACCTAGAGAAAAAAACATCAACTATTTTAGAAAGGGCCATGCGGGGGCTAAAATATTGACAACACTAAAAAATAGACATCTTTAGCTTTCCTATCAAACCATAATCCCAACAGGATCTCGTAGGACTTTTTGTTTAGGACATGTTAAAAATATAATCGCGAAAACATTTACCACTCTATTGTACGTAAATTTAAATGAATTTATAACCAGATATAAGTGATTTGTTTGTAGTATTCTGCTAGAAAAATATGTATAATACTCCCCAATTATCGTTCTTTCGCAAAATTTTCAATAAAACTTCAATAGAACCTCTTTGTGCACGCGCTAAATCTTGCGATATTAAATGCTCACCGAGACAGGTCAATTTTTCGGTTCAATATTAGTCTAAAACGACAAACTAGAAACCTATCATTTTGCGCGTGGATGTCTTGCGTGCATTTCTATATACCTAGTCATATAAAAACCCAAACTTGATTTTCAAGAATTTTGTCCCAGATGTGAGTCGTTTCGCGCCATAGTGGCGGCTTGACCACTGGTTTAGATTTAGCTACCAAATTGCACTTTCTGCCTAACAGGTTTGCATTGCGTTTGAGACTATCCCGTTTAATATGGATGATATCTGTTTTTGTTTTATAAATGTTGAAATGCGTTGTTTAAGTATATTTTGGTAGCTTTTTTCAAACCAAATTAATTTTGTTGAAACTGCTTTTATTTAACATTGCTGAAGAGAGTATGAGGCATCATTGGACAGTAAGAATTTTCCGAAATCTGGTAGTATTGATACTAATTTTAGAAAATATTCTGCTTAATTCTATTTGGTTTTAAAATCGTTATCCCATAAAACCTCACACGACCTACTTTGCAGCGTGAAGCACAGAAGTAAAAAAAGTAAAAATGTGCAGATACCACCTCAATTATTAACACGGCCTCTTGATGATATAAATTAGTTAACCGGTTGATATAGGTACTTTAGGTACACCTGGCGAATTACAAACATAAAAAGACTATCAATATATGCATAATATTAGTTGTATAACACCTTTTCAACACAAACAAATCAATTAGTCACGTCTAAATGACTACATACAAGGCACAGGCGTACAGTAAAATGGTTATTTCACAAAAAAAGCAATTAGCTCTGGTGGCTGTGGCAGGAGTCCACCAACGTTAAGATCCTACATTTCCCTAGCGCTTCGTCTACCTGTAACCCGATACAACAGCCCCCGATACGGTTAATTTATATCAACTGATCTCGATTGTTTTTTGTGAAGATCAAAGATGGCGCCGCTGTTATTGTCCAACACTCGATTGGACATCAGCGGACCGGCAAAACGCTCTTATTTAGACGAACGTTGCGCTCTGTCTTCGGTACGTCACGTTTCCAACGCCAACTGTTCCCATTGTGAACAAGTGTGGACTTCGCTTAAACAGAGACGCGGCTTCGTAAAAAAAGTAATTGATTTTTTATCAATGGGTGCTTCCGGTGATTGTTGACCACGAGTACAAGTGGCTGGATATATAATCCGTCTGTGCGTTTTTTTTTGTCTGACCATATTAAATTAAATTAATTACGGTATAGTATTTATTGGGCATATTATAGGGCTTGAACTTTAAGCAGAGAGAGTGCCTACATCATACATGTGCTGGAAGAAAATGGAAACTGAAGAAATTGTTAATTAAATACCAAACGGCTTGTTTTGGTTTTTATGTGCATCTGATTTTCAAGAGATTGCTAGTAGATTTTTTGTTCTTACTTTCCAGAGGGAAATAATATATGTCGATGGACTAGCTGCTATACCATGTCACATTGGTTAAAGCATAGGTAATACGAGGTATTGCAGCTAGGCCATGGACCTATATTTTTTTTAAGATATAAAAATTATTCAGATTGAAGTTCGGAAACAAAGAAGGGTGTTAGGCGCTTTAAATTTTCTATGCACTTATTGCATTATAATAATAATTGAAGGCACGAGAATGAAAACTGGATAAAATCATATGGTTTCCTTTATCCACTTTTCATTCTGAGCTCTTCAATTAATCAATAATATTTCTTCTGAACTCAGAAAATTTAAAATTTTACTTTTCTGTTGTTCAAACGTAATAAGTGAAATTACTTCAAAATGACTAACAATTACTTTCATGTGTCGCTAATGTTTAAGCATGTGATAGCAATCCTTAAATACGTTCAGTTATTTCAATGGTTTTTAAAATAGTGTATTATTTGGCAAACATTCATAACTTTAAGTGAATGACAATTCTGTTTTATAATGATAAAACACCCAACTGGCAACAAAATGTCGGTGCTAGGGATTATGTCTATCAAAGGTAGGTTAGGACTGAGATTAGGTCCATTTTTTACTTTATCATACGCAGTATGTAAAGTATTGTAATCGTGCCAAAAAAAATTTTTGAGATTTTAGCGGAAATATGTCTTTTTGGATCCCCTGAACATTTTTGACCAAGGTACAAAAAAATGTCTGTGTGTGTGTGTGTGTGTGTGTGTATGTGTGTGTGTACCCGTTTTATGTGGCGACGATTCCGGAGAAACTACTAAAGGTATAGGGACGAAACTTCATATTTAGAAGTTTCATAACCAAACTTAGAGCTGAAAAGCTTTCTGTTAAAGAGGGTCCAAAGGAACTGCAGGTTTAGTCTTAGCATTTTTGAAAGATTTTGCAAATAAGCCGCCATTTCTGGAATTTCGTCGAAATAGTTAAATAATAAATTAAAGGTGAGGAAATTCTGAGTAATTTATCACTATGACATTTTTTGGTACAATCAATAGTTTAGCTGTATGAGCAAATTCTATTTCTACGAGATCGGTCGTACTGCATTCAAACTAGTAGCCAGGATTTGTCAGATTTTTTGATTCTAATGACAGTAGGTAGTCTTGGTGTAAAATGCTAATGTTTTGACAATAACTTCTGTCAATACAAGCTGCGTTCGCATATTGCATTACACTTTTTACACCCAATAACTCGTAAGTGTCATTTGGACGGTGTACCCGGTGTCAACGGAGTACAATATCCGAACGCAGCTTTAATCGACATATCTGTCTAGTAGGTTTATTTTAATGCAGACATGGCCGATCTCGATCAAATAGAATCTCATGCAGCTAAACTATTAATTTTATATATAGTATGATAAAGTCATGTGCCTGGCCACATCAGATTTTTAAGTTATATTTTCGGAAGCATGTGGACTAAAAAGAAACCAATAAACAAATTAAAAGTACCCTTATATGGCTATATACAAAAATACCGTTTAATGAACGAATCTTAAATAAATGTAGAATTGAAGCAGCTTTTGTCAATTTTGCCGTATGGAGGATCTTTGCCCCACAGGTGGGGTAAAAAGGTCCACCCACGGGGCTAATAGCCCTAACATCCATATTTTAAGAGTATACTGAAACATTTTTAAAATAGTAATAAAATCATTCTCGAAAATACACTTAACACTTAAAATATTCAGTATTTTTTCTCATGTTATTTTATTATGTACCTACTTATGGCTACCGGTTTCGAACTCGCGTTCGTCATCAAAGGCCATGCTACAACGAGAACGGCGTATAAAAATACAATAACACAAAAATACAAGTACATATGTATTGCATAGCACACATATGCATAGCTGTCAATAAATAAGAACAGAACATTCACAAAAAATGGTCATAATCAATACACTCAGCTCAACAATTAACAAAAATTACAATAAAAACAAAAATTACAGTCGGGCTACATCAAAAAGAAGAGGTCACGTGTCATAATTTTGGGGGTTATGTTCATTCATGCCGCCTTGGATTAAAATATCTTCAGAATTGCGGTTATAAACTATCTATCTAAATTTGCGTATCAGCTTCACGTCTAAAAAGTATGGAGAATACGACCCATTAGTGTAATGTACAATTGTACAATATATGCAAGTTGCAAGTTAAATACCTGGGTACCAGAAAAACTTTGCCGAGTGGACGGAGTGGTGTAAACGAGAAGCTAATACGCAAATTTAGATAGATAGTTTATAACCGCAATTCTGAAGATATTTTTAATCCAAGGCGGCATTAATGAACATAACCCCCAAAATTATGACACGTGACCTCTTCTTTTTGTAATCAAAGAAAACGCAGAACCTTATAACGAGAATTAGATTTTATTTCAAAAGTAGTGCGATCGATTTCGTCATTTTGACATCATCAGGCTTACTGTCACGCGGTAAAATATAAATATGACTTGCAAGGTGTGAATGCACTGGACTCTGTACCTGAACTCCTGTACTGTACTTGAAGTACAGTATTTATACCAATTATGGAAATTCGATAGTAGTATAGTTAGGTCAAGGGATCTTTGAGTGTCAAAAGTGACAGTCGTGTGGTGCACCATCACTTGCCAGTCAGTCAGTGGCGTAGATTAATTATTTTTTCTTAGGGGAAAGCAAGGCCATGGCAAGGCCTGTCAACGGTACACTAAATATAATCTTCAAAGATTTTCATAATTGCAATATTAATAGTACATTATTTGACGAGCACATAATACAGGATATTTAAATTTAAAATTAACGATTTATATTCGATTTATGTCGATATTCCTACTAGGTAAAAGATGTTTGGCGGTAAGATTTGGTCAGACTGATATTTGTTACGTTAGCGTCAGCTGTCATCTCGTGTTGATACGTTCCAAAACTTTGCTGGAAAGTTCATCAAATTTTGTCATTAAACTATTGACAAGAACTTTGCCAAAACTTGTATAGTGTAGCTCAGGCATAGAGATTTGTTTTTATCAGGGCAGGACGGGTTTTGTAATTGCGGTTCTGCAGCATTTAACTTAAAACTATCGTTGGACTCCATATGCGCTCTATGTGGCGCCTAACGATACTTTACTTAAACTCCGCTAAACCGTAATTGAAAAACCCGCCCTTCGTCATTCTGTTATAGTTTGTCTTTTATAATAGCGCATTCTAAATCAAGACTTATTATACACATATTTTAAAATATGTATCAACTGTGCCATCGGCGCTAAAAGGCCCACGATGGACCTTTTTACCCCAACCATGATTGGTCTAAATTTTGAAGTTATAAAAAATATATCACTTTCTCTAGCGGGAAACTAGCTATATATTCAAAAAAATCAAACAATTTCCTGAAAATATTCAGGTATTATTACGTGCCAATGAAAGTAATACATTAATATACACTAAAAGTTATTAAAGACAAAAGTATTACTTTCGTGCAAATTTAGAGGCGAGGCGAAACGGTGTCGTATATCTCCCTCCAGCGGCATCACGCGATAGTCACCTCTTTGCAATCACACAACCCGTTAGAGTAATGCGTCACTAGTTTTTCAGATACCTAACTTTTTACCCCCGGACTTTTAAGCCGCGTCGTACCCTACGTAGATATTAAATGTATTATTTGTTGTAGAGTTGTAGATAAACTATATAATAAGCGATTTTGATAGTTTAAAGTATGTATGGATAAATACAGTGTAGAAAGCTAAAAGGTCATTTTGTTATTTTTTTTTATCTTCTACAATAATATGGAATAATTTTTAACCATTGAGATCTGGCAGTTTATCCATGTTGACAAGTAAAGCATTTTGTATGACTCATGTGTGACGCACACGCGATTATGGCATAACAGAAATTTACAGTTGATATCGATTGGTATTATTAACTAACTATTTCGCATTAATATTGTCAATCGATTCAAGAATATGTTTTTTATCCTACAAGACGAGAAATGTCATTTTCGCGTCTCTATGGAGACACGAAAGATGCTATTTCCCCGCCAGGCCCAGCCAGGCCTGTAATGAACACTTTTCAGCGCAAGTCACGAAAATAATTGTACACAATATTCCCTATAGGTGGCGACCAAATGTTCTGTCTAAAATCAAAACACAGGTTTCGATTTGGTTTGACGTTTGCGATTAAAACGTCAACGTTTTTATTTGTCTAAAGCCAATATGTCAGTGATTAGTCTTTAGAAACGGGTGATTTTATTACGATATTGTTGTGTAGGATAAAAAATTATGCGTGCACCACGCCCAGAAAGGGGTTTTCCGGTCCTCAAGAAGTGCCTCTTCTCTCGACCCGGAAAAGAACCACTTTCTCGGCTTGGTACACAATATACTACTATCAGTGCATCGCGAGGATTGTTGATATATAATATAATGTAATATAATATAATGTAATATAGAATCCCGACGCTGCCGCCAAATTAGCGACACTTAGCGGGATTGGTTATCAGATATGATAGTGTGAAATTATTAAAGTTACTGATTTTGTTGTCTGTATTCATGTTACACCCAGATTATTAGACCAATGATATAAAAAAGAACAACCAGTTGGAACATGGGCCAGGTAGAACTCACATGAAATATTCATTAAATTAGATGAACGCATTACCTTCCAGTAGTCTAAACATACCCACAGCATACAGTTACAATTATATTAAGTTGTTTCGGTATCGCAGTTGATTATCAAGCAAGAATGCTACAAAAACCATCGGATTATTAGCAGCCGAATGAAAAACAACTTTGAAATTGTGCCCAGTTTTTAGTGGTGTGTTAATTTTGGCGGCTATATCACTATGGCATATTATTTCATCTTTACCTCTTTCTGCAAGTTATGCGGCGACTATATACCTCATAAATAAATAATAGTTAGCAGTTAAGCATCATAAAATCACTGAAACAAATATGGTAATTAGCTTCATTATATAATAGAGGGCATGTCGTTCCGCGTCCCGAATGTTTGCGGTGGCAATAGAGATTAAAACACCAAAATGCATGTATTCAAAACTTGACAATTTCTGATGTATGAACTTTAGAGTGTTGAAATCAATTGATGAATTAACCAATTTGTTTCCAACAGATTTTTAGAAACACAAACAGCACCGGTTTTCATTCCTAACGTGCCTATCTAGTAAAGTTTTGATGACGTGTTATTGGTACGACACACCCTGTATCAGCACCAAAAATTATGACTACCAATTAAACCCCACGCTAGAGTACCCCAGGGTACCCCACGCTAGAGCTAAGTATGCCAAAATATACAGGGCGTAATATAAATAAACATAAATTCAATAAAATCACTACAAAACCTAACCTCTTTGGAAGTCTAAAGCCTTCCACTGTATAGGTCATGAGTTTCTACCACAGGCTGAGTATACAGATTTTCTTCATTCCTTGATTTCTTCAATTAACGTATACCGTTGTACAATGTATTAAATTTCAAACCATTTGTAGACCGTAGAATCATCGCATCTGATGCCTGCATTGTGTTCACGTTACCAACCGGGCATTTGTTTCACTTCAAAAAGAATTATTTTATGTCCAATGCTTGTTTTTGATAAATTTCACAATACGTTGATAATTGAATTAATCTTTTCTATTCTTCTAGATGTACGCATGGGCGCCGTTACAAGTGTTTTAGGGAAGGGCATTTTTTTAGTATTCAAGGGTGCTGCTTAAATTTCAAACAGGCAATGCTCTCCTAAGAAACACGAAAGGGTATTTGTAAACTATATTACATGGAAAAGTTTCAACATTAAAACCAGAAACGTTTGGATTATAATCATTTATAATATACTACAGTCTTATGCCTGTAATTATAACTCTTTTGCAACACTTTATATATATATATATATATATATATATATATATATATATATATATATATATATATATATATATATATACAGGGTGAGTCACTAGAGTCGCGGTGGTAGATATAGCAATTATCTTTAGAGATGGAAAAAAATATTTAATACAAAAGTTGTTTGGCATATCATTTTCTACAACGTAAAATTATTTTCATTTATACTGGGTGTTGCATTTAGGCGTAGGAGAAAATAAATTAACTTTTTTAAATGGAATGCCCTGTATATTATAACATATTATGATTGCGAAGAAAATTGTCTTACTAATTGTATCAGGTGATATTGACGTAAAGCTAATAGTTTCTGCAATATTCAATTTTTTATTAAAAAAATGGCCGTTGCAGGCCTTTTCCGAAAACTACGTAATAGCGTCATTTTTGCAGATATTCTCTTACAACTTTGTCAGAAAATAACCAATACTAATAGGGAGGTGATAGTGCCCAAAGAAATTTGATGCGCTATACAGGGTGTTCCTAGCACCTAATCAATTTTGATATTTTTCAAATGGCTTTTTCTTGAGTTTTTTAAATGGAACGCCCTGTATATTATTTGCTGGTTGCATTTCCCATTAAGTTGCCTTTAATTTATATTAAGTGTGGCATATACATATTTGTACCCGTTTTCGTGATATTTGGAATTTAAAGAAAATGTGTAATAAAGTATACCAATACAGTGCTTTAATATTACACCCTGTATAATTGAGTTAGTTTTTTTCATGTATTTTGTTATAATATAAATAAATTATAAATGTTGGTAAAGTTAAAAATGCTATTTTTTATAAAGATACATTTAAATTAAAGGCAAAGTTTCACACATATTCATCAACGAACAACTGACTCGGAAAGTAAGCAACCTGTTCTATAAAGCCAGAGAAACAAAGAAAACAAAGCAGTACAAATTTCTATAAACGCGTGACAACAAAATCTACATAAGAAAGGAAGCAAACAGCACAAAAATAAGAATACGAAACAACGACGATTTAGAAAAAATACAATAACAACTACCGACAAGAAGACACACGACAAGAACAGAGAACTAACTAAACAGAAATGGATTCCATATATCTTCACAATATAAGAAGCCTGAAGAAAAAACACCACGAACTAGAATTAATCCCAGCCCTTCACAACAACCCAGCAATAATCGTGATCACGGAGACCTGGCTCGATAAGTATAGCGAAAAGCTCTATAATATACAGGGTTACAACGCCGAATATTATTCCAGAGAAGACGACAGGAGGGGAGGTGGGCTCGCAATATATGTAAGAATAGACATGAAGTACACTATAAAAAAGAAAGCAACAATAGCAAACGTGGAAATATTGTCTATATACCTAGAACAGGACAAAACCACATTAACAGCCGTTTACAAGCCTCCAAACGTTACATACGTAGACTTTAAACAAGTACTGACAAATAACCTACTTGATAGAAAAAAACCCCATATTATATTGGGAGATCTAAATATAAATATTATGGAAAGTAACAACACATGCAAAGACTATAAAACCACTATCACGGAACAGGGCTATACAATAATGAATAGAATTGGATTGAAATACTATACGAGAATAAACACAAATGGAAACAACACAATCCTGGATCACATAATAACCAACATAAAGAACAAAATTAAGAAAATAACCGTCGTACCAACAAATGTCTCTGATCATTATCCGCTGTTGACAACAATGAAAGAAAAGAAACCACTGATTTACAACTACCAAACACACAGACACACAAATAGACAACAGACAAAACACGACATAAAGGAACTACCATTTTCACAAATAAACACGTTTGAAGAATTATCAAAGGAAATTGAAAAAATTATCTTAAAAAACCAGACTAAAATAAAAATTAAGAGACGGACCGAATGTCCCTGGATAACGGAGGAAATAATAACACACATAAAAGAAAGAAACAAAGCCCATAAGAAATACCGCAAAAACCAAAACAACGAAGTACTGAAGGAAAGATACTTTGCAATAAAAAAACAAACGGCTTCCAAAATAAGAAAAACAAAAACAGACCACTACGCTAAAAAATTCCAGACAATACGATACGACAGCAGAAAGACATGGGCAACAATAAACAACCTGATAAACAAAAACGCTACTAGAAACAAAGAAATAACAAAAATTTTACAAGACAACGGAACAATAACAACAAATAAGAAAGACATAGCAGACACGATAAATAAATATTTTTCGAACATCGGCCACAAACTAGCGGAAGTGTGCAAACAAAAACAAGCTGGTACAGCATACCCGACGCACAAGAAAAGAAAAATCACACAAACAGCACATTTCCCGGAATCTGACGAAAATGAAATCCGCGATATAATCGCCAAATTAAAAAATAACAAGGCTCCAGGATTTGACCAAATCACCAACAACCTCCTAAAAGACGTGGTAGAATTTATAACCCCAACACTGGTAAGACTCACCAACGAAATGCTCACTAATGGAAAGTACCCAGAGTATTTAAAAACTACAACAGTTATTCCCATATACAAAAGCGGAGACGCTACAAAACCAGAAAACTACCGGCCAATATCCCAGCTGTCAGCTCTGAACAGAATCACCGAAACAATAATAAAAAGGAGATTAGACACACACATACAGGGAAATAACTTAATAGGCGAACATCAATACGCATTCCAGAAAAAGTCAGGTACAACATCGGCGGTGCTTGACCTCGTAACACACGTCACAAAAAAAGCTGATAAAAAGAACAAGGTGGTCTTGCTGTTTATTGATATGTGGAAGGCGTTCGACACGGTAAGCAAAGACAGAATCCTGGAAAAACTGAAAAACTTTGATATAACGAAAGAAAACCTGGAACTCATAAAAACCTATATAGAGGAGCGACCACAAAAAGTTAAAGTAGCAGGATTGGAAAGTGACGTGGAATTCCCAAAATATGGACTGCCACAAGGGTCAAACATATCACCGACACTCTATATATTGTACACAGACGACATTAGCGATATGCAACTAAACGGTAGACTTTTCGTATTTGCAGACGATATATGCATATCGTATGCGGGACGAGATATGAAAACACTACAAGACGAACTGGATGAGGACATGAAGAAACTGGAAACATGGAGCACCCACAACTACCTTACCATAAATGAAGAGAAAACTAACTTCATGATACTCAACAACAATAGAAACCCCATTGCACTTAACATCCATTTGAACGGCCATCAAATTAAGCAAATAATGCAAACAAAATATCTTGGTCTAACGATCACAGACAATATGAAGTGGGACGCCCACATAAACAAAATACGGAACAGAAACGCACTTGCCCTAGCACAATTCCGGAAGATCAGAAACCTTATACCAAAATCAACCAGAAAGGCCATCTATCACGCCATGTTCCTGCCAAGCATAAATTACTTAGGAACGATCTGGGGTACAACAACACAGAAGAACTTAAACATACTACAGACGCAACAAAACAAAGCCATCAAGATACTATATAACTTCGATTATACAACGCCAACGAGTATTCTATACAAACAAACGGGAGAAATGACGATACGTGAGACACTACAGATGAACGACACAATATTGATTCACAAAATACAAAACAAACTAGTCAAAACAGACATGACACTAAGTACCAACTATGACATCCACAGCGTCAACACAAGACAACGTCACAAAATACGCACCCACAGAGTAAGAACAGCAAAAAACAGGATGAACATTACAACCAAATCAATTCGCACTTATAACGACATGGAAGATAAGGACAAAAAACTAAACAACAAACAATTTAAGCAAAGAGTCCGAACCATTCTACTAGAGATGAGGACCTGAAGACAACCTAGACATTAAAGACAACCAGACACCTTCAATACCGCTAGCCCGAGGACGATATTCTCATCACTCGAGGTGACGACAGAGGGAGCAACGAGGAAGATGTGATACAATGTTTTTTTTTATACTATGTATTCATTATCCCAAAATGCTTTATAGTAGAACGAATAAAGTTATTATTATTATTATTATTATTAAAATAGCAGAGTTACGCTAATATTTTAAGTTAGCTTAGATTTACTTAACCTCGTTGTCATGGAAACAAAAACAAATAACAGACGTGTAGTTATTGCTGTCAACAGACATAATATAGCTAACCAACATTTGTAATCTCTGTTAACGATGAATTTTAATTATACTAAAGAGGAACTGATAAATATTATTTACATCTATGGAGAAGCCGGCAAAAACGCTCTACTGGCCTCAAGAATTTACGCTCAGCGATATCCCGAAAGACGGCATCCCGATGCAAGAACAATTAATAGAGTTCGGGAACGTTTTGAATCAACAGGTACTATTACTTACAAAAAAAGAAAAAGAACAAAAGCGGCGACACATGAAGAGAATGAATTTCTGGTAGTTGCTAGTGTGGTAGAAAATCCATACTCAAGCACTAGACAAATAAGAAATCAAGGAATAACCCAATCATCTGTGTCCAGAATAATACGGCGACACAAGTATCATCCATATCATGTGCAACATGTACAGGAATTGAGCGAAAACGATTTAGAAAAGAGATTAAATTTTTGTAATTGGGCATCTGCTAAAATTCAACAACAAGCAATTTTTTTTGACTTTGTTCTTTTTACTGATGAAGCTACGTTTCATAAAAATGCGTATGTTAACCAACATAACTTCCATTTTTATGCAACAGAAAATCCTCGCGTTATCAGGCCTTTGGACCATCAACATAGATGGTCACTCAATGTATGGGGTGGAATAGTAGGTACCAATTTGCTAGGGCCTTACTTTTTTGAGGGTTCCGTAAATGGTCAAAGGTACTTACATTTTCTTAACAACCATCTACATGAATATTTAGATGATTTGCCGCTTAATATTCGCCAACACTTAATTTTCCATCACGACGGAGCCCCACCCCACTTTAGTCTGAACGTAAGACAATTTTTGAACAACCAATACCCCAACAAATGGATTGGAAGACATTTTCTTTAAATTCCAAATATCACGAAAACGGGTACAAATATGTATATGCCACACTTAATATAAATTAAAGGCAACTTAATGGGAAATGCAACCAGCAAATAATATACAGGGCGTTCCATTTAAAAAACTCAAGAAAAAGCCATTTGAAAAATATCAAAATTGATTAGGTGCTAGGAACACCCTGTATAGCGCATCAAATTTCTTTGGGCACTATCACCTCCCTATTAGTATTGGTTATTTTCTGACAAAGTTGTAAGAAAATATCTGCAAAAATGACGCTATTACGTAGTTTTCGGAAAAGGCATGCAACGGCCATTTTTTTAATAAAAAATTGAATATTGCAGAAACTATTAGCTTTACGTCAATATCACCTGATACAATTAGTAAGACAATTTTCTTCGCAATCATAATATGTTATAATATATAGGGCATTCCATTTAAAAAAGTTAATTTATTCTCTGCAACACCCAGTATAAATGAAAATAATTTTACGTTGTAAAAAATGATATGCCAAACAACTTTTGTATTAAATATTTTTTTCCATCTCTAAAGATAATTGTTATATCTACCACCGCGACTCTAGTGACTCACCCTGTATATATATATATATATATATATATATATACATATATATATATATATATATATATACATATATATATATATATATAAACTGACTTTCTCCCTAGGTACATGTTCTTTGTCTTGTGTTTGCATGTTATAACATAGAGGCAGACAATACAGAATGTAGCCTATTGTTGACATAAAACTCTCATGATCCTCATGTGAGAGTTTTTCAGCCAATTAACCTTTGTTTTTGAACCTTTGTTTGAACCTTGTTAACCTTTTTGTATATTAATTTTGTTAATACCTAAGTCTAGTTCAATAAAAATTCTTAATAACAAATTGACTAACAATAAAAAGGCGATTATTTAAAAATGTACTAGTAAACCATAAAAATGACTAAACATATAGAAAGAAAAATTGACAAATTTAAACAGTTTACCATGAGTACCTGACTAATTCAACAAATAATTTTGTTCTGCTCTCAACAGTTTTCAATATGAATCAATTTGTGTTAGTTCTCTAAACGCGGCAATACACTCACAGACACTGATACGTCAACAATCAATCGTGTGCAACGCATCATATTTCATCAAGGATTCGTTTAATTATGATTCGAGATCGTACGTTAATTGTTCAACGGTGCAATTAATCAGTGCCGTGGATCCACAAGTCACAGCGGGTACCTTCTTAATATCAGTTGAACAGCGTTCACTCGGACGCGGTACTTACGACTGCCTCCGTCGGAGGAATCACGTTTTTCGGCACTTTTCATGTGAACACGTGATGAAAGCGATATCTAATTCGAGCGGCTTATAAATTTATAAATATTTCACAATGTGCGAGTGTTTCACAAGAGAAAATTAGATTTTTACCAAAATACAAATACATGCTTAGTGACAATTGGAATTTAATCCAAGTATCTGACAATATACCATGATTAGTATATTGTTCGAGCTTATTCAATAAATTAGCTTTTAGCCAGTGTTGTTTGTTGTATTGTATATTTGTATATTGTAACCTGGTCATTACTCCATGATTTATTTTTGGTTGAAATGTGTGTGTCTTGTATAACCTCTATGTCTACATATTACATTAAATTACATTATCAATCTTGAATTTTCAATATTACTTTTCTTAATTTGTTTAACATTATGTTGTTTTGATTGCTTTTTTTTTTGTTTTCTTTTCATGGTGTATATGGTCTATATTGTGTAGTTAGGCAATCTGGTCAGGTTCTCACTGTTGATGTTTGATTCATTCAAATATATGAATGTTTTGATTTTGCATTTGTCCCAATTTCTGAATCTGAAGATGCACAGCTTTATCAAAACATAAATTGCTTTTTTCGCCATTTCATAAATAATGTTTTCAGCTTTTTGTTGTTTGTAATACTCGAATTATGAGTATCCAAACCTCGCATATTGCGAAATATTCAAATTGGCATGATTTGAAATGTAAAAACGGAGCGCTTATCTGATCATTGGTTTGTGCCGCTGTCTGAAGTCTGTCACAGTCCAATTTAATTATGAACTGAATGATGCTGATGTTGAAAATTGGTGGTTATAAAACTACCAAAGGGTAAAAGTTTCACACCGCTAAAAAACTTAAAAAATCTTCAAATCCAATCATGTGGGATAACATTTGAAAGGGGTCTTCTTAAAAATCACAAAACTATGTTTTTTAAATCATATGTTACGCAGTTTTCGACATTTTTCCATAAACTCAAAAACCCATTTAAAACCCAGTAAAAAAGTAGTGGTATTAGTAGTGGTATTAAAAAGTAGTGGTATTACAATGTTTCCAATAGTGTTAGTTTTTGAAAACTAAATAATACTATAATGATAACTAATAACATTAAATACACTAGCAAACTAATACACTAAATATAAAAACAGCCTCTAATTGCCACAAAACTCCGTTCTAACATCAGGCATTGAGTATTGATTTGATATCCATGACAAATGTTATTCAAATTTTACTTTCAAGCATATACTGGGTGCAAGAATGAGGCTACATTTTGATTTTTGTGGCCAAAATTTGCATTCTGTGATTTGTACCAGCTACATCCACAGGAATAAATTAGAACCAAATAAATCAAATCTTGTCTACACTTTTCATTCTTTATGTGCGTAATTTTCCTGCAATCCAAAATTTTTGGTCGCAAATGGTTTTACGATTATTTAAGTGGTGTGCGGGCGCCCCCATCCAACAACCAAAAACGCAATACCCCTGACGTGATATGCTATAATTAGACAAGCAAAGTTATCATTATTAACCTAATTTTCTTTTTCTTGAAAATGTTCTTACGTAAGGTTATAAAATTTGAATATTGCCATTAAAACAATTAAGAATTAAGCCATTTTAAAATAATTATCGATGAAGTTGTAAGTAAAAAAGAATTGAAGGTCGAAAATGTAAATTAATATAAAAATGTGTATTTTGATAATTAAAAAGCAACGTCTCGGAGGGTTTTTTTTTAAATAACAAACCCGTTTCAGCGATTTTGTCATGTTTCCTAACTTTCACTCAAGCTAAACAATAGGAAGAAAGATATTGACAAAGAACGATTTCGAAAAATGGGCAAAATCAGGTGTAACATCATCATGCTTGCTCTTGGTCTGACGACAATGAAGGTTTGATTGAAATTGATCGATTTTAATTTTCTACAATAAATGATCTATTCATCTTCTGCATAGAGATGTTTCAAAATCTCTGCTTTAGAATACATTGGCCGGACACCACGTGACACCATCTTCTTATTTTGAAGCAACTCTACGAGTAACCGGTTTTACGGCACACGGCTGAAAAACGTCAACAACAAGTAGCAATAATCACATTTTATATATTATAGAGGAATAACAATTCGCGTTTCCAAAATGTAGAGGTTTAATGTGGCAACATATTTAATGCTAAAGGAATTAATAAACATGTAGCTAAAAGTTGGCGGTTCTCGATATGTGAAAACTGAGTTTATATATCAATAACTGCCTTGTATTTTATGGGATTTTTTCCCAAGAACTAGTATCCCTTATATCCTAGTGTACATTTGAATACAAGTTTTGTTGTATTTCCGCAAAAAGGCGATGTGGGTGTAAGCAACTTCTTAACCTTTTCTTAACAATGCACAGACTATATTTTTTGTACAGAATTAAGGTCTAGTAATTTCCTAATTGACAGTAAATAACCAATTCGGTCATCTTTGACCGTGAATAACTCGCACCACACACGATATTGATAGGACCTTTACGTACGCCACTTATTACGGTGGCATATTTATTTTATTCATCTTCAATAAATATTGTGTCAGCAGCACGTGTAAGGAGATACAAATACCTCTTCACTTATGTGAAAAAGCAAGAAAAGCAAGTGAGAAAGTATGGATACTTTCTTAATCAGTTAATTCCACCTTGCACTATGGATAATTTAGGCACCTATACAGGGTGTCTCACGGAACTGGTACATTAGAAGGTGCTTATGTTCTACTATTTCTGGAAACTTGAAATTTTTGAATTAGAATTTACTCGATCTGAGCTCTTCACCTAAAATATTTTCAAGTTAACTGTCACGTCCGGAAGTCGGTATCAACTTTGTTATTTTAAAATGAATGATATACTTTTTATTTTCTTTTTGGTTTCTACATATCAAAATACATCATTTTTGATAGGGTTTCCCTATACCTAAATATCACCATTTTTTAGTTTTTTGATTTTACTAATTTTTTAGTGATTTTCGCGGTTTCGTTTAAAATTAAATATCTCGATTATTATTAAAATTAGAAGTTTTATGATTGGTGGTCCAAAACTAGAAAGATAACCAAATAAGACGATGTTTAGTTCATAATGACATCTTATACAGGATGTTCAAAATTTACAACACAATAATTGAATTTTCAACCGTAAAAAACTTTTTTTTCAAATGGGACACCCTGTATGCCGATACGCCATTCGATAGGAAATATTATTCTCTATCAATCAATAGCTGGGTTCCCTATATCTATCTTTAATAGTTTTTGAGATATTGTCACTTTTTTTTTAAATCCATTTTGAATACTCTTGGGTTGAATAAGCATGCCTTCATATTGTGGCAGAGAAGGTATTATTTCATTATCGATAACCTTTCACAACATCATTTTTATAAATTGGCATTTCTAAGTGCAGTATTTAAATAATAAAATGTATTTGAATAACGATATTTTCATACTTTTTATGTCATTTTTGGCACATTTGCAGTGCTAGGGATTTATCGTGTACGCCCGATAGTGGTCGCTGCTAATGCACTGCTACCTTAATTTTGATAGATCTTTACATTTGACAGATATGTTTGTTTGTTTGTACTGTTGTGGTTGTCACTCTGGCGGTGACCACCAAGCTCACCAGATTTAACACCATTAGACTTTTGTTTCTGGGGTCATGTGAAAACTCAGGTCTATTCCACACCAGTTAATAATCGAGAAGAATCGACAAACAGAGTAGTAGCCATTACTGGATTTCAGCGACAAGAAATCCGAAGAGCGACGATGACAGAAGTACAGCGAAGCGTTTTAAAATGTTTGGAGCAGAACGGGCAGCATTTCGAACAAAATAATTAAGTTTTAATTTAATTTAGACATCCCAAAGATATTATGTTAGTTTTAACAAACCTTTTCAATGTTTTTCTGTTTTCCTGCTGTTACAAAGTTGTTACATTCTCTATAAATAAAGAATAAATCGGTTTGTATTTAGTTTGCATTCTTTTATACTGACAATAACTCAAAAACTGTTAAAGATAGATATAGGGAACCCTAATATTGATTGCTAGAGAATAAGATTTTCTATCGAATGGCGTATCGGTATACAGTGTTCCATTTGAAAAAAAATAGTTTTTTACGTTTGAAAATTCAATTATTGTGTTGTAAATTTTGAACACCCCTGTATAAGATACCATGATGAACTAAACATCGTCTCATTTGGTTATGTTTCTAGTTTTGGACCACCAATCATGAAATTTCTAGTTTCAATAATAACCTAGATATTCAATTTCAAACGTAACCACGAAAATCACCAAAAAATTAGTCAAATCAAAAAAAAACCTAAGAAATGGTGATATTTAGGTATAGGGAAACCTTATCGAAAATGATGTATTGTGCTATGTAGAAACCGAACGTAAAATAAAAAGTATATCATTCCATTTAAAATAACAAAGTTGATACCTACTTCCGGTGACCGGACGTGACAGTTAACTTGAGAATATTTTAGCTGAAGAGCTCAGATCGAGTAAATTATAATTCCAAAATTTCAAGTTTCCAGAAATTGTAGAACATGAGAAACTTCTAATGTACCAGTTCCGTGAGACAGCCTGTTTATCATTGCGCAAATTATAATACCACCTACTTTGAGTTTTAATTGCTACCATAAATCTTATGTAAAACTCATGAAAACCCAGAATTTACGCCTTGTATGTGCAATAGTTTCTTTCTACCATTATTTTTTCTCCACGTCTATTGTAATTTATTTCAGACAAAATTACCGGTCACTGTGTAGATGATTATTCTTCGTATTTGAAAATTAAATTGTGGAGACAAACAGGTGTTTCTGTTGAATCGACATGATTCAACAAACACTACCAATATTCAGTGAACTATGCCATGCCCACGTACAACGCAGGTGTCCCCACTACTTACTAAAAACCACAAAAGCATATCATGCTCAAAACCAATCTTTCAAAAGCAATCCACCAACACACTTTACCCTTTGAAAGTAAAGATACCACCAGGTGCTACGAATCGTACAAACGACCTGTAGTATTGTTCTCATAAATTACCCAAAATTGGACGATAAAGCCGCTTGTTTTACTTTAATAGGTACTTGCCAAATAATATTCGGTTTAAGTGAATATAAAGCGGCGCGGCCTGTAATTACTCGGCTTGTTCTGAAAAAATTAAATTTCCGAAAACTGATCTCCGATACCTTAGACGACTTATAAGTAAGTTGAGTACAAATTGAGCCGAATAGGGCGTACTAAAAGGCTTGTAATTTCCGTTTAATAGACTTGATCCATTTGGCGAGTGGCGAGATTCGTTTAACAAAATTTGCGGTTACCGCAAAGAAACATCAACTACCATCTATATAGATGTTAAAGGAGTAGGTAGGCTTAGTAGTATATGGAAAAATGCTTTATGGTAGAAGAATTGCTCTGCCTGATCGATATCAGTATAGTAATTGATTAAAACAATCCGTTGAATGGTTCGTGAGTTGATGCCAAATCAATTAAATTTCCTCTAACATATTACTGTTGTTCGTATTAAGGTGCCGTCAAGAAAGGAAATGCAATCATAATTTTCAACCGTCTTTTACACCTGAACATTTAAGTTTTCGCATTAAAACAGTAGGTTTGAGTGAACCTTTGTTAACAATAATAAAAATGACCGGCTCAATTCTGTGAAGTATGGAAGACAAATTAATGAATAGTGGTGGTTTTCAGTGAATCGAAATTAGGTAATTTAATGTAGGTAATGTAGGTAATGTAATGTAGGTACATTAAGCCTAAAACTGTTCATAATATCCGTCCCCGATTCGACAGAATTGAGCTGGGTATTTTTTTGATTATTTTCAAAGGTTTAAAGTTTACTCTAACGTACCGTTTGAATGCAAATACTAGAATAATCAGGTGTCGGTACACCAAATTCAGAGATATGAAGTATATTTGATGCGTATTCCCGTTTTAAACGCAGCTTTAAGCCGAACCTTAGGCCGTTTGCACACGCACCGGCAAAACAGGATGCGATTCCGGTTCCGGCGCCGGATGCGGCGACGCACGGTGGTCGACTCTGCTTCGCTAGCAGGACAAAAATGAAAAAGGAACTTACGCTTTAGTAATTCAAACTGCACTAAATATTAAGAGAAATAGTCAAAGATCAGTCTATTAACAAGTTTGTCTTCAAAATTTCAAATGCACGGGAGTGGCACCATCACAAGCTGAACTTTACGCTCAGTGGCAAAAGTGCATAACCATTCGCAAATTCATCTATATCAGTGTGAGCGCATGTTTACGTTAATTTTTGTCAATTATTTTGAATAACTACAATGGAGGAGACATGTGGTGGTGCGTACTACATTCTGGAAACTGTACTGACGTAATAACTTGAGGTTTTTTTGCGCTTTATAAAATTAACTTTCACCATATGGTTATAAAAAAAGTACGACGGAGTACGACTGGATTTAGTGTTCTATTGCTGAGTTTCGCCGTTATATTTTTAGGATTTGTTGAAGTTACGTGCCACTTTTTGCCTGAACTGTTTTTTTGTTGTTGAAGATAGCCTCATCATCCCGTCATCTGGAGAGCTTCTACAAACACAGATACATGTGTTTTTCTTTGCTATATGACGTCAGAAAAAGACGTCAGAGGTTCAGGAAAATATGGCAAAACATGGTCTAATGGCCTACCTGACGTATTTTATGGTATCAATTATAATTTCCGGAACATACCGGAAGTAGTCAAAACTGCATTCGGATTGGGAATCTCAAACGAGAACCTAGGTCGTGTGTGGTATCATTGCATAGATATTTTAAATAGAAACAATTTGTATTTGAAGAAAAACTTTCTAAACCCTACGGTTCACAAAAGAACCCATAATATAATTATGTTGTCGGTATAAGCTGGGATCAGAAGAACAATCCACGGACTCATGTTTTATTTTGTTAGTAGTGAAGAGACGTGATAGAATGTCGATAGCTAAAGATTTAGCGCGTCAGATGACAAAACCTTAAAGCGAACAAGTCACCTTTGGACAGTCACCTGTCCAACAAAGGATAGCCCGATATCATATATGGATTATTTCGTAAACCGCATGATTTGAAAAGAAGTATTTCCGAAGTTGTTTCGTTTGAAAATATCTTTGCAATGATACCACACATGACCCATGATTTAATTTAACGTTCTGAAACTGAGTGCTGTTGCCAGAATTCGGCCGACTGTAGTGTGTGTGGTTTAATTAATGTATATATTTTCACGCCACATATTATTCGGTTTGGGTTAAAGTTAAAAAACGACTACAATGCGGTGTTGCAGCCGCAAGCTAAAACAAATAGTTATTGTTATGGTAAAGTCATCCATATGCGCCTTAGCACCTGGAGAGCGTCCACGTATACTCCTTTAAAAACCATACCATTGACAGGTACTTAAGTATATTTTGTTCTCATTTTTTGTCGTGTATTCTCAGATATAATATTATTCCAGTCACAAAGTAAAAGAGTAAAATTTTAAAATTTTCATTTATAACCACCCCATTAGAAATTTTTGTTTTGCTTTTGTTTTCGTATTTTGATAGCAATAATACTGTCATTTACTAGGTTTCAAAATTTTTAAACCAAATTTATTATTCAACCCCCTTCCAAAACCACCCCACAAGTACTTAGATTTATTTTCCTTTTTTTCGCGCATTTGTAGGAATAATTATATCACATGCACACCGTTTAAAAATTTTTAAACCAAATTTATTATTTAACCCCCTTTCAAAACCACCCCACAAATACTTTTATTTTTTCCCCTTTTTTTCCGCATTTGCAGGAATAATAGTACCACATTCACAAAGTTTCAGAATTTTAAAACAGAATTTATTTTCAACCCCCTCAAAAATCACCCCCATTGGTACTTAGATATTTTTTTCCATTTTTATTGTGTATTCCTAAGTATAATAATATCATAGTCACAAGGTTTCCGAATTTCAACACCCAAATTCATTTTGCAACACCTGCAAAAACAACCCCTTAAGGCCTAGATTTTTTGTACTATTTTTCCGGTTCTCTATCGAAGATTTTAAGTGCATTAGAAAAAAAAATATTTTTGTCCGGCTAAAAGTGCAAAATCGACCACTGTGCGGCTGTGTGCCATCTTTCATTTAAAAACATTGCATCCGGCGGCCGGAGACGGAATCGGACCCGGTTTTGCCCGTGCGTGTGCAAACAGCCTTAATGTGACCGTACAACGAGCACACAACTACCTATGAGAGAGAGGCCTATGAGTTGTCCCTGTTTTCAAGTTCGTATCCAAATTAGGGAAAGTGTAAAGACGTTTTGTGGGTCAATTTTCAGGATTTCAGACAAACAATATAAGTGTTACTTTGAGCGGGGTTTGAAGTTTTCTGGACTTTAAGTTCAGTGGCTATGACCACTATAACAAAATCACGTATTCACGAGGACGTATTTACAATAAAATCCCAAAATTTTTTTCTACTAATTTTCTTAATACCTTATTAACGCACTTCGTTTTGGGCGTTACAATAATTATAATATAGTTCTGTTACTTGTTGACGTAGAATATAACAATTACGACTAGAATAATTCAGAATAGCGGTTCGTTAACTACCAACGAGATCTAATAAAATATTCATTCGTATAATGATCGATAATTATTCGCAGTTTTTGCTTTGCGGACGAGTACTTAAAAGTTCATTAAAAGTCGAGTAGCATAGGAGGAAGCGGAACACCACACGACCACTCCGACGAAATCACATAAACCGCGCGGGACTCCATTCGATCATCATTCATTGTGCAAAAAGGCACCTGGATCAGTGAACCTACCACCGTTAAGTATTATCATTAACTGACCATTATCTATGTATATTCTGCGGCGCTGGCATAAAACCCATCCTGGCACCGCTCGAAATGATATATTATTTTCTCCCAGATAAATACATGCATAGGGTCGACAATGCGCTCGATTCGTAGCAGGTAGTAGTAGTAGTAGCAGTGGCGTATTTCTACTATGGTGCTAGGGGTGCGACACCTTAAATCCGACAGCAAATTAGAATACAATTGTTTGTCAGAAAAATGAATTCTAGTAGGTTTTGCGAACAGGCAAACTAAGAACATCTACAGAGAACGTATTTCCTCTCTAGCTAAGAGCAGGGAATGTATTGTGAGTCTGCAACCGAATTAACGGCGTGTGCTTCTCTGTTGTTGAGGCACCAAATGACGCCATTGGTCATACACAGTTAAAAAAAAATTAAACTTTATATATTTTTTAATTGTCATAAAATTTTGGAGTCAAGGATTGCTTACAATTCTGAACATCTATGTTTTTTGATAAAAAAGGTCCCTAATATGTTTTGGTTTTCTTCATTTATTTTGATATCGCAACGGCTTTGCATTTGAAGATGGCAATTGATGACTAGATCGCTATGTGTTCCATTAAAAAAAACGTAATATTGAAAAAAAGATATCGGTGACACACTAAGTTGGACACAATGTAGATTAGGTTGGATCTTATGTGGTCCAAATATTTTTTTCTTTTTAAGCGGCACATTTTAAGAATTTTAATTTTATAGTGTTAAAATAATATTTAGTTGGTACCAGCTGTTAAACTCAATTAAATTCAATTACATTTTCCTAATAATTCAAACACGGGTATATTTATTCATTTTAATCAATAGCGTACAAGAGAACGGCAACATCACGTCAAAATATTGTTAAAAAGTCCATTCGAATTATACCGGAAGGTCAGGTCACGTCAGAGAACGCCAACGTCACGTACATTCTGCTATGAATTCTATGCTATAGAATTCTTTGTTTTCATTCTTTGCTAGCTTGATATAAAACATAACAATGATTCCATTAATGTTGGATAAAGAATAGACTGCAATCGCTAAAAGGAAAATGAGCACGAAAGATGTTCATCCTACACATTATTAATCACTTTCTTACTACGTTCATGGCTTTTAGATAGGTTCACATCATAAATTCATAATAGTCGAAATCAATTTATATGGGTCAATATTAATGGTGGATTTTTTATATTAAAATTTAGGGAAATAGGTGAAATAAGCCAAATGTGCCAAAAGAATCAATTATGGACACTAACAAACTACAATCACTTGTATTTTGCGTATGAATTATGACAGTTTGTAGTATTATTTAATGAAATAACCTTTTGTATTTAATTACATGGCGCTTTCTTTTTCATGCTATAGCTTACATTTGCAAATATTAATGGTATGTTTTCCGTTTGCCATTAATGTACTGTATAGTAGGGTGGGCCGAAAAAACGTTGCGGATAAGTTGCGAATTGGGGAGAATAAAAAGAGGTAAAAATAGTTATTTATGTACCAAGGGCATTAGACGGATGTTTATGCCCCGAGGGTGACAGTTTAAAAAGGGTCTATCGGCCCTCGCGCTTTTTAGGTCACCAGAGGGTATAAACATCAAGTAATGCCCGAGGTACATACAAAATGTCCTACAACGGTTTTGTTCCTCCGTTTGAATAATATTAATAAATATTTTGACGTTATCAAGTGACATGCGTATCTACGGAGTTGAATAACAATGCAAACAATTCGGAGTTGAGTGACAATACAGACAATTACTTGTCTAACTTATAACCTTAATCGCCAATAATTGACATTAGGCGATTTCGCGTGGCTAAACGGTTCGATTTGGTTCCGGTTGGCGGTTGGATGTGGTTGACAGAACGGTTCTAAATCGTCATCATTTTTGAAACGTCAGTAACCGCTCGACGGAAAATGATCCGGTTCGATTCATAGGTTAGGTGCCCCACTTACTGTTAAATATGACAGTAATGACATACGCAGTGGTCTACCGCGCATTCCGCCAACGACATACCTATCCATTTTACCAGCATTTTACAACTTATAACCTAAAAATGACAACCCAAACGAACCGATATTTCGAACCGTCTTGCCAGGCAGGTTCAAGATTTTGACGGACCGAATCGAACCAACTGCAACCGTTACGTCATCAATCGCCATGTGAAAATGGTTGGTTCAAATAGGTAGTCGAACCGCAACCGAACCGTTCCACGCGAAATCGCCTATTGATGAGTGACAGTACAGACAACTAATTGTCAAACTTATAACCTTAATCGCCAATAATTGACATTGATGAGTGACAATACAGATAATTATTTGTCAAACTTATAACCTTAATCGCCAATAATTGACATTGACGATTTAAAATTTACAATTTGAATGACAAATATTTGATATGTTTTACATATAACCATAGCAATCTGTGGCAATCCTTTTTGACCTAGTTCGCAAAAAGAAGCTGTTTTCGTCCCGGTATCTAAGATGTAAAATGTCACTTTATGATCGTTTAGGACATAAAATAAATAAAATCGGTTTATATCTTCCGGTCGCGCACGTTCTCTAAAGTTTGGAAAGCTTTATATTTTTACAATAATTTATTATCCTACTTAACTTGTCAATATTTAAATGTCATAGCTCTAGTCGACTCATACTCGAGCCGATAATGATTAGAAAAAAATGATGGGTCAAATGGGTTAAGATCTTTCACTAGCAAAACAGTTGTCAAATCTAAGAAATTTCCACGCTTTTTGTAATTGGCTCGAGTCTCCATTCTAGCCGACCACTCTCGCCACCGCGCCACGACATTCTGTCAGGCTGCAGGTATTCCTCGTGTTTGATGTCTGTTAAAAAAATAAATTTTGGCAAACTTTAGAGCCCATGCGCGACCGGAGGATAAAAACCGATTTTAATTATTTTTTTACCCCTTGTTAGTATCCCTAATTCGCAAAACAAAAAAAAAACCATTGATGCGGACATATTCACACTTTCAGAATAGATAGATAACCTCACGGCACGTCACGTTAAAATATTCATTTCGAGACTATTCTTTTCGTGACGGTCGGTGACGTTGCGGTCGATGACTTCCGTATATAGTGTGAACGTTACCATACAAATTGCATTTAACAATATTTTGACGTGACATTTCCGTTCTCTGACGTGACGTGACGTTCCGTATACCTAGTGTGAATTGGCGGTAATAATTATTACCTTAATAACAATTGCAATCGGTAAAATTCTATAAAGATGTCAAAAGCATCGACACATTAACTTATTACTATTTGTCAAAGTGACAAGAGTCGAAAACAAATTACTACCGGTTTTGATATGCCTTTTTCGTAGAATCTGATTTGAAATCTGAAGACTTCTTAATTGGTTAAAGTTATTGAGAAAACGAAATACCAAAAAAACCAAACTAGACAGAATTCAGAATATTTGCTATCTGTTTCAGGTTCTACGAAACCACACTCACAATAACATCACTGTAATAAAAAAATAGGTTCCGGTGCAATTCCGGTCCTACTTGGATATTCCTTCTATATCTACTACTATATACTAAGCGTGACTCACACTCCTCGGAAGAAGTTTACGATAATCGGCGAATCGGGGGAATGGGGGGTCTGCTCCTCGGAGGAGCAAAAATCGGCGCCGCAGGCGCCGATTTTCCGTCTGGAATTTGATTCTACAGTGCTTAGGCTTTCGATTTTATCCAATTTCCGCCCAGTTCTCGTTATTTTTTACCTCGATTCGGCTAAATTTATGGATTATCGTTTGGGACTGTACTCGTCAGCGCGTCGCCATGGCAACCGATCGAGGTTGCTAGGCGACGGCCGTGCGCTTCGCGACGCGGTCACCAGACGGCGACACATCGTCATGTCGCAGTTGAGGTTACGCTACGAAGCAATAGATGGCGCCCCGTAACCGCACCGAACGTACGAGCATAACCACGTCGCGCGTGTAAGAGCATCCGGGCTTTTTGTCTCTCTCTTAACGCTTCGGCGATCTACCTAGGTCGACCAGCAGGCCTATTAGGCCTGCACATTCTCCTAGTGTTATACTAAAGAAAATATTTGCTTGGTAAATTCACACTGTATATTCCCCCAGTCTCTAATGTCTCGACAGCGCCACCACAAAATATGACAACCTTAATCATGATGAACTTGAGGATTTTAACCATAAAATATACAAAATAGGTTAAATGCAGTTAATGTCAGAAGAGTTGAAACATTTTGGATTAGATATGCCAGAACGGGCAAAAGGGAGAACATTTATAGGGAGACCATCATAGTATTAACAAAAAATAATAAGTAATAATGTACTGTTTCCGAGATATCACTTTCAAAAGATTAATGTGACTTATGAAAGATGACGTGGTATGAACAGAGATACGTTTCTATTACGAGTTGTTCTGAGGAAATTGAAATTAAAAGAAGCACGGTTTCATGGCTGACAAACTATTTCTGACGTAGGCACGTATCAACGAAGATAACGCGTTTATAAAAATGTCAATCAACTACAAGAGTTATTTTAGAAACTGAACAACAAATGATCATCCCTAACGTTTGTAGATATGACAAACATTGGCCACATACCCGCATAGTGTAGCAGCGCCTTTAGATTGCCAAATTTATTAAGTTAGGGTTCTTAGTTTGGCAGAATTACGGAAAACGTAAGGTAGGTATTTCATAACAAATGTTAATTTTCTGAACCTTATATCTCGGAAACGGTAAATTTTCTATGCATATTCTGTTGAAAAATTTGTAATTTCATTTCAAGGCTAAAAGAAAACCTTTGTGCCAACATTTTTACAAATTACGCACACCTATCCCGCAATACCAAGATACGCCACTGGTAGTTGCCCCAATCTTTTTCCTTCCTTTTTCGCGCTTCTCTGCGACCGACGCGTCCGTGCTACCCGCCGCTGCTGATGTTTAGCGCAGCGAAAACAATGAATATATTAGATGCCACACAGCCAGAATAAGAGCGCTAGCCGGAACAATGGCGGTATAAACAATGTGTTTGGCGAATTAAAAACATTCGCGCGCGCGAGCGCTTGCACCGAACCAAGAAAAAATATATATGTATATACTTCGTGACTGGCCGACCCGAGTCGCATTTCAGCAAATCTGACCGATTATTATATTCTCGGTGTCGCACTAAACAATGTCCTACGTGTTTGTAAATACGGGGCGCTTCGTGACGAGGAAAACTAAGTCAAAATTGTATCTATAGTTTTGTAGAATAAAAGTAACTGCAGTCTGTTGTAAATCTTTCAACTGATTTTATTTATTGCATCGCTATCAAACCAGGTTGTATAGCGGTTGCGCTGGAAAACTTTTACAAATTGCCTACAGACAATTATATAACGGATGTTCAGTAAAACTTTCATTTCTGCGTTTTCATTAATAAAATCTACATGTGTAGATATATTTTAAATCATGCAAAACTCTGAAAGCGGAAATCCTTACAATCCTTACAAATCAGGAAATTAAACTGTCTCTCTTATGGCGTGGGGTTACCTTGTAGGTCTAAACCCAAAAGTACTGGTTTTTGTTCTAGTTTAGTATTGAACTCTCCACATATTCTTTTTTTATTTCTTTCTTGGTGTGATAGTTGACACGTATTGTTACATAGTCGGGATAATTTGTTGCAACTATAACAATATAATAACTATTATCAATTTCTCGAAAAGTTCATAATTCTTGGTGTTTTAATTAAAACAAAAAAAAATATGATCACTGAAATTTGTGTATCGAATATATATATATATATATATATATATATATATATCTACCTATACCACGCCGCAGTTTAGAAGATGTGAATTTGAGCCACTAGCAAAGAACGTCTATTTTAATTAATAATGGTTATTTGGAAAGATTATTTACGGACCGCTTCCGAGAATGCATGTTATGTTTTATTGTCTTTTCGATGTGTGAGCCAACTAGAGCTAATATCACTAAACTGCTTAGAATAATTCCTCAAACTAAGTATGTCAATATTCATCGCAGCGTAATGGTTTAACAACTAAAAAAGTCCAACAAAATACCAATGAAGATCGCAGAATTACCGGAGGTGCGGTTCACAAGAGAATTCACTGGTTTTTTTTAATTGAGAAATCACCGTACAACCGTTAGATATACAGGATGAGTCACAAGAGTAGCGGTTGTCGATATTGTAATAGAACAAAATATTCTATACCTACAAATGTAGCTTCTCCCATCTTTTGCTATAACGAAAAGTTATTTTGATTTATACACGATGTTGCATTTACGCGTGAAGGAAAAAATAATATTGTTTTTGTTATAGTTACTTATACCTGAGTAAAATAAATAGTTTCTGAGATATTCTATATTGTTTGTCAAAATGGCAATTGCAGGCCTTTTTTTTTTAAACTACGTAAGTAATGTATTTTTGCAGAAATTTTGTCCTAAAAATTATGCCAGATAATAACTAGGACCATAGGTGATCGTAGCATGCAGTCGTCTTTTAACATTTTCCTGATAATGGCTTTTACTAGAGATTTGTAAATGTAACACTCGGTATATTATTTGCTAACTGAAATGTCCCTTCTTCTTTTTTATTTCTATTCAGTATGCCGTATACCTATTTTTACTAGTTTTTCTGATATTTGAAATTGAAATACATTAATACTTTAAAGTCAACAAATTTTCATGATCGTTAACGTTTACTTTAACGTTTACTTTAAGTTTACATTACTAGTAATTTGAAGATTTTTGGTCCCATGGTCGTTTCCCATATGAGTGCAAAGGAGGCAAAATATATTTAAAAATGTCATATAGAGAGCAATATTAATATTATTTTTGTTAAATTGCAAATCCTTTCACAAAAACTGGTAACATTCGGTGTATGATATAGTATATAGTCATCACAATATGATATAGTAGTTATAAATTGTATCGAAGTAAAGAGTTATCACAGCCAATACCAAGGCTGTTCCATTTAAAGAACTCATGAAAACGTAAATTGAAAATGATAAAATGATTTCGTATAAATTGCTTTGAAGTGCACTTTTTCCATATTGTTTTTGACTCGTTTTATTCCTTGGTGCTTTTCGAATAATTATTATAATTATTTTCATTTATATGTATTTTTGTAGAATGCAAATCAAATAGCTGCACTGTGATATAAATCTTCGAACTGATTTTATTTATCGGTAGACACACAAGCGCGATTAGCAGAACTTTCTGTGTTAAGGATTGGTATTATTAGATGTAAGATGTACCGTAACTGTGGAGCTATGGAGTTAATGCGTGCAATTACTGTCAAGATGTCAAGACTAGGTTACCACCTTGCTGAAAAAGTCATGAAGGTTAATTTTTCACCAAACATTTATAAAAGACTTCCTGTTAAATAAAATTGTCGCAACTATAAAACTGTAATTGAGGCATAACATTAGAGACTTGGTGATCGCATACTCACAGGATAATAAGCAGATTAAACAACATAAACTGATACCAGGACAGTCGATGTTATCGATAATTATTTTAATAAAAAACCAGAAAATTATATCGTTTACCATCCTATTATTCGTTCATTGAATGCATCTACTTTTGTGCCTAATCTAGCATCAACGTCAGCATTAAGCAACAATGATAATAAAAGCCTGATGTAAATTAATCCATACAAATATTAATAATAAAGTTCCCTCTTCATGTGCACACGCAGAACGTATGCGCGTTTTTGTTGTTATTAAAAAGACGTTGTATAATCATTGTGGAACGCGCATCGCTATAACGGTAGTATGTACCGTCTTGCGCCCGTACAAAGTGGATCATCTTAGATCCTCCAAGATAACAGGTGAAGTGTTGTACTTGTCTATGGCTCGTGGCGTCATGGTTCGAAACAAATGGCTGGCAGAGCGAGGATAATGCCGCGCGTTACCAAGAGCTATTAAAATAATTATGATTGGTCGTCGCCCTCTCCACTCGCTAATAATTCTGCTGTTTTGACAGAGAAGCTCGTAGTGCCAACGAACATGCAAAAGAAAGCAGCACCAATTCCTCCATATACGCATATGTGTTCCACTAGCATCTTGCACAATGTCTTTTTAGGAAATATATGTGTTTGTGCCATAGCTACTCTTTCTGATTAGTTGGCACCATAGTTGACGACAAAGTGTACTAATATGTACTGGTATAAAATCTGACTGCACTGCACTTCTAACATCGCAGGATACTACTACTCCTCAGGCCAGAAATTTTAGGCAACTTAGCGCACGGCTAGCATGGTTTCAATGTAAAGAAATCATGTCCTTAGTACTTGGAGTTGATTATATTAACCACTCCAGTTGTTCGGAATCCACGTTCAGCTTAAGATCTCGTAAATCGAGATTCCAACGATTCCAGACAGAGGAGAGTTTACATCAGAACGATCCATAAGTTGTCTGGACAAGTCTATGATATGATTTAGTTACTTGACGTATTCAGTAATTAGTTTATTTTCCTTTTTGTATTTTACTGACACACAAACATAGTATCTACGAATCTACGCTTTGCCCAAAAATGTGGGCATTACTTTGGAATGACAAGAGGCAAATGTAGTAAATATGAACATAGATACAAAGTTTTAATGGCATTTACAAAATACGGAAGTAAGGTAAAAGAAAATTCAGGAAAGAGTCAATAGGTACATGAGTGTTGAAATTGTTGAATGGTGAACAGCAAAATTAGCTATGGTCTTTTGTCTTCGAGTTAAAAACTTGATATGTTGATTCTTGTAAATATTATCATTCTTTGTTAGACGAAAGTATTCGCACCCTGCTCAGTCACTTTCTTGATTAGATTTTTTTGGAATAGGTAAATAAAAAATCTGATGTGGCCAGGCACATGACCTTATATACTATATATATATATATATATATATATATATATATATATATATATATATATATATATATATATATATATATATATATATATATATATATATGTATATATACATACTATATATAAAATTAAAAAATTAAAGTCAGTATGTAAATGTCATTTTAAATAAAAAGATACATACGGAAAGTTATACGGCTGTATAACATGTAAAGAATTGAAAAAGAAATAAGTCCATATGAAACCTTTTTTTACTCAGTGAGACTTTTACTATCTGAAAAAAGTTTTGCAAGAACAAGTGCCACTCTGTATTCTTTACAATCTAGTAAACATTAACTTTTGCTATTATAAAATAACTTATTTTATAAATTAATTTGCCTGAGAAAGAGTTATTAATCTGTTTAGTTTTATTTATTTTACTTACCACATTATTCCGACACCAAAAATTTCTCTGAACTGTGATTCCGATTTTTAATACTCGCAATTGTCCATTTTAACATATCAAAATGTATGTCAAAACTAATTAACTTACCTTAACCCAGATATCAATTTGTATGTAAATATGGTTTATTCGATCAGTAGCAAAACAATTTTACAACCAGTGCTTTAGTGATGAACCAGGTATGTTGCTTTGATAGCTGCATTATAAATATTATGTACCAATGACACATTATCTGGTTTGTCACAAAAGCACTGTTGCCACTGCACGACCAAGCCTATAATCAGTGAACTGGACTGCGTTCAGGAACAACGCTCCGAGTAGATGGAGCGCGCTCTAGTTGCTCCACTTCCGTTCAGAAACACAAAAATTTCAAACAGAGCAGTTACTCCCTGACGTTCAGAAACGACAAGAGTAAACGCTCGGAGCGCGCTCGATTATACCATGTACAGACTTTTAGTAAAAGTGGACGAAAAGTGATTTATGGGTTATGTTTTCTGGTTTTAGGACAGGTGTCATCCAGGTGGTTGACCGACGATGTCAGCACCGATTAAGCCAGATTAAGCTGACGTGACAACAAATAAAACCATTATTTTAATTGTTCTTTAAATATAAGAATAAATGTTAATAATGCATAGTACTAATATCATTCTAGATAGTTTAGGAATGGTTTCTTGTGTGTGTTTTTAGCACATTTTGATTACAGATCTAAATATTGAATAAAAAGGAAGTTCAGGAACAAACTAGAAAGCAGAGTACAATTAAAGTTCTTTTTTAATTGTGATTGAAATCCCCAACATTTCCATATATCATTTTAATTTACAAAAGGGTTACACCCGATAATTCTAGGAGAACCAGAATGATGGTTTTTTATCTATTTTCGAAACACACTGTGGAGTAACTAAGTAATTTAGCACTAACCATATAACTATTTAGTATTTTATATTTTTTGTCAATAAAATATTTTTTTGCGGATACACAATTTTAAGTAAACCTTAGCAATTTGAAACGCGATTAAACCTTATAGCAAATGTATTTATTTATTGACAGTATTTTATACACAATTTTAAGTAAACCTTAGCAATTTGAAACGCGGTTAAACCTTATAGCAAATGTACTTATTTATTGACAGTATTATATAATTATTTTAATCCTACCAATTTAATTAAACATAATGACCAGGAATTAATAGAAAAACCTATGACTAGAAAATTCCACTATGATTAGTGAAATTTGAAAACATAATTTTGTCCAATAAAGTATTCATTGAATTTAACGTTAATAAAGCCCCAGCCATACGCTCTAGCACATATTTTTACTTCTTGACGGACCGATGACTGATTAATGTGTTGGAGATGACAGCTGTCAGGATTTTTACGCTCGTAAACCGTTCAGGAAACAGACATGTCAGAGCGCGATATGACAGCAAAAATAGGACAAACGCTCCGGACTAAACGCTCCAATACGCTCCATGTTCCTGAGCGCTCCCCTGTAATCTAACTGGAAGGGACGCGCGCTTTACATTAGCTGCCGAGATTTGAGGCAGGCGCAAGCAAAGAGATGATGTGGGGTATGTGTCACTGTCTGACTACTGTAGGTAGATAGCGCAATGCAATAGTGTTTTTAAATGGGGTATTCCGGTGTTTTTGAAATTGTCATTTTTTACAAAGTATGGGTGCTACTGTTTGCTACTTCACAAGTAATATATCAAACATTGTTTTAAATTAAGAGAAATCGTTGTTTGAAGTTTGAATTAGGATTGGTCTTTGTGACGTCACAAAGACCGCTCAAAGTGAGCGACTTGACAACGTTGCTATATGTAGGGTGCACGTAGTAAATTTTTGTCTTCTGTTGTGTCAACGTTTAGAATCGCTCGTTTGTTGACACCTGCTTTGGTTATTGAGGTTATATCAAACACTTGTTCAAAATGTATAAACTGCAACGCCGACATTGTTCTGTGCCGGGCTATAACAGCAGTAGAACAGTAACTTCTGATAAGATTTTCTTTACATTGCCGACTAGCGAGATGAGAGATGTTTGGCTACAAGTTTCAATGATCAAATCATCTCTCAAAAAAGGTACCTTTATTCGTTGTCAAACAACAGGGTCGCCAACCGTCAAATTGGCCGATCAGTTGTTCGAGAGCTGTCCGCTGTTGCCACCGCTACTAGGGATCGGTAATCATCGTGTATTTCCGAGGGTGGTCGGTGAATTCAAACGAAATGCACTTTTAATTGCAATTATCTTATAGAAAAACGAAATCACAAAGCTCATAGCTTAACTATATGAATCCTCATAAATTGTACAATAGGTTAAACCGAATATCTGCTTAAATTTTGACATGACCGGAATACCCTATTGAAAGCGATATCTCAAATAAAAATGTCAAACCGTCAAACCGCATACGGTACCATTACCGTATGAGATAGAAAGAGATGGCTACCCCTCATTACTGCGGGTTGCATACCAAAGGTATTTACCTCACTCATTGACCATGTCGCCTCCTTTCTAGTTATACATATGTATTTACATTTCACTGCCTAGATCAAAATAAATTGAAAATATCCCATCCAGTCAAAAATTGACAGAATGTTAGCAATGTTGTCTTGTATTTCTAATATCTATTATAGTATAGTGCAGAAAGACATTAATATTAAATATTCAGATAACAGAAAAGTAACATGGTTAATTCTTTGTTCGTATTGTATATTTCGATAATTTGGCCGGTGTGTTTACTGAGCTGGACATTTGAATCATCCTAAATGAGTGTTGTTTAAAAGGTGCTTCCTGCGGTCGTCCGACATCACTCCTAACAGAGGAAGATGTATAATTTCGTGCCGTTGAGGAACAAGTCCGGCCGACTTTAATAACACAGATTTGTAGCGTAATTTCAGTAAAAGTAAAGCACATGAGAAAATCTCGGCCACGACATTCGCATGGACTGCGTGGGCAGCCCCAATGCTGGACACGGGCACCGGAATAACATTACGCACGCAAATGAAGACCATTAAAAATTTAACCTTGCCATACTAGTGCATGTGGAACATTTACTAATTGCACCCAAGATATATTTTACAAGACACAGTTCGTGGAACGGGTCATGTTTCGTTCACAATTTATTATTACCTTCGTTGGTCTACATTATTGTACTGGTGCGCCGGTATTTGCATAAGTAATAGAGGAAGCTATCGTATGTTGAACACGTTGGGATATCCTAATATGATGTAAATTTATTATTGATCAGTGATAAGCTGATAACATAATACACCCGTTAATAAACCTTCATTTTTCATGATAATTCTATCGGACTATTTCTGAATATTTTTCGTAGAGGAATAAACAATTGACACACTAGGGTTCAGTACCTACTTAAAAAAGTGCGGTAAGAGAAAAAGCAGAACCCTTACGTCATCACTCGTTTCTCTTTCTGTCTGATAGATGAAAACTAAAACTTATAACTAGGTATATTATAATAGTGAGAATCGACAAAATGTTGAGTCTAAGCAATGCAAAATGCTATAAACTAAGAAGAAGGTAAAGTAAGTACGTAGGCTTTCACGGGCAGAATCATTTAGAAAATAAATTGCTTCCGGGTTATGCCTTGTGTCAAGATCAATTTACCAAAGAAGAGAAGTACCTACTCTCTAAAGACCATCAAAGACAAGAAGGATATCACAGTACAACCTGCAGACAAAGGAAGATGACAAAGAAAGATCTATTGGACCCAAATACGTACCGTAAAATCGTCAAGGACCCAACAGATAAGACTACTGAAGGAATTGGTTAAATCATCATCGATTTCTGAATAGGAACAAAGAAGCCTTATTCTTCTGCCCCTAGGGCACCAAGGATCTACGATTTGCCGAATATCCACAAGGATAACGTACCTTTGAGACCAATCATCAGCGCAATTGGCTACCTAAGCTATTTGTTGGGGACGCAGTGCAACTATTTGGCGTATATCATGTTCTTAATATTTGACGATATCTATCAAACCATTTTTTTTTCAAGAATATCGATTTTTTTATCGAAACATTCTGTATATAGTTTTCAGTTATAAAAAGTTCTAGCACGTACTGTGTAGACATCTACTGTTTTGGAAATAATTGTATTTTTGCATTGATTGTATTCAAATGCTAGTAACTGTCGAAAAAATTATCAAGCAAAGCTCTCTTTATTTCCTACGTGGACTCACAATAATAATTTTAAAAAAAATTTTGAAAAATATTATAACAGCTACCCGGCTTTCCTACACTCGACGTTAAAATACAATTATCTCCAAAATAGTAGGTGATTACAATAATATGTTACTGAGAAAAGTGCGTACGAGTTCAAAGCATCAAAACAGTAACCATGTGCGGATGTAAGTATAACAAAATTAATATTTTTGAGATGGGAATTGTTTTATAAATTTAGTGCAATATTTTGAACACGCATGTATACAAACTAGTTATCCTATATCTTGAAATTTATAGAACAATTCATTCTAATTAATTTGATCAAAAATCACTTGAAACAAATTTCTTATATTCATAAAATCGCAGGTTTGCTTTGCAAATTGTAATTAAAAATCAAGCTACGGGATTTGAAAAAAAGATGCAAACCAAACCAGTGTTAAATTTTATGAATTTATAGTTTGCACGAAAAGATGGAAAACTTTATTAAATAAAATTTCTAGTAGTTGAGAAATTATTTGGTTCTCAAGTTGGTGCTCTTTAGGAAAATAAAGTAATAACTAAAAACTATAAGGATTAGGGTAAGCCTACCTTACTACTTAGTACTTAGTACTTAGTACTACTACTTAGTACTGGAAACATAGTTTATTCCATTTAAAAAAATGAACTTGCCAGTGTTTTTGCGCTGCTAGTGCCATATATAACAAAACCAGTAAGACATCCTTGCATCATTTTTCTGTTTCGTTTGGAAATCACATGCATCGAATGGATAACGTTTAAAATTCGATCCTCAGGAATTGCGGTATAGTCAGCCTACATGACAAAATACAGTTGTGCCAAGTTTCTGGATGTAGTAGAAACTACAAACTTTTACATGACACTGTGTATCTTCTACAAAAATTTAGATATTGACATAATTCAAAAACCAAACTGATCAGAATAGATATGTATAGTTATGTGAGTATGCAATGTAAAAAATTTTCAAAAGTAAAGCTTACAATTTCACTGTGTGGTATTTGGGGCTAACAGTGAACGCACCAGTGAAAAACTAATTTGCAATCATATATTCCTACCAATACTTAATGTGTAGTAAATAATCTATATGTGTGCGTGGATGTGAAAAGGGACCAGTTGACCGTTTCTAGTTACGCAGATAATCGCAAATAAAGTTAAACTGGTTCAAAATACACATTTTTGTGTTATTAGCTAATTACTCTCCTTATTGTGTTTTTTATCAGATGTGTTCGTCTGAAACCCGTCTGCGGTTGGAAAAGCATGAAAAAATGCGTTTTTATTGCGAACGAAAAAGGGACCAGTTGTCGATATCACGCTACGCTCTAGCGCATTACGGTGTTGCCGCATACAGTAACAGAAACAAAGTCCGTATGATAGCATTTTATAAACTTGTTTGTATAAAATATAATTACAAAGTTATATAATATTCCGGGACAATTACTACGCTTATATTAACTTCACTTTTTGTTTGTTTGTTTGTCTGTTTGTTATGTGCAAATCTTGTTATCGATAATATTTCTACTTCCCAGTGTCCAATCAAGTTAAAATTTTGCATGTGGACAGATTTCCGATGACAATACAAGAAGCAATAATTTTTTAAAAAATATGTAAACATTCAAAATTTGAAAAAAAATTCAAAATTTGGAAAATTTGACCAAATGAGTTAAAATTTTGCTTGTGGACGGATTTCCGGTGACAATGACATGAAGCAATAAAAGAATTTGGAAAATTTTCTAAAATTTTGAAAAAAATTTTGAATTTGTACAAGTCTTGTAATCGATATTATTTCTACTTCCCAGTGTCCAACCAAGTTAAAAATTAGCTTGTGGACAGATTTCCAGTGACAATACAAGAATCAATAAAAAAAATATGGAAACGTCCAAAATTTGAAAAGAAATTCAAAATTTGGAAAATTTAACCAATTGAGTTGAAATTTTGCCTGTGGTCGGATTTCCGGTGACAATGACATGAAGCAATAAAAACATTTTGAAAAAAATTTTGAATTTGGAAAATATGTCCAATCGAGTTGAAATTTTGTATGTGGACAGATTTCCGGATTTATGTATATTTCTTATCATTAAACGTTTAAAATAATTTGATACTATCTGATTTATTTGAACTCGCAAATTTGGATTTTTAACTGACATAAGTGTTGAAATAGGATGAAAAAAGTGAAAAACAGGAAATAGGATGAAAAAAGTTGCAAATTCACGTCAATTTATTATGGTTGCCAGATTGCACTCGGTGCCATTTTGAATTATAAACATCTAACATCAGATATTTGTTTTCTTCTGAATCCGACAGTTAATTACATGTCTAGTCGCCATATTGGATCCGCCATTTTGAATTTTATACATCTGACAACAGATTTGGAATCCGTAACTTTCATAATTTAATTTTTGTATAAATTCGACACTTATCTTTGGTCGCCATTTAGATCCGCCATTTTGAATTCTAAAAATCTAAAAATAAATAAGATTTGGAATCAGAGGACCCCATAAACGCCTTACGAGAATGCTTAAGTCTTCTTAAGACTCGAGAGATGAAGCTAGGTATCTTACACTATACATATTGTAGGCCCAGGCCAATGGCGCTATAGATTAAAAAACCTATAAAACCCAAACGGAATAATGAAATAATAAATTCTACTAAAAATCTTGAAACTAATATCGAAATTGTTCCAAAAATGTTGGAGTCAACGTAACTTCCAAATATGCGGGAAATTATTAACATTTAAACTTTGCAAAAGTTTGAAGCGTCATAGCGCAAAAGTTTAATTTTTGCACCAGCAACTTAAATATTTTTTTTTCCATTTCTCTTTATGGTAATCGGCTTAAAATGTTGGAGTACCTTTGCCATAACTTATTCTATCTAAAAACACTCATAACTCAATTTCGGTCAACTGGTCCCTTTTCATATCCAGGCACACATATTTTAACAATAATTATGGTTTTTAATGGAAACTTTTTTATAATACTATTAATAAAAGCCCATTTTTATAAGAGGGCGGCGGGCCTGTTAGCTGTCATTTCGGCTAATTTGTGAGATTTAGTGTGCATAGTATTTATTTGTAAACATTTAACATTCAGAGAGGCAAATTAACATAGAATGACGTTTGTATATGCAGCAAAATCAAAATGAATTATAGATGAAGTATAATATTTAGTTTCTCGGATTTGTTTTGTTTAAGTTTATTTTTTATTACGTTGACTCTAAAAACTTGCGAGGATATGCTAATCTTTAATAAAACCATATTTTATTTCGATTTAAATGGCTGGATTTCTTACTTGCCTCGACCGCCCTGTCCCGACGATCACAGTCATTCAAAATTTGTGTTAAAAAAGTACTAATTTACAAGGTAATCATTACAATAAAGCATAACAGCACTATTTAGGTAAATCAAATTAAAATAGCCGATTTTTTATATTGTTAGTTAGACTGAATTTCAATGTAGTATATACTAATATGGGGTTGAAATGTTCGTGCGTATCCTGACCGTCGCAGTGTGCAGACATAAATTTAACACATCAGACCGCGATAACTCAACTTTTCGGTTGCCATATTAAAGCACACTTCTTTAGTCTTAAAATTATATATTATTGTTAGAATATTAGCTTATATTAAACATTATATAACCAAATGTGTGTCAGAAAATGAGTTAAAATGTCCGGACTCCATTATTTTGTTCACAATATAAGTTTCCTTGAAGCACTTACAACGTTGCTTTCTGGCAGTATGCATGAGCTTACAATCTTTTGGGCCTTTTGACTTGAAATAATCGCCCGTGTAGCTTCATATTTATTGTAATTTATAAGTAGAAACTCTGTTATTTTAATAGGCGGTCATCGGAGACTATGAATACATAATGACAATAAAGGTGGCAAACTAATTACAATATTTTATATTTCCTGAACATTTGGCGGTTGAGTTTCTTTTTGGTACGACGTTAAATTAAAACATTGACTTGAGAAAACTTCAATTGAAAATTTGAATAATCTTCATGACACATGATTTTGTGAATCGGAAGCGACTAGGCGTTTTTGATTGATTCTTCTTGTGCTAAATACAAATCCAAAGTAAATTAATACCAACTCCAGTTTACAAAGTTTGCGAAATTGAAGCCTTCCTTAGAGACATTTTTCCTAACCTCTAGGATATTGGGTTCATCTTCTCTTCATCGAAGAAAAAAAAGTTTTTACATTAATTGACATGTAGCAATATAAACTCCATGTTTGAAATGATGAAAATATGATTTATAGAAATTTATTTCTCTTGTAATGGTCGATTTGTTTAATGCGTTGTTCGTTCTTCATGGGCAAAGAAATAAATACCTACATATTTACAAAAATCGGAAATCGCATAACTAATTACTGCTCAAATATAAGATTCCCACTGCATATGTAGTGAGTGTATTACTTGCTGTTGCGTATTTAATGAAAATCAGAATATATTATATTATATACACGTTTAGGTTATATTTATTGTACGACATTCCTTGACTCGCGTCTCATTAAATACTCATAGCAATGCATTAATTTATTGGAATATAGGTAGGTACTATTTATGCAGTACTTAACTGTTTTAAATGGAGAAAATACTAAACGCACGTATTTATATGTAAATTTAATGCTCAAAATACTTCGCACCTCATATTCAGTTCGTTTCCCGAGTTTGTGATGCAATCAATGATTTTGTCTGTACTCACAAATACAAGAACAGATGTACCTACAGAGAGCGGCTAAAGTATTGAAACAATGATTGAAAGTGTGAAATTGAAACGTCATCCATAAAATTGTTCTCAATCCTATATTTGATCCAACAATTAATATGTAATAAGTAGATGCAAACATGAAATCGGATAATTCCAAATGCAAAGCAAAAACAAAATAAAAAAAAAATTGCCTAAAGTCTACTATTACCTTAGTATCTCTAGAAATCAGATGCGGAAGAAAATTAACCTGTCATATGTATAATATACTGTTCCTGGTATAGAGATATATATAATAATACATACAAGCTAGTAACACACACATGCTAATAATACAAATAAAAACTAATTTCCTCCTGAAAAAAGAATAATAAATTCAACCTTATTTCAACCTGGTGCTAAAATATCTTTGGAGCAATTGTCGGATTGCTTATTGCTGGCTGGTAGTTGTGGAGAAAAAAATCGTTGGGAACAAACCGATACCAATGGCCGACGTTTCATTTTTCTTTTTATTCTACTGGCCGAGAACTATTTATTTTATTTCGCTGGATTGTTCCTCGGGTACAGTTAACCGGTAAAAAAAGCACGGCTTGTTCTGAAACCGAATACTTTTGCGAAGGTCTATTTACAGTTGATTGACTTCTTAGGTTTCTCAGTATTTACAGGAAGCTGATACGAATAAACAAAAACACCTTTGTTTCCGGATAATTATGAGATTAGCTTTATTTTAAACTGTTATAAAAGTAACTGATTGTATAAACGAAATTGAACGGAATTTAAAAGGAATTTAGCTTTGTGATACACTATAGTTTATTACAAATTGTGTAATGAGAAATCCTATTTTCGGATAAAAGAGCCCAAAAATGTGTTCTTAGTTCCACCTTTTTATTCATTCCAATATTTCTCCAATTATACACATACTCAAATTTTACATTTAATTCACAAACTAAAAAAGCATATTTATCATCAAGATTTTTGTTTGCGCTATCAACAGCTTAATTTTGCAACATCAAATTTAAATCATAATGCAGTACTGTACACTGGTAAAAATATAGGACGAGTTCTATTTCTTTAACGGCATCTTATAGGGAAGGTTAAAAGTGTATTTTGGCAAAAACAATACACACATAAATGCACACAAATTGTTTGGTTATGTTGCTAAAAGTGGATTCTTATTCGCATCGGTGTTTTGTGTGTACGAGTATTTTAAACTGTTATTTTGAAATGTTGTGGTCACGAGGGGTAGTGTTTCTATTGCTAGCAGAGTAAATACAGTGGTACCTGGCTCCTGTGACTGAGGATAAAATATGGCGCACAATAAAATCCTTAAAACAAAACAACACAATGGACTTCCATCTCCTCAACACCAAATTACTGCAGAAAAGTGCACAATACATCAGTGCCCCACTTGCACACGTCATCAATGCCTGTTTCCAGGACGCAATAGTACCAGACCTGATGAAGATGGCAAAAATAATCCCCATTCTCAAAAAGGGCGACCCATCAAACTGCACTAACTACAGGCAAATATCGATATTGCCTGCATTTTCTAAAGTACTCGTCCATCATGATCTCAAGGCTGTCTTCGTTCTTGGAGAGAAACAAGATCCTAAGTGACAGGCAGTTTGGTTTTCAGAAGGGAAGGAGTTCAGTAGATGCAATCCGATGCCTACTAGACTATGTATGGGACTCCATGGAGCGAGGCGAGTGGACGGAGGCCGTCCTTTGTGACCTCCCCAAAGCGTTTGACACCATCAACCACGAGGCTCTTCTGGGGAAGCTGGAGAGATATGGAGTGAGGGGCCAACCACTGCGGCTGTTCGAATCCCACTTCACAAACCGTAGGCAGGCCGTCCAAGTAAACGACGAAGTGAGCTCGTTTCTACCAACGTGCACCGGTGTGGCTCAGGGATCACTGGTGGGACCCCTCATGTTCAGCCTTTTCATAAACGACCTACCCGATTCCATCCAAAGCGAGTGTGTGCTTTTTGCCGACGACACCACCCTACTCGTAAGAAACTCCAATTATAACTCACTCGCTGAAGATTCAGCATTGGTTCTGAATCGGTGAACTGGTTTAGAGATAATGGACTAACCGTCAACGAAGACAAAACAGCACGAATTCACTTCACCACCAAAAGGAACACCGAAATCTTGACACTCGCTTGACATGGAAAGATCAGACTGATACCCTATCTTCCAAATTGTCAACTGCCATATATGCTGTACTGCGAATGCGACAGATAGTGGGAACAGATGCAGCTCTTCTTGCCTACCACGCATTCTTCCATAGTATAGTGAGCTATGGCATAAGGCTATGGGGCAACTCACCACACGCAGAAGACATCTTCATCCTACAAACAAGATCGGTGAGAGCAGTGGCCCAGGTGTCGGGAACTACCCACTGCAAACCATTGTTCCGCAGCCTCCACATAATGACCTTACCGGGCACCTACATATACCAACAACTTCTAACAGCCAAAAAAGAGTAAAATTCCCTGCCAAAGAGAGCTGAAGTGACTCACCTGAACCTACGAAGTGCCTTCCGAGTAGATATTCCACACCATCGAACCTACACGACCATGTCTCAACACCACCATCACAAACTCCTAAATCTACTTCCAAAAAGCTGGCACCAAAAACCGGATAGACTATTCCAGAGGGACCTAAAGAACCTTCTTATCGCAGAGAGCTTCTACGAACTATCAGAATTCATACAATACATGAGAGCCCAACCACCCCAATAACACTCAATGAAATATATCTGACCTTTTTGCAGTACTGTAAACGTACATTATTGTACTGTATATTCTTTATGTTGCAAAATAAACATTATTATTATTATTAAAAATTATACAAAGTAGACAACACATCCGAGAAATTACTCAAATGTCAGAGTCTTGACTAAAGTGCGCGCATAGTACGCGTGTAATAAAGATCACTATAATAACTGTTCTGAGGAAAAAGCAAACCCCGTCCAAGGAATATGTTGATGATAATAACGATTCAAGTAAAGATCTGTATAAAAACACAGTAAAGATTATGTGTGTAAAGCGGCTCTTACTAATTAATAACCTTTCTTATTTCGCATTTTAATATTTTAAGAGTAATATCTGGTCTGAATTATTCTTTTCAATTTTTACTTTATCATATATACTATATAGTATGACAAAGTATTGTAATCGTGTCACAAAAAATTGTTGCGATTTTAGCATTGTCCGCTAAATATATATGTGTGTATCCCGTGTTGTATGGCGACGATTCCAGAGAAACTACAAAAGGTATCGGGACGAAACTTCATATTTAGAAGTTTCTTGACCAAACTTACAGCTGAAAAGTTTTTTGTTCAAAATTACCCAAAGGAACTTTTAACGTTTACTCTAAGCATTTTTCAAGGATTTTGCAAATGAGCCGCCATTTCTGTAGTTTCGTCAAAATAGTTAATAAATTAAAGTAGATGAAATTTTGTATAATGTATGTCTATGATTTTTCTTTGACATAATTAATAGTTTAGCTGCATGAGCAAATACTATTTGGTCGACATCGGTCGTGTCTGCATTAATATAAAACTAGGTAGCCAGGATTTGACAGATATTTTCATTTTAATGACCGTAGGTAGTGTCAAACGCTGATGTTTTGGGAATAGAATCAAAATATCTGTCAAATCCTGGCTAACTAGTTTTATTTTAATGCAAGACAAGACTGATCTCGATAAAATAGAATCTCATGCAGCTTAACTATTAATTTTATATATAGTATGAAAAAGTCATGTGCCTGGCCACATCACATTTTCTCTTATTGGCTTAAATGGCGTACAAGCATGTCCAGAATAATTTCAGACATCAGCAAATGTTGAAAAAAGTTTTAATTGCTCGTAAAAGACGAATTTTCGATTGCTTCAAAATGACAAATTGAGTTTTCAGTTTCGTCCCTTTTACTCATTACCGGCGGTGCGAATTTTATATTTTATATTAACACTAACTATAGTTTGAAGCAGATATTGAACATATGTTGCCTGTGTAGCCATTTTAGCCTTTGGCATAGAACTGCGAACGTGTGTTGCTTGCGTTATGTAGGTTTTCTCGAAACTTTTCTCGAAACAGTCTGTACCCCTCTTAGATAGATTATCCATAGAAGTACACACAATTTTTTGGTTTGATAAACAATTACGATTTTTATAGACAAATGATGCCGATTTGTTAGACGAAAACTCGACTTTTTTGTTGAAAGTGCTCCCAAATTTGCAAACATCAATATTTCTGAATATCCATGTGTATTTCTATAGCTGTACTCGTGTATAATGACACCATTATACACATAATGACACCATTGCTCCAGATATGTTCGTTGGAGACTTGTGCCGCTAGCCGCGGGGCGCCTAAAAAAATCGACCTTCTTTCCGTGCATTGCTGAGCCGCCCTTTTGTTATAGAAACTAAATTAAAGACATGTTTTAAGGCAAGTGAAATGAGCACTCAAAATTTCACATTGGTCGATTCATTAGTAAAGTCACAAAAAAGCCACAAAGAACCATTTTATTTTTTGCTTCAGACTAGATATAACCCTTTAAGCAGACCCAATTTTTGAAACAAGGCACTCGTAATACTATTTCAGGTTTTGTTTTCGTATTATGTATTGCCTTTTGCTTCTCAGATAAACAAAAGTTCGATATTTCAGTATTTTGATACTTTATGCTTCATTATTACATTGAGTTTTTTACACTTCTTCGGTAACATTTTTGATTAAATTTAAAAGAGTTGGCAGATTTCTCATATTTCTTTTAATAATAAGCTAATAAAAATGGTTGGCGTACTCAAACTAATCTAAGATATTAATGATCAATTTATATCTGAATTCTTTAAACTAGGTACTTAAATGCGTATAGCTATCAACTGATGTCGTATTTGTAACATGAAATCTGGTAAATAGAATGTTTTTTTTTTCAACTCTATGATCCAAACAAAGGTATTTAGTTTAACACAAACACATACCAATGTCCAAAATGTCTGATTCGCTAACGCAAACATGGGAGCCATTTCTGAACCGAGAAAAATAAAAAAATAATAAAATTGGTTTTGCATTCCCAGAACACAGAAAAATTCATTAACAAAACTTTAAATTTTTCTAAAATAGTTGAGCTACCACCTCTGGACCACTTCAGATGGTTCACTTCAATGTCGCCCAGTTAGCCCATAGTTTTTACTTCATGTCTTTAAATTTAAAGGCTTGAAGCTTTTATATAAACCTACTACATAATAGATTCCTTTATCCAATAAGGATAGTTGAAAACCAGCATTACACAATTGACACAAAATAATTGTAAAAAAAACAACTTACACATCGTCAAACGTTGAGATTATGCATACATAGGTCACGAACAAACAACAACGACTCGATACAAATATATCATTCCCAGGCACCAAAGACAAACCACCAACTCGTTCAATTCGTTCAAAGTAGTACAGTGAAAAGACCACGTGGGTTTCCGTGTGTGATATTTCATTCATGTGTACCATGCGCAAACGTATTCATGGACTGTTTGAGGACGCGGCTATATTTCTAATTAATGGGCTGGCCGTTTCAGCTAATTTGACTTCCCAAATCACATGAGTAATTGGAAGAGTGGTTTTTGAAACAGGTCATTCTGGTTGTTAAGACAATGCACAGTTTGATCTTTGATGCTGTTTCCGATCTCATATGCCTGTAGAATTTTGATTTTCGAGTTTTTATTACATTTGTGGAGCAGTTTAGCGTTGTTGATCTCGAATTTGTGTCCGTTATTAATGAGGTGTTTTCCAAATTCCAATATGGTTACATCTCTACGATGTTCCTTTGTTCTAGTGCTCACATTTTGGCCGGTCTCGCCCACATAAACTGCATTGTAATCTGAACAGCAAAGTTTACACATCCCACTATTTTTAAGGAAGTCCGTTTTTATTGTTTGAAAATATAGTTTTAATTGTTGCATTGGTATTGAATGAAATATTAATGTTGTTAGTTCTAAATATAATGCTGGTTTTCAACTATCCGTAGCGCCTGAGAAGTGTCTAGAATGACACGAAACATGGAGCGACAATTTAAATAAACAAATAATAACGAAAACGCATCGAATGTTATTACTTACATAATGTTATCACGTAGAATTATTTATTGAGAGGGTATAGTGCCATTTGACATTTTTAGGTATATTTTTCTAAATGTGACGCACTGGAATTCACTGAGTAGGCTGAAATTGAACCTTTAACTTCAATATACATCTACATCTACATATCTAGAGGAAGTTTATGGATCAAGAATGGTTAGTGGTATGTATTCCTTTACTGTGATACGTGGCAGTAAATTTTCATTAAATATAGTTCTGTAAAAAGGAGTTGTGGTGTCTGGTAAACAACAGTCTACTTTGTAATAATGTTAAATTCTTCTTTAAATAGAGATGTAAATTAGATCGAACGTGCTTGGCAAAACATGCTGGTGAAAAGGAGTCATAAGGTCATTTTTCTTCGGAGTGGATCATATTTTGTTATCTTTGAAGACACTAACAACATGGTTAACGTATCGTCAGAAATTAACAACTTGGAATACCAACTTGGTACAACTCGGAATCTATTTGTTCAAAGTTGGGCAAAGTTAATCAGAAAGTTAACTTCGTTAATCATTAATCCGTTAACGAAAAAGTTAACTTCGTTAACCGATATTCCGTTAATTTGTTACAAATGTAACGGAAGTTAACGTTAACCGTTAACGAAACTTCGACGAAACTTCATATTTAGAAGTTTAATGACCAAACTCACAGCAGAAAAGGTTGATGAATGTAGCAGAAGTTAGTCAGTCCGTTAATGGTTTTGAAAGTTAACTTAAAAGTTAATTCGTTAACGAAAAATTTAACTTCGTTAATTAACGATTAGCGGATTAACGCTTTTGTGGCCAGCTTTGTATTTATTGTGTATAAATTATCTGGTATCGTACATATTATAATAGAATTTATGAATAACAAACTAAGTAGGTACTTATGATATTTGGCTATAAATGTATTCAGTTGTATAAATACCGCTTTTTTAAAGTCTTATATTCGAGGAAGTAATAATTGATTTTGGGATGTTCTACTACTAGAACACCGGCATAGTGCGGTGAGCTGTGTCTGAATGCGGCAATACTAATATTTGTTCGGTGTTTGTTACGTGGTTATTATCCGTTTACCGAAATAAGATGTTATGGCCGGCACATGGTCTGCCTACCCGATGTTACTATACAGAGGTGAACGTCGCCCACCAACATTTTTCAATAGGTGCATTAGGAGGAACCACTCCCTATAATCATAGACAAATTACGATATCCTATTGATGTAGCAATTTGGAACGATTCGGGTAGATACAGTCATTAGAGCCGCCGCTATTCTACTGTGGTGGTAAGTTCACGCAATTTACAATAGAACAGATCGCTGTCGGAGCTGTCGGAAGATATAAAAAAATTAACAGGAGGATACAATATTCAGGTAGCAGATTACATTTTTTGTGGTTTATTGTGTCGTTTTAATGTTATTATAATTTGTCAACATAGTGCGTGCCTCGTGTGTCTATAAAATAATGCTATAGACTTAAGACCTTACCTTACAACATACATAGTTTTATATAACAATTATATCAACATAATTGTTAAATTATTTTTGTGTGACTTAAAAGAACTGTAACAAAGAAAGTTGTACAACGATTCATACAGTTCAAAGTCTCAACAGAATTTTAATGTACATAAATCCAATGTTTCCTCTTAAATGTTATGTGCTATTCCCCTACAGTGAAGGGGACTAACACTTACTTTTTTTTTGTTTCATGAAAATTTGTATTTTATTCGGAAAATAAATATTTTAATCAACATTGATGAAATTAATCATTACAGCAAAAAATATGAGCATCTTTGCCTTGCCAAAATTATGTGGTTTTAGTAAAATCATTTCGTGGTCTGACCTAAGTGACAGTTATGTCAGATAGAGGCGATAACTGACAAGCGAGTTAGAAGAACCATGCAAATGATTTGTTGCTCTCTTGAATTTTTCGTGTTCGATTACTTCTTTTAGGGCCGATCTTACAAAGCACGTTATACCATGGTATAACTAAATATTGGTATAAATACCAGTATAAGTTGTTATTACTATGACAACACAAATATTTTAGCCAATGGGAGGAGTAATAGCAGTATTTATACTGGGAATAACTATTCCACTACTTATACGCACACTTGTAAGATCGACCCTAAATCAGATTGCGTTTCTTTTTGCTTGATACATTCCTCTGACGTTTTTGTTCTCAAATATAGGATCTGGAACTAATTTCAACTCAGGGGAAGGGCTGTGGTATCCAAATATACTTCGCCAAAGTCTGAAAGATCAACCTTCATATTTTCACTACTTTTTCTGCTACATTCCTTCAAAATAATGTCTTCTGTTTTTCCCGCCGTTTCATCCGAAAACATGGCCATGTTAGTTATCCTAGGTGGATTTCTAGGAAAGTTAATTCACTAATTATATAATTTAGGACGGATAATATAAAAATTACAGCTTTTATTATATATGTACATATACAGGGTTAGCCAAAATTACCACCCAAATAATTCTACAACGGTAAAAAATTTCAAAAAAAAATTCAATTAAAAGCTTTTAGACTTTAAATAATCCATCGTTCAAATATATTTTGAATATACAGGGTGTTCATTTTATTATAGAATTCGCGTAATTTCTTTTTCATCAAATGGAACACCCTGTATCTTTTTACATTTTATAATTTTAGGACTAATTCTGGACATTGTTTATTAAAATAATTTTTTTATAAAATGCATCATTTTTGAGTTTTAAGCAATTAATTAAAATTAGTCAAAATTACCGCAACACCCAAATAATTCTTCATCGGTAAAAAAATTTCAAAAAACATTAAAACAAAAGCTTTTACTTTAAACAAGCTATCGTTCAAATATATTTTTAATATACAGGGTGTTTATTTTATTATGGAAGTACGGAAAACTTTTCCCTTTTCTCATTAAACGTCCTGTACATTTTTATTTTTTAATTCTGACAATTTTTTTCAAGTAGGTTTTTATAAATTGATTCCTTTTTTAATTATCAGCAATTAATCAAAACTCCAAAACATTTATTTTAGCCGAATGGATAAATAATAACAATGTGAAGAAAAAATAACAAAACAATTAAATTAAATTTTCAAACTGCCATCCCTGAGCGGCTTGACAATGCCCCAACCTATCAACAAATTCCCGTAAACAGTTGTTTAAATGATCGACAGTAATACTCTGAACTTCGTCCACTATCCTCTGTTTCAAGGCATCAATTTTGTGCGGCCTATTGGTGTAAACCTTGGACTTTAGGTGGCCCCAAATAGAAAAATCCAGTATTTGTAAATCCGGCGACCTAGGTGGCCATTCAATGGATCCTCTCCTTCCAATCCACCTCTGCGGGAAAATTGAATTTAAATAATTCCGAACTTGGAATGCGGCGGTGCACCATCTTGTTGAAACCAAATATTATTCAGATCTTCGTTGAATATAACTAGGAGATGAGGTATTACTTCATCTAATTGCTTATAGCTAAAAAATTATGAAATTTATAAACAAATTATTCCAATAAAAAATTATTAGAATTAGTCTTAGAATTATAAAATGTAAAAATATACAGGGTATTCCATTTGAAAAAAAAGTTAACCAAATTTGCATAAAAAATGAACAGCCTGTATATTAAAAATATATTTTAATGATAGCTTGTTTAATGTCAAAAACTTTTGTTTGAATGTTTTTTGAAATTTTTTTACCGATGGAGAATTATTTGGGTGTTCCGGTAATTTTGACTAATTTTAATTAATTGCTTAAAACTCAAAAATGATGCATTTTATAAAAAAATTATTTTCATAAACAATGTCCAGAATTAGTCCTAAAATTATAAAATGTTAAAATATACAGGGTGTTCCATTTGAAAAAGAAAAATTTACGCGATTTCTATAATAAAATGAACACCCTGTATATTCAAAATATATTTGAACGATGGATTGTTTAAAGTCTAAAAACTTTTGTTTGATTTTTTTTTTGAAATTTTTTACCGTTGTAGAATTATTTGGGTGTTCCGGTAATTTTGGCTAACCCTGTATATGTACATATATAAAACACGGGGTAACAGTAAGACGTGCTTTAGTGTTACCCAGTTGGAAATATCTCATAATTACCTAGATGGCAACAAAACTGAAACAAGAATACCACTACTTACTACCACAGGGTTATTATAAATGATTGTAGTCGCAGTAGACGCTGAGAGTCAATGTCAAAATTGGCGTTTGCCGCTACATATCAACTGAATACAACTTTTAAATTGGTTGCATAACCTAATGTAAGTTTGATACTTTAAGTAAGTTTGTATAAAGCGGCAGAAATGTAGAACAATGGGCAAGGCCTACTTCGACTACAATCATTTATAATGACCCTTTAGAAATGGCAAACTAAAGATATTTGGTCTTCTCGCAATGGACCCATAGTCTGTTTTGATAATTACCATCAAATAATAACATAGTGACTACTTATTATACAGGTCGGGCTATTTTAGTCTTAACTTTTGATTATCTCGAAAAGAAATACACAAAACATCACATGTATGAAACAGGCCACAAGGACGTGTTACTAGTTGTGGTTTCCCTGGCGTTAGTGCCGAAAGACAGGTCCACATTATATATATTTTTTTAATGGAATGATCTATATTTTCGTATATTTTTAATTGTTGCAACATTTTAGTTCAAAAAGTACTAAGATAGTCAAATCTCCTGATTCTTACAGTTTATAAGTTATTTCCCTATTTATCTAAAAGTCATAATTTTAAGAAACATATTATATCTGAACTGCTAGTTCTTTCTACTATTTTTTTCGAGGTTTACGACAGTTTATGACGAAATTCTATTTAGAATGGAAGGTTTTATCAATTCCTAAACACAGAACAACTAGTTTGCTCACAGCATGTTCATAATTTTGGACTACATATATCCAACAATTTTCATTCGAAGAATACCGATTTTCTTATTGGAACACATGCATATTGTAACATTTTTAGACTGCAAATATTTTCTAAATACCAATAGTCCAATTCTATGCAAACGCTGTATACAAACTAGTTGTCCTAATTTGATAGAATTTGGTAGAACCAATAGAATTTAAACAATAATCACGTCCTTGTGGACCTCTTCATCCAAGGAAAGTTTTGTGTATGTGTTTTTCTGAATGAGTACTTTCCAATGTAATCAAGTGTTTAGATTAAAATGACCCATCATGTATACAGATAGAAAGAAAATTATTTCACCGTTGTCGGCATGCGAATTTGTTATTGAAAGACTTGTGAATTTAACTGCGGCAGTTCTGTTGTGGGGCCGTATTACTTATGGAACTTTATACTGTGTTGACATAAAAATGCATTGACAATGGTACCCTACACAATATAATTTTATTTACAAAATCTCTGCGTCTAAATCGAATGAATAGTGAATGTCATATAGAAACCATTAATTTATGGACAGTGCTCTGTATGTAGAGCATTGCTATTATTTAAGAGTACATTTACTCACACTTAGGTGACGTAGCCCGTCTTGTTGTAGAAACGTTAAGCCGTTGGTCCACTCTGGAATATCTCCGGTTGTTATTATAACAGTATACTAATTAAAGGAAACACACAAAAGGACTAGTGGGGTAGCGTTGATGCAGGGGAAAATATAGAACCGTGCGAAAACTGTTGAAGTTGAGTTAAAGTTTTCGATTTGTTTTATTAGCATCTCTCGGTGGCATGCTTGGTTTTCCAAGAAGCTAGGTCCAGTTGCCCGGCCCATTCCACAAATTTCTTAAAAACAAATGCCTTGAAATTGTCATTAGCTTTCTCCCAAAAACAAACGATGACACTGTTGACATTAATTTTCGTAATTGCAAGGGGCACAATTGGCATTTTTTAATTCGTCTAAAATTTACAGTCCAAAAGGGTAGTCGTACAGGTAGCCATATAGGTAGACGTACAGGTACACGTACAGGGACGTATTCGTGACGCTTTGCTATGACAAAAGCCACTCGTTATGCCCTATCTTGCTACAGAGTGGCATGGTTCGTTTTCCAAGTAGCAAAGTCCAGTTGCTCGATTCAATCCACAAATTTCTCAAAAATGCTCTGATCTGTTTGTCTTCCTCCCTAAAACCAACAATGACACTATTAGCAGTGATTTTAATAATTAAGTAATACAATTAACAGTTTTTAATTGCACTACATTTTTGTTTAGCGTAAAGGAATTCATATATTGAAAATTCATTAAGTTTTGTTTATAAATTACTATAAAATGGATTTACATCATTATTACAATAAAGTTAGTTATTACAAGTGAATCGAAACGTAAGGAGGTGTAAACAAGGATCAGCTAGTCTCTGTCGTGTCCAGTTCGTGTGGTCCTCGACATATCAACGTGAAGTGCGGTCGGATCCATTGCATTACGAAAAGCGAACAAAAGCGAAACAATAAGAAGTAAAAAGTGACTCGGCGGTCTAATCATGTCGCTACCTGTGAGAAAACACTTACCGAAACGGTGGCGCGGCCGCGTCTCCGCCGAGGATGAGGCGAGAGGAGGATGTGGTTGAAGGTGGTAGGCCGGATGTGGATTCAGGTAGCCCGGTTGACCGCAGCGTTACGTGGATAAAGGCGAAACTAACGCGGACTATTGTTTAGAATAATGTAGTTATATCGGTGCCCTTTGTAGTAAATTGTTATTGTCTGGGTGCTGCCACTGCTGCTGTTGCTATTGCCACAGTGGATTATCGTTGAGTAGCCATTTCGGGAGTAGATAATGGAAGCGACGGACCTGGAGGTAATCGTCAATAAATTCGGAGGAGACGTGAATGTAAAGATGAGGAAGTCGATGAAAAACGCGAGGAAGCATCTGGAATATAGATCAACGAAAGTTAAGCTATATTTTATAATACCCGAAGAGTAAAAGGAAAAATAAGAAGCACATATAATTATTAGTCTTTAAAATTGTTTGGAATCGTGGCAAATTTACTGAATGTGACTATTTAAAAAAATACCCTATCTGTTCGTACTGTACGAATGTTATTTGTTAGTCGGTAAGAGCTAAAATGTTGAAAGTTAACAAAAGTGAAATTGCTCATATTCTCATACAATCAATCATATGTAGGCACTAGTACCGGCCTAAATGAGCAAAGTCTGTTTCGTCCATCGGCTCGTCGTGGATAAAAAGAAACCAATTGGACAAACCTTGTGGTACACCCGAAGTTACAGTTGTTCCCGTAAGTCGGTGATGTCGAACCAAAACCAAAATTTAAAAATATAGAACTGATTTGTAACATTATTTAATTATTAAGTTTGCAATGAGCTTCGGTGTAGGGACAATAGTTATTACATATTAGGTTGCAGAGCAGTAACCATTTTTATTCGGGTATTCCTACATTACATCGTGGGCTGACTATAAATAGAAAGTAAATTAATTAAAAGCCGAATTTTCGTAAATACCGGGTGATTCAGTTTCGAGGCTCACCATGGGATCTCGCTTATTAGTGGACTTAGAGGCTATGTTTAAATACGGCAAAGTTTCGTATTTTTGTGCTGATCAATTATCTGAAAAGAAATTTTAGCTATCATTTTTTATTTTAAAGATATCCGCATAAAACTGAATTTTTAAGATATCGTTTTTAACTTTTTATTCAAAACCAAACGTAGCTAGACATTTGAAACACAAACATTCTAGAGCGACTTTTTAACAAGGAATGCAGTGTTATTTTTTAATTTCAAATAACGTCAAAGATGGCGGCGTTACCATGGCCAACTTTTGTTTTTCTTATGGGCGCCATGTTGAATTTTGGCATTTTCCGATAGTCGTGTTTTTTCACATTTCCGCAATGTATAACATGTTGTCATTATTTTTTAAAACAAGGGTTTAATAATAAAAAAAGATTCTTCTTTTCTCGTTGTTTGTCGTGATTATCAGGTACCCAACTGGTGCTTGGTTGCAGACCGCCGGCGCCCGACTGACCACAGTGCTTTGGATTATAAACATTCAGATTGTGAAAAAGCATATTTTTTAAGTAAATCGTCAAATTGGTCGCCATTTTCTTGAAGGCATAAAACCGAGTCAGCTTTTCGACATGTTGCAATGCTCTTCTAACTGTTCTTCCCGGAATAGCATTGAGCGCATTTGTTATTCGATCCCATAGATCCTCGATATTTCAGCGAGTATCGTGATAAATTTCGTCGCTCACAGTCCCCTATAGAAAATAGTCCAGAGGACTTAAATCAGGGGATCTAGCAGGACATTCCACCACTCCACCATTACCGATGCAGCGATTTGGAAATTTTTGATTCAAATAATTTCATACAACTGCAAAGTTTGACTTCTGCGGGGTTTGTACGGTTTCAATTTCTTTGTTCGTAATGCTCTCCAAACACGTGTTTGCGGCAATTCCAAATTAGACGCTACTTCCCGCGTAGAAATCCGAGGATCGATTGATTTTCTGTAGAACCGGTTAACTGGTTTTGATGCTTTTTTATTCACATGTGGGCTGATTCCTTAGTTTTAAACATATACGGGGAGAAAGAATTAGTAGGAATACATTTTTTGACAACAAAATATTAAAACTTGATATCTTTTAAATATTTTCGTTAATTTCATTTGACTGGGGGTTTGAGAGTAAAAGCGTTCTGTAGTAATTGTTTTTAAATATGAAAGGTGAAGGTGTAGTCAAGTTTATAAGCTATTTTGTGTAAACTCAAGGGAAAATGGGTATTACGTAAAGTCGTCAGTAATGTAGAATCAACTTAAGAAGCGAATGATAATTAATTAATCCAGGTAAGGATAGATTTTTGGAAAAAACACCATCGCATTGATTTCAACCGGGAACCCTCCATTATCCTCACCTGGATTAATTATCATCTTCTTCTTTAGTTGATGTTATTTTGTATAATTTTCGTTAATTTCTAAAAAATTAACATTATTTTTTAATGTTCATGGTACTTTGTAAATAGAGTTTTTAGGTTTCAAAATTTCAAATGAAAAATGTTTGATAAAAAGTCCTTCATGAATTTTTAGTTATTTTGTTAACTCCGAACTTGTGTTCGCATACGCACGCATAGATAAATGCAAAATGTTGATGTGAGTCATCAATTATATCAAAAATAAACCTTTATGAAAGGTCCAAACGTGCAGAACTTGTAACATTTCCACAGATTTAATGAAAGTATAATAAAATCATCCACAGAAAACAAATATTTTAATACCATATGGGCATGTTTTTTCCTGATGTTTTGTTTGAGGTTTGGTTTACCCTTGACAGGGCAAGCTGTTCATCAACATATAATAGTGTCAACCCCAAATGCGTGCCAACCAAATGCAAATTCTTTCTCAGTTTGTAGGATCTATTTATGTTAACATTGTTCATGACAATGTTCTTCAACTGCCTCTACGTAAATGCTACATTCATGTCGCGATAATTGTTCTTGAAGTTCCTCACCATCATTATTTGCAACTTGTAATGCATTGACACATTTATCTTCTTCAATAATTCCATAATCGTCACGCAAGTCTTCAGTGTTTTATAAATTTTCAATAATATCTAGAAGTTAAGGCCTTGGTCTTCTTTCAGAAGTTATGGTCATTTTCTATTGCTTCGTATTTTCCGAAAATAGTTTTCTTTGAGCATATATATTGTTTAGTCAATTCAGACGACCGTGGTGAATCACTAAAGTGAAGCACTAAAGTCTAGTGGGTTAATTTATTGGGTCATATGGGTCAAAATTTGATTTCCGCTATCCCATCGGCTAATACCACTGCAGGTATTTCACAGGGTTCAAGTGACTCGGTCGAAGTGTTCAGTTTCAGAGAGATAACATACAACGAGCTAAGAGATATTATTTCAAAACTTAAAAATAACTACAGTATGGATGCGTTTGGGTTCAACTATAAACTAGTTAAATGTATAAAGAACTTAATAATTATTCCCCTCACAAAGCTCATCAATAGATGTATAGTGTCCCGCGTTTTTCCAGATTGTCTAAAAGTAAGTAAACTTGTCCCAATACACAAAGAGGGTGACTATGATGATGTGTCCAATTATAGGCCTATTTCACTAACGCCCGTTATCGGAGAGATCTTGGAGACTGTTTTAAAGCAGCAGTTGACTCCGCATCTCGAGGATTGTCACCTCTTGAATGCCGCACAATTTGGCTTTAGAAGGGGTCGATCAACTACTGCAGCGCTGAGTGCTCTGGTCCCTCATGTCCAGGACTGCTTCGAGAAGAAGTTATATGCACGGGCCTCATTCTACGATTTGACCAAGGTTTTCGATTGTGTGTCACATCGGTTGCTACTCGATAAACTGAACTAGGTACTTTGGTTTCGATGCTGGCAGTAGACGCATGATCGAGTCATATTTGTCAGACAGGTCCCAGTATGTAAATTATAGAAACCAACGCTCTTCTGAACGGCTTATTAAATATGGAGTGCCACAGGGCTCGGTTTTGGCACCTGTTTTGTTTTTGTTATTTATTAACGATATATCTACCGTTGTCTCAGAAACGGCAAATTTGATCGTTTTTGCCGATGACACCAGCTCCATCAACATGTCTGATTCTCTGGAGGATCTTCGAGTTAGGTGGGCTGAATCGCGGGGGGAAATTTTTGAATGGTTTGCGGCTAATATGCTCAGTATCAATCAGGCCAAGACGCAGATGCTGAACTTTTCGTTGTGTCACGTAGTTGAGGATGTCACCCCGGTAAAGTATCTAGGCGTATGGATCGACCGTGGCTTGACATGGAAGGAACATGCTGTGCACACAACAAGAAAACTAAACAAAATCATTTTTACACTTCGTTGTCTAAAGAACGCAGCAACATTTAGCACCCTTAAGACAGCGTATTATGGGTATTTCTACGCCCATCTAACTTATGCCATTCTGTGCTGGGGTCACTCAGCGCATGGTTCTCTGGTGTTCGCCGCGCAGCGAATGTGTGTTAGGGTGATGGCAAACCTTAAGAGGAATCACTAGAGGTAGTAGCGTACTACAAAACAATACTACATAAAACCAAACATCCTGAGCTTAATTGTGTGTTAATAATCACGTGTAATACATTAAATTATAGATAAAGCTGTATTACACCGGGTACGAATGCCACTTTTTTCATTTGCGTTGTTGCTTTGTTTTTTACCGTTGCTAAAGAAGCCAATAATTGGTAATTTTTGTTATTTTTTTTTCCAAATCCGAACCAAACATCAAAAAAGCAATATTACAACATTTTGTATTGAGCCTTCATGAACTTGTGTAAAAAAAATGACAACAAAATATGAATGTTGTAATGATTTAACCGTTGGTTTTTTGAACATGTGAATGAGACGAGAATAACATATTTTATAGTCGTACGGTGCAGCCATCTGTTGGATAAACACCACATCATTTTCTTCGACCAATCAAATTCAAATGGTACAGTCTGAAGCAGCAGCATGAATACGTAGCCAGGGGAATCACAAATATTGAGCAATTTCGGCCTAACAAAAATATTGATCGCATGTTGACACGGGAGGTGTACCGGCGCCGCGCCCGGCAAACGAAAGCCATACGAAAAATAAATTTTACCGTGCTGGTGCTACGTAGATAGCAACGACTCGCTTATAAATTAGGACAGCATGTTCTTGCGGAAGTGTATGTGATCAACATGAATTGTTGAATTTCGACCAAAATAGGCTAGAAACCGAATACGAGAAATAATTTTTTGCCGTCTTGATGGACTCTACGCAGAGAGCGAGTTATAAATTAGGAGCGCATGTTCCCGCGAGGGTTTATATTGCAGTACCGCAATACCTACTTACAATGTTAGAACTACTAAATAATTAATAGGAGTTAAATAAATTATTACTAAGGAAATACAAGTAATTTAATTTTTAATCACTCATTTATTTTTCGTCATAGAATTTCAAATATATTGGTATTTAGATTTAGAAAATAATATTGCGTGTGTACAACCACATCGGGCGCCTTCTAGCGCTAGCTAGCGCTTGACAGCGCTGAGCTAAGCGGTAGCATGAACATGATTGCTTAGTGCCTGCGCCGAGTCCTAGCGGCTAGCGGAAATGCATTTGTGGTCGATTGGGCGTTCAACCGGCCCGGGCGCTGAGTCTTGGCGCCGCTAGCGCTAGCAGTTTCTGCTAGATCTGGTTGTACACGGCCATTAATACCAAACACTTGTCGCTTGGCAATGCATTCAGGGCAATCGCAATCTATGTAGGATGGTTGGCTTTAGTTCTACTTGTTGTACAACAGACGTAGAACAGACGCTAGAAATATGGGCAAATTAAAAAATCAGCTGCCTTTATGTGGCCCGCGTTCTAAGAAAACTAATAACTTGCGAGAGTACCTGCGGTAAGTGTATATGTAGATATTATACGTGTAGTGTAATTCTTCGCTAATTAACTTCGCTAGTTAATTTGGGCAATACTCTCGTATAGGCGTAAGCGTGCCGGATTACCATATATGGCAAAAAACTTTTATAAAGGTCTAAACTATTTGAACATGTATCTATATAATATATAATAAATGACTTATACATATACATAAAGCTGCCTGTTTTATCGAAATTGCTATTTTTTCTGATACCTACAATTGAAATTGAAGTACGTATACTACCAAGTCTATACATAGCAATAATAATTTTGAGTAAAATTTCAAAATGCAGTATCCAACTGTATCTAGAATTAAAATAGGAATATTATATTTACTAACACCTACTTGCGTCACCCGATAAAAAATTTGAATTTTTATATGAGGTGTGTTTTACCTGAAAGTATCGATCTCTGCTAAGTACGAACGAGACATTCGAGATTATTGATGCACAAAGAAAACGTTAAATGGATTTAAATAAGTATCTGAGTACGAATGCTTTCACGGCCAGAGTCATTTAAATTTAGATGATAAATAGTTACCGGTTTATGCCGTGAGTAAAAATTCATAATTACTGTCTTCTCGAACCATGCTGTTCGCTTCTTCGGATCTAACTGATAATTAGTTACTAATTCTAATAATAAATGTAAAGCAATAAATGATGTATGTAAGAAACGCTGTCTGTTTTACCAAAACTACAATTTTTTTCAACATACAAAAGGTAAAACGTTCAACCATAGTTAGTAGTAAAATAGGAATGTTATAATAAAGCAATTAATTAATTTGTATCACTGTATTGTTTTGTGGAATTGTATTTGTATTTAAAATATACAAGAAAAGCATTTCAGAACATGCGATAGTCACATACACAAAATTATTAGGAAACGGTTCGGCGCCAGTCGACACCGCACGGCCCCTTTGATCTTCGCCGCCAAAGAACGATACCGCTGTTCCCCTCATCTAATCAGTGCGTTGCTTGCATTTTCTGCGGAGTGTACAGTGGGCGTGGCTTGTTCCCTCCTCTCGCGCCTCAGTTTCGTCGAACTTTTGAGGCCGGTGACTAACATTTACTCTTAAGTACACTGTTGTGAGTGTTGCAGATCGAAGTTTATAGAGTTTGGCCTTATGACTTTGCCGTGTATTTACATAACACGTTGCTTGCTACATATTATAGCAAACATCAGTGCCTATAGAAGACCTGACGCCGGCCACGGCTATGACACAATGCGTAAGCGCGAACTAGTTAGAAATTTTAATAGAACGGAGAGGGCTAGAGATGGGAGATACTATTACGGCATTAAATTTTACAACGTCCTTCCCGATCATGCGAAGACGCTCAATCCGGTCAAGTTTAAATCTGCAGTAAAAAGTTACCTGTTGGGTAAAGCATTTTATAGTTGGGGGGAGTATCTTGACAGCGATTTCTCCGATATGCCCTGAATGCGTACTATAAGCGTCCCTTTTGAATGTGTATTAATGTTACTTTTATCGTACAGTGTATTTTATTGTTATATTCTATTGTGCATTTAATATTTTAATTAAGTTGGCTTAAATACCTATTGACCAGCGAAAATATGTTTTATATGTATGTATATCGCCAATAAAGATATTATTATTATTATTAAATCATTATCGGTCAAGTTTTATGAGATAAATTTTTAATCAAAATTATCTCCTGTATTGTTGCTACCGTTTGTCAAAGCTATAATCTGCACGTATTTACCAAGGAAGCTTCTTCCAAATGTAAATTTATTCTTAAGAAACTGACTGACGGCGCTCCTGACTCTCTTCAAGGATAACCGAAACTTTATTGCGGCCGCTAGCGCCATTCTCAATAGTCAGTATGTTGACGTTTTTATATAACAGTCGAGTGGATGCCGACGTCCACGCGGGTGTTTATGAACGACAGCAGGAATGAATTCAATGAACATTTAGGAACGTTTCCTTATTGAAATCTATTTCAAATTCAAATGAAATGCAAATGCGCTTTCCGGCTAATCGCTCAATTCCCCGCATAAGTAGATCTTCATTACAAGGAGATTGCGATGCAGTCGAGTCTGTACGTAGTACGCCACTTATGTCCGTCCGCGCTGATTGATCACCAGACATTTATTTATTTTAATGGAATCGAGGGCGCGAATGTACAAACGTGCAGGTCGCGCAGGTCGCTAACAGTAACTTTGGCGAACGTTCCTCAATATAAAAGTTAATTATTACCATTGCAACTCGTAATAATTAATTATGTGGTATTTTAAATCAGTCACAGTTCTGGAAGGATTGCTTCCTGGTGGATGGTACTTCAGAACTAACAAACAGTTCGTATATGCTGACTAAACTGAGTTGATTATTTTTTTGTGAGAATGCTGAAGAGAAAATTACTAGGATCGCTAAATAGAAAGTTGCATATTATAATATGGCATATTTTAGATTCAATTATCAATATCGACTTCCACGTTGATCTCTCGCCTAGTGTTTTCGGAATAAATTGAATACCGACAGTGTAGAGCAAGATATCTTAAATAAAATGCATTGAAATTTGATATCACTTGTGAAATATAGGTAATTTTGACACAAACGGACATAAATGTTGCAAACTACTATTATTATTGGAGTGAAACTTTTTTCGGTGGATGCAGCAAAGTCTTCTCGAGGCAATTGAATGTGAGACGAAATAAGGAAACATTGCAGGTGGTTAGTATGGTCAACAAGTTGAAAGCAGTGCAGAGTCCATCATATGAGAAGTTGGACTAAGGCAGTAAACGCATAACATATCGTTGACAACCGGTTGTTTGTGACTGATATACTGGGTGATTTATGCCTAGAATTAAAAACACCGAACCCCACAACACAGAAAATAAAGCAGAACATACAAAAATCAGTTTCAGCACAAAAACATTCAAAGTCTTTTGCCGCTTTTAATATGCACATTGAATACAATCGACTGCACGCATGACCGTTTTTTTAGTCGCCATTCTAGGATATTTAATATAGAAGAGGCCCTTGCAAATGTTGTCATTTCAATAGATTGGTGAGATCAAGTCAATTTTCTTTTTAAATTAAAATAATCACGTGTTTGATAATCTTCAAAACAATACTGCGGCGTTGTAGAATAAACTAAGGAGGCTGAAATAAAAACTTGAATCTTAATCTTGAACGTTAGAGCGATGAAGCAAAAACAATACGCCAACTCTGTGAAGTGGCGTACAATAGGTAACAAATATTAATCACAGAAATGAAATACCAGTTCAAAGAGTGTTCGTGCTATAGCTTTTTCATATCATTTCTAGGTTGCGGTATTTTTTAGAGGGTAGCTGAGAGTGCTGTGGAATTGTGGTGTTAAAATAGTCCAGTAAATTTAGGTTTCAAGTTCGAAGAAAATCGCAATTAGCTAAATTTATAATCCTTTTTTATGGTGTTATCAAAGAACATGTAAAAAGTTCCCATCGATATAGTGCCTCCCACTCATAGGGCTATTTGAGCGAACAGGGCGGCCAAAATAATGAACCAGTTTGTCTTGATGTACCTACCGTTCGAAAAGACAAGCCACCGATTGTGTTGAAGCAGTTCAGGAGGACTTATAATAAATTTATTGTACAGTTTTATGATGGAGATATAGCGATTAAAAGTTATTTTTTGAGATATATTGGCTATACATCTCTCCTAATTTTTCTAATTGTAAGTCGACGGTATTTTCCGAAATTATCCGACACTGGTTTTTAGTGTAATAGAATGCTCACTATGCACCTACCACAGTTGTGCTGCAACTGGTGACAAAACAAGGCCGCAGGCAAAATATCAGTCTCCCTCTACTCTGGCGCTTCTCACTTAGTGAACTTGACAGTGCACTGACGCACATTAGTCTGTTTAAATCAGCGTAGTTAGCTGTTTGTAGGTTTATCTACAATAGGAATCTTTTGGATTGTGGAATATGAATGTGGGTGTGTTTCTGTAGTGATTTGTGTAGTAGCAGAAACGAACAGATAGAAATTGTATGTGAGTCATCATGTGAAATACCTTTGGTCGACCGCGTCGCAGTTGCGGCGTTAAGTCGCTTAGTTTGGCCAACGGGAATCACTGTGCAATCACAATTTTTACTTTATCATACGCAGTATGTAAAGTATTGTAATCGTGCCAAAAAAATTTTTTGAGATTTTAGCGGAAATATGTATTTTTGGGTCCCCTGGACATTTTTGACCAAGGTACAAAAAAATGTCTGTGTGTGTGGGTGTGTGTGGATGTGTGTGTGTGTGTGTGTGTGTGTGTGTGTGTGTGTGTGTGTGTGTGTGTGTGTGTGTGTGTGTGTGTGTACCCGTTTTTGTGGCGACGATTCCGGAGAAACTACTAAAGGTATCGGGACGAAACTTCATATTTAGAAGTTTCATAACCAAACTTAGACCAGAAAAGCTTTCCGTTTGAAAGGGTCAAAAGGAACTGGAGGTTTAGTCTTAGCATTTTTGAAAGATTTTGCAAATAAGCCGCCATTTCTGGAATTTCGTCAAAATAGCTAAATAATAAATTAAAGAAAAGGAAATTCTGAATAATTTATGACTATGAAATTTTTTGGTACAATCAATAGTTTAGCTGCATGAGCAAATTCTATTTCATCGAGATCGGTCGTACTGCATTAAAACTGGTAGCCAGGATTTGTCAGATTTTTTGATTCTAATGACAGTAGGTAGTGTCAAACGGTAATGTTTTGACAATAACTTCTGTCAATATAAGCTGCGTTCGGATGTTGTATTACACTTTTTACACCCAATAACACGTAAGTGTCATTTGGACGGTGTACCCGGTGTCAACGGAGTACAATATCCGAACGCAGCTTTAATCGACATATCTGTCTAGTTCTACTAATTTTATTTTAATGGCCGATATCGATTAAATAGAATCTCATGCAGCTAAACCATTAATTTTATATATAGTATGATAAAGTCATGTGCCTGGCCACATCAGATTTTTATAAATATGCAACAGTTGCTGGATTAGGTACGTACGAATTTCGGTAATTTTCGAATTGATAAATGTTCGTATCTTCATCTTTGCAATCGTATTTCGGTCATGCGCGACCGTCGATTCCAGCGTTTCCAAACTGGGGTTCCGCGGAACCCTGGAGTTCCGCGAGATGTCGTCAAGGGTTCCGCGGAAAAATTGTAAGACATAGCGGTGGCGGTCGCCGGTTCATGGGCACATTATTCAGTGTTATTTTTATGTATTATTTTAGCATGGGATTATTATTTGAAATATTGGATTAATAAACAAGGTCAATCCATGAAAAATTTCGATTTGGAGCCCTTCTAACGCAATAAACCACTGATATTTCGATATTACATCCAATGGGCAACATTCTATAGTCTAAAATGCATAGATGTCTAGAATCTAGATTCTAGACTATGCATTAACTTCAATTGACAATATTGCTTACTAATACCTGTTACATAAAAACAAAATATCCTCTAGAAAACAACAATCTGGCAGAGTTATTGGTCAAACTCTAACATTATTTGTTTTCAATATTTTTGCCTTTCCAAATGTGTGACAAAATAGACCTAAAATTTGAATCTGCTGCTCATAATGGTACTTTAGGAGAACATAGTTGTAGGTGGTGGTCTTCAATATGATCTTACATCCCAGATAGGATAACTAACATATGTTGAGGGGACCCAAAAAGACACATTTCCGCTAAAATCTCAAAAAAAAAACTTATTGGATTTACATACTGGGTATGAAAAAGTAAAAATAGAGCCAAAAATACGTAGACAAAAATCCTGTACTCTGTATTCAGTATACTCTGTGTTCAGCCAGCACGCAATAAAAATTTCCAATATCAAAGTACTAATATACAATTGAAAGTCGTTAATATTCGTTGGAATTTACACAATAAATTGTCGAAGGATGATATTTAAAACCTAAATTGGTATGGAGAACAGTTCACAAACAAAAAGATACGTAATTTGTTAGACAAGGAAACGACGCGTATTTTGGAAACGCGCTTTCACTCCAAAACAGACAGAGAGAAAAGTTGTGGTACTCGCAATTACAGATGCGTGGTGGGGCGGCATTCCTGACCGAGCGCGATGTGGAAAACCGGTTTCAAAACGAAAATACGAACCAAAATATTGCGGCTGTGGCTTAGTTAGTGTTAATCTCAACCAACAGACCGATAATTTGTTTATAAATGATCTAAATCAAACGCGAAATATCGGTGAAAGTAGGTACAATGTGACTGATTAGTGATATTGTGTAGGACTTTCAAGTGCATTTCTGCATTTTCTGGAAACTATCATGCGGGACTGCGTAGCTGTACGGAAGTAGGTTTGCTTTGGTTATGTTTATGACTGTCGCATACGTACTTATGTGGGGTTATGTTTCTTAATTAGGCGTGGGCAGAATTATTGTGCAATGGAAATGAAGATAGGCATCAACGATGGATAGACAAGGTCAGATTTATTTGTTTTAGTTATTTTTAAGACTGCGAATGGGGTTAATTAAAGAACTCAAGCATTTTGGAGTATTTATAAAGAATAACGAGTAGTATGAAAGTCAAAATGCTATCACCTACCGGTGATAGCATAAATAATACTTGTGTAAAATAGGAGCATATTCTATTTTGTAAATAAAATTGATGTAATATAATATACATATTTATTTATGGACATATTTTCGCTAAAATCTCAAAAATTTTTGTCGGGACGATTACAATACATTACATACTACGTATGATAAAGTAAAAACGTATTGATCGGACCACAAACAGAAAAGTTATGTAAAAACACAAATAAACAGACCACAAATAAAGACGTTATTTATAAAATGTAATTTCTTTGTTGGTTCAAAATATCAGTATTAAACTGTTTTCTCATTAGAGAACATACAAATCGTCACGACTTTGTCTATTTAACCGAATTTCTATCTCTAATAATAACAAAAGGACACATAAGACAGTGTATAACACGAAATAAAATTCATTCTAATAAAAACAAAACTAAGTACAATATACGTTTATAAAATTTTTGTGAGGGACAGAATAGCTCCAACTAATTCTCCTGCAAAGATGCTTGTTCTTAATTATTTTGAAAGCTGAAAATAATCATAATTATGGCTACAGGTATAACTTCTGAATAAATGATACTACATTGTTCAATTTTTTTTTTCGAATTTCTGACAGATTATTTTTGCTAATCGTTTTCACTTTCGTTTGGAAAGTGTGTTTTGTAATTTGATTATTTACATATGTATCTAGGTCGGTACTTTGTAAAAGACCTAATAGAATATTTGGTTTTACTTGTTTACTGAGGCAACGTCCATCTCGCATGTTTTTTTTCTACAGTAATTAAACCTGGACTCGGAGCCGGAGTCGGTACATTTTTTCCGACTCCGACTCCTCTGAAATTTGTCTGAACTCCGACTCCGACTCCACGACTCCGACTCCACGACTCCGACTCCACAGCCCTGGTTGTGACTAAAATGTTTCATGAGGACTTATTTATTTTTTTCAATACCTTGAAAAATAACAAAATATTAATAAAACAGTCTTTTAAATGGCTCTAACTTCTTAAGGAATATTAACTTGTTAACAATAGGTCCATGTGCAACTTTTTACTCAGAATAATAGTTTCTTAATTTTTTGATTTTGCCAATGATTTAGTCGATTTATTTATTTAATTATTTGTAACAGGTATGTATTCTTCGTTTTCGCATTGTTTGATTTGTATTTACCTTTTCCTTCCTTTGGTGATACTTAAAGGAACTAAAAAGAACAAATAAGTTTATACCTAGAGCGAAATATCTGCAATGTTGCAGAAAATGAATGTAATATACTACCCAAAGAACTGTAAAAGAAGAATTAACTGTAATATCGCTGGTTATTTGATACCACCTATATTTCTGTATTGTTTTGACAGAATTCACATTTTCCACATACATTTTCCTGTGAAATTACAACAGTACCACCGTAATTCTACAAGGCATTTTTTAAATTTTACAGGAAAAGTGCTTTAATTTATCAGTAGTAATACTATTCAATTATTGAACTGCGTTTATTTACAGATTTGTACCTGGTTACTTGAAAAACTGCTTTCCACGTTTTTCTCTTCGCAAAAAATACTCGAAAGGACATAGTATATTCTTTTTGTTGGGGTTCCGCCAGCTTCCAGCCCCGTATAAAGTGTTCCGCAAGAGTAAAAAGGTTGGGAAACGCTGGACTCTATTCACTCGGGTAGGCCTTCAACGATTTCTTTAATACAATTTGTTGGTATTTAAAACTTTGACTATACGTTATTTGACTAAAATTACCGCTTCAAGGTTAACCGATATTTCTGAAACACCCTGTACAACTAACATAAAAAGAGTTTCATCATAATCGACGTGATTTTGGATACTGAAGTAAAAGCTTTCAGTAACAGCACTAGTTTGTCAATTTCACGTTAAGGGCTAACAACTCTTAGAATATTAAGTTGAAAACCAAATTAATTTTAAACAGTTGAGTTTTTTAATCTTTTTGCAAAAGAATAACATGCAAAAACAATGTTGATCGACCAGATCTCTCCAAACCCCACTGTGCAGCGTTGCAAAAATTGACTGTCGAAGATGACCGAATTTCTAGATCTTTTAATTCTTTACAAAAAAAAGTCTATACATTGCTTGAGTACTACTTGGCGTTTTCAAGTTATACGTCCGACAAAACGTATTCACGCCATAAGGCATTTATATGCAGAGTGTTTCTTTCCGGCTCCCAAGAATTTGAAAACATGACGGAGAATCACAATTGGTAAAAAAAAAAATAATAACATGTAGTTAAACCGTAAACTATGTCCGAAATATGTGCTTTGGTAGGTTAGAAGCGTATTCTGTAATACCTACATTGTTTTTGTATGATATTAGTTATTTTCCAAGCATTATTATAACGTGCAGCTACACATAAAATGTGTCGTGGGAATAGGGTATTTGACTATTTTTGGAAAACCATCTTAATGTGTTTATTCCTTCACTCTACATTGTAAATGCATTATTTTTTGTAATTATTTCCTCAATATTTCATAAAAATCAGCGTTAAAAATTGAATCACAAAAAGTCCCGCCAAAACGATACTTTCTGTTGTGTGACGTCACCGGTTAGTGATGTCAAGATGTCAAGATGATGTGATGTCAAGATGTCAAATCGGCCCATATGGTCTGTCAGCATCGGCATCGTCGCCGTTTGGTAATTGTGTTGTATGATGTGTTATTTTCACAATTTCTACATAAAAATGGGTTATAAATGGTGTATAAATCCACAATGCAGAGATACGTCAAGAAAAACTCCGGATAAACTATTTGTAGCTGTTCCGCAAGATTTGAAACTGCGAAGAAAGTGGTTGGCTCGTAGAAATCCAAATGAAATAAGTAGCCGCCAATACAAGTGTTTTCTGTTGTGAAGATTACTTCGACATAAGTAAAACTGACTAGAATAAGTTACCCATCGTATTTTCGAAAGGTATTATCTGATCTGACAGCTGAAGGTTAGGGCTATCCTAACCTACAAAGTTATGCTTACATGACGCTTTCGTGCTATGAAATGCAAACGGGAGAAGCATAAAAGCGCGTTCGGATAACCCGGTATTTTACGGTGAGAGTGACGCGCTGCATAATAGGCGGACTAACGTCATACGGCGTTTATCTGCATATAAGAGAGAGACAGCCGACCCAAGTTATCTGAGCATTGCTCTCCCCATACCATACCCCACCATACCCTGACAAACCGAACGCGCTCTAAGGCGGACTAACGAATGACATCACTGGAGACTGACCCAATTACAGAGCGTTTTCAATCACGTGACAGGACTTGAATAAAATTCAATTTTAATTTTGGTTTTTCATAAAAATAAAGAATTTTTTTTTTGAAAAGTAATAACAAATAGTTTTCTTAAACTGTAATCTATTAGGATGACTATAATACATGCCATATTTTTAATACAGTCAAATACCCTATTATAAATAGTGCAGTGGAAATCTCAAATTTGTGCAGTAATTAATTGTTGGTTTTTTATTTCAAGTATTTATTTCTTGGTCAACAACGGCATCAAAAAATGAAATCAAAAAGTTCTTGAAAGCTGGTTAATTGCCCGACAAATACCTTTCTCCTTCAAAAAGTTCTTCTTGAAAAAATAAAAAAAGAAAAATGTTTAAAAGGTTCATGTGTTCACTTTTATAGTTTAAGTATTTAATTTCCTAAACTAAGATAAACTTAAAAAGTTATTGTTATTTTTGCCGATATCGCAATATTTATTAGAACAATTATTATTATAAAGAAAAACAAATCACTAATGTACTTGATGAAAGATTACTATTGCATTTTATGCCATATATAGGTCTTCAGGTAATGTCTCTAGAATCTAAAGTTAAATTCCCAAAAGCACGTTTTATTTTAATCATCTTTTTCACTTTAAGTTATAGGTTGAACAAATTTCCATTCACAAAATCCATGTACCCAGAAGATAGTAAATTAAAAATAATGATAATAATAATAATAGTAATAATAATGATGGTTATGCTGTGTGATAAGTTGAAAAGAGTAATTCATACTATGTACCCCTTTACAAAATTGATCTTTTTTTGTTTGTGCAGTGGGAACTATCCTTAGAATAATGGGTTATACTTTTGGAAATCATACACTTGACAATTCATAATCTTTTGAAGGAGATAGTCACGTTTAATTACATGTTATTGTTATTTTTAGTATAAAATACTAGGAGAATGTGCAGGCCTAATAGGCCTGCTGGTCGACCTAGGTAGATCGCCGGAGCGTTAATGCTCGTACGTTCGAAGCGGTTACGGGCGCGCCATCTATTGCTTCGTAAGGTAACCTCAATAGCGACATGATGTGTCGCCGTCTGGTGACCGCGTCGCGAAGCGCGCGGCCGTTGCCTAGCAACCGCGATCGATTGGCATGACGACACGCTGGCGAGGACAGTCCGAAACGATACTCAATAAATTTAGCCTAATTGAGTTAAAAAATAACGAGAACTGGCCGGAAATTGGACGAAATCGAAAGCCTAAGCGCTGTACAATCCAATTTTAGGCGGAAAATCGGCGCCTGCGGCGCCGATTTTCGCTTCTCCGAGGAGCAGACCCTTCCCCCGATTCGCCGATTTTCGTAAACTTCTTGCGCGGACTGTGTTAGACTTTTAGTATATAGTAGGGATAATGATTTCAAATACATTGGACGCGGCAGGAAACACCCTGCATATAAATTTGTTAATGTTAGGGCCAAGTATAGTGCCGCAAAAGCGCAATCCGTAACGTGCCGTATATAGGGTTGCCAACTGGCCGGTATTGCGCCGGTCTGGCCGGTTTTTCAGAGTTCCGGCCGGCGGCCGGTAACGCCACCCGAAAAACCGGTAAAACCATTTGAAAATCCGTTGCATCGGATCTGGTCGTGTTGAACCGCCATGCGGCGCCACGCTGGGAATATAGTATTTCTCTCTCAGCTATATGGATATATACGATATCATCTGTCTCTCTCCGACCTATAGCACCTAATAATGATTCTATATCTAGTGTTCGAGTCAGTCGTTTGCGAAATACTGTAGTAGCCGGTTCCGAACACCGAGTGATCATGAGTTCTGACGATGAAAATTCATTGACTCCACCAGCAAAACGAAAGTTCCCGAAATTGTGTATTAAATAAAGAATGGAAACAAGATGAGAGATATTGGGAAAATGTTAATATGGCAAAGTGTTTACTTTGCAAGGCCGACTTTTCTATTAAGTATGACCGAATAAAGGCCGTGAAACGTCACGCCGAGAGTGTAAATCACAAAACTGCAATTAGTTCGTCTAATGACCAAGGGCGTAGCCAGAAGTTTTTACAGGGGGGGGGGGCAAGGAGTCAGAAAAATACCAAAATTTAAGTAAATAAATATTTCTTATCGCATATCTTTTTGTTTATAAAAATATATGTATGAGGTATGTACATAATATGAAATATGCTAATAAAACATTACGTAATGTTAAGTTTCCGCTTGTTTTCGGAAAACTTCTGCACGACAGATTCTTTGAACTGCTCTTGGTTTTCATTTGCAATGTTGCGATGAACGCTGAGCATGCTACCGAAACAAATATTCTTGGAGGACATGTATCAGATGTATCAAAATGTACATATAAGTGTACAAGAACAGTAATACTAATATATCATAATTTCCAAGATATTTGCGAACAGCGAACTAATGCAAAAACCGCCATAGCGCCATCTATTGCTTAAAAGACAAACTATAGATAAACAGGTTGACATTTGCCAAACGAGACCAAACTCGAAACTCAACAAAATTAGACTAATCTAAAGTAATATTTAGCTATAGGCACTTAAACTGCAATAATTACGTGATTACAGTGTTACGGATACAGTGATAACACTGTAATCACGTAATCCTATAACTGAAATACTCTTTAGGACCAGTAATCCTAATCACCCAATCATACAACGATATAACACTGGTTTCCAAATAATAATTAATACTTAGTAAAATAGTTTCTTATATCCATTGCAAAAAAAACACCGCTTTATTATCGCGTTCAATAACTACACATCACACAGACTCCATTAATACACAAAGTTGATATGTGGTTTTTATTGCTTTATTACAAATAGCATTATATTATAATATAAGGTTATTTGTAATAAAGCAATCTAAAATTTTTACTTCAACTTACTTGTCGGTTGCATAAACAATCCTCTATTAATTCCCAATAAATCAACTTAACAATAAATACCTCACCCTGTATTGAGATTTGGAGGTAGGTACTGGTATTTGAGTTGCATACTCGACGGTAATTTAAAAAATTAAATTTTCTCATAAAATAAGCACAACTGGCTTTTACTGTACATGTTATGTGTCTTTGTAAATTTATTATGTACCTAATACAATTTTGTGCATTTTTATTTTGAGCGCCAGGGGGGGGGGGCAGGTCTGATATTTGTCGTGCTATATTGTACGCCCCATTTAAAATGTTAGATTAATTCTAAATTTTGTTCCCTCGGGAGCAAAATTAAATCGGCAAATATGCAACGATTCAGCCATATCGAAAAAAATTCGGTTGGGTTGGCTTGGATTGCTGGTGCCGGCCGGTATTTTGAAATTGAAGAGTTGGCAACCCTAGCCGTATACCGTACAAACAAATTGAGCGCCATCTAGCGGAGAAGTATATACACAACGGCACATAACCTCACATGTCAGTGTTATTGTTGATTGTATTAATCGGTGGTAGATCCTGGTAGATATAGGTATGAAATTATGGACGCAGGGCTTGTTGCAGCAACAATTCATTTTGAAGTCGTTCGCGTTCTGTGTTCTGTGTTGCCACAAACTATCAAAATGCTATCAGTTAACCTACAACTTACTGGAAACTGCTATTCACTCGCCGGTACACGTACAGATGGCGCCATACGCGCGCATACGCCGGAAAACGTAAGACATAACACGCAGGAGATGAAATTCGTTGCGGTCGAGAACGAACTTTACGGTATCCGGAGCGTCACTATAATCGCGTAGTGGAAATTATGTACATTGATCTTTTTACGCTACGTTATTACGGTGCGGTCACGTCACTATACTTGGTCCTTTACTGTTACGAACTGTAGATGTTTTCTAAAGGGCACGGTGCCGTCTTTTGGAAAGTTGTACCTGTGCAAACTACATATTTTTCGGAATTGTGTTTACCTCAAAAGATCAAATTACCACAATTTTCACGTATAAACATCGTTTTTGATTATTCTGGAACAGATAAAATCGATCAATGGTTCTTTTGCTATCTGTTGTCCGACCATATAAAAATTAGATTTGGATTTCTGAATTCTGGACAATTTTGTAATAAACTTTGAATATTCTTTTGATTTTTTACTTTATCATACGCAGTATGTAAAGTATTGTAATCATGCCAAAAAAATTTGAGATTTTAGCGGAAATATGTCTTTTTGGGTCCCTTGAACATTTTTGACCAAGGTTCAAAAAAATGTCTGTGTGTGTGTGTGTATGTGTGTGTGTGTGTGTGTGTGTGTGTGTGTACCAGTTTTTTGTGGCGACGATTCCGAGGAAACTACTAAAGGTATCGGGACGAAACTTCATATTTAGAAGTTTCATAACCAAACTTAGAGCTGAAAAGCTTTCTGTTGAAGAGGGTCCAAAGGAACTGGAGGTTTAGTCTTAGCATTTTTGAAAGATTTTGCAAATAAGCCGCCATTTCTGGAATTTTGTCGAAATAGTTAAATAATAAATTAAAGATGAGGAAATTCTGAATAATTTATCACCATGACATTTTTTGGTACAATCGTTAGTTTAGCTGCATGAGCAAATTCTATTTCTACGAGATCGGTCGTACTGCATGAAAACTAGTAGCCAGGATATGTCAGATTAGATGTCAGATGTGATTATAATGACGGTAGACAGTGTCAAACGCTAATGCTTTGACAATACTACTGTCAATACAAGCTGCGTTCGGATATTGAATACCGTTAAGGTGCGCTTTCATTAGTGCTAATGGCAGTGGTAGTAGACGCCATTATAGTATTTCTAATAGAATTTCATCACGACATGTGAGAAACACTATAATTTCGTCTGCTACCACCGCCATTACCTACCATTGCCACCAATCGGAACGCACCTTCACACTTTCTACACCCAATAACACGTGTCATTTGGACGGTGTACCCGGTGTCAATGGAGTACAATATCCGAACGCAGCTTTAATCGATTTATCTGTCTAGGTCTACTAGTTTTATTTTAATGCAGACATAGCCGATCTCGATCAAATAATATCTCATGCACCTAAACTATTAATTTTATATATAGTATGATAAAGTCATGTGCCTGGCCACATCAGATTTTTTATCTCTATCGGAGAAATCCTAGCAATCGATTTTGTACAAACTTTGTCAAATCCGATAGATACCGATAGATATCCATATTTAGTACAGGAATTCTCATAAATAATCTTAAAGATATACAGGGGGTCGGGAGGGGGTTGAGACGGGATGACCGTCCGTACACGATGAGTCACATGGAATACAGGGCTGCGGTCCCATTTTGGATATCCGTGAATATACCGTGAATATCTCGCAATGCCGGCACGATATCTATGGGGACTTCTTACACGTTTTTAAAGATATCATAAAGAAGCTGAATTAAAAAATTTAGCTCATTGCGATTTTTTCGCAGAATGGTTGATTTTATATCCAAAATTATAGACTACAACAGAATTCCCTAAATAGTATTAAATTATTGCTTGAACAGTATCAGAAACCATGCAGCAATTATAGCTATTTGAGGGTATAACAAAAGGGTACAAAAGAAGTGAAACTCCATTACAAAGCATTTTCAGTACTTTTGTTTGTATTGCTACTTTACATATTACTATTAAGAGCAAAACAGACTTATTCACTACATTACATTGCCTGCTTCCTGAAAAATAGATTAACCGAATAAAGCACCTTCTACATTTTCTGTCTCAAAATTCTGGCCAATGATTTTAATTGACACTATATTATGTGCGAATTGCAGAAATATATTCATAAATTTTATTCAATAACACTACCTGTTAACAATTGATAGAATTCTTTAAAAATATTTGTCATTAATTGAATTGATTTCCTCAACCAAACGAATAGCAATAAATCTAATTAATTCGTTACTATACCTATGCGATTATGATTAAGCGGTTTCACCGGCGACACGATATGTTGCGGACCTCTTTGATGAAGGAAGATGTAAATTGAACGTCAATGTCAAGTTGAGTTAATATGTCATCTTGCGGACTTGTTCTTGATTTATATGTGCGCTACATTCGTTCAAGAGCAGTATACGTAAGGTCCACAGCGTGAGAATCGCCGTTGATCATCAAAATAAACGTACATTCGCGGTGTAGTTAGTTAATGATTCACGATATTTAATAAGATGTAATTAATTGCAAAATCAACTGAAACAGATGCGCTGATGGAAATGTTCACGAAAGACAAAACAAGTAGGTACCTACGACTGGTATATGAGAAATTAAAAAGTTATACATCATGTCTTTTTACTCTTTTTGTGTGAATATTAGCATAAAGTATTGTTGCAAATAAGATATCGAGGATAATATACAGTTACCACTTACTAATTAGCGGAAGAAGGGAATATTTTTGGTTCTTTCATGGGAAAATTTACTTGTTAAGGTATAGCGGTACGTTTCAAGATTGGTGTCATTATTATTTATCGTTCTCTTTATTCATAAAGAGAAAATCTCTTGAAAATAGGACCTCCTGTACATACAGGAGGTCCGTTTTTTTGTGAGATTGCATTGCAATCTTGCATTTTTAATAGAGGATTGTGCTGATCAGTTATCCGAAAAGTAATCTAATTGTTTTTGAGTAAAAAGTTTAAAACAATTGTTATGTCGGTATGTTTATGGATATTTAGAAAACCATAATGGTTTGAAAATAAATGCAAGCAACCTGTTCTTTGATCGACATTTGCTTCACTTAAAAGTTTTGTGGCAGCGCTGCGGTTAAAATAATAAACGTGTATAATCAATATTTTTGAACCTATCAAATTCTTTCTTTTATGAATGTCAAGAGCCAGAAGGGGTTAGGTGGAACTGGCACAGACCATCCATTTTTATTCGCTTCTGAAGATATATTTAATAAATATGCTCGCCATATTCTGGTTATATTGAACAGTGACCTTCACCGTGATCTTGGTGTCCCACAAGTCATCCAAGAGATAAAAAGATTCGCCGCTAAGCATGAATCTCGCCTAATCCATCACATCAACGTAGAGGCCCTGCAGGTACTGGACAACCAGAATCTACTGAGAAGACTAAAAAGAACCAAACCCTTCGAACTAGTGAATCAGTGAAATGCGTAAAAAGCAGAACAGTCAGTGAATAATTAGTGCTTCTTGTTTATGACAAAGTAAATACAGGAAATCAGTGGATAGTCTATTAGAGACAACTACCTAGTTTTAAGAATTCAGATTTAAACTGATGGTTAATCTTTTAGATTACTTTCAATATGCTTATGCGTATAAAAAACAAAAATCTTCTGGTTAAACAAATTAGTCTGTTTTCATTATTTTTTTTTACGATTATCTCGGAAATGGCAAGGTCATAACACTTTTTTTTCAGTTTGTTTATCAAGAAATTTTGTACAAAAATATTTCTGATAGCGTAGCCATGCTGCGCTATCAGCTGCCATTTTCCTAGCATCATGTAAACATCCGCTTTATTCTCAGTGTTCAATACTCTGCAATTATAAAGTGAATTTTTCTTCTTCTTCTAACAATGTACACGTCATTACAGGTAGTCGTAAATCGTTGGGTTATATCACTGTGATATTAAATAAGGCGTCGCTATCGCTTATGAGGTGATGTCATGAAGTTCAACAATATCTCCATTGTCGTTCTAATCATCTTCGAACGCCATTTCCATGGAGAGGAAATTTTCAATATCTATTTCTATTTCACATCGCAATCAATGTTCGTGCAGGTTCGTTCTTAGCAATTTGATGGACCAACGGTACACCCATTGGCGTATTTGCAACTGATAATTTTAAGAAATTCCGCTAATGCAGTTGGTTTGGAGGTTATATATCAATCAATTAGTATTAAATCAGTCCCTTTCCAAATTTGTACATGAGAATAAACTCTCAAGGCATACTCTCGTGCCGCTTCACTAGTTGGTCGCAGTGATGAAAGATGAACGAATAATGGGATTATGAATTTCTTCGCGGAAATAGCCAGGTGATCCAGAGGATGGGCATCATCTGATAAGATTTGTGTGAGAATAATCTACAGATGTTTATCAGTATTGGTGTTCCGAGCAGGGCTGTGGAGTCGGAATCGTGGAGTCGGAGTCGGAGTCCAGACAAATTTCAGAGGTGTCGGAGTCGGAGTCGGAGTCGGAAAAAATGTACCGACTCCGACTCCGGGTCCATTTTTAAATAATGTAGAAAAAGACATGCGAGATGGCCGTTGCCTCAATATATAGTAAACGATTGTGAGTGATGATTGAGAGTGATGATTAGCAAAATGATTATTGTGAGTCGCTTGCCGCGTCGCATATATAGTTTATGTTTTTCCAATTTCCAACACCCAACTTCAATATGCTAATTATGATAGCTCGATCATCTACAAATAAAAAAATCGGGCTTCGATGCATACTTATAGACGACTTAGAACTTTCCAAAGTGAAGCGTCAACGTGTGGTAATCATTAAAATTACGAGAATTTGCTCCTATTAGTTCGCCCACAAAGAACAGCTGAACAGTTCATTAAATATTGCAAAAATTGTTTTAATGATATTCCCATGCAATTTTAAAAAGAAAAAATAGTTTCCTACAGCTTTTGTACCAGAAGAAACAATGTGATGGTATCACAGTCGTATTATCAACTTTCAACATTTTTTTTTATTACTTTATCATACGCAGTAATCTGATGTGCCTGGCCACATCAGATTTTTTTTATTTATCCCAATGTCTGAATGTTTAAAAGATAATGCTTTACTAGTAAAACTTTGCAATTTTAGCTTTAATGTTTGATAACTTTAAACGTTTAACCGAAATTGATTCTTCTTTTCGGCACATGAACAAATTTATCAAAAGTATCACCCTTGATTATACAATATTATGGTATAATCAAGGGTATCACATCCTTTTGTATTTAACAAAATATGTAGAGATTTTAAATTGTTACTGATTCTGTCGAGTATAGGTTACGGATTTTAAGATTATTGGTGGCTATGTGGTAGTCTTCTTGCGATCAACTAAAAAACACCGATATTCGTAGATTTAGTCACCTACACTTGACAGAATTGAGCCAGATATATTTTTTATTATTAGCAAAGGTACAAACATCACTGTAACGTAATTTTTAATGCATACACTTAAACATGCATAATATATGTATAATAGCCGATTAAAAATTATAACTGCATTTCCGATTTAAACTCTACCTTAAGTTGATGCAAGTCATAATCGTTGCAGCCAGAATTGTGACGTCATTACCACTAACAGAAGTAAGAGTTGAGATTGTTATCATTTTATTTTGCACTAAATTTTGTATTCATTGAAATTAATTTTACTTTGTACTATACAGTGGTTTGTCATTACTTTTGTTATTATTAAAGATAGAACATCGGTTCAAGTGACAAACTAGTTCAGAATTATGTGCTCTCTAATGAGAAAACAGTTGAAGTTCTAATAATTTCAGAGTTGATATATTTTGAAAGTATAGAAAAGCGTCGTTTTTGAACATGGCCGTAATTTTGTGGTCCGATCAACAGGCCTTTTTGATCTTATTTAAAATCAGATTATGTCAGATTTAATTTTTTTGCCATTAATTGGCTGGAAACAAATAAAATTTTGCCGGAGTTGGAGTTGGAGTCGGAGTCGGAGTCGGACTACCAAAATTATCTGGAGTCGGAGTCGGAGTCAACAGTTTTTTTACCGACTCCACAGCCCTGGTTCCGAGCCAGTTCCTCAAGCCACTGATTTTACACCTCTGACGCATGAGATAACACACTTGTTATAATGGTAAGGAAAAAATTACTACATATCTATGTTTGGCAAAGAAATCAAACGACGAAACACAATTACGTAAGATAAGTAACAATTTATTGCATATTTCAAACATGTTAGTCTAACTTATTTTGTGTGGTCTTGTATTAAAGCTCTTTGCGGGTGTTCAGAACACTGTGATTACACACAGAGAAATGGTTGTCTAATGTTAAGAAAATGACACTCTTAACATAATTTGTTTGTTTTAAGACAACACATACTTGTAATAAGAATATTTCTTTAAGTAATATAAAACAACCCAAATATTTGCTTTAAGAAAACGATTGTTTTGATTTATGAAAGACATTGTGTTGAAAATAGTGCCGATAGGAAGGATGTCAATAGATCGAGCTTTAGGTTCTCGTCGTACGAGAGATCTCCTAGAGCAGGGGTTGCCAACTTTTGTCTACTTAAGATCTACCTTTTATCTGTAAAATGTGCCGCGATCGACATGTTGTCATAGGCGTAGTACTCCCGCAAGTAGTAGATACGCAAAACATATGTTAAAAACTATTTTTTTTTCAATTTGTATATCACTTATTAAGTTTTCGATATAAAGGCATAAAGAAAATAAATATCCTGACTCAACGTTTCATATTTGCAGAGTTAATTATAAAAATGAACAATATGGCAGAAAATTTGATTTAAGATTTAGCGACACTTTTTTTGCCAGGAAAATTAACATTTTAGAAAAATTTTAGACTTTTGTTAATCTATCAATAGATCGTGGGAGTTCATCTCCTACTGAAACAACTTGTTTATTTACCTACGTTGCGTATCTACGAGTAATATTAACATATTTGATTGGGTTTGAGCTAAAAGGATAGCCCTTTGCTAATATTTTTATGAGTTGAAAGGTTAGTCCTTGCGAATACATATTTGTGTCAAGCCCTTTACTGGCGTGGTAGGTAATTTATTTTGTTGAGCTGAAAGCTTAGCCCTTTGCTAATATCTGAATGGTTTTGAGCTGAAAGGTTAGCCCTTTGCTAATATTTGTTTATCTTCTTGAGATGAATAGTTGTCCCATTGATAATATTTGTTTAATTTTTGAGATGAAAGATGAGTTCTTTACTAATATTTGTTTATCGTGTTGAGATGAAAAGTTACCAATTTGCTAATACTTGTTTATCTGGTTAAACTGAATGATTAGTCCTTTGCTTATTTGTTTATGTTCATGATCTGAAAGGATGCCACAACATGCTAATTATTTGACAATTATTTGACTATGTTTTGAGTTAAAAATTTTAGCATTTTGAACGCAAAAGGAAAAGAAATACATGTTGGCAACTTGATTATTGTTGAATGAGTAAAATCTTTGAATTTCGACAAATTATGAATTGTCGAATGGAAGTTTGAATGAGTTACCGAGACCAAGTTTATCATTGAGGACAATAGTTCTGGCTGTGAGACCAAAGCTATAGTCAGGATTGGCCGTGTTAGGAATTATTTTATTTTTTGGATTAATTCAGATATTGGGCCAGTGATAGAAGATCTAAACACGCTTATTTGTAAATATATAAGTAGCTAGACTCTCTTTTTACTGTTAACGGTTTTTGTTACAATGCGATAAGCTAAAAACTGCTATCAGTAAACGGACAGTTCGTGAGATCGAAACTTGATTCTTGATCGGAAACTATCTTTCATCTTCCACATTCGCTAACAATAGGGTTATATGTTTAGGGAGAAAATCAAAGGTTCTTCACTGTTCAAGTAGTATATTGGGGAATTAGTAAACAACCATTTTTTTTAATAGGGTTATTGTCAGGCTCATTGGTTACTATTTAAAGGTGACTAAACCCACCATCACACATTAACTCAAGACATCGCGAGCGATCGTCCAAAATTGGCTTCGCGATCGACCGGTCGATCGCGATCGACTTGTTGGCCATCCCTGTGACCTAGCGGGTATATAACCGCATATATGTCGAATCTATGCAGCGTCAGTGATTGTGCTATGATACCGTCAATGTACCTGACGTAGAAATGTCCAACAGCTATAATATTGATGGAAAGAGACTAAGAAGAACACCGGGTGCTTTCTCTAGTTGGAATATAACAATATTCTTCTTTGGATGCGTTAATTGCATTCCATGTAAAATATTATTGCTTTCATAATAACATGTTCATATTTAAAAGAAGTAGGTGAATGTTTAATCTAAGAATATGAGCTGATGAAATGAGCTACCCAACCTTAAGTCAAGTTAGTATAGTATCCATTTAAAATGGTACAATCTTACAGTAAGACAACCGGCCAAAATAACGGTTTCGTTGTGTGTGTATGACTGATATGTAATAATAACTATTTTTATTAATAATGTGTAAACTATGGCTCCTAATATTTGAATCAGTGGTTTCATATTCACATACTAGATAAATGGAACATGATTGGCACAGAGGAGCACGCTTGTAATAAATCAAATTAAAAAGAAGTGCACAGAAAAAGTTCTGCCTATATCGTCTCCGCGGTTCTGCTCCAAATAATTATATAATTGCAATGCAAACGTTACTCTGTTTTCATTGTTTGTATTCTACTTTTGCAAACATTTACTAACAAGTAAGTGCATTCACCACATCTGACGATTCTATTGTTACATTTTAATTAAATTCTGAACGTCGGACAACAACCCAATACCGAAAGCCTAATGGGAGGTCTACCATCAAAATTTAAACATCAACGCTGGACCTACAACTGTACATCTATTAACTAACGACGGATAGCGAGATAAATTCTTGACCGTCATCCGCACTGTGAGCTTTTAGACTGGTCTCGCTGATCAATATGAAGCGACCGTCGTACAACTATTTAACAACTGTAACTAGCCATGACACTGGTAATTGTCCGATAGCACACACACACTGACAGCCGCATATCAGTACACACATAGAGATATCTCTTCGGCCCCGTAAAAAGTGCACCAGAATATAATTACCACTGTGGCTTGCCCCCGTCATCAGTGCGGCACTCGTCCATTGTAGTGTAATGTCTGGTTGGGACGGTGCGACGGGCTATGGTCGAGCTGGGTCCCGCAAAGAGCGCTCGCCTCTTCTTTCGATCAGATAAATTGGTCGCCTTCGTTGAGGTTTTGACCGTGTGAATCGATAAATGGATTATGGATGTATTATTGCGAGAGCAGCAGAATGTGCTTTGTGTGATTAAAAAGTGCCAAGAGAGCAGCGCCGAGGTCAGATCGCCAGCTCGCGATTAAGGAAAACGTACGCGAGCGGCCACGAGAGCCATCGCCGGCATCCAGAGAGGCTAACTTTTTAAATGGTCGACGAAAGTGGCAACCTATCCGTCATTACGCTCCTCGCGCTCCGCAATCAAGATCCCGCAATATATATGTACAACTTCCTATAACTAATTATTCGGATTATCGCAGAATATTCGAACCAGTGCCATACGCTCGTTGCTTTGGTAAGAACCAGAGGGGTTCTTCGTCAACTAATAAATGCAACACGGATGTGTTTGGTCTCCTTAGAACCTTTTCTCAACTAAGCCCAGTCAAATTAGACAAACAAAGCGGCAAACTTCGGAAACCAATCCAGATTGGATTTTTCTAGGTACACCTTTGGTTGGGCATTACAAATAAGTTCTAGGGTAAATGGTTATTACTTATAAAACTCGTCAGTAATGTGGAACCAATTAAAGAAGCGAATAAAAATTAACCCAGGAACCTTTCAATTTCCTATTGAAAGCTCTCCCAGTTGAGCTACAGAGGCAGTGGAAATTTATAGGCTAGAGTTTTAAACAACAACAAACCCGTCGTGACACTTATTGGGGAGAGATGGAAGTGGAACATCAAAAACCGGCAACTTTTTACTACAAGGTCAATCTTTTTTATTTGTCATAATATATGAAGTTTTAGAGACGCAGATTGTGATTCCCTGTATAATATGTATAATGTGTTCGTTACTACTTGTTGACGATTTTCAGCCGTGCAACTAAAAAAACGTTTATTTGTTCAAAGAAGATGCAGATAAATAAGAAGCAAGGTAATGTCACATACAATTTTGACTATGGTTCAAAATCTGTTTTTTTGTCAATATCTTCCTTCCTATGGTCTAGCAGTCTAGCGAGAGCGAAAGTTGGCATAAAATTGCTAGATTTTTTTACTTATCTACAAATAACGGTCACTTGAATTTTTTGTAGTAACCGTTCTTATACCGATTATGGCTGGTAAGGTATCACCTACACGTAAGAGAAACGTGGCACACATTGCATACAGGGTGTAACCTTCCGAGTCCCGAAAATTTACAGCGGATTTTAAAGGACTACCATACATTATGATAACAATGTTTCCATATATGTTCTTCGGAAGAAAAAAGTGTTTTATATAAATACCTCTCTTGTCTTTGGTGCAACTTTGCCAAAACTAGTATCCTCAGTGGTGGATTAAGGATAGTCGGGGCCCCTAGGCAAATTATTATGGGGGCCCCCCTCCACCCACAAAATAAAATCATGGAATGAAAAAAAAACGAACATTTAGGTAGCAAATAAATATTTCTTTAAACTTTTAATGGTTTATAAACAGTTTTATAATATTAAGAATTCCTTCATATACCTAATAAGAGGTTATAACGGTTTTAAAATAATAAAAAATCTCTTGAATATTTTTATGTCGTTTTTGAAAATTTTGGAATTTTCAAATTATTTATTGTTTCCAAAATTTAATTTAAATTTTTTTAGCGCTCTTGTTTCATTACAGCCCACTTTTGACATTTTATTAATGTGGCGATAAAAATTGACATAGGCATCAAATATACTTCATGACTTTTAATAAGATTTATAATAATTCAAATAATCATATATCCGGCCCAATTCAGTCGCGTCTAGGTGAACGATTTTAAGAATATTGGTCGCTATATCGTAGTGTTCTTGCGAACAAATAAAAATCCGAAATTTATAAAAAACACATTTGAAAGAATTGAGCCGGATATTTTTTAATTATTAGCTCAGGTTCAAAGTTTACGCTAACGTATATTTTTAATGCACAAACTTGAACATGCATATGTAACAGCCGATTGAAAATTATGTTTGTATTCCTTTTTAAACACCACCTGAATGTTATCACAGAAGAAGATTGTTCACCTTCACATACTCTGCACCTCAACGTCAAATTTAGTCGAAATGCGTTGCTTAAACATGTCTAGGATATTTCCTTGGGCTATACGCTGATTAAATTAAATTATTTAATTTTCCAAAAGGTCTTCCAGGTAGCTTTGTATATTTTCCGACTGATTGCTTAGCTGCTTATTGTAAATTTCCGTTGTGACTTCAAATTATAATATTAAAACAGACAGTTAAAGCTTGTGTGGAGGCCAGCGCTTCACCGTTTCTGCGATTAGACTATAGTTAGTACCTATACTTAAATACGTTTCAATTTTGAACCAAACTTTTGCTGAAATATATCCAGGGTGTGTTTAACAAGATTCATCCGGAAAATGCTTCATTTTTACTTTACGTTTCTTCAATTATTGATTGTCGTACTTTCCTAACTATTGAATAAATTTGTCACAAATAGTTGAGTACAAGTACGACCACGTCCAGAATTTCCGTATATCAACGTCTTGAAGAACTTTTTGCTTAAAATAATCAAAATTTTATGATACTTTACTACATTAATCTTTAAAACATTATGGGCAAATTTCTTGGTCGGGGGTCCCCCAAAGCATCATTGCCCCCCAAAGCATCATTGGGTATTCCGCCACTGAGTATCCTGTACTAACGGGCATTTGAATACATAGTTACAGAAGTTGTGATGCATTTCCGCAAAACTAAAACAAGTTGAGTACCTATTACATTAGACACTTCTTAACCTGCTGATGAACTTATCTTGTATATGGTCAAGTTTGAACTGCATCATGCTATTGCTTTTCTTGTTATAAAATATGAAAACGTGCTTTTGACGTTTTTCTCGACCTATAACTTAAAAAGTCGTACCGTAAACTACGTAGAGAACTTTTTTCATAGAAAATTAAAAAATCTACGAATTTAACAGCTTTATTTGATGCCAGTCATTCTTTGCGTACTGAACTATACTGCTCAAAACAGTAAAACTATATACAAGGTCTTCCCAGAGTATATAACTTATACATGTTTTCTAGGGGTAATTTTAAACAAAAAAGTTCATCTGGACTATGATATATAGGCCTTTTACCTGTGGGAACTGACTACCCACACAACAGACACCGTTGGACCTGGTATTCACATTTGATATTTACCCAGTTTAAAAAAGTACCTAATTAGTTACTCATGAAGGGTTCCATCTGCGACAATCCCAGGTGATTTGGAGGCAAGTTTTGTATTTCCTCCTGGGAAGTGCTATCCACCCGATAGGGCTCTCCCAGAAGAAAAGTACTCTGGTTTCCAAGAACTGTTGTGCATTTCAAAGTTCCCCAGGACCTGATGTCAGTGTTGTTTTATGTGGGTAGTTTCGCATGAGCGTCCCATTTTCAACAATTCCCCGTAACTACTATCTTTTCCTCCTGGATATGCTACCGACCCGACTAAAAAAGAAGCTTTGGGTTTCCAGGACCTGGTGTTCGTTGCGTTCGCCCTCACCGAAGGATATTGTGCCACTATGCTTTTAACTTCTTTTACTTCTTTCCCCAGTGTCGTGTGAACATTCGTTAATGAGATAACGCTTTCATTAAAAATATTGTTTACCACCATTATTATACATCGAACACCTTAAGAATATAATAACGCCAATCTATAACGAGGATCTAAATGTTAGTTGATCAAACTAATATAATAATTTTTTTGAGCAAGAGTTTATGGAGGAAAGGAAAATTGGAAAGACAAGCGTTACTTCAGAACTGCATAAATCGTCCTAAGTACTAGCTAGCAGTAAATATAAATAGAATTAGATAGATAATATAACTTCAACTAACTAGAATCTAGATAATTAGGTTTAAATAAAGATTCGTGCAAATACTTTGCAGAATTTCTTCCTCGTAAACGGCAGAACGTTTATGAAAAATGCAATATAATTGGTATTATCGTACACGTCTTCGCTTTTTGCCAATAAATCGTACAACCTCGGGTATCTGCTCGAATTATCAATAATTTGAGTTATTTACTTGCCAGCAATGCGATATGTGTACAAGTATTTCAGTTATTCTTAAATAAAGCAATTTACCGTGAGACTCGCGATGGGAGCAATGCTGATGTACCACAATCCAGTACAGCATACATATCTTAGTTATGAGTTCTCTGTCTTGCGAATGCAACCGGACTGGATTCGGGAATTTCGTTTAGGACTTCTCGGACTTCAGTGCTACTTACTTGTGCATTGTTAGATATGAGTCCTACTACTACGACTGTTTGATATTGAAGAATACAAAATAAAAAGAAAAATTACCCATTACTAAAGTGTTTATTGTCAAATCAACATTGCATTTAGATAATTTTCCGAACTAGTTGGATGAAGTAAAAAGATTTTGAAGGGATTTCGAAAAATTTGGGACACGTGTTACAAACCCCAATTTTAACACCGTTAAGTGGATACTCGGACATTCGTTTCTGTATTTTAAAGAATGATCTAAACTCCAATTTTCATTAAAAAAGTTCATTAAAGTAACTTTCTGCACCCTTTAAACGTAGTTCAGAAAAATCTCACTCACACATTTGTAAAAGCAAATATATAAGTACAGTTCCTACATTATTAATGGTATTCATATTGCAAAGTTGCGTTTAAATGTTGAACTATTTTATTCTTATTTTATCGAGACTTGTTTTGATGCCTGAGCATCATCATCAGTCGGAAATCTACAAAGAACTGAATCTTAGAAATATCTTACCATTTGTTTCACTATAATCTAACATTAGTTTGTACAAAAATAGACGAATTATTTTTACATGATGATGATGATAATTCTGAATTTTAAAAGAAATTCGAAATACCAATTAAAGGAGGTAATGGAGTAAATCAAATACTAAAATGTTTAGAAAAGATTGGGCAATTGTATGACTTGGTTTAGATGTTTGTCGCTCGTACAAACCACAGAAGGCAACAAATTTCAACCAAAACCATCTCCTCAGTGTTGCACCTTGTATTCGCTCAAACCGGAAATTTTAATAAAATAATTCTACCACACTATCGTTAATTATTAAAATTAAAAAAATTAAAAATGTGGCCAGGCACATGACGTAATGATACTATATATAAAATTAATAGTTTAGCTGCATGTGATTCTATTTGATCGAGATCGATCGTGTCTGCATTACAATAAAACTAGTTAGCCAGGATTTGACGGATATTTTTATACTATTACCAAAACATCAGCGTTTGACACTACCTACGGTCATTAGAATGTAAATATCTGTCAAATCCTGGCTAACTAGTTTTATGTTAATGCAGACACGACCGATCTCGATCAAATAGAATATGCAGCTAAACTATTAATTTTACCAAAAAATATCATAGACATAAATTATTCAGAATTTCAGAATTTTACGTTGTCTTCTCATAATTTCGTCTAAATACGTCAACATTAATGCACCACTAAAAATGTTCAATCATTTTTACTTTATCATACGTATTATAAAGTATTGTAATCGTAGCGAAAAATTTTTTTGAGATTTTAGCGGAAATATGTCGTTTTGGGTCTCCTGAACATATTTGATCAAGGTGCAGAAAATGTCTGTGTGCGCGTGTGCGTGTGCGTGTGCGTGTGCGTGTGCGTGTGCGTGCCTCCCTCGTTTTTAATTTGCGTAACATTAATGTTGAAGCTGATTTCAGTGTGAAGCCACGCTCATTCGTGTTTGTACACGACAAGGCTCCGGCTATGGAAACCTTTGGAAACTCTGGACAAGTCTTCATTTTATTTAAATTTTGACCACAGTCGGAATTTCACACTACCTACATAGTGGATTTTTTCGAAACGAAATTAAATACTTTTATTTGGATTGATATTTGAAAGACACTTGACGCACCCACTCGGTTCATATTTAGTTCTGCTGATTTCACTGATTTGAAGTCATGAATAGCACCAAACAAGTCAATGGGAATGCAATTCGTTTTGAATGTTTGTTTGTGTGCGACCTAACCAATTCAGCACCATATCGTAAATTTGTCCGATTTAATGCAGTCTGGAATCTAGCCAATAGCGGGCGAGGTCATCCTAAGACTGAAAAATTTCGTCTGGTTATTAAATAGACTGTAGGGAAGATTTACAGATTTATAATGATTTACAAAGTTATCGATTTAATGATGGTCCGTCGAGCCCGATCCAAGGTGCGACAAACTCCAAGCAACAATCAAGCAGCAGCAATGAATTTTAAGTGAGAAACCACCAGGCTAGAGTGGTTGGCTCACTCCAGCAGACGGACGTACGTGCTACAAAAATTAAATGTTCCTACGAAAAAATCATTATACTTAATACTTGTCATGTATTTCTTACAATTAAACAATTGTTTCCAACTATTAAATATTTATTTACGTCTATCTATTACAAGGTCTAGTTGACCACTGGCGCCCACTCTAAACAGGTCCTCTTCAACGGGCCACACATAGGCAACCAAATACACATCACTACGATAAGCCGTCATATACAACATCTCCCTTTTAACAAAAATGAAACTCTTTACATACTAATAAACTTATCAATAATCTACTCAAAAGAACCTGCATCAATTACAATACCAAGTATAAACCAAACAAAAACAAATAACAATAACAAAGCCACAATAAATCAAATACAATTCTCAAATCAAAACACAATATAAATTCATACAATGGATTAGTAGCACTTTTCAAATGAAATACATATACATTCAGCCAGAAATTCTTATGCTAAACTTTATTAGAATGATCAAATCAAAAAACAATACAATTATAAACTATTACATGTACGAATTTAAGGTCCTACTAAAAACTAAAAACTTATACTAAGTTAGTAACATAATCTAGTGGGGGGCTTTGAGACTCTTCCTGACTTAGTAATATAGGTCCCTTCATAATTATCATGATTGGGATCATGGTGGATAATGGATGGTAGATTTTCATCATTAACCACTTTGGGATCATATCTAGTCCAATAATTATATCTCTGAGCAGGCAACAACATTTCAACATTTGTGTCTCTCACATAGGGTTTATTTAGTGATTTTCTTATGTGTATCGTATTTCTTCGTTTCAATCTATTATTTTCATCACGAACAATAAAAGATCTGGGAGAATCATACTCATTCACAATAATAGCAGGTTTCCAAATTTTATCTTCTTGATAAACTACATTATCACCCTTCTCAAACTTACATTTGATATTTTTTGATGATTTATCATAATACTCCTTACTTTTACTTGTCTTATTTTTCAACAATCTATCAAAATTTTGAACTATTTTGGGTTGTAATAGATGGTCACTGATTTCTAATTTAGTTCTAGTTCTTCTACTTAACAATAACTGAGATGGTGAATAATTTGTACCTAACACTGGTGTATTTCTATATTCCAAAAGCATCAAATCTCTATCTATATTACCCTCTTTACCCTTTCTCAAAATGTTTTTACATATGCCTACAGCTCTTTCAGCTAGACCGTTGCTTTTTGGATAATGAGGACTAGATGTAATTAACTTAAAATTCCAGTGTTTTGCAAAATCATGAAATGTGTAGGAATTGAAAGGCATATTGTCAGCAACGAAAAACCTTGGTATGCCATGAATACAGAATATTTTCTTTAATACATTTATGATTTCAGGTGCATTCTTAGATTTAATTTTTACTAACTCTATCCACTTCGAATAATAATCTATCAAAACCAGATAGGATTGACCAGCAAACTCCAACACATCACACCCCACCTTACAGAAAGGTAGATTGGGAATATCATGACTTATCATTGGTGCTTTTGTTTTGCTTGGCTGATACTTTTCGCATATTAAACATTTTTTAACAACATTTTCTATCTCTCTATCCATGTTTGGCCAAAAGAACAACTGTTTACCTCGAGCCTTGGTTTTGACAATGCCAAAATGTGATTCATGCAACATGTTTAATACTTTCACACGTAACGAATTTGGGACAATTATTCTGTGATCAAAATAACATAAACCGTTTTCAATACATATTTTTTCTCTATTAGCAAAATAAAATTTTAACTGGTCTTCAACTTTAGAAGCGGATTTAGGCCAACCATTTTTAAAGAAAAAACTTATTTTATTCAAGATTGCATCATTTTCCGTTTCTGTTTGAAATTCTGACTTTTTGTTCTCACTCATGTTTATAGAGTGCACTACTTCATTCAATGATGAGTCTACCTCTGCATCTACTGTGGTACAAGCTCTGCTTATAGCATCAGCAATATATAGTTTATTTCCAGGCCTATAATAAACATTGACATTGTACTTTGATAATTTTAATCGAATTCTCTGCAATCTGGTAGATTGAATTTTGTGTATCTCTTTTTTCATTGTTTACGAGTGGCATGTGATCTGTCTGGACATATGCTGTTCGGCCGTAAATGTACTGGTGAAATCTTTTACAAGCAAACAATATAGCCATAAATTCTTTTTCTATCTGGCCATAATTTAACTCAGCATTAGTAAGACTTTTAGAAGCAAAACTAACAGGTTTATTGTCTTGCATTAACACACAACCGATTCCATGTTTACTACTGTCCGTTTGAATTGTAATATCTTTAGTTTCATCAAATGTTTGCAATATCGGTTGACTTGTAATTAACTTTTTCAATAACATAACACATCTTGTATGACTATTATTCCATATAAACTCGGTATCTTTCTTCAACAAGTCTCTAAGGGGTGCATTGAGTTGTGACAAATTTGGAATGAAATTCCGCAAATAATTTACCATTCCCAAGAATCGTTGAAGCTCAACTCTATTTTTTGGTATATCATAACAACTAATAGCCTTTATTTGATTGGGGTCAGGTTGAATCGTACCTGCCCTAAAAATATGCCCCAAATATTTTACTTCTTCAAGCTGATATTGAAATTTGTTCCTATTGAATTTAATATTTAATTCCCGTGCTCTATCTAAAACTTTTTTAAGTGTTTTTTCATGTTCTTCCAATGTATTTCCGAAAATCAAGATATCATCTATATAAACAAAAACATTGTCAATATCACCAAACCCTTTGCTGTTGTATCTTTGAAACACTTCTGCCGATATATTTAGCCCGAAAGGTAATCTATTAAAACAATAAGCACCAAACATTGTGCCAAAAGTACAGTATTTTGAACTTTCTTTGTTTAATTTTATATGCCAAAAACCATCTTTTAAATCTAATACCGAGAAGTATTTTGCAGTTTTCAATCTAGATGTCAAATCCGTTAGAGTTGGTATTGTAAAATATTCCTTTTGAATTGCATCATTAAGGTCTTTAGGATCTAAACAAAGCCTTAATGCACCATTTTGTTTTTCCACAATCACTAACCGATTCACCCATTCTGTTGGGTTTTCTACTTTTGAAATAATTTTTCTATCACACAAATTTGTTAATTCTTGTTTAACTCTTGGTTGAAGTTTAATGGGAATCCTATGTGGTGCTTTTGATACTGGTGCATAATCCTTTTTTAAATGAATTTGATACATATCCTTAAAACAACCAATACCAGTAAATACATCGTGATATTTCTCAATTATTTTTGATTTTGAATTATTTTTTATAAAACTCACGTTACCTTTCTTAATTAAACCCAATTTAACACACGTTTCCAAACCCAATATGGAACTACCCTCAGCAATTACAAATTTTTCCAGCAAATAATTTTCATTGTACTGAATTGTTAGTTCTACTACACCTTCATAATCTATTTTGGTACCACCATATCCCTCTAAATCTAACTTATGTTGAGTCACTTCATAGGCACATCCGTTAATACGTTTAATATCATCAAAAACCTTACTTGGAATTATGTTTACATCAGACCCAGAATCTAATTTAAAATTTACTGGTACATTTTCAATATTAAGTTTTTGTATCCATCTTACAACATTTACCGATTTTGATTCTAGTTCATTGCAAAAATACTCGTCGGGTGATTCATCATTTTCATTAACAATTTCATTAGATTTTAATCTAAAATTTGAATTCCTGCACATATTTGAAAAATGATTATTCTTACCACATCTATAACATTGCTTGCCTTGAGCTGGACACACAGAGCTGACATTATGGCCTCCCCCACAGTGATTACATTTGCGGAAACGGTTTTGATATTGTTGAGGTTGACTTGGCATTGGCATTGACCTATTAAATTTAGAAAAACTATTAGAATATTTGTTCACATTACCGCGATTTATATAATTAAAATTTTTATACTGGCCGCCATCTTCTTGTCTTCCTTTCTTCGCAGCTGTGTCAACAACGTTCACCTGTTTTGCATGAATTTCCTTGGTTTGAACTCTTCGGATTTCTGACAGCCGAAATGCCTCGATTGCATCTTTCATTTCAACGGTCCCTTGCTTGATAAGACGGTCCTGGACGTCCTTGTCCGTGGTATGCAGTACAATCTTGTCTCGTAGCAACTCATCGGAATTTGTGAACTCGCAATCCTTCAGCAATGTTTTGACATCGGTGAGAAATGAGTCAAAATTTTCTCCTTCGGACTGTTTTCTTTCGTAGAACAGAAATCGTGCGTATAATATGTTTTTCTTAGGGAAGCAGTAATCTTCGAACGCCGCAATCACCTTCTTAATGTCCTTAGAATCCTCCGTATTTTCGAAAACAAACGTGTTAAAAACCTCCATGGCTTCCTCGCCGACAAAATTGAGCAAAATGGCTACTTGCCTTTCACTTTTTTCTTTTTCTAGTGCAGATGCCGTCATGTACACATTGAAATTTCTTATGAATTTCTTCCAATTTTCTTTCAGGTTCCCTTTTAGCAGCAGAGGCGAAGGCGTGTTGAAGCTACTCATTTTTGGACTCTTCTAGTTTTTCTTTCAACCGCGTGCTGAATCTTCCTTTTCTATTCTTTATTCGTTTCTTCACGTTTCTTGGACCATTTGAGTAATTTAACCATCACTAGACTTCTTCTAAAATTCGTTAATAACCGACTGCGCCATGTCATGTATTTCTTACAATTAAACAATTGTTTCCAACTATTAAATATTTATTTACGTCTATCTATTACAAGGTCTAGTTGACCACTGGCGCCCACTCTAAACAGGTCCTCTTCAACGGGCCACACATAGGCAACCAAATACACATCACTACGATAAGCCGTCATATACAACAATACTTAAGTCTTTTTCATCAGATTCGCCACAGTAGGTACATAATGTCGCATTACAATTTTACTGGAACGTTCCAATGCCACAAGTGTAATACAGGACGGTGGTTTCAATGTGTGGAAATAGAGATGTATCCTTTGTTCTCCGGCGAAATCGCGAATAAAATTTCAGAGTTAACGTGATACAACGTGTAAGTCGGATACTTGTTTTGTCTGGGTGTAACCGATACACTTGTCTCTCGTAAGATTGGACGACCGTGCGAAGGACAAAGACAGTACGGAAACGTCTTCTGCCTGCAGGCTCGCTGTTTACGTGATGAAGTTTTATCGATCAAATTATTTCCATCGAGTCATGCCGGTCTTTTACACGAATTTCGAATGTAGATAGATTACGGAACACCCGTAACCTTATTTCACAGTTCTCCTAGAGTCTTTTTTTCTCCTCGGCGACCGCGACGAATGAAGAATAGATCGGGGGGTTGCCGCCGAGAGGGAAAGTACACAAACCCATTTGGCGGCTAGTTGGCGTTGAAAATTGGAAACACTTAGAAAATAAACGAATACGAATTACGTGACCCGTGTCTAATGAAATTTCTAATGTCGGCGATATTACGATTTGAAAGACCAAACCGCACTGAAATGTATCTGATCAACGCTAAAGTTCCAAAAAATAATTCAATTTCTAATGACATTATAACTTTGGATTAGTCTTATTATTTGTTCAGCGTATACATATTATAAGGGACGTTACATTTCGGTAATTAATTTTTCAGTAAATTACCGCTGAAATTAAAATTATTAATTTCAAATCCAAAATTGTAAACTACACAGGCTTAAATTAAAGGGATAATTAGAAACTCAAAATGGTAATTTATATTTTCTTAAATTACAGAGTTCAAAATTCAATAACTTATGCTAATTAAAATGTAGGGTACACACGTTAATAAGTATATTATTTAACGAGCACATAATTCGCGCGCATGATTGTACACTCGCCTACGGCTCGTGTATAAACTTCATGCCAGTGATTTTTATCCGTTGTGTGCAAGTGAAATTCGACGTTTTGGCTACGACTCATAGATTATATTTCATATCAAATATTTTAATTGTATTAGTCAATTGTGGCACTGCAAGCTGTCAATCAACTGTCCACCATGTAGGTGTTGACAGTTGTTATTCAAAAGAACTGTCAATATTATTCCAAGCTACTGTCATCATAATAATCGGCATGCACATCCAGGAATTATATGGCCATAGATATGTATACCTACAAGGAACATATTATATGTATAATGTATGTGACTCGTAAATAAAAGTTATTATTTTGTAGATAACTGCCGATCTCTGGTGCTCTTTTTGATTGAATAGTACTAATTCATTATTAAAATCAAAACAAAGACTAAAAAAAATGCTATTTATAGCAGCAATTTAAAACAGGACAGTGAAACAGCATAATTGTAGTATAAAATACTGTAATTTTTTATCGACTCACAAAACTACAACGATCGGTTTCACAAACAACGAGCATTTTTTTATCCGGAATATTTCTTTAAATCGTGAATTCGATAGTAGGAAAATGCCTCGAACTAAAAAGTTTGTGTTATTGGGTCCCCTGGATCGAACTTCATGGCCAAACCGTGTTTCCACCTTCTCTCTATTCATTTAATACAAAACGGTTAGCTATAATAATTTCTCAAATAAATGATTGGGCAGATGAGTTGAGGAGTGGTTTGATAACGAAAAGGTTGAAAAAATCCCGGTGTTAAAAGAAACCGGGATCAAAAACTGATCATTGTGAAGCCAGTCGCAACAGTAGTGATAAGTAAACAACCCAAAAAATAAAACATTGTGTTTCAGTGATCATATACTTTTGCCAAGACACAGAACATCGTCCAAATCTATTTTTCTGACATATGGTATTGACGAACTGTCATATTGGTTACCCAGCACATTAGGCAAAAAACTATCCCAACCTGTTCTGGCTCTAACTGTTTTACCAACTATGTATAATCAATCGTTTTCCACCTTGATAAAATTCAAATATACGTCTTACTAGTATGAATTATGTTTTTGGAATTGGAAATGGCATTTTCTTTCCTGAGAAACAAAAAATTTTTGTGGTCTACCGTCATGTGAGTCACTTTTTTCATTTCGCTCAAGTGAATTTCATTAATATTATTCTATTATTCTGTTTAATAGTTTCATAATTTGGAACGATTATGAATTGTGAATTTTTAGCACAAGATTTTGAACTTCCATTGCTCCTCTTGGGAATGTCTAAATAAGTGGGACGCATTTTTCAATAGCTGTGCTAGTAGTAAAAATTTGCGGTTAAATTCTGTTACCGTTGACGCAGGAAGTCATATTAATAATAACATAATATTTTGTTTTGGTCATTGAACTATTTTACTTTGTGTTACAGTTCCATGTAGGAAACACACCCTCTGTATCACTTTAAATTTAGTAAGGTCGCTAGTTTTGTACTTATTAATTGTTTTTCTTCTTGTGGGATTAAGAATGTAGCGTAGGCAATCTGGGCAATCCTACTCACAAAGATCAGTAAACATAAACTGATTGATACATGGATAGTCCCTCTAAGGATACATGTATGTGTGAATAGGAGAACATGGTCACTAATTTTCCCGTAAACTGTATTATAAATTTGCACTGAAGACTGTTCTTAAGGCGTATCTTGAAAACATAAACTGCGTGTTTGGTAAATATAAAGAAAATAGATGTATGATGTAATGACAAAAATGATTTCTGATGTAAATGAAGTGCTGGAGTAATCTGGGAATGTCTGTTCAGGAAAGTTTGAGAGATATCGAAGAAAGTATGTACTGTATAACAGATATAGAATCGAAGCGAAACAAAGCGAAGTAAGAAGAGTGCCTGTGAAAATAATTAATTTTCGCTAAGGTTATGAGTTCGTGATAGAGCACGTCGCAGTTCTAGGTTCCAGCTCCGGCGTCTTAAATTAACTACAGGAATAACACGGAATGCCGTCGGGGCGAACGGAAAGATAAGTTGGTACGTAGTACCATTCGGGTCGGAGGCTCAACAATATACCACAGCTATTAATATCTGACGAGCATTAACGCACTAATACGGACCGGGTATCATAAATATGATCGCTAACTAGCGCGGCAACATGTAATTACCGGCCGTGGAGGTGTTGCTTGGGCCGCACGATCGATGTGTGTGTTTAGATTTCGACTCGGAACATTCGGCACCTATCCTTTCTTAACAAATACGGCGTCCAGTTGTTTCGACACATTACTGCACCGCTCCGGACCGCCTTAAGCCCATTACACACCTCTCAACATTTTCAACAATATAGATACAGAGTGAACAGACCTACATCGAGGATTCTCTCTTCCTTCTTTAAAACCAACCTAATAACATTACATAAGGGACGTTTTTCTTATTTGGGTACTTAACCCATCTATGCATGAAACGGATATTTAAGGAGTACTGGGGTTTGACGAAGGCCATGAAGAGTCTTTAACGATACTTTTGTCCTTTTCATTCTTGTTGCCTTTACGTCATTTGTATCCATTGCTATCCTGGTTTCGTCTACTCATATTCATATGGAAGTCCTTTTACAGGGTCTCAACAGTGCGATCTCGGAAGATTGTGCCTCTGTTAATAAAGATATTTTAAAACTGATTTCACTGATATATACAGAGCGCCGAGACGCAATTTTAAAATTATTAGCGTGTATACAGGGTGTTCCATAAGGTAGTACTAACCCAAAGTTATGTTTTTTAGTTGGAACAACCTATATTTTGGCACAATTTTAGATTCCTCGCAAAATTTTACGACAATGAAATATAACATTACCTACCCTAAACCTTATACTTTTTTATTTATTGGCATTTTTATGTTAAAACAGCAGTCTAAGAAAAATTGTATATCTCAATATGTTTTTAATTTTATTGCGCACGCTTAGATTATGATTAAGTAAGTTGTATATTGTTGTATGCTGGTCATAATCTGCAAACAAAATATAGCAAATAGTTTTTCCTAAGAAAGTTAATTCTTTTAAATGGAACACCATGTTTCTAATTAGCTAGTACTAGTACTTTTTACTTTATCATACGCAGTATGTAATCAGTATTGTAATCATGCCAAAAAATTTTTTTGAGATTTTAGCGGAAATATGTCTTTTTGGGTCCCGTGAACATTTTTGACCAAGGTACAAAAAAATATCTGTGTGTGTGTATGTGTGTGTGTGTGTGTGTGTGTGTGTGTGTGTGTGTGTGTGTGTGTGTGTGTGTATGTGTGTGTGTGTGTGTGTGTGTACCCGTTTTTTTGTGGCGACGATTCCGGAGAAACTACTAAAGGTATCGGGACGAAAATTCATATTTAGAAGTTTCATAACCAAACTTAGAGCTGAAAAGCTTTCTGTTGAAGAGGGTCCAAAGGAACTGGAGGTTTAGTCTTAGCATTTTTGAAAGATTTTGCAAATAAGCCCCCATTTCTGGAATTTCGTCGAAATAGTTAAATAATAAATTAAAGATGAGGAAATTCTGAATAATTTATCACTATGACATGTTTTGGTACAATCAATAGTTTAGCTGCATGAGCAAATGCTATTTCTACGAGATCGGTCATACTGCATGAAAACTAGTAGCCAGGATTTGTCAGATTTTTTTATTCTAATCACAGTAGGTAGTCTTGGTGTCAAACGCTAATGTTTTGACAATAACTTCTGTCAATATAAGCTGCGTTCGCATATTGCATTACACTTTTTACACCCAATAACACGTAAGTGTCATTTGGACGGTGTACCCGGTGTCAACGGAGTACAATCTCCGAACGCAGCTTTAATCGACATATCTGTCTAGTTCTAGTAGTTTTATTTTAATGCAAACATGGCCGATCTCGATCAAATAGAGTCTCATGCAGCTAAACTATTAATTTTATATATAGTATGATAAAGTCATGTGCCTGGCCACATCAGATTTTTTGTGCAAGAACCCACACAATGACAATTAGTTACTCCTGAGAAAAGTTCGCCATATTTCCAAAAATTATGAAAATCTAACCTAATAATATCACCACCACTGACAGACACCAAACTTATGTTCATTTAAATGGAACAACCCATATTTCGCTAATAATTTTAAAATGTGCGCCTGGGCGTTCTGTCTATAGAATAGAATGGAATAGAATACTATTTATTTCAGAATAAGACATACAATACATATCTGAAACAGGTCACAAAATACACAAAAGAAAAATCAAGAGTAATTTTCGCAAGCTATGAAAAACTCAGCCATAGTATATGAATTAACACAAAATAAAAATTCTTTCAGAGTGTACTTAAATTTACCTATGTTCAATGTCCTAAACTGAACTGGTAGTACATTATATAACTGACAACCCATGTAGTGCAAACTCCTCTGAAAAGGGGCTCCTCTATGAACAGGTGGTAACAGATAATCGGTTGTTCTTGTACTATATTGATGTCGAATACCGATTTGGAAATAAGGTAAGTACTTACGAACAAAACACAACATTTCGAATATATACAAGTCGTACACTGTCAGGATTCTATTAATTTTGAAAGCTTGCCTACAAGACTCTTGATAACTCAAACCAAACATAATTCTTATAGATCTTTTTTGAATAATACAAACCCTGTTTACATCCGTACACCATATCTCATTGTTGACTGAAAACTAGCGAAATAAAACGTTCTAACAACATACGCACTGCATGATTTCTTTAGTTGATATAGCGCAAAACACAACCTCGACAAGCAGTTGGAAACATCGTCGATCTGACGCCCCCAATGTAAATTCTCATCTACTGTTACACCTAAGAATGGACAGGTTCGGCTTAAAGGTATTTGATCTACATTTGGTAATGTTAGTGACTGTAAATTGTATTTGCCACGATTCCTATATAGGATGCATTTCGTCTTTGCTTTGTTTATAATAAGTCTGTTCCTGGCCATCCACCGCTGAACATCCATGTACACAAGTGAAATTACTTTTAAAATACCTTCATTAACAGAGGCACAATCTTCCGAGATCGCACTGTTGAGACAGCCTGTATACGTTTTTTATCATTTACGTAGGTATCTTTTCCAGTGTTCGTTTTTGTCTTTTGTTTTTGTCTTTTTCGTCCTTTTTATCAATTCCTCATGAGGCCGATAAATTTTGAAAAAACTTGTTCTTCGTAGTTCATTTACACGTTATCATTGGCGTCAAACAGTTTATGGTGAAGATCATTGACAAAAATTTTGCGATGTAGATCATTGACAAGCATTTTACGATGGAATCAATACATTTTTTACGAAGGAAATTATTAACAAAAAACGATCACGATAACGATAACGATCATGATAACGATAACGATCATTGGCAACGAAAATTTACAACGGTGATAATGTTATCAACATAAATGTTAGGGTGAAGATCATTGACAACAAACAAATTACGATTGAGAACATTAACAACAAAAATTTTAAATTGATTATTTTATAACAAATGTTACAAAGTACCTAGTCATTATCAACAAAAATTGGTTAAGATGGAAATAATTGACAACTAATACGTTATGATGGAGATCATAGCCAAGAAACATTCTACAATGGAGATGAGTGACAAGATAAATTTAACGACATGAGTACTGAGATCATTGACAAACATCTTACGACGGCGATTATTGTCAAACATTTTACGAAGAAGATACGATTACGATGCAGATCATTAACAATAAAAAATATACCATGGGGAACAATAACAAAAAACGCACAATGTATATCATTAACAATAAAAATTTTCCGATGGAGATTATTGACAAACATGTTATTCGATGGAAATTATTGACATTAAACAGTTTACGGTGGAGATCCCTCACAACAAATAAATTACGATGTATATAATGTGGAAATTTTACTATAGATATCATTGACTACAAAAATTTCACGACGGGGTCATTGTCAAACATTATATGGACAAAATCGACAAGAAAAATTGTTTACGATGGAGACCATTGCCAACAGACATTTTACGATGAAGATCACTGCCCAATAAAATTTTACGGTGGCGATCATTGCCAAACATTTTACGATGGATAGAAAGGATAAAAAGAGCTACGATGGAGATTATTAACCATTATTCATTGGTAACATAAATGTTACGAAGACGGTTGTTGGCCAATTTTCTCATCACAATTATTGAGATTATTACCAATAACAATTTTACCATGGAGAACATTAACAAAAAAATCACAATGGACATCATTGACAACAAAAAAATTACGATGTAGATCATTGTCATCAACAATTGAAGACCTCAGAATGAAAAGTGGCTAAAGACCATAGGAAACCATATGATTTTATCCAGTTTTCATTCTCATGCCTTCAATTGTTACGATGGAGATCATAAACAACAAAGAAGTACCGTAAGACCGATCGGTACTTGAACGCCAAATCACACCACCACCTCCAACAGAAGAGAAGTGTTAACACTTTGTTGAACAGAGCCGAGAAAGTATGCGACTCCAGCACCTTGGCAAACAAACGGAAACACTTGGAGTGGGCCCTACGTCAGAATGGACATACGGGGTATCACACAAAGAAAACCGCAAGTCTCAGAGGAACCGCAAGAGTCAAAGGGGTTCGGTTGCTTACCAAAATTCAAATATGCGTCTTACTAGTTTGAATTATGTTTTTGGAATTGGAAATGGCATTTTCTTTCCTGAGAAATATAAAATTTTTGTGGTCTACCGTCATGTGAATAACTTTTTTCATTTCATTGTATTTTAAGTGGGGTATCAGAAAGAATCGGTAGATTACTGAAGAAATCGGGTATCACGGTAAGGTACAGAGCACCCGCTAAGGTAAAGGATCTTTTGCCTAACCAAAGGATATCACACCACTCTTGAAGAACGTAGGGGTATACAAGATAACATGCGAGAGCGGAACATGCTATGTAGGACAGACAGGACGAAGTATCGAATGTCGAATCAAGGAGCACAGTAGAGACACCCGGCTAGGCAAGATTCAACAGTCCGCTGTTGTTCAACACTGCCACGAGTCGGGACACACAATGGATTCGATGACGTGAAGATGTTGGCAAGGGTGGGTAATTATCATTGAAGGCTTATTAGGGAAGCCATCGAAATTTACAAACATCGTGACAACATCAATCGCGAGGACGGCACTGACATTAGTAGGGTCTGGAAATCGGTCCTAACGCGGTCAGGTGGAAAAGCACATGGGAGCGGTAGCTCCAGATGTGCGCAGTGAGGTGTAAATTTAGGTATATAAGGGAGGTTTCTTTGGTAGGTCTTCTGTTAGCTCTGAAGAAGCGAGTAACATGGTTTGCAGTTTATTTTGTAAATGATTCTGGCCGTGAAAGCCTACGTACTTATGTAATCGATAACAATAATTGGTATCAAACATTTGACTATGATGTATCATTGACAACAAACATTATTTACTACGGAAATCAATGACAACAACAATTTTACAATGGAGGTTATTAAAAAACCAATACGTTGGAGGTCATTGACATTTTACATTTTTATATTTTACGTCGGAGGTCATGGCATCAAAAACGTTGGAATCATTGACAAACAAATTTTTACGACTCATTGACAAAAATTGGACAGACCATACTTTATAATGTCTTCATGGCTTTACGAATTTATAACATTCTATAATTTTGCATTGTGACTGTCATAATAGAATTTTAACTGGGATAGGGAATAAGTAATTGTGGGTACTAAGACTACGGTTTTTAATATCAGTTTAAAGCACGAATCGAGTACAGGGCTTTGTTTATCTGAACTCGGTTCGTGGTTTAAACAGGCATTGAAAACCCCAGCAGAAGGCCTACAAACCCCACCTCGGATCTATAGCTTCACTTTATTTGAATAAACAACCAACAACCCACACGAGTGAAAGCCAGAACGGAAGTCAGTTGAAGAATCAGTTTTTATTAGTTTTACATTGCCTTTGTTGATATCGACTCATTATACAATTTGCATTTATGCCGTTTATTGGCTGGACAATGGTTTCCGCTACTTCTAGAAATATACGCAATTGAGCTCTGTGGAAAACGGGCTTTAGGTAGGTACTATATCCACGCGGTCGCAATCGCCCGCGGTATAAGTTGAACGCGGTAAATCAGCATACACACTCGTACACCACCACCGCCTTCAACTTACCAGTAATAACTGAGAAAGAAGTGTATTAAGAATGCGATAAAATAAAAGGTAATAAATAGTACTGGGTCGAACTCGACTGCACTCGACGGCTTAAGTATAACTTAAATGCAGAAAAGTGCGAGAAAACAGATAATTATGGACTCTTTTCGCACATTGTATCCGACAGTTATGATTATTAAAAATCTCTAGAGCAGCAGGACGTGTTTACGGATACCTACTTCAATATGCTTTTTTATTTGCTATTTGTTCTTATGGATACCATACTCGTTGTAAGCTTATGAATTAGTAGTTTTAAAAAACACACACTTTTAGATTAAATTTCCGAAAATCGCCTGTTGAGATATGAGTGAATTTGATTTTTGATATCATATACATTATATAGTATTCCCGAGATCACATAGAAAAGTGATCTCTCGAACGAAGAGAGAATTACTTGGCTGAAGTAGTTGGTAGGTTCGTATATACGCGAGAGATTATTGACTTCAACCAAGAAATTTTATTTCTTGGAATAATTACTAGATTTAAGAAAGTGGTTACTCTGGTGAAGTAAGTAAACAGTCTTCAATGAAGTGTATATTTTTATTCCCGGTAAACATTTTTAGCTACTTAATGTAAGAATTTTAAAGATTTGGCACAAATACGTTTTCTATTGCTAATTAACAAGATAGGTATGTTATATTTACTTACTCGTTCTAAACTGTTGCGTGCGTTACATCAAACTATTCCGTGTTGAAACGTTTATTGTACACTATAAATCACAATACACATCCCCAATAAATCACAAGGCACATCCCCTACGGTTACTTCGTTTTTTCGTACTAGGTTAGGTTCCGTGGCGCCAGGACCACGCGCGGGCGCGCGAGCCTAGACAAAATCACGGAGCGCATATTTATTCCAGAGAATGGGAATTACTTGAATGAAGTGAGAATCACTTCAGTTAAATAATTGGTGGGTTTTTATTCAGTAAACAATACTTACTTATATTAAATGTCTTATATTTTCTTGGATCAACTCACTACGCACTTGGATGGATTTACTATTACTTCGTTGGAGAAATTAACATTTTTGGGACGAAAAATTCAATTACTTCTTTCAATACAATATTGGTTCTTATAAAGAAAGAATTTATTTGACAGCATTTATCTGAGAAATTATTTTACTTGTATTGAGTATGTGGCATTTCTTGTATATACCTAACTTTCTACATCCAAGTAAATATGCATTTGAATCTAGTAAATAAATTCAACAAATTATGTTTTCTCGTTCCAAATAATGACTTTTCTGTGTGTTCGATTCCGATCCCCACTTATCGGGGTATAAACACCAAATTAGAGCAACACTTTTGGTATATTTTTATTCTTTGTAAAAATGTCGTTGGGACCATATCATATGAGATACGATGTGAATAATGGGTTAATATGAAAAGAAATTTTAGATTATTTTTCTATTTTAAAGATATCCACAAAAAACTTTACTTTTTATTAATTTTGAAAAATTAGTTCTATGTACCAGGTTCCTACTTAGAAATCAATGGAACTAGATGTTTGTTTCCAAAGCGTTCGACGAGGAATCCAATATTTCGGTTGCTTGTATTTAGCGTAAAAAAACATTTACAAACGAACAATAGCGAGAAAAAATAGGCATAGTTCTGTTCAGACGTTTTGAGCTAATGTTGATAACCCTAGGGATATGTAGTTTGAAGTAATTTGTCAATTTTTGTGTACGCCTAATTTTTCACTGATTTCTTATTTTATAGGTACTTATTCTTTTATATTAATAAACTCTTAAAATAACTAAATGAATGTCAGATGAAACCAACAACAACAATTCCCTCAATACCATAAATTCGAGACGGTCCAGACCATTCTCGAAGGAAGCAAGAGGGACAGAACCGCGTGCAAATCTGAGATATAATATTATATATTTGTGTTATATTATTGATTAATGTACGTATTAATTAATAAATATTAAAATAAATTACTTACTTACTTACTTACTTTTCAACTTAAATAGAAATAAAAACCTCTCCTTCTTTGCTATTCTTTATTGTACTCGAGACATGTTTCGATCTTAACAGATCATCATCAGTCGGGAATAGTCAGTTTGCAGAGTCTATGTGGTCTATGTGGCCTTATTCCATTTATGGAATAAGGTTAACATTCCGCATGGCATACATACGTCCACATACTCATTCGCTAAGATCTCTAGAACTGAAACAATGTTAAATTATGACCACATAGACTCTGCAAACTGACTATTCCCGACTGATGATGATCTGTTAAGATCGAAACATGTCTCGAGTACAATAAAGAATCGCAAAGAAGGAGAGGTTTTTATTTTTATTTAAGTTGAATTTAAGTAAACTTTGCAATATGGATATAGCCAATTACTTACTTTTGTTTTTGCAAAATGTGCTTTTGAATTGGAACCGATTTTGTTTTAAGCATAATTCATGTAAAAATTGTTTCATTGCTGTTTTATAATATAATACGAGAATGTAATATTTCTCTTTTATATCACTATCGTGGAAACCAGAAATTATTTCTAGTAAGTATCTCAAAGTATTTATGAACAATCCTCCCTTTGTAATTTTCAAAGTCAAGTTTAAAAGTGGTATGTGTGAACTGTCTGATTCTACAGCGTTCCGATAGAGTTCACAATAGAGATCTCAATGCAAAGTTAGATCACAAACCTCCTTTATTCCGCACACCGCTGGACAAAAAATAAAATATTATTTTGATCATATTTTATACCGATCATCTCATTCCAAAGAACAATTGTTCAATATTTTTGATCTGAGAAAATCGATCCATTTGATCTGATCGAAAATATGCATCTGTCAAAACATCGATCAAAATTAGTAAAACAACATTAATAAAACAAAAGCTAGGAAGAAAATTATCTTCAGCCGGACTGAAGTTAAAATACCCCCACCGTAAAATATTAAAAAGAAAACAAATCAACCGATTTTGCTCATTCAGGAACTTGTCCGTTTTTAAGAGATAAGCTTGTATACCAAATTTCAGATCAATTACTTCAAAATTACGGCAGTTGTCGTGTACAAAGACGGACAGACAGACGGACGTAGCTAAATCGATTCAGTTTCCAATTCTGATCAAATCCATATAAGTATATAAATCTATATCTGCCACGCCTCCTGAAAGGTGTTACAAATGTTGAATCAAATTCAATATACCCTCACCACATTAAATTTGGGGGGTATAATAAATAAATAAAATGCTTGATTTAATTTTGTTTATTGAAATTCCGGTGCCGTTTTCATATCTAGGCGTTTTAACTACAGGGCGTTTCAATACCTGTGTACTAAACGCAAACCCGTTGTAGCTACAGTTATTCGAAGCATAAATATCCTTGAAAAACAAATGTTATCTAAAAAAAAAAAGAAAAAAAGGTATCTAGGTGTGTGTATCTCTTGTACACAGAGAAAAAATCTAGTTTGAATAAAAGAAACTACTTAGTCTAATTAGTTTTTGTTTATTGTTTTTTTTTGTCACCCTTACAACAATTACACTCTCATATCTTTAATAAATAGATTAATGTTACCTTTGTAGATTATTCTTTCAAATGCCCATACATAACTCTGTACCTATTAACCCTGCAATTGGGGTTAGAATGGTGATGGTTTATTTTAGTATAGATGCACTTAGCTGCATGAGTCATCGGTCTGTGAGACCGACGCGACGTCAGCATTTTGACTTTCATTATTAATATGATTAATAGTAATTATGTAATCTTACGACACCACTGGGGAGTTAAAACCTAATAAATACATTATTTGAGTGTATTAATATGAATTCTGTGACATTTAATAATAACATATACTTCTTTAAAATTAAAAAGGATGTGAGTAACTCAATATCATCACTAGCTCTATTCAATCATAATATACCGTGGTCGTTTTAACTTGAGACTCCTAAATATCTCAGAGAAATATGCATGGTACGACAAAAGTGTCTTAAATAAACTTGTACGACGCAAAGGGGGAAATGTGATGGCGATATCAGTCTAAATATGAACAATCTTTTGTCTGAACATTTCTTTCGTACGATGCATCTATCAAAAGTTATTGACGATGGAAGTTTGTGGCGTCTGCGGTAGTACAACTGTAATGTCCACTCATGGTACAACGTAGGAAGGTATGTGCATAACGGGGACACGTTTTGGTATCTCACACGTTGCCCGTCATGCGCATAGGGTTTGTTTACGCACGAAGAAAATGCATTGTACAAAAAGAAGTTTCAGACAAAAGATTATTTAACGTAAAATCATAATTTGATAAAACAGTTGGGTATTCCCATTAAAAAAAAATGAAGCTAACCTCATTTTCACTGATTGCAGCGCCATCTGCAATGAAACTGATATCGCCATCTCATTTCCCCGTTTCCGTTCTACAAGTTTATTTAAGACACTTTTGTCGAGATATTTAGGAGCCTCAAGTTAAAGCGACCACCCGGTATAATATAAGAGTTTACATCAAACATTTCTAGATATTTGAGAATGAACCATATATTTACTTAGTTTTTTATTTTAATTAAGATTCTTTTATTTCAAAGAAATATTTATTTGGCATAAAATAGTTATTTATGTACCAAGGGCATTAGACGGATTTTATGCCCCGAGGGTGAGAGTCTCGGGCCTATCGGCCCTCGCGCTTTTTAAGTCGCCCGAGGGTATAAGGTCAAGTAATGCCCGAGGTCCATATAAAATTTTATGTCCTACAATCGAATGAATAATATTAATAAATATTTTGACGTTATCAGGTAACATACGTATCTACGGAGTTGAATAATAATACAAACAATTCGGAGTTGAGTGACAATACAGACAATTAATTGTCAAACTTATTTTTATTTCTTTAAGTGTTAGGTGTACAAACAGGCAGAGCCCAAGACACTACACACTTACAGACAATAGAAAATATAACCTTAATCGCCAATAATTGGCATTGATGAGTGACAATACAGACATTTAATTGTCAAACTTATAACCTTAATCGCCAATAATTGACATTGATGATTTAAAATTTACATTTTGAATGACAAATATTTGATATATTTGACATATAACCATGGCAATCCTTTATGCCTTAGGGCGCAAAAAGAATCTTTATTGCCCTAGGGCGCAAAAGAAGCTGTTTTCGTCCCGGTATCTAAGATGTAAAATGTCACTTTATGATCATTTAGGACATAAAATATGTTAGTGCAGGCAAATTAAGTTGAGAGTGGGTATTAATTGTAGACAGGAGTTTTATCATTGGAAATGGTAAAGGGGCTCATAGTGAACGTAGAAAAAATAAATGCAGGTCGTGGGGTGGTATAATGTTTATTTGGGGGGGTTGAAAGCGGGTGCAAAGTATATTATTGCGCTTTCCGGCGAAACTTGCTGTTTTATCCAAAAACGTCCTATACTAAGTTGTAGATCATAAAAAAATCTACAACATTCATATGGGTCACTATTTACTATGACCTCAAAATTTTCGAGAAAAATGCGAATGACAATGCCAAGACGAATTTTCTGTTTTTAATTTTTTGTTGTCGCAACAATAATTCAATTTTAGTCAAATTTTGTGAAAGCGTGCCTTTTTATACCTTAAATAAGTATACATTTTTTCATTACACAGAAAACAAGAAGTTTTTGAGATATTTAGTTTTCTCCGTCAAAATCAGACTTTTTTTAAAAAAAAATTCTGTGGTGAAAAATCATCGTACAGAGTTCTTCTGGGACACATTTTTGTTGTTTTTACATGTGCTTATTGATACAATAATAAAAACAATAGTACCTATTTAACAACATGATCAAAAATTGAAAACACTCAAAAACGACTTTTGCAACACTGAATTTTAAAGTAATTGTTCATTATTTGCTTAAATTTTTAAGAAAATTGCAATACTGGTTACGACATTAAATTGTACGGAAAAAAATAGAAAAGAAACTGGCTCTCATTTCTACACTAATGCTATAACCATTAAATTAGAATAAGAAATCTTCAGGTAAGTATCAAAAAGTATCCAATACAAAAGTTGTAGGTCAAGAAAAAATTCTACAAATTTTGTAGAGGTTACTATATAACATAACCTCAAAACTTCCGAGAAAAATTGCGAATAAGGCAAAGATTGGCATAGTTAAATAACTATGCCAATCCATAAAAATTAAATAAAAAATGAAACATAAATATTTTTCATTTCTTATTTGTAAATCTGTAAATATATATTGACGGGGTGAGGTCGTTCGGAACGAGATATTCGAAAATGCAAGTCGCGGTAGGTGCAGCGTGTCGTATACGGACGATGCCTGTCTCTCCGTCTGGATTCCACGTTGTCACCAAGGCCCTACGAGGTGCGCCAAGATAATAGTTTCCTCTAGACCGGTGAGCGAACTCATGTGCCAGGGTTGCGTACCGTCTTTTAAGCTGCTCGGTCCAGGTCGTATGTCCGCCCTACGCCCTCGCTGGTCATGATGCCATGGTGGCGACCTCGAAAGCGCTATTGCGGAGCGCACTGGTATTAGGGGCGTGATACAATATTAAGTTTTGTATATTATTATTATCAATTATTAAAGTACTGTTTCTACTGTATTGATATTGTCACATTTTTAACTACTTAGTAGATTTTTTCATAAACAGTTTGTGATTTTTAAGACATAAATAATTTACTTTCAGAAGTTTCGTCAAAACAAAATTAAAATTATAAATTAAAAAAAAATTAATCTTTCGCATTTTTCTCGATAGTTTTGAGGTTATGTTATATAGTAACCTCTACAAAAGTTGTAAATTTTTTCTTGACCTACAACTTTTGTATTGGATACTTATTGATTCTACGACAAAAACTGACTATTTTGCTTACTTATCTGGAGACTTATTATTCTAATTTAATGGTTATAGCATTAGTGTAGAAATGAGAGACAGTTTCTATTCTATTTTTTTCCGTACAATTGAATGTCGTAACCAGTATAGCAATTTTCTCAAAAATTTAAACAGATAATGAACAATTACTGAAAAATTCACTATTGCAAAAGTCGTTTTTGAGTTTTTTCCATTTTTAACCATGTTTTTAAATAGGGACTATTATTTTTATTATTGTGTCAATAAGTACATGTAAAAACAACAAAAATAAGTCCCAGAAGAACTCTCTACGATGATTTTTCACCACAGAATTTCTTTTTAAAAAAAGTCTGATTTTGACGGAAAAAAATAAATATCTCAAAAACTTCTTGTTTCTTGTGTAATTAAAAAATGTATGCTAATTTAAGGTATAAAAAGGCACGCTTTCACAAAGTTTGAACAAAATTGAATTATTAATGCATTCGCATTTTTCTCGAAAATTTTGAGGTCATAGTAAAAAGTGACCCATATGAATGTTGTAGATTTTGTATGGTCTACAACTTAGTATAGGACGTTTTTGGATAAAGGGCCAAGTTTCGCCGGAAAACGCAATAATATACTTTGCACCCGCTTTCCACCCTCCCAAATAAACACTATACCACCCCATGACCTGCATTTACTTTTTTTGCGTTCACTATGAGCCCCTTTACCATTTCCAATGATAAAACTCCTGTCTACAATTAATACCGGTTTTGGCTTATAATCAGTTAATTTGCCTGCACTATGTAGCAAAAACAAATTAATAGTTTGTTGTAGCAAACAAATTGGTACCTTGTTACAACTAAAAAAAAAAATAGTTTTGAGAAAAGGTTCAGACGGGCAGGATATTGACCAATCGAGTTAAAATTTGCACCGTTTCTTATTTATGATAACACGCACATTTTGACACAAATCTACGTTTCGCTCCGAAAACTTTTGCGTTTGACTTTTGCAAAATCTAAGTAAACAATCATTTTCTCGGTTTCGGTAACGACTTGTGGACTTGTGGCTATATGATACTTGAAATAACTGTACCTACTAACCTTATAAGTGAAACCACCCTGTATATATCTCACTTGTACGAGTGTAAAATGCTAATATGGCAGAATGTTAATGTGTTATTGCACATATCTAGTGCTAATTGTAAACTGTATAGGTATATCTGCATATAAATTCATTTTTCTTAAGTTTATCACCGTCTTGAAATCACAATAATTACAATAATTTGTTTGGAAATCTGAAATACGGTCAATTTATTACAAATTCGGCACCATTAGTAGTCGGTGTAGTTTATTAGCGGCGGTGATAGTGAAGGAGCGGCTTAAGATTTCGTCCTATTATATACCTGTCTCTTATTTCATTACAAATTTTTCAAGCTCACATCTCACTTAAAATCGTCAATTTCGAACAAGTAAAAAGCAAATAACGAAGATAGCCCGAAACATTACTTAAACTAAACCTACGTCTAATAAAACACGCAGCAGCACACGGCATTATGGAACGGGTACGCCGGCCGTTCCACATAATTTAACGATGAAATTACATATTAATTTGGAAAACGCTATTGTCGCAAAGGTAATGATTACCAGGAGTCCGTTGTCATGATTCTTAAACCACGATGTGCTGTCAATAGATTCTCGAATAGAATAGGAACGTCTCTCTGAATTCTATTTAAATCGGACCAAGCACAGGAAACAGATTAGTTTCGTGTCTTTTTTGTTGTCCATTCACCTGTAAATATCTTTTCTACCTTTTTTTCTCACAGATTTGGCACGACCAAATTGAGTTTCTATTGTCCATGACTACAGTAACTAAATGAAATGTGTATTCTACCTATTGACACCGATGAGACTCGACTATACAGGGCGATTGTACGGCATGCAATTCAATCTTTCGAGAGTTAATTAGTACAGATTAGTACGTTGAATTGCGACTTCAATTTTTAGCCGATTAGTTATTGTGTATTTATAAAGCTAGACTAGTAAAATTTTGTTTTTATTGGTTACAAATTTGTAAAATAACGCAATTTCTTATTATTTTAGATGGTTGTGAAGACAATAATGATGACAATTTTTGCAATAATGTTTGCAATAAAGATACGTAGGTTACCTCATATATAAAATTTTCGTACCAAGGTGTACCTTCGACTGAAATAATTGTTATCATAATTCTTTTCGATAAACTACACCAATCTCGACGAACAGATGAGGAAGACACAAACAAAACAAAGAAGCAAAAAAACAAACAAATTCACAATACCAACATACAATTGCAGAACACTCAGAGAAAATGAAAAACTAGAAGAATTATTGGAGGAACTTAAGAACATTGAATGGAATATAATAGGATTGAGCGAGGTAAGACGAAAAGGGGAGGAATGTATACATATTGATGGAACAAACTTTTACTACAACGGAATAGAAAAAGTAGGGGGAACCGGTAAACAAAAACTGCATCAATGATATCATTTCCTACAAGGCATACAACCACAGAATATCGAAAGTAATATTAAAAATTGGACATAAAAAAACTGTAAGAACGCAAATAATACAAATATATGCTCCAACCTCCGCCGCCAAAGATGAAGAGAGAGAAGAATTTTATGAAAATCTGCAATTAGCAATGAACGACGACAAATGTAAATACACCATTATTATGAGAGATTTTAATGCTAAGATTGGTAAAAATAAAGGCGAATCATGCATTGGATGTTTTGGCTCTGGAGATAGGAATGAGAGTGGAGAAAGATTAACTGAATTCGCTGAAGGAAACAACCTCTACATTATGAATACATTTTATAATAAACCAGAAGACAAAAAATGGACATGGATCAGCCCAGATGGAAAAACAATGAACGAAATCGACTATTTCATAGTGAACCAGAAAGCGATTGTCCAAAATGTAGAAGTAGAACAGAAAATTGACATAGGTAGCGATCATAGAGCCATAAAACTTTCAATACAAATTAATCTGAAACACCAAGTATGGTACACAAACAACCATAGAAGCTATAAAAATACAGAAGCATTAAAATCCGAAAACTTTGAAGAAAAGATAAAATCTGCACTGACTTTGGAGGAAGTATGCAACACCACAGATATTACGAGCCAAACACATAAAATAAGTAGGACAATAAAGGAAGTACTAAGACGGATCGAAGAAAACCCAAAAGAAGAAAAGAAGAATAAACGAATACCACCAGATATTTATAGACGATGTACTGAATAGGAGGAGAACGCTGAAGAGATCAGGGAAGCAAAAGATCGAATACACAGAAATTTCAAAATTAATAGGAAGGAAATGGAAAGAATGGTCACAAAATAAAAAAATGGGTGAGTTAGAGCATGTTCTGGAACGGGGAGGAAGTTTAAAGAAATGTATAAGAAACCAAAAACTGGGATACAGCAAGATAATTGCTATGAAGGACAAGAACGGGACAACTAAAAAAGAAAATATAGAGATACTAAACATAATAACTGATTTCTACGATGCATTATACAATAAGAGTGGGAAGGAAGAAACAGAGACAAGTATTAGAGAAGAACCAACGGATGAGAGCGGTTTGACAGGCTGCGATATAACGGCGGAAGAAATAAGTAGTGTAATATCTAAACTAAAGGAAGGGAAAGCTGGAGGTATAGACGGAGTAAGGAACGAGGAAATAAAGCAGGAGGGTGTCACGTTATAGTAGTACTAACTGAAATTTTCAACAACTGCCTAAAACAAAAAATATATATAATATACCAGAAGACTGGCTAGTAGCAAAACTCGCGCTGCTCTATAAGAAAGGTGATAGACAACAGACAACAGCTAACAAACTACAGACCAATAAGCCTGCTTCCAGTGTTGTACGATATTTATGTCAATAATCACGCGTAGAGTAGAACAATACTTACCATCTGCCGAGGACCAAACGGGATTCAAGAAAAACTTTTCCACATTGCACAATATTTTGGTGCTGCAACAGTTATTAAAAAAATCAAATGACTTTCCTATAGTACTACTATTCATAGACTTTGAGAAGGCGTTCGATAGTATAAAAACGGAGGCAATTTTTCGGGTTTTGGAGAACTCTGGTATGGACACGACGTACATTGTAATATTTAAATATATATATACATAAACTAAAAGTTAAACATAGAACTAAACAACATAAGCAAATCTATAGAATTGGGAAATGGGTTGAAGCAGGGAGATGTGGCATCTGCAAAGTTGTTCAATGCTATACTGGATACTATGTTCATCGAAGAAGAGTGGGAAGGAATGGAAATCAGGGTGAACGGACAATGGCTGAGCAGACTCAAGTTTGCAGATGACATAGTACTCATCGGAAAAGACACAACGGAAATAAAAACAATGTTGAAAACACTAATAGAAAGAGGAAAGGAAAATGTATTGGAAGTGAATAAAAAAAAACAAAGACAATGTACATCAATTGCAGACAGGAAGAGATAATAACCACAAATGGGAAAGAAATCGAAAGGGTGGAACAGTTCATATACCTCGGACAAAAAATTACAACCAACAACCAAGGAGAAGAGATAACAAGGAGGATGGCAATAGGGTGGCAGATGTTTAACAAATATAGAGATTTATGGAAATCAAAGATCGAAATGGAGAAAAAGAAAAATCTATGGACAATGTGCATACTTCCTGCCATGATATATCGGTGCGAGACCTGGACACTAACATGCAAAATAATTAGAAAAAATTAGAGTAACCGCGAGGGCAATGCATAGAGCTATGATTGGAATAACAAGGAAGGACAGAAAAACAAAAGAATGGATAAGAGAGGAATCATAGATAGAGGACATAGGCAAAATAATAATCGAACGAAAGTGGAATTGGGCCGGACATATTATGAGAGTGAAAGACAACAGATGGACGAAAAGGATTATTGAATGGTACCCAAGGGATAGAAAGAGGAAGAAAGGAAGACCAACTGCCAGCTGGGAGGACGAGTTCAAAAGATGTTGCGTAGGAGTAACCTGGCATAGAGTAACTTGGGACCGAACTGAATAGGCAAGAATAAAGGACATCTACAAAGACGTATGGCTCTATAAAGATTAGTAACCCACACACTGAAACCATTTAAGGAAGACGTCACGGAAAAGTCGGATACTGCTACTAAAATCATTAAAATTATGGCTCCCACAATATTGTGTTAAATTATAAGAATTATTGAATTATTGATGTATGGGATGTTGCATTATGTTTATGTTGACTGTTATTATGTTGCAGATTTTCATTCACGCGAACTCAAACCCTTTAAGGGAGCGCCACGGCAACCGCCGAAATTGTTGCTTCTACACGACCGAATGAGGATTTATTAGAATTTATTTGGAATAATGTTTATGTTCAGTGATATTAAGTTATTCAGTGTACCTTTTAATTTGTAACGGTGTAGAAAGTAACAATAAATGGCTATTACTATTATTATTATTATATTATTATTATAATTCTTTTCAGTTAAGTCAGTACATTCCGGACGTTTTGATGGAATGCTTGGATGGAATGCTTGATGGAATTACCAGCTGGTAATTCTTCCTATTCCTTTGCGAGATGGACAAAAAAAATCTTATTTGTACTCATTCTAGTAGTAAAAACTAAAATTAAAACAAATACAGTGGCTTTTTTCTAACTTGTTTATTTTACGTCGGTCTATTTCCGCAACTTAGGCCAATCACCGACGCTGAGGGCAGGCTACACACACCCAGGAATTTTGTCGAACTGAAGGAATTCCAACCTCCAGTAAGAGTTCTTTAACGTGCACGTCGCATCATGACAGCACACGGGGCCACCGGCTTTACTTCCTCATACGATGGAAGCTTCCTCATCCGATGGAAGGCGGCATGCAAAGGTATTTGTTCCCTGCCTAAAATGCCAGGAGAGTCGATTTTAGCCCGAGCCGGGATTCGAACTCGGGCCTCCAGCGTAGATAGCAGCCGCTCTATCCTATACGCCATCGACCCCCCTAAATACAGTGACTAAAATATGCACTAAATTCATTAAAATTGAGTTTATTATTATAGAAAATCCTTGGACACGTCTTTAATTATAAAAATCTACATTTTTATATCAAATTCAACTCCTACCATCAGTTGCTTTTTACTTAGGTATGACATTTTAAAATAGCCCTTTATTTCCTTTAATCTTTTATTTTTCTTGTTGTTTTATACCCCTTCTAATTGTATTAATGGTAGCACAGATTTTATGGTCCTACAACAGAAAATATTAGAGAAAAAGGCAATTGAATCACTCTGGGGAGCATGGATTTTTAGCATGGAAAGTAAATAAGCATTGTTGATAGATTTCTATGCGTTCAATATGAGTTAGGGATCATAAGGTTGTATGCGTTCAATATGAGTTAGGAATCATAGTTTTCACAAAGTTTTTGGTGAGAAAAAAGTTACGTTAAAGTGTAAAAACGTGATTTTGTTATAGCGGCTGAACCAAATGTCCTAGTAACACCAAAATGACCTCAATGACTCCTAAAATCCTGAAAATTGAACCACAAAGCGCTATTAACTTTCCTTATTTTGGTTTTGAGATTGAATAATGACATAAAAGTAAATATGTTAAAATAATTAATAATACATGTTATTCGGAGTAAGAAACCTCATGTAGTGTTTTGTTCTTTTTTTTTTCATGACAATTAGAGCCAAACAAAATACGATATCGTTAACATTTCAAACGACTTCTGAAGGAATTTGAAAATAAAAAGTTCAATGAACCGCTTTTCTCAAAATAACATCTGCTTATTGAAAAGAAAAAAGAATGCGGGGAAAAACTGGAACAGCATGAATGAAACGCGGATTGTGCGGTTACCTTGAGAGCTTGGTTTAATACGAAGAACAGTAAGTATGGTACTGGTAATTACAATGGTTTACCAATAAAAGACAAACCATTCAGCGGATCGTTAATGTTGCATCAGGACAACTTTAGTTTCATGCAAAAATTCGAAACAAAATTAATAACTCAAGTCCCAAACTAACTGAGACACTATGGGAAGCACATAATTGTAGATGAAAAGAAAAATTAAATGAAGAGAAGATGAAAATTGTCAAATTGTCGCATTGTCAAACTCTTAGAATGGGTTTGTACCATGTCAACACGAAATGCCATACTTCGCCACACAGTCATGTCTCAGCAAAGTAGTATTTAATTGAAAAAGTACTTTTCATTTTTATTTTGGCTTCAACTTATTCGATAATACCCATGATGAACATCACTTTTTTTTTTTTTTTTTTTATTAATAAGCATAAGATGCTTAACATATTGAAACTAATCTAAAAGATTAACCATCAATTTAAATCTGAATTCTTAAAACTAGGTACTTGTCTCTAATAGGCTATCCACTGATGTCCCTATATTTACTTTGTCCCAAACAAGAAGCACTAACACGTCACTCACTGTGCTCTGCTTTTTACACATTTCACTGATTCACTAGTTCGAAGGGTTTAGTTCTTTTTAGTCTTCTCACTAGATTCTGGTTGTCCAGTAGCTGCAGGGCCTCTACGTTGACGTGATGGCTTAGGCGAGATTCATGCTTAGTGGCGAGTCTTTTTATCTCTTGGATGACTTGTGGGACACCAAGATCACGGTGCAGGTCACTATTCCGTATGTACCAAGGAGCGTTAACCATATTCCTTAGTACTTTATTTTGGAAGGTCTGGATTCCTTGTATATTGGAGCTTTTTGCGCAGCCCCAAAGCTGGATGCCGTATAACCAAATCGGTTTTAGTACTTGGTTGTAGACTTGTAGTTTGTTCTGTACTGACAACTGAGAGTTTCTTCCCAGAAGCCAGTACAGTTCTCTGTATTTGAGGCCAAGCTCTACTCTTTTCTTCTTAACATGTTCTTTCCACCTTAGTTTTGTATCCAGTGTCATACCCAAATACTTTGCAGTGTTCGCATATGGAACTATGGCGTCGTTAATCTTGACATGAGGTATGTCCTCGATTCTTTTGTTTGTGAAGTTAATGTGGACAGATTTCAGTTCGTTGAGCTTGGTCTTCCATTTTCTGGTCCATTTGTATATTTTGTTACTAGCTTGTTGAAGATTCCTGGTAGATTCACCAATAGTTGATCCCACTGCCATTAGAGCCGTGTCATCTGCGAATGTGGCCACTGTTACATTTTCCATCTGTGGAAGGTCACTTGTATATAGTAGATAGAGAATTGGTCCCAATACACTACCCTGGGGTACCCCAGCTTTGACTTCTTTTAGTTCCGAGTATTCATCGATCTGTTTTATTCTGAATAGTCTATCAGATATATAGGATGTTAGCAGCTCGACGTATTGTAAAGGTAGCATACTCTTTAGTTTGTGTATCAATCCTTCATGCCAAACCTTATCGAACGCTTGTGTCACATCAAGAAAGATTGTTGAGCAAATAAGCTTTTCTTCTAATGCTTTCTCTATGATATCTGTTATTCTATGGACTTGATCTATAGTGGAATGCTTTTCTCTAAAACCAAATTGGTGATTAGGAATTAGTTCTTTTCTCTCAATGATAGGTTTCATTCTCTTTAGAAGCAACTTTTCAAAGAGTTTCGATATCATTGGTAACAGTGATATTGGGCGATATGATTTGGCCTCGGTCGGTGGTTTGCCTAGTTTTGGTATCATGATGACTTCTGCTACTTTCCAGACATGTGGGATGTATTTTAATCTGAACGATGCATTTATTAGGTACGTCAGCATAACAATACCTTTCTTAGGTAATTGCTTAAGAACTTCTCCTGTGATAAGATCATATCCAGGTGCCTTCTTTGGATTCAGGTTTGTCTTGATTTCTCTGGCAACTTCCTTTGGAGTAACTAGCTGTATGGCTTCTTCATCATAGGTTATATCTTCATTCGTGATTGGCTCTGATTCGATGTTGTGTGGCTGGAAGATTTCTGTTAGATGTTCTGCAAAAATTTCAGCCTTCTGTTTATTGTTTCTTGCCCAGGTACCGTCTCTTCGTCTTATAGGTGGGACATGGGCCACTGGCCTCTTGTATTTCCTCACTGCTTTCCACAGCGAGTAATCTGTTTCTTTATCGGGAGTCAATTTGGTTAAGAAGGATTCCAATGATGCCTCTTTTAGTTTTTGAATTTCGCGTTTAAGTTGTTGGGATTTATTATTAAGTATGGTTTTGTCAGCTGGATCTCGTGACTGTTGCCATCTTCTTCTAGCTTGTCTTTTTTGCTTGACCATTTCTCTAATTTCCATAGGATAATTATTTCCAATAGTTCTGTGGGTGATTTCTTTAGTGTTGTTCCAAGCGGCTTTCTGGATGGTGTTGATGAATTTCTCGGCTTCTACGTCGAGCTGATCTCTGGTTTTAAGCTGGATATTTAGCTGTATAGTGTTTTCAAGCTCTATTTTAAAGCTTACCCAGTCTGTAGTTTTATTGGTCAAGGTTGGGGTACATTCCTTTTTGATTATGCTTTCGCTTAGAGTCATTAGTATTGCAGAGTGATCAGAGTCCAGATCAAAGTTCTCCTCAATATCAATGAAGTTCGGCGAAAATTTTCTTGTTATAAAGAAGTCTAAAAGATCCGGGGTTTTGTCCTGGTCAGTAGGCCAATAGGTTGGGTTACCTGTGGAATGGAATCGACATCCTCTTTCTTGGATTGCGTTTCTCAGCTCTCTCCCTTTTGTGGTTATCAGTCTGGAGCCCCAGTCTGTATGTTTGGCGTTATAATCACCACCCAGTATAAACCTTTCTCCGAGATGTTCTAAGAATTTATTATAATCTGTTTTCTTGAGATTAAACCTTGGGGGGCAATATATCGCACCTACAGTAAAATTCTGTTTGGTTGATTTTATACCAACGACCGTAAGTTGTACTTCTGCGCTCTTGAGATGGCACTCCTCATAGTGATTTATGCTATTTTTTATTATTACGGCACTTCCTCCTCTAGCTTGGTTATCCGGATGACATACTTCGTACACCTGATATCCCTTCAGCTTTAGATATGTCTGATTTGTTGAGTGTGTTTCTGAAACAAGACATATCATCACAAGAACATCACTTGAGTAGTAATTCGTAAGCAGCGCAAAATAATGTATCGAGAGCACCTTTTCACTTTTCACTCACATAATCGATGTGAATGAAGAGTTATCATTGTTTCCCTAATTTTCAATCGCCTTTTGTTAAACAAATGTTCTTATGTAAGTAAGTTCATACATGTTTTTTTGCTTCTATTGCAATTAAAGTACCTATCAAAATCAATAAGAAACATAGGGTGATGTTATAAAAAATGTTGATGGCGTCACAAGTCGAGCTTAATTGTAGGTCAGCATTTCAATTTAGTATAAAAATGTGTAGGTAACTCTATAAAATATAATTGACATCAGAGGATTTTTAAAACCATAACACTTTCAATTTTATTAGTATCTAATTGGTGCATTTACGGCTTGTGTGTTAAACATCTGGCTCAGAAGCATCGCAATTAACTTAACTTCTTCAACTTATTTTTCAGAACCCGCTTGGACATTGTCCTGACTGTCCTGAAACGTTTCTGCCAGTATGTTCCGTAGTCACTAGTAGAAAATCGTTACGAATTATATGTTTAATATATTCTTTATATATCGATAATGTTCTCACTCAAACTTATAACATCTCAAATATAATCTATTCTTTGTTCTAATAAGCTATCACACCCTGAATGACAATTAATTGAGATGGTGGCTATGTGTTAGATCGTATCACTCGAACTGTTAAACGGTTTGAACACAAACCAGATAAATATCAGTTGAAACACTGAAGGATAACTATATAGTATACACAGTTTATCGTTTCCATCAAGCGGGCAGCCTAGATCACGACGACTGTTCAAAACACTGCACTCGAAACGCGTTAATGTAAACTAAAATAATACAGTTATATTGTATTACTGGTACTTACCTGAAATTAGTTTGATGATGCTTGTTTGACTAGTTTGATATATTTGATAATCTGGAGGGATCTTATTTAAAAAAGTAATTAATAAAACATAGAGTAATATACAGGGTCTCCCACGACGAGCTGCCATTAGAAGTATATGGAGAACCAAATGAAAGGAGAGATTGAAAATCTGTGGACATATTTTTGGACACGATCGTCTCAACTAAAATATTTTGAGTTTTGGGTTACTTCCGGTTACACCGCAAATAATGCCAACTTTTATATTTCAAATGGAATACCCTGTATTTTATCGCATTTTTTAAATCTTCATTAAATTTTAGATCAATTTTATGTTACATTCCCTATACCTAACATGTGTCATTTTTGAGATATTAATTTTTTTCATTAAAAAATGATGTACGGTTACTTTCACTTACTTATAAATTATCCCCTGTGACCGTTGGACAAAAATAGTCCTGCAAAATTTTTGTGAAGGTAACATATTATCGACACATCCGTAGAATTCTTGTAAAAGTTCAAATTATAAGATCAAAATTGAATTTGAGAAAAGTACTAAAAGTCGATTTTTTTCAAATGACAACCCTAACATATGAGTGCATTTTTGAATTCTATGGAATATTTTAGATAAACTTTGTGTAAAATGTCTTATACCTGAAATCCATTTTTGCCGCTGGAAAAAGTTGTCCGGCAAAATTGTTGTGAAGGTAATATATTATCGACACATCGGTAGAATTCTTCTAAAAGTTATACACATGTTCAAATTATAAGATCAAACTTGAATTCGAGGAAAGTACTAAAAGTTGATTTTTTCAAATGGCAACCCTAACATACTTAAATGTCACAGTAGAAATTGCAAACATTGCCAAATCTAGATTGCGTTTGAAAACAACTGAACAATTTGTAATAAACAGAACTTTATTAAACAAGTTTTTTTAGGTCATTTTTCATTATAATTAATTTAGTATTTATAAAATTACAAGCCTACAATAAAACACAATATTAAAAATAAAACAAAATCGTAAAGTAAACATGCGTAAATTATTTTTAACATATCATTGTTGGTGGCGTCCCTGATAGAGGTAGCAGATAACCCAAAGCTCGAACTCTATCTTTCATGTTCTCCTTATCAGTTATTAGGTCCTCAATAATTGGCTGGTTTCACATGGACGGTGTTTCAGCGCACACAACTGTTGCAATAAGAGGCTTGCTTGCCCTTACGAGTAGGGTTTCCAATCGCGAAAGCTCGGGATCCCGGAAGTTGGGGATCCCGAGAGGTTTTCTATTCGGGATAATCCCGAAAACTCCCGATATATCCCGAAAAATCCCGATCAGTCCCGGAAGTGATGTTAAAATAGTGCAGATGGTTCACTTTGTTTTAAAACAGCGTTTTAAAAATATGTTTTAAAAAAATATTTTGTTTTGAACATGTTTTAGACAGATTGTTTAAAATGTTGTGTTTTAAACTACCGAAATCTGAACAGCATATTTAATTATTTAATCAGAGCTGTCAGCTGGTCTTTAAGAGTGGTTTGCATAGATCAATCAATATATCAAATCTAATTTAATATTTGTATTTAAAAAATGAAAAGATGAAAAGACGAAACTTCATATACAAAAGTGTCTGGAGGTTTACTCTTAGCATTTTTCAACGATATTGCAAATGAACCGCCATTTCTGGAATTTCGTCAAAATTGTTAAATAATAAATTAAAGTAAAGTAAATTTTGTATAAGTTATGTCTATGACATTTTTTTGGTAAAATTACTAGTTTCGCTGCATGAGCAAACATTAACTTTGAAAGTCATGCATAACAGTTGACGGTCGCTCTGTGCATTACGTATATACCATAAATAGTTTAGTGAAACATTAGCATCTTTTATTCGAACCAGCGCTAACCCGGCTACATACATCAAAATATGCTATTTGATCGTGATCGCTCGTATCTGCATTTACAACTAGTTTGCCAAAATTTGACAGATATTTTGATTCATCAGCGTTTGACACTGCTGTATAGTATGATAAAGTCATGTGCCTAGTCACATCACATTTTTTTCATGTAAAGTGTTTCGTTTGTTACGTTAAAAAATATTTATAAGAAAAAGTTTGTCTTGTTTAAAATAAAAAAAAAGTGTTTTTATAACTACCCTGGTAAGAAGCGCGGGTCAGCTAAGATGGCGCGGTATAGAGAGCTCAGGGAACAACAAATCTATACAAATTTGATCCCGTTTGGGAGATTCTACATTCGATGTTCCAGTATTTCTAAGATCGTTCCTTTCTTTTTTGTAGAGTTTGAAATACGTATTTAGCATTTCAAACTCTAGTAAAAAGAAAGTTTTGAAATAAACAGTTCTTATTCAAAATACTTATCATAATTCTCTTTTATTGCTGAAAATTAAATGTTTAAAAGTTATACACTATCGACTGAGTAAATAAAAACGTTTCAACTGATTGTTATATCTTTATTATTCCTTGATTGAATTTTAAAAATAGTTGATATAAAGATAATTATCTGCAATTGTTGATATAAAAAAATCGGGATTTCGGGATTAATCCCGTAATCCCGGTGTTTTTTTGTTAAATCCCGAAATCCCGAAATCGGGATCCCGATCCCGAAAATTGGAAACCCTACTTACGAGATGTTCGACGATCGGTGGATTTCGCTTAATGGGCCATACAAATATCCACCGCGTTCCCCCGACTTGACGCCAATGGATTTTTTTTAATTTGGGGAGCTATTAAAGACGTAGTTTATGAGGACGAGCTGCTTTCAATGGGTTATGTGCTAACTCAATCAGGGACGCCACCAACATAAATATGTTAAAAAGAATTGAAGCATGTTTAGCGGACAGCGGCAACGTTTTTGAACAGTTACTGAAATAGAATTAAGCAGTTTTTTTTTAATCTGCTTTACGATTTTGTTTTATTTTTAATATTGTGTTTTATTGCAGGCTTATAATTTTATGAATACTAAATTAATTATAATGAAAAACGACCTAAAAAAAACTTGTTCAATAAAGTTCTGTTTGTTCGAAATTGTTCAGTTGTTTTCAAACGCAATCTAGATTTAGCAATGTTTGCAATTTCTACTGTGATGTTTAAAAATCGATTTAAGTAGTTAAAAATGAATTTCAGGTATAGGACATTTTACACAAACTTTATCTAAAATATTCCATAGGATTCAAAAGTGCATTCATATGTTAGGGTTGCCATTTGAAAAAAATCAACTTTTAGTACTTTTTTCGAACTCAACTTTGATCTTATAATTTGAACTTTTACAAGTATTCTACCGATGTGTCGATAATATGTTACCTTCACAACAATTTTGCCGGACAACTTTTTTTTTCCAATGGTCACAGGGGATTATTTATAAGTAATTGAAATTAACCGTGCAGCTTTCATTTTCTAATAAGAAAAAAGAATATCTCAAAAATGACACATGTTAGGTATCTACAATTTAATGAATATTTCAAAAATACAATAAAACAGGGTGTTCCATTTGAAATATAAAAGTTGAGAACATTTGCGGTGAAACCGGAAGTAACGGAAAACTCAAAATATTTTAGTTAAGACGATCGTCTCCAACAATATAAGTCCACAAATTTTCAATCTCTCATTTCATTTGGTACTCCATATACTTCTAATGGCAGCTCGTCGTGGGCGACCCTGTATACTGCTGTAGTAAGCTGAAACTATTCCCTGCATATTTTTCCTGTACGAAACTGTTTTATGGTTTGGACGGAAAGAGTAAATTTCAGAGAAAATCGGGAAAAGACCCAGATATGATCTTAAAAAATGGACATGTCCGGTCGTCTAGTACCTATGGGCCATGCTTTAAGGCAGCAGTTATGCAACTGGTATTTTGTAGGAACATCATAATATAATATATAGCTGTTGATAATAATAGATATGCTAATACGTTTGCATGGACTTTCAAGTATTGCTCAGTTATATGGATTGTCATTAATTATGGGGATTAAAATAATCTGCACTTGTCTGCGGTGTTAAAACATTATCGGATGAAAGTCAAGGGCAGAGAAGATACGAAAATATATCTTATGATGACAGGAGCATACGGTTGCCTTATCTTCTGCATGTTGCACCATTTTAAATGCGTTTAGATGTCGGTCGGACTGTTACTCTGCGAATCTGTTAGCAAGAACTAATTACCAGGTATCGCCGGTACAGGTAGAAAGTTGTTCAATTAGATCGTAGGTGGACTCGAAGGCACAGTGAAAGAGAATTCTTATTAACGTCCACGTCGTATATCTCAGCGCACTGAAAAGAGATAAATCGCCGCAAATAAATAGAATTTAAATGGCGGCTTATTTTACATTTCGTTTTCATTCTCGAATGGGCTACGCCTGAACTTATTTACTACGTAAGCCGTGTACACTGTGTACAGGTATTGTGTTTCGTACAGGCTTTACCGACCACGTTCCACATAGCAACTCTATTATATTCTACAATCTCTCCTTTGTTATTTAATATACACATTAATTTTAACGTTATTTTGAAAATGTCGTAAAAATTATAAGATATAGCGGTAGTTCATTAAACATGTGTACATTTAAACAAGAAAATCAGCGCCAACTTCAGTTAGTAGAGTCTTTTGGTGCGATCTATTTTAGCAGCAAATGTATAAATCATTATTTTTTTTCTATAATTGTGAGGGTGTTTAGATTCTAAAATCAAATTAGTTAGCGCTTTCCCAAAAATCCACAGCATTTTGATCAATCCGTTTTCTTATTATTTCGACGAACCAATCAAAAAGTTATAAGTACTCATTCTTTTACCCAATTGGTGCCTTTTATCAAACATGGTGACTATTATTTAGTATGATTATGTGTGTTGCGATAATGTTTGCTTTCGCAAATGTTGTTCAGTAGTGGTCAAATAAATAAAATTAATAGACATATTTGTTAATTGTAAACAGATTCATCTTGACGTTATCGTAGAGTTCCATGAAGAAAGGCCTCATAATGTTTGCGATAATTTGTGCCTATTTATATTGTATTTATGTATTATATATTTCTATTTTTATTTGTCAAATAGTCTTAAGAACACATTTGTCTAAAATGGAGGTAAATTATTAAATACTAAATGCATTGTGTAACTAAATAGCGATAACAAACTCCTATGGTATACATATCCTAAGGGGGTGTAGAGGATCCCCATGTAAGTCAGAATTAAAAACCAGAAGATGGAAACATAGCTTTATTGATTAGAAACATAACACATTAGATGCAGCGAGGAATTACTCCATTTTTCATCAACGTAATTATATAAATAAATTAAACTTCGTTGCTGATGATTAATATTTATTTATTGGTTTTTGGCATATCTAGATTTCGGGTGTCATCCCGTCTTCAGTGCCACGTCAAATTCAACTAATCGGAACACATTCACGAATACAACATCAGGACAAGTGGCTTTTACAATTCAGGGGCACTCTTGCAGAATTTTCGTGGTGACAAACTTCGTACTTGTTCACGAGCGCTTGGTGAGGTTTCTTTTCAATGTTGAGAAATATATACAGCATTGACTGCTATACTGGGTACTAATGACGACAATACAGAAATCTTATGTCAGGCGACGAAAAATTATGATAACGGCGAACAATGCACTCGCTTTAAAACTTTAAACTCGCTTTAAACTAACTTTAAAATTTTAAATTTGGACTTTAGTGCGAGTGCATTGTTCGCCGTTATCATAATTTTGCGTCGCCTGACATAAGATTTCTGTATTGTCGTGTATTGTCGTTTCTGTAGTAACCAGTACAGCAGTCAATTCTGTATATAGTTCTCAACATTGAAAAGAAACCTCACCAAGCGCTCGTGAACAAGCACGAAGTTTGTCACCACGAAAATTCTGCAAGAGTGCCCCTGAATTGTAAAATTGTAACCACTTGTCCTGATGTTGTATTCGTGAATGTGTTCCGATTAGTTAAATTTGACGTGGCACTGAAGACGGGATGACAATCGAAATCTAGATATGCCAAAAACCAATAAATAAATATTAATCATCAGCAACGAAGTTTCATTTATTTATACATTAGATGCAGTTCGTGTAGGGTACCATACGATTGCCCTTATCAGGGGCCTATTTCATAAAACTACTTTGCAACTTTTCACTTTGCGATTTCCAAAAAAAGTGCAAAGTGAAACTTTGAAAATTGGCAAAGCTCATAAAATATACTTATGAAAGACTTAAAACCTTGCGTTTTTCAAAAATTGCAAATTGCAAAGTGCAAAGTGAAAAGTTGCAAAGTAGTTTTATGAAATAGGCCCCTGGTATTTTCTAAAGTTATCTGAAACCTTGTCTGTTTTAAAGGAGGTACAGAACATACTTTCTATACTGTTTCTTAGGCTCGTACCATATTCTTTAATTCTCTACATCTTTCCAATATAGTTTTCGACAAAAACTATACATAGCCAGTTCTATAATAAATGTATATCTCTAGAATCCATGAAAGTTATTAAACGAGAAGTACTCAGTACTCAAATAAGAACTTTGCGGAAAATTTCAATTCTGTGTGAGCCTTAGAGCAACCCAGTGCTTATGATTTTTTAAAAAGTAACAAGTAATCATTTCTAATCTAACAGTAAACGTTTGTGACTGTAAAAGTTTGCAACCAGTTAACGTTATACATCCCTTGGGTGTTATGTTTAAATAAGTATGTTAAATGAATTTAATAATATGGGACTGTAATTACGAATAGATTAACAATAAGGGCAAAAATCGATTTAGTTAGTGTTTATTTGAGAATTTTCGACTATTTTCACCAAGGTTTGTTGCCTTGGTGATAAAAATTGACGATTGACATGTTTTTGTGTTTAGAATGTCATCCTGATTGAAAATATCACACAATAATATAACAAAATAATATAACAATCATTTCTGGAAAAACCGTATATTATTATTAGCTTGACTAACATTAAGAGAGATATCCTAAAAATGGCAATTTTTGTCCAATAGCACTTCTCATTATTTTATTTGTACAGCGATATAAATTTAAAAAATAAACGGGTACACCCATGGCGTTGGTCGCCCGGTAAAGGAACATGAGTAACATTTCCCATAAAGTTGATGGTTTATCATTCTCCTATCATATCCAGCGCGGCCATTACGTGTTTCTTGTGCCGAAGTCAAATTAAATTAAGTAAAAACTATTCCATTATGCGGCATTAAATAAGGGCAAATAGATGAATGAGATCCTTTTCGGTGTCGCGTTGAAAAAAACTCAAATCAATTTTTACCGTGATTCACGAAACCGCTATTTTCAATCCAGACAACCTTGCTACACACTTCGGTAACCCGAAGCTGTTCCATTAAGCAGCTAGGGACCGGAGTCGATCTCCGATTTTTTGCCCTCTCTTCACCATTGTCTCACCTGTGGTGCAGAAGAAAGGTTCGAGTGAATGGACGTAATAAACACCGTCAATTAACCGTTCTGGAGCATGGCAATTATTCAAAAAGTAGTGGAGAAAAGACCGAAAGCGTACTTTCAATTGTACAGGTTGCTGCAATAGTTTCAGCATATAATTAAATGCCCCATGTTGCCGTTCGACCCATGAGTCATACTTGCGCCAGACAATTTGTCTATTACGCTACTAGATTGGTACTCCCGTAATTGATCAAGTAGGACTGACTCAAAAATAGAAAAGAAAAACATTCATAATTTGCAAAATGTTTTTTTTTATTAACGTTAAAACATGAAAGTATACCCCTATAAAATTTATGTTGTATTTATGCATACATTTGTGTTTAGCTCTCCAGAAAATATGGTTATTGATGAAAAATATGAATTATATAGGTAGAATCAAATAATTACCATTTGAAAAGACTAAACAAGATCTAAAGATCGTCACATATTACACATTACGCGAAAATTGTTAATAAGTTTCCACTAGTTATTAATTATAGTGGAATATCATCACATTATCACTTTGGACACACGGATATTTAATATTAGATACTATTAAGATTACAATATTAATATTAACCATTCATGGTCCATTCTTATAGTAGTTTGCAAAACGTTTTCACACTATATCGGACATTACGACGGCGATGTGTTTTTATGTGGACTTTGTTTATTTGAAGAGAGATAGTGGAAGGTAGGGTGTGTCTTCTTTCGCCCAACACCTAGGGTCCATTGGGCCCTTTGTGCAATCCTCTGAGTTTCATCCATTACGAGGTCCCTTTGAGCAAACGTTGTCACGCATGTGTGGAATTTTGGAATATGATTCTCTTGTTATCGGTTTCCGCCTCGTCTTCCTATCATTTTCTGTACATATGCCCATAAAATCCCATAAAATCATTTGGGCAGAGAGGGTTGATATTTTTGCCAAAAAGTTTCCTTGCTTGGATACGTTACATCGTCCTTTCATCTAGCTCCATTACTTAGCTGCCTTAGGTGCCTACACCTTGGAGCTCATATTTTTGAGTCTGTCGCCATTGTTATTGCCATCGATCCCTTTATGATGCATACACTTCCAGACAGGTATACTTACACTACTAAATTCATCCATTCCGCTTTTATTAACCTAATCATTAACGACAGGTGTTTAACCTTTGTTGATAAAATCGGTCATAAATATGTAAACTAGAATCTATAATCAGGCTTTCGATTGTCTAACACTAACACTTTGCAATTTCGCAGACGTTCAAGAAATACGTACACTCACGTCGGTCTTAATTCACATTTCCTATCTCCCTGATAAAATAACAAATGAACATAATGCTTTAATCTACAACTCCACGTGTATATCCAGTACCAAGTATCGCCTTCATAATTTCCTAGTTGTAATTTTTGCTTAACTGCTGGCAAATTTATAGACCAACGAACTTAGTAGTCCACGCTAGATACGAACGCCTCCTTACTCCTGCACAGTAAGACTTTCATATTAATGGCACGAGATTGCATCCACGATATGAGATTATAGATGACTTTGTTTATAGCTCAATACGTGAAGCGCATATAGGAGCGAGCCGTCCGCTGCTGCTCGGACTCGAGACAGTTGCCGGTCGTTGTCGGGCGGTGGAAAAAGACCCCGCATCACGCCATCTGAGTGTAATTGCAATTTCGTTTGATTAATAAGTCGCACCGTCTAGGTAAATAGTGTGTTTTTCTTGCCGATGTGCTCTTTAATAAATCACCATTTCGTTCAATTACCGTCGACATGTTAATTTTGTATGCCGTTATCGCCAATTAGTATGCAAGAAGTGATTCAGCCGGCGCGATAGAACTGTTCCAACGATGCTTCTTGGAAATTCTTTAATGCTACATAATACTGCCCGCACTGGTAATGATACCGTTGACACAATTATTATAGAACAAAGATGATGCCCTCCTCTAGTTTTAATGATTTTTGTTGAAATTATTTGAAGCAAAACCTTTGGAAAACTTTGACAGATCAAAAGATCGTCGTGTATGATAATGGGTCTTACCTACTTGACTCATACGCATTAGGACACGAGTCCAAAACCCACCGAGGCCAGAAATGTGTATAGAAAATTTTCCGGCCATACTCTCTAAACAATGGACGTAAAATAACCTGCGGCATATGAAGAAAGCAAGACACTCATCAATGGTTCCATAACCATAAGTTGGTACTGTCTCCATTTCTAAGTGTTCTAAGTCTCCATTCGCCAGGGGGCTATCCTTAACCCTTCGCTATGACAACAGTCACTCGCTATTCTTTGTAATTCGTTATTTGGCGAGTGACTTATATTCTTGACCACACATTTGAGAAACGTATTCGTTATTTTTCACTCGCTATACAACGAGCGGATTTTTTTGTGTCGATACGTAGTTTGACTGCTTTTAACGTAATATTTACTTGATTTTACTCCTGTTTGAAATCACATTAATCTGCAAATAAAACTTTTATTGCCCTCATAAAACATCCATACGAAAATGTTACATCTGATATAAAATGACATGGAGAAAATTAAGCAATTCCGGCCGAAACGATTTTTAATTAGGCTAAACCTGAGTATATCAGTACTTTTTACTTTTGCTATACTGACCCACCCAATGGTAATTAATAATTAGCCTAATTAAACACCTTTAGGTCGGATTTGCTTAGACACACCAACCATTTCTTACTCTCCACATTATCACAAAACAAAAATCGTGAAGATGCTTATGATTTTGTCTCTGGGCCTAGTAGTTTGACTACCATATATACAAATTGAAGAAACACTTAATAATATCGACTTATTTAGAGCTAGATAAGGAGTAGGTAAACTATATTAATAGAAAAAAATGGAATTTATAAAGACGGCATTATTGCATTTCTAATAGGCCATTAGCGTACATATTTTCTACTACTCTATATCAATATCCAGTGGCGGCTCGCGTATAGGCACTGTGGAATTGCAGCACCCCCTATTATTTGCACTTAATATTATGCATAACATTTAATATAATGAGTCCTTTTTCCTTTAATTCTTACTTCATACTTGTACAATACATAATCCTTAATCCTTAATGTCAGTAGCCATCCCCCAGTTTAAGAAAAAGATGCAAAAGTCGTTGTATGGAACTGTGATCTTCGCAGTTCCAATCGGCGAGGTGCTTGACTGTTCTGCGCATGCGCACATAGGATGTTGCACGCGAGGCACCGGCGGGGCCTGCTATGGACACTGGATAGAGAGAACACTGTCGCTCCCGCAGTGCCGACCGTGCCGACCCTCTCGTGCTGGTGGAAGGTAGTTTTACAAACTGCAGATGGCACATCAAAACGTATTTTAGAACAATCGTTCAAATGTCCAATCGAGCTGAATTTTTGCAAAATATGGAAATTTTTTAATTTTTGTGCACTTTTTATATCGTAGTTTTTACAAAATGTATTTTTACATAACTTTATTAATGAATGTAACTGTAACAATTTAGGTTAAAGTAAAGAAGAAATTTGTTTTCTTATCTTAAATTGTTTTACGATTTTATCAAGTTTCTGAATACATTTTTCTTTTATACATGTTTTTTTCCTTTTACACAATTTTACGCTACGAAGCTACGAGCCGCCACTGCCAATATCGTACATAATATGCACATGTTATTGTCAAAGTTCTAGTTTCTTTGGCGAACCCTTCTTTTGCATAATTATTACCCTATATCAAGATATGATAAATTTTGCTATTCCGCGCATTAAAAATTATATCCAATTTGGAACGAAGATAGGTCCGCACGATAAATCAAACGTTGCCACATAACCATCTGACTGCCATAGCGAGTTGTAGTCAAGAATACATAATCATAAAGTCATTCGCTATTTTGGCATTCGCTAAATATCGTATGCGCGCGATTGCGAGTGATGTCAAGAATTGGGCCCCTGGTCTGCAAACCGTGCTTTGGGTCTTCCTATACGGATTTTGTTCTAATAGGGTTCTGTTTAAAGATCTGCTTGACCATAACTGTATTGCTAACCATCTCTAAACCAATCGCTGAATCCTTGTAAATCTGACATCTAACCAGTCCAGGTCTCCAAGCCATACATTGCCATCGCTTTTTTTACGACAACATTTGTAAATTAACGCAGATGATTTTCTAATAAAATCAGTGCTTTTTACTCAGTGGTCCTCCTTCAATTCGGATTTACTTTGCCAGGCGTTTGAAGGGTTGAGTGTAGTCCCCCAGTATTGTTCCTGCTCAGAACTGATCTTGACCATAAGCAAGATGCACTGGAATAAGAACTGAAGAAGTTATTCAGATTCAGAAGAAACGGTTTCAATCCCCTATCATATAGGCAAAGCCGAGGAGAATACCAAGGTTTAACGTCGCGAATGACAAGACATTACATTTAGAACAAACATATATTATAGACTTCCGCGGTCTGAGTCAATGATATATTGGTTTCCGGGTGGAAACCGCGTTGACGACTTAGAAGCCGTCGACGGTTCGCGCTCTGTTGCAAGAAGAGATATTCTTAGCACTTGGTTTGATAACTTAGTCCTGAAGATGCCTCTTGCAACAGAGCGCGAAACATCGACTGCTTCAAAGTCCTCAACGCGGTTTCCACCCGGAAATCAATATATCAACATACATAGATTTGAAAACCTTGCGCAATGCCTGAACACTCGCTCATTAGTGGACTATAATAACAACGGGAAATACGACTAAAGAACAAGGAATGGTTGCAGTCGAAAGGAAACACCCCCACTTTAAAAAAGACAGTCCGAGATAAGCAAGATAAGGTTACACAGCCTACCTTAATAACTCCTAACTTTGTGAAATTGTGTGGTTGGTTCAAAAAGAGTAAGAAGATAGCATGTCCTTTATACTACTACGGTGATTATTGACGTCCATATTGGCGCAAACAGTAATTAGCGACAATTGAATTATATACTATCACAGTTCAAAACACAAAACGTCGCAACTTCAATTGCCGGCGGAGCAATTTCTCTAACGTTTTAAGAAAAAGAATGGCCAATCCTAACTTCCTGATAGATATCATAAATAATTGTTTTATTAAATTTTTTAAGACTATATTGAGTGTAATTTGCATTTGTCTGGACAGCATATGACACGTGAAATTGTAATGCAGGCAACGTAAGAAAGTAGAAAGGAAATGGCAGCGGGAATACTTGAGAGCGGGGGAAATTCTAAAATATGGATGAACAAAAAAGTACTTAGTGTTGGTGGGTCTGATTAATACAGAAGATGACATAACTTGGAAGCATGAACAAAGCTCATAGATTTCGTGGAGTTGTGTTGAATACATGTAATAATTACCTTATCAGTAATGGCAAAATTAGTATTGATAAAGAAGCGATTCTGCCAGTAGGTATTCGGTATTCTGGCAGAATTAGGAGAACGCCTGGTACCTATTTTGCTAAACATTGATCTTCAATAACTTTTGTTGTCTTCAACCGATCTTTATTATTGTTTTCTAAAAATTGTAAAGAAATTTATCAAGATTATCACAAACCATTGTATACCAAAACTTTGCACCTGATTATACCCGGCAAACCAAAGTGTTTCTTTTAGTCAATTTTCAGGACACCCTATGGAATAAGTAATGAACATGGGGAAGTATTCTGTTACAAAGCCACATCAATTCTCAACATTTTGATTATCGGTTCCTTCTAATATCTGAATGATTTTAGAGATACACATTCATGTAAACATTAGCAATTTGAAGTGCGGTTAAACGTTGCAGCAATTGCTACTTATCTAGACAATTGTTTTTATTACTAGCAATGATTCATTTAACTTAAAGGTAATGATCAGAAATCTACAGATAAACCGATGGGCAAAAAATTACGCTTTAATACATGAATCTTAACGTATACTTGATACTTGTCCAATGTCCAGTGTATCCACCTCTTGTTGATATTACAGGACGCGATCGAGGTGACATGGACTGGATACGTTTTAATATTCGATCCTGAGGGATTGCGGAATATTCAGCCTGCATCGCATAATTCAGTTCTGCCAGTATTTCGGTATAAAAACAATGCAATTTTACTTGAAGTTTAAAAAATAACCTAGACAAGTTGCTTAGTTAACCCATTAGATGTCTCAAGCGTAGACCAAAAACACCATTTTGAGTCTCCCACTATAATTAACTGTAACATTTCCAGCAAAATTTTAAAGTTATATAATAATCTTGATGACTTTCTTTACAATTTCCAGAAAGAATATTGAAAATCGGTACAAGATTACCGTTATTGAAGATGAAGATTTGGTAAAATTGGTTTAAGTGTGTGTACCTTTCATTATGCCGGTCAATGTATTTCACATAAACTATAATATTAGTGTGGTAAGTAAGTGCATATAAATGGAGGTATCTTGTTTTAAGACATTCAAAATAAGCAAGTTTCAACAAATTGAGTTTCTTAATTAAAGTTTACGATCCTTTTAGAATAGAGGAGTTAACCAAGTACTTAAACTTCACAGTAGAGAGTGTGGAGTACGTACATAGGTACATAGTACGAATAGGTACGTAGACAAAAAATTATTATGTTAAAGGTAGGTTTAGCGTACTTCAAATAGCACAGTAAAACATGAGCTCTAATAGGGTTAGTAAACTATTCTATTCTTATATAAAGTGTCAAATTTTACTATCGTATGTGAAGTGATTTTAATAGCGTAACCTATTGAATTTAACGGTTATAAATTGCGAAATACATGGAGTACCATTGATATCAAACAGTTATGATCTCCGTACATAAATTATCAGCCGTAACTTGCTTATGGTGTAGGTGGCACTTGTTTCAGAACCCACACGCATAAGTAATTTTTGAAAATGATAGAGACAATTCATGAACTTTGCGGGTGCATCGAAAGTGATTGAATTACTTTCGTAGGTATATAGATTAATATACCTACTTTATTTTTTAACTAACGGCATTTCTTGTGAGCTTGGGAATTTGTCGGTAAAAAATATCGAAACCTTCCGTTCGGCCATATTGATTTTATGTAAAGGAGGCACGACGAATCCTTCAATAACGGTGATAGAATATTCTCTGAAATGGGTTGACTAAAACAAAAGGTGTAATCGATTTAACGCTATTTTTTAGGCATAGGTCGCTTAGTTATATTTCTCAAAATAATGACGTAAGCGGTATTTTGAAAGCGACTAAGTGACCGACACCATAAAATGCACGTGTTTCATTGGTTAGAATACTGTTCCAGATTTATATATTATAAAAACTGACAAAATCGACTGATCTCGTATCACTCACCGGCAAAAAGCGCCGCACCTATATGTTTGCTAAATTTTGATTGATTTTATAACATAGTCTTTGTAACATTCTACCAATTTTTATGATTAATTCAGCACATTATTGTAAATAAATTCATCAAGGTTTGCATATGCTTTTGCAGTCAGAAAAATGTTTGCAGCTTATTAGACCGGGAGAACATGTGATATAACTAAGGTGACCAGACGTCCCGCTTTTGGCGGGACAGTCCCGACTTTTCACATTTTGTCCCGCGTCCCGTGGAGGTTTAAAAATATCCCGCTTTTTAGGAAATTTTTTTTTTACAGAAGTTTTAGAGTATTAATAAGAAAAACAATCTATTTGTTGTGATTTGATTTAAATACTCTTTTTCAAATCGTTCTTTGGAAGACCTTAACTTTTTTATAATTTTATAACATTTTGGGGTCGCTACCGGTGTTCACAATAATTAGTTTTTTTTACAAAGAAAAATATAAATTAGAATATAATCTTAGAATAAATCATTGCAATACACCAATTTATACGTAAAGATTATAGCATATTCTATTCTGTCTAATGGGGATATTTGATATTTTTGTACGTTTTTGAAAAATCGTAATTTTAATCTGTAAATAGAATATATGGGACGTTTGCATTTTTTTTACGAAAAACAGGACAAAATTGAATTGATCAAGAAAACCAAGCTTCTTAAAACCTTTTTCTATACGTGTACAAAATTACACTAACACATATCATTTGATATATACAATAACTTTTGACCGATTTTCATATTTTTCGAGAAATGTAAAGAAATTTATCAAATTTATCACCTTTTCAAATTACAGAAAAAAAAAATCTGATGTGGCCAGGCACATGACTTTATCATACTATATATAAAATTAATAGTTTAGCTGCATGAGATTCAATTTGATCGAGATCGGCTATGTCTGCATTAAAATAAAACTAGTAGAACTAGACAAATATCTCGATTAAAGCTGCGTTCGGATATTGTACTGCGTTGACAGCGGGTACACCGTCCAAATGACACTTACGTGTTATTGGGTGTAAAAAGTGTAACGGTGTTCAATATCCGAACGCAGCCTATATTGACAGTAGCATTTTCAAGACATTAGCGTTTGACACTAGCTACTGTCATTAGAATCAAAATAATCTGACATATCCTGGCTACTAGTTTTAAAGCAGTACGCCCGATCTCGATGAAATAGAATTTGCTCATGCGGCTAAACTATAAATTCTACCAAAAAATGTCATATACATAAATTATGGAAAATTTCCTCTCCTTTAATTTATTATTTAACTATTTTGACGACATTACACAAATAGCGGCTCATTTGCAAAATCTTCGAAAAATGCTATGAGTAAACCACCAGTTCCTTTGGACCCTTTTCAACAGAAAGCTTTTCAGCTCTAAGTTTGGTTATAAAACTTCTAAATATGAAGTTTCGTCCCGATACCATTAGTATTTTCTCCGGAATCGTCTCCACAAAAACGGGTGCACACACACGCACATACACACACACACACATACACACACACACACACACACACACACACACACACACACACACACACACACACACACACACACACACACACACACACACACACACACACACACACACACACACACACACACAGACATTTTTTTGTACCTTGGTCAAAAATGTTCAGGGGACCCAAAAAGACTTATTTCCGCTAAAATCTCAAAAAATTTTTTTGGCATGATTACAATACTTTACATACTGCGTATGATAAAGTAAAAAGATGTTCCTGCTGATTATTTATGCTGAGATATCCTGTGGGATGATAAAGAAGGAACTTGTTCTCTCGCAGGTTTTCAAGTAGGTACTTTCTTACAAAACCATTTCAAAACCAATTGCAAGGTTTAACAGCATTCCAAATTGCAAAGGTTTACTTGAAATTGTCTATCTTCTACAAAATTCAGATATTGGAATGAACTGAAAACAAAATTTTGAGAATATGGATGGCTTTATAACATAGTACTTTAAATCTTGCCCAAACTCCTCTGTTATTCCACTGCTTAGCTTGCCCGGTGTCCAATTCTAGTATTCAAAATTACAATAGTATGTGCTAATCTCAATGAATTTATCTAAAATGCATAGAGAAAATATGAAAACTGGCCAATGATTAGAAAAGTTTGTCAAAATAAGCGTTCTTTTCTGTAATTGTGCCGTTCCGTTTACTTTCTTTTGCAAAGTCGTACCCCTAAACTTGGGATATTTTGAATTGTTCAACTTCGTTAGATTAGAACATTTGATTGTTATTTTTTACCTTAAGATTTGTTTTATTAACCATTAGAATATAATGCACCTTTCTTAGTCTTCTTACTATATTTATTAGTAGATAAAGGTATTTTTAAAAAAATTACAAAGGGCATATATTTGAAGAATTTATGTTAAAGGAAAGAGTTATATACAACTTGAATCCCGTTATAAACGATAACGAAATAAACTTTTTCTTGTACCAAACAATATATATTTATTTTAAATAAATATGGCAAAACAATTTATCACTAATAATGTCGAGTGATGAAGTAAATATATTTTGTTTAAACAAATATGTATTGATCACAAGCACAACAATCTAAAGGAATATGTGATTATTTAATTTAATCACTATCCCCCCACCCTCCTCCGCCCCACTACTGTCCCGCTTTTCTACAATAAAATTCTGGTCACCTTAGATATAACTATAGAGTAACAAAGAGGAGTCTGTACCCCCTACCAAAAAATGTGATTCTCTTAGGACGGTTAGTGTAGCTCTGAGGTTTTTCCAATAATAAACTAGATGTTGTTGTTCATATAGTTGTTTATTTATCGAAAAAGGCCGAATTTTCGACTTGAGTCCAAGTCATCTTCAAAGGCTATAAGAAAACCAGAAGTGGTTCTATGGTTCTATGGTCTCCCAAAAATTCACAAAGCATCCTGCCCCCTGCGGCCCATTATTTCGTCCACTATGGCCCCAACAAAACCTATTGCTACCCTTCTTACCGACATATTCAACGCAGCCTTCAGTGGGCTTGTCTCGAGTTAGCATTTGTACATTGACGAGGTTGTTGTGTTTTGAGGTGTGTGCCGACGATGTTTTGTACCGCTTAGTGTTATATTAAGGTTTTGTTTGTTTCCAGTTTGTTTTGACTAATGTTACTTCCGTGGTGAACGGGTGGCGGCACTGTGACGGACACTCGGGTTGATCTGGGGTTTTTTCGTCCCCTTTGGTTGGCATGTATGTATTCGTTCGCCTTATCCGTCACATGTTTTAGCGGTGTGATGATTTTAATTCATTCCTGTGGGTTAATTAGTTGTCGATTACATCAATAAGAAATATCAAATTAAAATATCTCCAAAAGTTCCTAATTCGTGGAGATCCGTAAGGATTTTCATCTGCTTACAATAAAACTGCAAACCTCCTGTAAGCTCCAGCTGGCATTACCAACTTAACACAGCAACAACAATAGTAAACATAACTGTTTGCTGTACATGTTGGTACAATATGTTGTTTCTACTGACACGAATAAAGTAAGCAATATATAATCCTCGGCGAACCGCCAAAAAGAGCAATTGTGGAAGCGTCGTTTTTGAGCCCGTGGGCACCGGTACATAAATCGCAACAAGCGATAGATAAATGAACCTGATGTTATTATTAATCGTTTTGTGGCCGTGTTGCTGCACCCACATCTGGAAATGCACACACAATCAGCAATCATATGCACAGTTACCTACTCTCCGGATTTTTGCCGCCGTTTACCACGGAGCGTTCCAGATAGAAATTAAAGAGGCGCATTTTCTAGTTTAATTCCGCCTAGGTACGATTTATATCGAGCGAAAGCGCCCGCCGCGGCCGCCTGCAAGAAGTGAAACCTATATTTAGCCATGTTGAGCCCGCGAACAATTGCCAGGCGCGCGAAAAACACGAACTACCTGGACGCACGCCAATTTGGTTTATTGAAATGCGGGTAAACATTTCAATAATGATAATGTTCCGAACGAACACGGCAATGGATTTCTACTGCATTTCCTATTCATAAACCATGCCCACCGGTTTGAATACCATTTTAACTGAATTAATATTTGATATTAGTAATCCTCAAGCGATATAACCGATCAAGCGATAATATAAGTAATAATTGTAAAAAAGGAAATGACGATGTTTGTAGTTCCTTTTACAAATCTGTCATTATAACAACGTAGTGCTTCTCATAACGGGCATTTGCAGGATTAAGGAGCAATAGAATTAAAGGGATTGTTTGAGTACAGGTCTTCTTTGGGTAAATAAGAGCTCCTTTTTCTTTTCCTCCTTGCCTCTGGTTTCAGTATGACCTTAGTTTGTTGATGAGGAACTTAATTTTTGCAATCTTTTTCTTAGTGTAAGATCAATTTGAAGTTGATTTTGTGTTCTTGATTCTGAATTTCCTTTATGGTTCTAGTTTACCAAATAACGGTAGTCAACTGGACCAACAGGACATAATACATGTGTTGGGAAATTACTTACACAATAAGCATTCAACTTATAAATTAAATCACCGAATAAGTTATTTAATTTTACTAATTAACAGATATCCAACATTATTTTATAATATTTTGTGAAGAAACAATACACTTAATTCAGTTTAATACTACATATACTAGTACAGTGCAGTACAGTATAATATAGTACTAGTACTACATTATATTAGTATGTATTTTGTAGGTCATTATAATTAGTTTTCTGTATGTACATATAAAGAGTGTCCACGTATCAAATTGCATTGACATTCATCAGGTTTCCCTCAACATCTAAATGCCACAGTTTCATTGTTCATTTGATATTATTATCCTGTTAGGCAGCTTACGACAAGTGTCTTAATAAATCTGGTCGGATGCAAAGGGAGACATAAGAAGGAACTCGGGAAAAAAGAAAAAAAAAAGAAGAATTTGTGTCTGAAACAATTTTTCATGTGACGCTTCTATCAGAAGTTATTATTGTTGGATGTTTTTTTGGCTCCCGCGGTAGATACAAGCGCGACACTAGATGCTGCGCTTGCAATAAAAGCCGCTTCTCGCAATAAAATCGGCAACTCTAATGTCCGACTATGATTTTCTCGTGGTCGAAGATAGCGCTGCGGTACTGCGGTAGTTTGGAGTAGGGACAAATGGATGTTGACCATTACCTGTACACAATGTGCTTATAAAGAAATGCACGTGTCATTTTAATTTTGAATCCAGTTCTTACAGTCGTTAAATTATCTACTTTAACGCTTGCTCGTTTTCAGTGAGCCCCCTTGTCTCTCACCTCCGAGATGCTAGTTTCGAGCAATTTCATATTGCAGTAAATGCCCGAAATGATGACCTTCAACCTTGAATATTTCTGCATGAATTTATTTGCAAGCATTTGTAATTTGCTCACGTATATCTTAGCGAGTCGTTAACACTTTTTTGTAAACTTTGTTTTTAAGAGAATCCCACAAAATAATCTGGTAGTATAAATTCCGGCGATATGGCAGACCAGTGTATCGGACCACGTCTATAGATCTACCGACCATTTTGCGATTTAATACCTCCCGTGCTGTAACCGATTATAGTGCTCACGCTATAGCGATATGTTCAGTCGCTCTTCAAGGTCTTTAAGCAATGTCGGATCAATAAATGTGTTGGTGTTGATGGTTATCCTTTCGAGCATTTAATTCAATAAAAAATACTCAAAACAATCATCTCGAAGGTGGAGACGCAACTGAAAACAAACCAGTTTTTGCTGGGTTTTCGCTAAAAGTAGTTAATCACAAGACTGTTTCAATTCTTGGAGTCAAAAAAAAAACGATGCGTTTAAAAATGCTTCGTCTACAGTCTATGGTCGACATCTGCTTGTCCCTACTCTCAATCACTACACTATTGCATCGTGATCTACAGGCGCCCCACACGCAGTGCCAACATCTCGCCAACGTTGGTGATGTGACACGCTGCGCGTAGTGCGCACATTCACTTCACCAACATGTTGGCATTGGGCGCAAGGTATTTCTGTGTATCGTAGAAGGCTCGTAGCGTATCGTAGAGAATTAAAAATGGACAATGAAGAAGATATCATTGCTGTTGCCGCAGCTTCCATTATTTTAAGCAGTGCATTGTTGATTAGAATTAAAAAAAATTGACCCTCGAAAGAGGACACTGTTTACTAAGGTTGTTAAATTATTAAACATGCTTTTCAGTCATTATTTATACAGTACGGTCGAGAATATTAAATATATTAAGAAATACAAGTATACAGCTATACAGGAAACAAAACAATTTAGTTTTTTATATTTGCTACGTAATATTAAAAAAATCTTCATTTTTATGTTCTTTGTGTTTCAAGCAACAAAGCGCAATAAGATGTGATAAGGTCTGATACACTGAGTGGTCTATATTTTTATGCAGGGCCTTGTTAATTTGTGTCTTTATATAAATATTTCATTTCAGTTAAATCGATGAATTCATAACTTTGATTTAAAATAAAATGATTTATATAATAAAATTGAAATTATTTATAATAAAATACAAAGAAGAATTGAGAACCCTTACATACACGGAGTTTTAATATATATGTAGGTATATTTATTATCAACCCAATATTTTTAGTAACATATACTTTTTGTTATCTTTCTGATATGCAAAATAAAGAAAAGCATCCAGTATAGTTTTTAAAAATTTTTTGATTACATCAGATTATTTAAATTTTCTGCAATTTTCTATAAATTGTTATGTTAATTATATAAATGCAACTTTGTTTGATTGTAGCCTTAATTTTTATCATACTCTATAATAAAGAATAACGTGGTCTGTCTGTCTGTTATACCGTATGACTCCCGATCGTGTGTAGATTAATATCCCGCTGCCCTCTAACCCCCTCCCTCACCTTTCCCACCCCACCCTAGCGAATAAGGTTGACCGCAATCCCGGAACCTTCATACCGTATGACCCCCATTGTGTGCGATTTCATTTTTAAAATTTTTATGATGACGTCATGAAGTTATACTAACCTCCAGACCATCCCATAAATTGGCATTTTCTGTTTATTATCACATTCATTCCTTCAGCGCCATAAACACAAAAAATAAACGAACGTAGCTACGCCGTGGGTCACCCGGTATAACTACTTCGATATTGTCTTCAGAATATTATTTTATTGCTTGTTAATTTATTGTAATTGTAAGATTAATAATGCTTACAAGAACCATAATTGTTGTGAATAAACTTACAAAATATGAAAAAAAGTTTGTTTTCATGTTTTTACATTGGGTAATCAGGCATTTGGGCAAATAATAAATCATCATTGTCCTAAAAGTGCGTACAAACATAAATAATGCAGTATATATGATAAAACATAGATACATAGATTTCATTGGTAGTACGTACAATGCTAAAACAGAATGAAATAAAGCGGACAAGGTCGACATATTGGCGATGTGCATTGACACAGTTGGGTCTCGCTACGCAAAGCACTCCGATGGCCAATGATGGCCCCCGTTGGCACTGCGTGTGGGAGCACCTTACGACCATCCGAAAACCATGCTCGCATACCATCATTATTTTCAAAAGAAGTTGGGCATTCTCGTTTAAGAAAATGAAGTTTTAAAATAAAAAGTATTTTCTATTGTTGCAAATTGGCCTAACTTGGGTGGCCCAATTGTGCCTTTTTATATTAATTTATACAGCAAATATTTGATTTACAACTTCAAATCCATGAACTCCCAAATTTGATCCTACACTCATAATCCTCAGGAAAAATATAATATCTGTCACCACGAAAAGTCAAAGTTTGCCAGCCAACTTAACAAAAAGTTAGCAATTTCTCAAAAACTACGGAATATAAGTATATAGAACCAATATGGAATGTTTGAACTCAATATTTTCTATCGAATGATGTATTAATGTACAGAGTCTTCAATAAAAAGAATGAGAGTCTGAAGTTTGAATGTGATAGAGTTACAAATTTTTAACGACATGTGTACGCTATGATGAGCTTTGCATCATTTAGAATATCACTTTCCATTATTTACCTTACGTGCTCGCTTGCTAACAAAAGATCTTGATGGCCACGGTACGCGTGGATATTTCGCTCTAAAAAAAAACCTAAATCAGACGAACTCCTATAAGTAATGCAGGTGCTGCTTGGAAAAGTTTGGTTCTAACTTTAAGAAGAAAAATTGGATTTCGGCGTTCACATCAAAATGCGGCTGCTGTGGAATCCCAAAAATTATTTTTTGGATTTGTCCATCCTGAGTAGACAATTGGTTTTTGTTTGCAGGTTGTACAACTTTTGGCCACTTCCACTGTTCTTCAAGCCGTCATGCCGTCTTCTCTTTTGTCCGATGCTTCATTCCTGGGGTGTCCTTCCCTCTGGTCTTCTGATGAAATTAAATTCAATTCGTTGGCGTAAAATAGCTATAAACTTTTGCCCAATAAAGACCCATAAACCTCCTTGAAAGTCTTTTGTTAAGTGCAATACTTACAGTGCATTTCTACTTTGCTATGGCAGCGAGTCATGGTTCCTCCTCTACTCCAAGCTCTCCAACTAGATGCGCACAGTTCCTTGTCTCTCAGGAACGCTGTGCTCCAATATTCTTCGAACAATATACGCCACCAATGATTTTATAATATTTCAGCCCAGGTTAAATGTTAAAACACGAGCATTATACACCAGACATACCTACCTATGCTATAGAAACCAAGATAATTATTACTAAGAAGTTACTAGTATATCACAGTACACGTGATATCATTCGATACTTGTCCCATTCAAAACGACTACACTTGATATCTAAACTGAAGTGAAATTTAATCATTAACACCTTCTCTTGCATTCTCGTTTGGCTCGTGCTGCCTGTACCAGAGTACGAGTAGGTGCTAAAATGGCGCCCTAACGAGCGGTTTTCCATGGATTTGATATACCACGGCGTAATATTCTATTCACCGTACGCAATAAAGATATTTATGTGTCTATTATGAAGCGGTTTTTCTCGATCTGGCCCGCATGCAAAATGGACACTCGCGCCAACCAACCTAGTGGCCTATCACCCGGAGTGAAACAGATTTATTCAAACTAGTTCGCTCGCTATTCTAGCTGTTATAGTACGAACGGTCAGTAGGAAGTGGGTGTTAAATCACCATTGCCCCGTTAATGATTTTAATGGTTATTGGCCGTTTGCACCGGCATACCATCTCCCGTCTCAGTCGCACTCGCGATATGTCCAAATACCAAACCGAGTGAAATTATTTTGCATTAAAGTTCAGTGAAATGGAGATTAGGTTTGCATACGCAAATTATAAGTGCTATAACCCAGGAAAATATAAGCTGTAACTGAACAAAAGTCCGGTACAATATTAGCCAAATACGCGTACATATTTCTTTTTGTCGTAAGAGTTATCTACTAATGCGGAAATGTTGATGTTGTCCAATGTGTAAGTAGAAGGCTTTTTACACAGCGAGTAGGTACTTGAGTCATTTCTAGTGTACTCGGCTATCACTTGTATGGGCGCTTGAGGATGGGATAGTAGGTCATACCGTCATACTCATGACTGACTTCATCGATGCATATGTGCATCAATATTTCTTGGGGATATGAGAATAATAATAATAATAATAATAATAATAATGTCTTTATTAAACAAACTTTCAAATAGATACAAAGAAAATTCCACAAAATTTAGGGCGAGGTCCAGACATCCACAATAAGCGTGGCTCTGCTCATATCTAACCCTACAAAAATAAATATAAATAGTAACCCAACAAATATGGCTAACACTCTAACAACCAAATGCATAGCATGACAACGTACATAACACAGCACAAAACTAACCACGAGTCAACACACATTCGCCGCACACACCAGTATCCGACATCATCCGCTGTTATCGTATAAAAGATGAAATATCTTATCTCGAAAGCAACCCGGGGTAAGAGATCTATACGAATCCGGGACGTCCGTATACAAGGAATAAACCTGCCAACTAAAGGACCGTCGAAACAGTGACAGTCGGTGTGGAGGAGGCGAGATGCGGCCACGAAATCGGGTATTCACGTTGTGAACGTCCGAGCGAAAACGGATTTTATTGCATAGGTACGGAGGCGTGCCAGTGACAATGACCCGGTGGTAAAAAGTGAGGCACTGCAGCCGTCTACGATCACGCATACACAACCAACCAGCATCCCTCAACTTATGCGATATTCGCTCATACTTTCTTATCCCGTAAATATAACGCAGACAACTGTTCTGCACCCTCTGCACACGACCAATGTCCACGGCATCGATAGAACCATGATACAATGTGACACAATATGAAAAATGGGAAAGTACAAGCGTCTCGCACAGTGTCCTCTTAACATGAACGGGTAAACTTTGTCTGTGAGGGAACAAAGCACGCAAACCCACATAAGCTCGCCGGACGCAAACACCAACCTGCCGTCTAAAACATCTTTACTGCGTCATTGCATCATTGTTACTGCATCCTGTCTCTTAGATATATATTTTGTTTTTGGTTTTGACTTTTATTGTCCAACTCGCTTAACTGTATTTGTTGCTCTTCCCCTTTAGCTGTATTGGCTTGATGCATTTCCATAACCGTTTTCACAATACATATAATTGTGTTATGATTGTTAATCTTGATTTCCAAGCGCATTGTTAAGTAGTAAGAGAACAGGATGCTACACCGCACCTTTACACTATTGCCAGCTTATTAAGCATACCTTGCAATGACAATTATACTGTTGGTAATAGGTTTAATAGGATAATTTGTTATATGGATAATTTGTTAAATAAATAAATCTTTATTTGCCATACGATCATGTTAGATGTAGACAATGGTCAAAAATTCATTGGTAGTAATAGAGACGTGCAAGTGCTTTTTGTTTGTTTGTTAGAATTGGCTGTCCTCCTGCCTTGTGTTCTTTGGAAGAGTAGTTTCATGATCTGTCCTGGGATCAGTAGGCCCTCCGCGTCAGAAAAAGTGCGTGAATTACATCCGCTATTCTGATAATATCCTCCTCATCATCAGTGTCTCCGAAGCAAACGATGCAAGAGCTATAGGAAACCTCCAAAGAGATAGATATAAAAATCTTCGAAGGTTGATTTTAATTAATTTTTGACAAATTCAGTAATTGAAAAGCTGTGTTCAGATATTTACACTTTAAAGTCTAGATTAGAATTAACTTTATTCCAAGGGCTATATATTTACTTTTTACAGTCAATTGAACTTATTAACTTATTAACATAAACATTTTTTGCTTGCTTGACAAAGGTAATTGATTTTAGTTTGGTTTGCCAGCTGGTAGCTTCCCAGAAATATTTTGTAAATGTTTGAATATCATGTTAGTGAATTAATAATTGTTAAATAAGACATGGGGTACACTAATGGCTTTATAAGATAAAAATTCAATTAACAGTGGCTTCGCGTTCTTTCTTGAATAGTAACTTAACGTTTCTTTGTACATACACACAACGAAACGTTGTCTCAATTCAAAGCAACCTTTGTTAATCCAAAACAACGATTGTTATATATATATATATACGCATGAATTTACATTGTTCATTGAATAAAACCGTTGTTTTGACCGGTTGTCTTACTTTAAGATTGTACAACTTTAAATGGATGCTATATTTATTTGACTTAAGAATTTGTTCTTTATATGAAAAGGTTGGGTAGTTAGATTATCAGCTCACATTATTGGTTTAACATTCACTTACTCCCTTTAAATATGAACCATGTTATCATGAAAGCAATAATATTTTACATTGAATGCAATTAACGCATCCAAAGAAGAATATTGTTATTTTCCAACTAGAGAAGACAGCCGGTGTCCCGTCTTAGTCTCTTTCCGTCAATATTAGATCTGTTGGACATTTCTACGTCTGGTACATTGACGCTATAATAGCACAATCACTGATGCTGCATCGACATGTATGCGGTTATATACCCTCTAGGAGACGTCTCTTACGACGAGAAACTAATGCGCCATCTATCGGCATCCTTCACATTATTTTCAAATCAACGACTTTCGTAAATAAAAACAATCGTTTACTTAAACAAATGTTTAGGGTGTTTTATATTAAAGAAATATTCTTATTATAAGTATGTGTTGTCTTAAAACAAACAAGTTAACAAGTTAAGAATATTATTTTCTTAACATTAGGCAACCATTTCTCGGAGTGTAAGCAAGAAACGTTCTTTACATCTAGAACTGGGGAGCAAACCTGCAAAACCCGTAAAATCCACCTTTCATGTTGTAATTTGATGATGCTCATCGATCCTCGCTTAGATTCGAGGAAAATTGTGTTTTACCATACAAAATGAACAAAACTCTTTTAATTTCTGTATTCTTCATAAAAAATAAAGATCCATTTGCCTGTTTTATTTTAAATCGATCTTGTATCGAAAGGTACATGCGTTTGAAACAGACGTAAAATTCCAAGTATTTCAAAAACAGTAGTTTTGTACACAATAGTATGCTAGTACCTTATATGTCAAAACGTACCTACATTACAAAAAAGGTAACTATATACACCAATAAGCAAAGAAATATGTTCCAACAAGAAAATCGATATGTTGGGAACTAAAATTGTTTGATAGATGTAGTCCAATTTTGTGAACACGCTGCATGCCAATTAATTGTCATATGTCCAAAATAGAATGAACATTCCACCCTAAATAGAAAGTCACAAATTTTTAATGGTTGAGATATAATTTGCTTCTTAAAATTACGCTTCTTAGACAAATTCGTGGACACGGGTTGGGACTTGTGGAGAATTTCAGTTACTGGAGTCGGAGTCGTAGCCGATGGATTTATACCGGAAGCTACGTTGTCTTTACAGGCTGTTAGTCGCTTATTTTACATGTCTTATATGTAACTTACTAAAATAGACATTTGTGCAGTGCCAATAACAGCTTCAAACTATGCACAACAAACGTCATCTACGATTCTTTATATCTTTATAAGTTACTGATTCTAGGAATGTTAAAATGGTTAGTACAAGAGAATTTACGGGCTGGCAAATAAGTAATATAAACATGCAATTAATTTAGCGGTACATTATAACTCGGCGTGTTCCTTTTGCAAAGCTCGACGCGATTACTTTCGAAATTATCTTGACATAATCAGTATTTGCACACACGTCGGGCAGAAGACGTGAAAGTAACCGTCGCAAACGAGAGAAAAACGTCGGAAATTATTGGCAACATTTCAAGTTTATCGCCACCACTGAGACGGCCATCAATATAACTAATAACTCGTCTCCTAAGCGGAAAAAAGGGGTAATGCATATCGGCGGTAATAATTTCAGATCACAAATTAGCATTTCAAGTAATTTAAAACAAGTATATACATATTATAAGCATTCTAAATGGATAAAATATCGGTCTGTAACAACATGTCCCTTCCAGCATGTACAAGACGGGAGTTGATACGCCGGTTATTTATTATATTATTAAATATTGTAGGTAATTACAGATTATGACTAGTGATTTCTAATATAAATACTCATCGACCGCACCGATCATAAATTCATACGTGTAGCGTTTTGCTCATCGTTTTTTGAGTATTTTACCACGAAGAATGTAGGATGGATGCGTCTATCAAAAATGCAAATAACATGGATGGCTCATGTTCTACAGAGAAACGGAGAGGTCTTTTTGTAATAATTGAATAATGATATTGGCGTAAAGTGCATATACTGGCGGTTATAGTAAAAAGTCGATTATACATTGAATTATTTTAATTTATGTGCGATGTCTATTTGAAATGTATGTGGTTGATTGATGTCTGCATTGATTGACATTGATATGTATTTATATACCGTCACGTTATAGTAATTGATCTGTGTAATTGTGTGTGCTTAGTGTAATAGTTTTGCGGTGTGACAAAAAAGCTCACTGAAGCGTATAAATTCATTAATTACCCACCTGGTAAAGGCGGCCCATAAACATGCGTTACAATTATTGGAAAATTATAGTTTATTTGCATTTTCCGCCACATAATGCATCGATTTTAGTACTTTTACCGCGACATTTATATTTTAGCTTAAATTATTGTCAGTATTTAATAGTAAAATTCACATAGTAAATTATAAAGACCAATTTATTTGGAAAAATCGCACGCATAGAAAGTTGCAGACAGATATTATTGGCACAAAATCAGTCTAATTACTTTAATTGGTCAATTACTAAACTATTTTAATTTTGGTATGAATTATGAAGCAAACCGTGAGATATATTAAATTAATTTGAAGTTAATTAACTTTGACGTTGTTCAAATATCTAAAATACTCTAAGTTTTAAAGAGTTAATTCTAAAGATTAAATTTTAAACAGTAAACATATATTTGTAGCACAATCTGTAGGAATTCACTATTTAATGATTAAGTAATACAATTGAAGAATAGATATGTATATTTTCATAATCGGAACTCACCCAGTAGGTATTATTGTTTATGTTCATTACACTGGTTCGCCATTTATATGGTAAAAAAAGTATGCTTGTTCCAGTAGTATACGTAATTACATTTCTCGCTATTGACATCCAGAATTGAAAGAGATAGATTCAAAAATACACGATCTGCAACATTTGGATGACTGAAATTGTTGAGACAGGTAATTTTAATGTCCTGAACATTTGATGCATAATTTTCTTTTAATTTTCGGTTCCTAAAACATTGACAGAAGGAGCAGTTTTCCATATAATAAATAGAATTTCATAACAATTTGTTATCAGACTTCAAGTACCTAAATGAAATCTTCTCAGTTTGGCACGTATGTACGCATGGCGTCCCACAGTTTTTCCCGCAAAACTCCCTCACATTGTAAATTGTATACTAAGAAAACAGTTATATCATCTGCCAAACTTTTAGATAGATTTTCTGATAAATAAGCAAAGAAACGTATTTTGAAACGTTGCTTTCACTGTACAATGTACATTAGGCTGGTCCAAATTTATACCGTGCAAAATCTCTCTTTTTGCTGGAGGGCAACGTACCCTCCCAATCTGTTCCTTTTCCAGAAAAAATAATTCCCCCAAATTTGAGAAAAATCGGTTAACGTTAAAACGTACCACCGAGCACCCCAAATTTCCCATTTAAAATACATTGGAAAATTGCATCTCTCTTTCCTTTATTTTTCACGTTTCGGATTTAGAAAAAAAGTTGCGGGAGATTATCAGAAATTGTTCAGAGCTTCACAAAGATTAAATCCATAACCACTATTTTTTTTCACCACCCCTACCCTCTCCTGCAGTACCCTAAAAAAGAGGCAAAATTTTCTCGAAATTTACAATTGTACAAAGTTACGTGATTTATTATTTTTTGACAGAAATTACTATTATTGAATTGTTTACATGCTTTTTATCATTTATTAACTAATTTAAAAATTAAAAAAATTTTTGAACAATTACGATTTGTACAAAAATATACCATGTTACGAACTCATTTTTCCATTTGTTGCAAACATAAATTATTGTTTTTGTCATTTATTGCCTAATTAGCAATTGTTTAAACAATTACCATTTGTTGTTAAAATATATGTTGTTACGCACATATTTTTCTAATTGCGCAGAAGTTATTAGATTATTGTTACTTTTTGTCATTTTTTAACTAATTAGCAATTGTTTAAACAAATACATTGTACTGAACATAATTTTCTATATTTTTTGCATAAATTAGTATTAGATTACTAGGAGAATGTGCAGGCCTAATAGGCCTGCTGGTCGACCTAGGTAGATCGCCGAAGCGTTAAGAGAGAGACAAAAAGCCCGGATGCTCTTACACGCGCGACGTGATTATGCTCGTACGTTCTGACCGGTTACGGGCGCGCCATCTATTGCTTCGTAGAGTAACCTCAACAGCGACATGATGTGTCGCCGTCTGGTGACCGCGTCGGGAAGCGCGCGGCCGTTGCCTAGCAACGTCGATCGATTGGCATGACGACGCGCTGGCGAGGACAGTCCCAAACGATACTCCATAAATTTAGCCTAATCGAGTTAATAAATAACGAGAACTGGCCGGAAATTGGACGAAATCGAAATCCTAAGCACTGTAGAATCCACTTTTAGGCGGAAAATCGGCGCCTGCGGCGCCGATTTTCGCTTCTTCGAGGAGCAGACCCTTCCCCCGATTCGCCGATTTTCGTAAACTTCTTCCGCGGACTGTGTTAGACTTTTAGTATATAGTAGGAATTGGCAGTTTTTGGACATTTATTAACTAATTTGTAATTGTTTAAACAAATACTATTTGTAATACTAAATAAATACTATTTGGATGTATTTTTTATATTTATTGCAGAAACTATTATGAAATTATTGGCATTTTTTTGTCATTTATTAACCATTAACATTTACATTTACAATGTTTTTCTTGTTTTTCCTCTGGTAGAAGTTATATTGTTACATTGTTGGCAAGCTATTTGTAATTTGTTACTTTGTTACTGTTTTGACTTTGCAATTCTTTAAAAAAGTACCAATTTTTTAAACAAAAATTTACAATGTTTTTTCTTTTTCCTCTTGTAGAAATTATATTGTTACATTGTTGGCAAGTCTTTTGTAATTTGTTACTTAATGTGCAATTGTTCGAACAAATAAATTTGTTCAAACAATAATATTCAATGTTAGTACGTGCTTCTTGACAAAAATTATTAATAAGTATTAATAAGTTTTAATAAGTAATGTGGTTGCAACACTAATCATTATAGGTTATAATTGAAAATTATTTAACAAATTTGGCAAGGAAAAAAAAGATAAGAAATACAATAATAATTTTTGTCAAAACGATCTGACGTATCCCATATATATACCATTGTATATTTTTGTTTTAAAAAAATGGTATTTATTTAAACAATTGCGAACTAGTTAATTAATGACAAACAATGCCAACAATCTAATTATAATTTCTGATAAAAAAGAAAAATATGTCCGTAACGTTGTATATTTTTGTAAACAAATGGTATTTGTTTATACAATTGCAAATTACTTAGCAAATGACCAAAAAATGCCAATAACCTAATAATAATTTCCTTTAAAAAAATAGAAAATATGTCCGCAACATTGTATATATATTTCTTTAAACAAATGGTATTTGTTTAAACAATTGCTAATTAGTTAATAAATGACGAAAAGAACAGTAATTTAATAACTTCAGCAAAAAAATGGAAAACTTTGTTCGTAACATCGTATATTTTTGTTTAAACAAATACTAATTGTTTAAACAATTTCAAATTAATATAGTATAATGACGAAAAATATGTCAATAATAGACTAATAATCACTTCTGCCAAAAACAATAATAAAACACGTAAAATTGTAAAATTGTAAATTTGGGGAAAGTTTTGTCTCATATTTAGGGTACTATGGGGGGGGGGGGTGGGGGTGGTGAACAGAAAAATAGTGGTTGTGGATTTGTTCCTTGGAGAGTTTTGAACAATTTCTGATAATCTCCCGCAACATTTTTTCTAAATCCGAAACGTGAAAAAAAGATGCATTTTTCCAATGTATTTTAAATGGGAAATTTGGGGTGCTCGGTGGCACGTGTTAACGTTAACCGATTTTTCTCAAATTTGGGGGGAATTTTTTTTTCTGGGAAAGGAACAGATTGGGGGGATCGTTGCCCTCTAGCGAAAAGTCCGTTTTTTTGGACCACCCTAATGTACATATATTCAATTATACTCTGTTCTACGACAGCTGGAAAATACTCATCGCTAAAAATCGTAAGAACAGACGCATGAAAAGGCGTGCTACCTCGTTCTAACGGCGGATGGCTTGCAAGGTATGCGAAAAATAACAGCTTAAATCGATGAGTAATTGCCACCTGTCGTGGGACAGAGTACTTACTCTTACTCAAGCCCGTCATCCCACTGCTGGGCAAAGACCTCCCCCTCGGCTCTCCATGCTGTCCTCGACTGTGCATATCGTTGCCACGTAACACCCGCAAAACTCTCAAGTTCGTCATACCACCGACGCCTCTGTCGACCAACATTTCTTCTGCCATCCATCGGAATCCATCCGGTGACAGATTTTGCCCATCTTCCCTCGTCCATTCGCGCAACGTGACCCGCCCACTTCCACTTTTTTAATTTCACCTGTTTAGCCACGTCTAACACTTTTGTCTTTCCACGAATTATTATATTTCTAATTTTATCCGTTTTGTTTATGTTCAGTATAACACGCTCCATCTTCCGCTGATTCACCTCTAATCTGTGTAAGTGACACCTTGTGAGCGACCAGGTTTCCGCTCCGTAGATCATGACTGGAGTAATGCAAGTGTTAAGCACGTTTGACTTTAATGAAATCGGAATATCGCTTCTGAATATGTGCTTTAAGGCCCAAAATGGGGCTTTCCAAGCATTGTTTATGCGGCGCTCTATTTCCTTGGATTGTGTGTCATCGAATGACATTGTTTTTCCTAGATAAATATAATCTTCTGTTGGGACAGAGTACAGTTATTCAATTATTTGATAATATCTATTTTTGTATATATAAAGGGGCGGCAATAAAAAACTATCTAGGTCTCTAACATGCCTTAAGCCGCCCTGGAAATATCCAAGACGAATCGGTTACTATTCCGCTAATCGGTGAGTTTTGCGAATAATTTCGAGTTTTTTTGTACTGAAGAAACGCAAACATCAAGCACCAATGCGGCGGCATTGGCTATTTGTCTTGCCTGTTGCGCGCTTCGGTTTGTATAAATTATGAGACCTGTTTATATTCTATGTATGTATTAGAATTTGAAATTTTGATTGATTCAATGTTTTATTGTATATTTTTGTATTGTTGTCGGGTTACTTTCGGTTTTTAGACAGATAAAACAAAAAGTCTAAGGGCGTTTATGTCGGTAATGATTTACGTTTTCTTTTATTCAGGTTTGTTCAAGCAGCAGTAAAAAAAGTACCCGACTAGTTTGGTATTCTTCTACGCATACGCAATTGAGATTTTGCCCCTCCAAAATTCCTTTGCGCATGCGTAGAAGAATACCCAATTAGTTGGGTACTTCTTTACCGCTGCTCGAACAAACCTAATGATAATCGATAAATGAATGTCTCTTTTCATCTTTAAACAGATAAAAATCGGAAATAATTACTTACCACCTACCACCTTGACCTTTTGTACGAATGAAACCAAATTTACACAATTTTTTATTTTTGAAAGTCAATTTGTTTCGTTTTGGAATTTCATAATTATGGTAAGCCTACCTATAATATAATATTTAGTATTTACACATTTATTTAGTTTTATAAATTTTTACCTTGAAAAGGGATTCAATATAAGTAACAAAAAAGTCTTAAACAATTAATTCAATACAGATGCTTTTACGTTTACCCATCTGCATTGCTTTCCATGAGGCGCGTTAGCTTTTCATCTTAGTTCGCACAATAATATCAATTATGCCCCACGGAAACTTAACAAGCTATGAAATGCCTACGGCAATATTTCATTTCATCAGTTGTATCTCTCCGTGCGTGAAATTACCAAAAAAAGTTACAATTAGTAAGTCAAAGATAGTGACATCATTCGCCGATATAAAAAAAACAAAGAATATTGTTGGTCGTCCCGAATCACTCACCCGTGCAGGTGATGAAAGAGTCAAATTAATTAGTAAGCAGCTCAGAAATTTGTCAACACCTGAAATCACGGATAATGACAACCGATGATAGCTGAAACAATACCTGTTATTACAGTGAAACAGCCCTAATTTTGAAAGATTTCTTGAAACTAAAATCAAGTTTCAATTAATTAACCGCATATGTCTAGAAGTAACTTATGTAATTCAAATTTGAACCGCTGCCGCTCTTCAGCGTATACTGAACCTCATTTACACTGTCGAATAAGGACCGAAGAGGAGCAAGTATTTTTTTCCGCCGTGAAACATTCCTGATCCATCGAATTCTAAATCGGTAGCCAGTGAGTTGCCATAATAAAATTACATCTTCCACGGGCACCATCTTTTTTTATTTACGGTTGCTTTATATACATGGTATATCAACTTATTAAATTATATTCCGTAGTAGTGTCGCTCAACGGTTTGCTCTCCATGTGCTCGTGTCCGTATTTGGAAACTGACGAAAACGTGTGCGGTCCACTGGCGGCACACGGTAGCTATAATTGGTGTTGATTGTAACCGAGTCGGAGTCTTCGGGGCCCCAGGCTGACGTTACACATGCACGAAAAATGAATGACATGACGTAGCTCGACTACAACGAGTTGGGTGTGACGCTTACATCTCGAGTTATTTTTAGATCAACACTTTTTGTATGGACTATTGGACATGGTCCTTACATCGAGATGCGCACTATTTAAGCAAGTAGTCAATTCAAAATGTGCACACCTGGATCCTTCAATAACTGAAAAAAGACATTTTTTTTTATTTTTGTCATACGGGTACTTCGGAAAAGACATTATTTATTATTAAAGACGTCAAAATAGATAATTTTTTATGTAGTACTTAGTTTTATATTATAATTTCCTCCATGATGTTTATGAGTGAGGTTAGACACTAACTACCGACAGCATGCATCTCAACACTAGCGCTTTGCCATGGAAATGGAAATGTCGTTTGCTGCACTCTACAACCCTACCGGCCGCACAACATTCGTATATAGTACCAATCTCCTAAACACCCCCCACATTTGAAATTTCTCTAGAATCAAAGTTTTGTGCTGGAAACGAAAGGAGCAAAACTATTACAAAACTTTGGCATCAGCAAAAGTTTGAAATTTCTAAGGGGGGGCGTATGTCCATAGCTTCACGCAAAAAAATGCTTATAACTCGGAAACGAAAGGAGCACAATACTTCCAGTTTGCAGCACAAATATAGTACAAAAGTTTGGCATTAGAAAATGTAGAATTTTGAATGTGGACGGGCTCGCCACAGCCTTCATTCTGATAATTGCTTATAACTCGGAATTGAAAGGTGGACAAAACTATTTGTCGGAGGCACAAAACAGTACAAAACAATCACAAAACTTCGACATCACAAAATTAAATGTGGCGAATCTGGTGGCTGAGGACATGGGCGTCTAATCTCCACCACTGAGTAGGTATCTAGATCGTAAACGACCCTGCCGACCTGGACCGAGAACGGCAGTAGCGGGCAACCGCCACAATTCAACAATTTTTTTAGGTACTTCTAATTATTCTAAAAACACTATCTACTATAAAAAAGTAAAAGAATTAAAGCCCATGAAACTCTGGGAACTTGGTGTAAGCAACATATCTGTGAAAATTCTATTAAAATCGGTTCAGTAGATTTTCAGTTTTTTTTTACAAAGTTCTCTTTATTCATGCAGTTACACCTTTTCCGCCGCAAAACATATTTTTAAAAAGTAAGTCATTCAGAGTAGAACTTTTCAAATGGACCTAATTGTTTTTCAAATCCTTAAAAATATAAATGCGCTTGAAATATAAACAAAAAATTGAAAAATAAACGGGAAACAATGTAAAAACGAAGAAAGAATACAATAAATGCAATGAATATTAAAAATAATCTAAATAAACAAATGAAGGAAGAAGCAAAATACATATGAAACTTTTTAGACGTTTGTTTGTTTAAAAGTGAATGTCATTCAGAATAAAAAGTTTCATGTCGACTTATTGGGCCTTTTTAATTCCTAAAGAAGTTAGAGGCGTTTAAAATACTGTTTTGACATCATTTCAAATGGATGTTCCTTTTTAAGGAATATAACAAACAAAGAAATCAATATGAAACTATTTTCTCAGTGTGACATTTACTATCTGGACAAAAGTTTTGCGGAGTAAAAAGTGGGACAGCCTGTGGATTTATATACAGTGAAAGTCGTATATAACGTCCGCGAAGGGACCGCGGAATTTGGACGCTATATCCGACTGGATGCTAAATCCGGACGCAGATAAATTTTGATATAAAATCAAAAAAATTGTAATTTTTTACACGATCTTTAAATTCACACATATTCACAGTAATCCGATTTATTCATCCAATTACTATTTATACTAATTAAAAAAATCTGATGTGGCCAGGCACATGACTTTATCATACTATCTATAAAATTAATAGTTTAGCTGCATGAGACTCTATTTGATCGACATCGGCCATGTCTGCATTAAAATAAAACTAATAGAACTAGACAGATATGTCGATTAAAGCTGCGTTCGGATATTGTACTCCGTTGACACCGGGTACACCGTCCAAATGACACTTGTTATTGGGTGTAAAAAGTGTAATGCAATATGCGAACGCAGCTTATATTGATAGAACTTATTGTCAAAACATTAGCGTTTGACACCAATACCTGTCATTAGAATCAAAAAATCTGACAAATCCTGGCTACTAGTTTTCATGCAGTACGACCGATCTCGTAGAAATAGAATTTGCTCATGCAGCTAAACTATTGATTGTACTAAAAAATGTCATAGTGATAAATTATTCAGAATTTCCTCATCTTTAATTTATTATTTAACTATTTCGACGAAATTCCAGAAATGGCGGCTTATTTGCAAAATCTTTCAAAAATGCTAAGACTAAAGACTAAAAATGCTAAGACTAGACAGATATGTCGATTAAAGCTGCGTTCGGATATTGTACTCCGTTGACACCGGGTACACCGTCCAAATGACACTTGTTATTGGGTGTAAAAAGTGTAATGCAATATGCGAACGCAGCTTATATTGACAGAACTTATTGTCAAAACATTAGCGTTTAACACCAATACCTGTCATTAGAATCAAAAAATCTGACAAATCCTGGCTACTAGTTTTCATGCAGTACGACCGATCTCGTAGAAATAGAATTTGCTCATGCAGCAAAACTATTGATTGTACTAAAAAATGTCATAGTGATAAATTATTCAGAATTTCCTCATCTTTAATTTATTATTTAACTATTTCGACGAAATTCCAGAAATGGCGGCTTATTTGCAAAATCTTTCAAAAATGCTAAGACTAAACCTCCAGTTCCTTTGGACCCTCTTCAACAGAAAGCTTTTCAGCTCTAAGTTTGGTTATGAAACTTCTAGATATGAAGTTTCGTCCCGATACCTTTAGTAGTTTCTCCGGAATCGTCGCCACAAAAAACGGGTACACACACACACACACACACACACACACATACACACACACACACACAGACATTTTTTTGTACCTTGGTCAAAAATGTTCAGGGGACCCAAAAAGACATATTTCCGCTAAAATCTCAAAAATTTTTTTTGGCACGATTACAATACTTTACATACTGCGTATGATAAAGTAAAAGAACACTTGGGAGGTAGAACAAATAATATCAATTACATATATACAAATAATATCAATAATGTCAATTAGCTAGATTTGTGCAGGCCGTGTGTAGATTGTCGCATTTTTTTTACTTTATCATACGCAGTATGTAAAGTATTGTAATCGTGCCAAAAAAAATTTTTGAGATTTTAGCGGAAATATGTCTTTTTGGGTCCCCTGAACATTTTTGACCAAGGTACAAAAAAATGTCTGTGTGTGTGTGTGTGTGTGTGTGTATGTGTGTGTGTACCCGTTTTTTGTGGCGACGATTCCGGAGAAACTACTAAAGGTATCGGGACGAAACTTCATATTTAGAAGTTTCATAACCAAACTTAGAGCTGAAAAGCTTTCTGTTGAAAAGGGTCCAAAGGAACTAGAGGTATAGTCTTAGCATTTTTGAAAGATTTTGCAAATAAGCCGCCATTTCTGGAATTTCGTCAAAATAGTTAAATAATAAATTAAAGATGGGGAAATTCTGAATAATTTATCACTATGACATTTTTTGGTACAATCAATAGTTTAGCTGTATGAGCAAATTCTATTTTATCGAGATCGGTCGTACTGCATTAAAACTAGTAGCCAGGGTTTGTCAGATTTTCTGATTCTAATGACAGTAGGTGGTGTCAAACGCTAATGTTTTGACAATAACTTCTGTCAATATAAGCTGCGTTCGGATATTGTATTACACTCTTTACACCCAATAACACGCAAGTGTCATCTGGACGGTGTACCCGGTGTCAACGGAGTAGGTACAATATACGAACGCAGCTTTAATCGTCATATCTGTCTAGTTCTACTAGTTTTATTTTAATGCAGACATGGCCGATCTCGATCAAATAGAATCTCATGCAGCTAAATTATTAATTCTATATAATAGTATGATAAAGTCATGTGCCTGGCCACATCAGATTTTTTATTTTTAACGAGATTTTTATCACGAGCGGTTTCAAATATCTCTATATGCCTCCAAATTGTCGTTACTGACGAATCTGTGAAGTTAAAAGTAGTGCAGCAGAGAGCAACATTGGTTTCTCCATTTTCTGATCGCTCATTTGTTTTGAATGGTTAATACTGTATTGTACTGTATTGTAACGCACAGAATAGCCGCAAAAACAAAAACAGGGCGAATGACAGGTCCGGCGATCGTGAACTAACATGAGCATTTCATGATAGCAAAGCGGTAGTTTAGTGACCCGTGCGCAAGTCGAATGACGTCTGCGACTCCTGTTGGACGCCTATAACTGACCATAACATGCCCAAAATCCATGGCGCCGGCGACGCTACATACGACTTTGCCGTTATACCCGAGACGCTAAACCCGGACTTAGTTTGTATTAGCTCATATGGAAGAACAACCAAACCGTTCAGTTTTCGACGTTATAAGCGACTCGGCGCTATAAGCGACGACGTTATAAATGACTTTCACTGTATACATATTTTGAAGACCTTTCCCAAAAGTAGCGAAGCGGTAGGTAACGATGTCCTGTTGTTGATGTCCCGTTGTTTAAAATAAATGATCATAATTACTAAAGAAAGCAAAGTAGAACGAAAACAAGAAAAATCTGATGTGGCCAAGTACATGAGCCGTGTCAAACGCTGATGCTCTGAAAAAACTGTCAATAGAATCAAAACATCATAGCAAATTCCTAGTTTTAATGCAGACACAAGCGATCTCGATCAAATTGAATTTCCTCATGCAGCTCAACGATTAATTTTACCAAGAAATGTCATAGACATAAATCATACCAAATGTCCTCTACTTTAATTTATTTTTTAACTCTTTTGCCGACATTACAGAAATGGCGGCACATTTGCAAATTCGTTGAAAAATGCTGAGAGTGAACCTCCAGTTCCTGTGGGCCTTTATGAACAAAATTTCAGCTGCACGCACACGCACACCCACTCGCATAAGCCATACTACGTATGATAAAGTAAAAAGCATGTGAAGTTTGAAATTGAAGTTCTGTAGTATATACCAGACTGTAGTATATACTCCTTTATTAATCAACGGTTTATGACAGTACACATTATGTATGTGTATATTACTGACAGACTACGTTTATTAAACACTTTTTCTATAACAACCGATCAGACCGATTCAGAAGTAGAAAACTGTGAAAAATGTAATGCTGAGGAGTTATTTTCGTATTTTCGAATCGTCGTAAGTAAAGAAAAATACCTGGTTATTTAAAAAATTGTATATTTACTGTAGTTTTTAAAATGGTACAATGATTGCAACCTTAATTCTTGTTCCATTCTGAACATATTTCAATAATTAGGAATTTCAAAGAAAAACGCTTGGCTAGTTAAAATGACGAGCATTTAGTTACAAATACACAAACCACAATTATAAATTAAAAAAAGTAATCAAATTACCTGCCACAAAGTCGAATGTAAGCGCGACATCTTTTTAAAACATATCTTGTAATCATCCCCCTCTCCGTCTTCATGCGACATTATTTGCAGTGTGGCTTTATAAATACAGTATCTCAATTCATTTAATTGTTGTGCATACACCTTCCAGATTAACCAACCCCAGTAGAAAAATCTTGAGGATTTAAATCTTCGTAATCTATAACCTAGGTAGTTTAAAGGGGCCAAGTATTTGGCCGTTCAAGATGGCTGCCCAGCTCATTCCGCAGTTGCTGCGGGAAATTTTTTGCACCAAACATATCCACTGAGATGGATCGGCAGTTATATGGTCTCATCAGTCTCCTAATTTTAATCCTGTGGATTGTTGCGCCACTGATAAATGATGTAAATGAATTAAGACAATGTATTTATGAAACCGCACAGAAAATAAATGTCGCAGGAAGTGCAAGATGGGGGTTTAAAAGATCTTCTTTTAAAAACATGTCGCGCTTACATTCGACATGCTGGCTGGCAATTTGAACACGCGCACAGAGAAATGGTTGTCTAATGTTAAGAAAATAACATTCTTACCTAATTTCTTTGTTTTAAGACATCACATACTTATAATAAGAATATTTCTTTAATATAAAACATCCTAAATATTTGATTTAAGTAAACGATTGTTTTGATTAACGAAAGTCGCTTTGAAAATAATGTGAAGGATGCCGATAGATGGCGCTTTAGTTTCTCGTCGTAAGAGACGTCTCCTAGAGGGTATATAACCGCATACATGTCTATGCAGCATCAGTGATTGTGGTATTATACCGTCAATGTACCAGACGTAGAAACAGATCTAATATTGATGGAAAGAGTCTAAGACGGGAAACCGGGTGTCTTCTCTAGCTGGAAAATAACAATATTCTTCTTGGATGCGTTAATTGCATTCAATGTAAAATATTATTGCTTTCATAATAACATGTGCATATTTAAAAGGAGTAAGTGAATGTTTAAACCGAGAATGTGAGCTGATTAATCTAACTACCCAACCCTTTCATATAAAGAACAAATTCTTAAGTCAAATAAATATAGTATCAATTTAAAGTTGTACAATCTTAAAGTATGACAACCGGTCAAAACAACGGTTTTCTTCAATGAATAATGTAAATTCTGCGTATATATAAAACAACCGTTGTTTTGGATTAACAAAGGTTGCTGTGAATTGAGACAATGTTTCGTTGTGTGCATTCTTAAATTATTATTTGTTTTTTTTATTTGTAAGTAAATAACCGTCAGTTTAATATGACTAGCGTTTTTCTGATTATTGAAATATTTTCAGAACGAAATCGTCGAAACAAATGAGCAGTCATTGGTGAGCAGTCCCTATTACGATAAGACATCAACCTGTAAATTATATTTTGTGAAGTTATTTTTTTAAACAGTAGTAGCACTTCTTAAAAATTCACCCAAGTAAAGCTGCGGGAAACAGCTTGTGATTTTATATATACCATATCCATTTGAATAGTTGTTTAAAACTGCTATATTTTTTTATTTATTATAATTAAATCAGAACCTGGTTCATCATCTGCTCCTCCAGATTCGAAATAAAAGTAAAATTCATATTCAAATTACTAATTGATACCTTAGTAGATAGTCATCAGTAATTTATCAGGCAGAACGGCGTGTTGGAGCCGTTTGTCAGTATCCACCTGCGCGCGCTGTTCCTGATCGTAGTCGCGCTACAAATCTTTCAAGGCATTACTTTGGTTGACACAGGTAGCCAGCGGTCATCCAGTTTTTGTACGGGCGTATATATACGTCGATCCAGGTGTCCGAACGAACGGCTTCCTACGGCGCGTGGTCATCATAATGGTCAACACATTGATACACATCCACTATCTCATTCAGACGTATACCAAATATTTCCAACCTGTCGTTGAGAACTTTAGCTGCCTTATAGATCACCTAATAAATATCCCTCCAATAGCTTTCCTAATAAACTGGAAATGAGAATTTATTTAAATATTTTGAGGTTGAGGATGTTCAGTATGATTTTTTCTTGTTACCTATAACATGAGATTATGTACAATTGTACAAAGTTACAGTATCTACTGCAAGATGATAAAGCGTTACGCTCACTCTATACCACGATCCACTACACCGGTCTGCTTACGTCGTGTCTCAAATTCGTTCATTTTTGCGCATGACGTCACTGCAAGAAGGATGTTGACACTGACACCTAGGCAACCAAATACTTCCTTATGTGTTTTTACTTTTGTAGATGATTTAGGTTAACAAGTTGACAACCATGCAAACGATTTAATTGTCAAAAAAGTTTCGTCACAACGACATATTAGCTACCATGGCAACGAACGCTACTTATCGCAATGACGTCAGCGCATAAATGTCAGTACAACTGTGACAACAACAATTGGCTACTAAGGCCGTCTGCACATGGGGCAACTCAAAATAAACTGTAGTACCGTGGATACCAGGAGACTGCGCAAGTAGGCTACCGGCATGTATATTTCAATGACTCAACGCACACGGCGCAACCCGAGTACCGGCGACTGGGAGACCGCGCGATTCGAGTTTTAGAGACCTGACATGTTGGGTCGCGCGTTGCCCAGTCTCTTCGTGACGCGCGTATGTTTTATATTGACAGCTGACAGCACTGAACATGGAGCAGCAGTTGAACTTAAAATCTGCGTGTTTCGCAGAAAAGTATAATTGTGCTGAACAATTATAAAGAAGAGGGCTACACAACAAAATATGTAACGGACAAAGCTTGGAGTGATGTGGGAAAAGAAGTAAATGTGCTTAATATCCGTTCCTCAGCGCCCACGCATTCCGTCATGTTGGTACTTTCTTTATGTAGGCCAGGGGAAAAAATCGCACCAATTCTAAATAACATTGATTCGACATACGATAGAAGCTTAAAAAATAACTATCTGAAATATTGAGTTCTTTTGCTGCAATGAATAATCGCCGGTGTGAATTTCTTTTGATATATGGGAGGACCCAGCATCTTCTTTTTATTCAATTTCTTCTGCGACGATAATAGTAGTATAGTAACAAATCCTCATCACTGAAATCATTATTATCCACTATGTTGGACAATGATTACATCCAAGAATGTACTGATTTAAGGGCAGAGACGAGTAAACTGATTTGGATCGCAACTGTGTGACTATAGACCGTGTGCGGACAAGGCGCAACTTGAGTACCCCAGTCGCCCAGTCTCCTGGTACCCACGCTACTACAGTTTCTTTTCGGTTGCCCCATGTGCAGACGGCCTAAGACAGTCATGGAAATTAACGCCATATTAACGCTACCTCCCCTCCCTTCTCGAACTGACGTCACTTTTAGGCGTGGCCGACGCGCGTAAGCAGGCCGGTGATATGTGGATCGTACTCTATACGTAAGTACTTAACTTGTACGCAGAAAAATTACTCTTTAAATTAAAAACCTTTAACTTTAATAATATGATATATTGATTTCCTGGTGGTAGCCGCTTTGAGGACTTTGAAGTGGTCTACGTTTCGCGCTCTGTTGCAAGAGGCATCTTCAGGACTAAGTATCAAACCAAGTGCCTCTGAACATGCCTCTTGCAACACAGCGCGAAATGTCGACTACTTCAAAGTCCTCAACGCGGTTGTCACCCGGAAATCAATATATCATTGACTCAGACCGAGGAAGTCTACAATTATTAACTTTAATTTAACTTAAATTTCAAGTATTTACTTCTCAAACTCCACAAGTTCGAATTGATTAGGTACAGTGCTGGAAATTCGTTATTGATTTTATACAAGCCATTGACAAAAATGCAACTTATATCTACCAATTTCCGCATCCCGATAGCTTGTTGTGCAGCCACCTTCACGTGGTATTTGATCCGATAATTCATATTACGGATATTAAATTTTGTATCCACAAGGTATTTCTTTTCTTTAGTTAACCAGTGCCAATACGACATAATACAACAATAGGCAATGTCAATCAAATCTTATTTAAGTGAACAGAATATACCACATATTTACAAAACTTTCAAAAGTATTTTTTGTTGTCTTATCAAGCATTTCTTTATCAGTGTTTGTGAATTTTGAAGTACCTTGTTCTCTATTTTATCATCTCTATTGCCAGAATGTGTGTAAATCACCCTAACTTACACACATTCAGTAAAAGTTGGTCACATTGATCAAAATTTTTAATACTCCAAGGCGGTACGCTTGGATCCGTGCGGGAGGGGGTACATACATAAACATTTTCCATAAACTGAACAAACTTTTTAACAGAAATAGGTAGTTATCATTTGAACTCAATTTTATCTTCAATATTAAAAACTAACTAACATCCTTTGCGATTAGTGTTATAAGAAAATAAAGATAAAAAATTATACTTTCCTCAATCCGCTTTAGTTTTCTCTTAGGTGAGGGAATGAGCAAGATTGATATAGATAAGTTCTTTGGACATCTGAGTGATTGTTTAACAGGTTTCAAGAAGTATCACGTGCGATCTAATCTAAAATCTTGTAAAACTTGCTGTGTCGTAGCATTATTTCAGCTTTGAGTTTATTGAGACTGGAATTTTTCTAAATGATAACCAATAATGAAATTTCTTTTCATAAATTGTTGTTGAATATCTTTATTATTTTTGCTTCTTTACCAAGATTATTATTTAGATTTTAGACACAACGAGTACTATTTATAATTTAAGCAAAACATTTAATTGTTTTCAGAAACAATACAGTTCATGATTGTGTTTATTTGAGTACCGATGAACTCAAAATCCTACAGCAATTTTCTTAATTTTATTTTATACTTGTGCAATTGCGACATCAGTTTCTCAAACTTACTCTGAACGAAGATTACTGAGAATTAATAATCGAAACAAATATATTGTCACATTCGTAGGTAAATAGCCCAAAAACGTTATATGTACCTATATAAAAAGGCGTCCAAGATCGGACGCTTCATGGGCGGGAAAATATTCGGGACTGTCCCGCCCAATTCGGGACAGTTGGTACCCTAGTGTAAGTAAAAGCAGTTTGTAGTTTTGTTTAGGAGAAAAAAGCATTTATTTTTTTAGTTGCATACCGATATTTTCTGATTTTCGGCCTATCAAGAAATAACTAAAACTGTTGATTATTATGGTAAAACCGTGATATTGTGATAAGTGTAAGAATCATCTGCAATATGAAATGATGTTTCCAGCATTAGAGAAAGTCGGTTTTTTTTTTGCAAAGCCTCTACTATTCTGTGTAATCTACTATAAATATGTAACAAATAAAGACCGAACACAAAACGATAAATACAGAATAATTGAGTTATCATGAATTTTAAGAATATAAATTATGTGATGTAATAGAAACTTATAAAGTATCAATTATATTTTGGCATTGATTGATATCTGTGAATACTCAGTTTCTCGTAATAGACAGCCGATCAGTGCTATACATTTAATAAACCTGCTTGGGGGTATTGCACAGAAACCGTGGCGGAATTTGCATATCGCGTACGCTTGATTAGGTACGGCCCATCGAGATTATTTCAAGATTTTATCGTTACGTTCGATTAAAACGGACCAACTTGTACAAGTGTTTGTACATGTTAATTATAAATGTTTAATCACCTAATTTCAATTACTACTATTGGAAAATGTTGCGCCATTATGCATATAATAGTAGACAATAATATATGTATTATAAACTACGACCCGTCTTGGCTACGTGATTATATGTAGAAATGTTATAGAAAAGTATGAATACTGAAAGGTTGATATACCTTTATACTTAATTGATTGGACAGGACAGAATATCATCGATTTATCTAACACTTCATTGTGAAACATAAACAAATTTGTTCATAATAAGAAATTTAAATACAAAATAATAAACGACATTTATCTGTGTTTAGATTCTAATGGGCGTGTCGTGTTGTTTTCTAGATTTACACTACATGTCTCCTATATAAACATAAGTTTAAAGAGAGCAAGAATCAAAAGATTTTACTTTACTATACTGAGACAAACAAAAATATTACATAATCTTGTAGTATTTTTTGCAGTATCTCAACTTTTCAGATCTCCATCACTTCTAATCTATTAATTTTAATTTTTTATACAAACTCCAATTTGATATTTGAACACACAAGTAAATTTAGAACAATTTTTCTGAGTTAAATGATTGTGGTCGAAGTAGGCCATGCCCATGTTACTACATTTCTACCGCTTTACATAAACAAGTATCAAACTTACATTAGGTTATGCAACCAATTTAACAGTTGCTATATAGAAGAGTACTATCATAGTAGCATTCAGTTCAAATAAAGCGGCAAACACAATATCTGAATCCCGAAATACTGTCTCAGGTCGTACGTTCACTGTAAAAGGTTTTCTAATCCATGCTTTGTTGCTGTACCTGGAGGGCAAATATTCATTCAGAGTTATCTCCATTCCTGTCAGACATTCCTTGATTGTAGCTAAAATTTCATATGGTAACTCATATTATACTCTTAATTCAGCTCACTGTATTAGTTAGTTTTAGTATAGTTTTGTAATTGTTTGCTTCAACACGAATAAATTTATCGTATATAATCGAGTCTGGCGGATTTCTTCTGTATCTAAAATTTCGGGGACCCCTGCTTTATAGTCTATGGGCTACAAAACCCATAGACCAGTTTTCTAAAATTAATTTGTGGATATTACTGCTAATAATTTGGATGCAAATCCCCAAATTAAACAGTTTGTTTCTGTCACGTTTTGTTCAATCAACACTTAGGTTAACACATCTACTGACCAACTTCCAATATTCCTTTTAGTCTGGCTTCCAGGGATGTAAAAGCGTGATTTAGCCGGTAAATTACGTTTTTGCATATAATACCATATCACTATATATACTATACATACATATTTGAGAGATTTACTACTCTCAGCGCTCTGACAGACAAAGCAGACAAGAAAACTCGGGTGCGGCTTATTCATTAAATAGATTTTCTGTAACTTTAATGACATTTTTTTCAGTCAGATTAAAATTAGTAGCAAAATTATCTTCAGCCGGGCTGAAGTTACAATACCCCCCACCGTAAAATATAAAAAAACACAATTTTGGCCATTCACGAACTTGTACTTACGTTTTAAAAAATAAGATCAATTACTTCAAAATTACGGCAGTTATCGTGTACACAGACGGACAGATAGACAGACATAGCTAAATCGATTCAGTTTTCAATGCTGATCAAAAATATATATACCTACAAGTCTATACCTGCCACGCTTCCTTAAGGGTGTTACAAATGGTGTGACAAACTCAATATACCCTGCCACAGTGGGGAATATAAAAATAGCAAATGATGTATATTATATTATATTATAAATGTCTTTTCTGGTAATTTGTTGATATTTGGTCCAGGTGATGATCTTAAAATGTGTGAAGGAAATTCATTTCTTTACTTTAAATAATTTATTTCTTTACCCTAAATATACATAAATTTCATCTAATTATTTTCTGTGTTAATTTTATTAAACGGAATATCGAATTTCTGTTGTTGGTAGCAATATTTCCGGTCTTACCTATTGTTAATATACCTATTTTATTATTTTACATAAATAAAAATGCCCCTTGATTCATTTTCAGAAAAAAACATATTATTATTAAGTAACCTAATTTTATTTTAAAATTTCTTTTAATACTATACTTATGATTACAAATCGTGATTGGTTTTTGTCTGTTTAGTTTGTAATCTGGCGGTTACATATTTCCGGTATATATTTAAAATTGAGAAATATAAATACTACAAACTATGCACATCTTTTAACTTAGACAAAACACTTTCATGATGTTAGAATTTTTAACTTTGTGAAGTTACCAATCCACGGTGTACATACCGTTTATGGTTTTCCAACTATTTTGATTAATCATCAGCTCATTTGTTCTTATATTTAGTTGATTCAAAACCTGTAGTGATCTCAACCATTTTTCAACGATTTTGCAAATGAGCAGCCATTTCTGTAATTTTGCCAAAATAGTAAAATAATAAATTAAAGTAGAGGAAATTTTGTATAATTTATATCTATCGCATTTTTTGGTGAAATTAATAGTTTTGCTACATGAGCAAACTTTAACTGGAAGTCATGTATAGCTGTTGACTCTGTTGGTCGCTCAGCGCTCTGTGTTATGTATATACAATAAATAGTTTATCTGAAGCGTTAGCAGCTTTCATTCGAACCAGCGCTAACCCTACTACACACATCAAACATTCTATTTGATCGAGATCGCTCGAATCTGCATTAGAACTGAGTTGCGAGGATTTGACTGCTATTTTGATTCTATTGACAGTATTGTCAAATCATCAGCGTTTGACACTGCTGTATAGTATGATAAAGTCATGTGCCTGGTCATATCAGACTTTTTTGTCTTATAGTATTTTTTTGCAGTTTCTCAACTCAAATAAGTTTTGTCTGACAAATGGCACACCCCGTATCTTTGGAACAATTAGAGATTATTCAAATCGGATAAAAAAATCGGAAGTTAAATAGTATCATAAGTTTAGAAGTACTCAAAAATGCGCTAACATAAGAACGGTTTTCATATACACAGGTCAGAAATAACGGCTAACCTCGAATGAACATGTGCCGAAGGACGTAATAAACATGTTTTGTTAAATAGCGTATAGTCTAACATAACGCATTCTTGAGAAAATTAATAAAGAAAAACGGAGTCCGACCCTGTTCAGCTCAAGAAATCCCTTCACTATGACGTTTGTCGCTTAGTGACATTGACTGTGCATTGACTTACATAACCTGTTCATATCATCGTAGTGAGCGGTTTGTTGGGTGATCTACAATAAGAATCTTTTTTATTGTGGAATCTTAATGTGGTTGGTGCAGTGATTTGTGTAGCGCCAGAAACGGACGGAAGGCAATTGTATGCGACGGGAATCATTATGCAATCACAATTTTTGTAAAACTGCTTCACATTCTTGGATTAGGTACGTACCAAACTTTCTAATTTATCAATTGACAAATGTTCCCAGATAAGTCCACAATCGTCTTTCGGTCATGCGCGATCGGCTATTTGCCATGACAGGGCATAGACAATTTCATTAAATAAAATTTTGTTGATACGAAAACAGACTATACGTTATTAGACCAACATTGCTTCTTTGTTCTTGGCGGATATGCTCCTTCAAGTTAAGCCGTTTTTTTTTTCTGAAATGCACGGTATGCTCTGTGATATGAAAACGCAAACACCAAAAATAGTTTAATGTTTACATAAAATTTGGTTGACAAAAAGAAGATAACATCAAAACATTTATTGAAAATTGTAAATAAATTAATCCTGAACCATCACTTAATATCAATGTATTGTTACTAGACTCTGCTTGGGGATGTAGGGGAGACCGGAGCAGATTGGGACATGGGGCACATTGGGACACTTTAAATTCACCGCCTTAATGACTTGCGATTAAATGCGCATTCACACAGAATATGCGTCAGTGAATGTAAACAATATCAAAAAAATAAAGTTGAAATCCATTATGCAAATTTCAAGTAATTGTTGATGGAAAAGCCTCTTGGATTTTGCATAAAATTTTATTATTATACTTGGGGACTAGTTTCGGATCACACGATCCTTCATCAGCCGACAAATATCAAAAAAAGTTTCCATCCCGTTAGTGTCGAAGCTACGTTTGTTGATGAACGTATCAGTTTTTGGCTAACCAAGTAAGTATTTTCTACGTCTGTTCGTAAGGCTCTACACAAGTTTATATGTTATATTGTATAATATTATGTATATTCATACAATTATACATATATTCTTCATACATTACCGCTATTGGCGGCTACCAAACCATAACCTAGAATTTTTCAATTCATAAAACTCATGTTGGGGCACATTGGGACATTTCAACTGGGGCAGTTTGGGACAGAGAAATAAGGGAAAATTTATTTATTTATGCGTAATTTACTCATTTACGCCATTTGCGCCTCGGTGAATCATATTTGAGGTTAAAATTGTCTCATTTCCTTGTCGGCCGAATATTTGAATAATAATTTTAAAATATTGTTATGCTGGTTTTGAAGAAATTCTTCAACAACCATTGTAGGTAGTTCATAAAACACTTTGACCTTCATAAGGTCACACCATACAATCAAGTCGCCGTTACGCTATATGTTCATTGATGTTTTTGTTCATAAAATAAGACGCTCTATCACCCCTCCAATATTCGGGACGTGGAACAACACAGTCTGTATAATAATATAAAAACTATTTAAATTTTAAGTATATTTATCACGTATAATCTGGAATAACAGAGGGCAAGATTTTTTTTGATAGATATTCAATTTAAAAACATGATTTTTTTAGTTTCAAAATGTGTTATTTGTGTTACAAATTTTGAACACCTGTATAAGATATAATAATGAACGGCATTTTGTTTGTCCATGTTGATGGTTTGTACTCACCAAACATCAAATTGGCATCTTCAATAATAACCAAGATATTCACACTGTCCCAATGTGCCCCATGCCTGTCCCAATGTGCCACGGGCCGAGAACATGGGAAGGAAGTTATTATAATTCCAAAAATACTTTATTCAACTTAAAATTTCCAGTTTGTATACCTGTATAAATGTATATATTAAGTAGTATTGCCATTACCAACCAGTTATTGTGAAAAATAAGGCAAGTATATGCGGATGTCAAAATCCATCCCAATGTGCCCCGGTCTTCCCTACAATGGTCGCATGCGAACCCGAAGAAGACAACGAAGGACAAAATCGCAATCCTACCCTTTTTGTTAAAAATCTTGTTGATACAGCGAACTGCGGGAGTTATGGTGTTATGTGGCATTTTCCATGCCACTCTTTGTGTTACTTTTGATACAAAATATCACTTGCTTTGATATTTTTAACAACAAGAATCACAAAATCTATAGTTCATAGATATCTATTCATTAAAGCAATTATGGTTCCCACTTAAGAAATCGGAGAGAGATTCTGTAGGCTGTGATTAGCCGTCGTAGTAATTGATAATGTCCGTTTTGCGATGATTTTGATTTGCAAGAAGATATCGCCACTAATAAGAAAATATGCATATAATGGATCTGAAGTGCATCGTTACATTCGGGTTGCGTGCCAGAGGCATTAATATTTATAACAGAAATTTTCAAGAAATTACAGGTTGGTGCTTCAAATTGGTCAATTAATAGTGCTAAACGATTTTAAAAGTAACCGGCGTGCCGATAATTACGCACACGTATCGCCGTTACCGTTCGGCAAAATTAACGAAATCGCTAAAGGGTTTGTACGATATTCGATATGGCTATAAAATGTTTCCTTTTACAATTTATTTCAGTGATATTTCGTAAATTGATTGAAATAGCTTAGTTAGTATGCATTGAATCAATGTTCATTAATGCTACCTATAATACATACATTGTGTAAAATTTATGGGAGAATCTCATAGAATTTTTAACTATTTCGCGATTAAACCCTTGTCAATCACGTTAAGGTAGTAATAATTAGTTCTGCATGGTTATTAGAAGAGTCTAGTACTTGTAACTTGTTGGATTACTGTAAAATCATTATCAGTTTTAATCAAATCTGGCGTAATTTTCATAAATTAATGTTGACCCTATGATAAAAGTGTACATCATTAAAACCATGACTAAAAGTAAAATAAAAGTATCTTAAATGAGACCAGATCGAAAGGCAATACACTTGACGTGCCTCAAATAGTTATCACTGGACGGCAGATTTGTAAAGGATACAATCCCTTAAAATTTTAAAATTAAGAGAAAAACTGAAGAAAAAAGCACAAATAGTTAAAATGGTAGTACAATAAGCATCAAACACACCGACTGAGTAATCGATAGCTTACACTTGTAAGACGAATAATATGAATGATACATATTTTTCGATACATATGAATGCATTTCACTCCACCAACCAATATGATTTTTAAGGGTTGGATTTTCTGTTGTTTCAGTATTCTTAAAGTTAGTTAATTTATACAACATTTTTTGCTTTTTGTTCTTCTTATCATTTCTTTATAACAAACATACAAACGGGTTAGATTTCAGTTGACATGGTAAAATTTGTCATGTTTGTGTAATTTCTAGCAATTAATATGCAGTTTTAATTGTTTTTTGTCGGCATTAAAGATTTCTGAACCATAAGAATGTAGACGTTTTACTTGATAGCAACTACTTTCCTATGGTTTAACCATGACAAGTTTAGTAGTAAAGACTTATGTTTTACCTAATTAAGTATGAAAGTATTTATAATGAAACGCAAGATAAAATTACAAACTCATAACATTCTTGATGTTGTTCGTCATTCTTTGACGTCATGCTAATCACAATGTTTTATTAACTGATATAAAATCGCCGATTTATATATGATATGCTTTCGTTTTGGGGGCGAGGTTGTTCTCGGAACACGCGGGAGATATTCAAAATAAAAACTACGCAAATGTTTTCGTTTTAAGCTTTTTCGGTAGCACGTGTTATGCTATGTTGTGTTATGTTGCTACGTGGATAGTTTGGCTTTCGAATGACATTAACCAGGCTTGATTCTTTGTAATTTCCCCGTATGCATTTGTTTATTATAACAGGATGAATAATGACGCTTATCACATTTGCCAATTTTTTGACGATGATGTGATTGACATCATCAGAGCCTTTATTATTTATTATATATATTTTACTTTGTCATTCGATGCCTAGCCTTTATATGAAGTCTGTGATGTTTCCAGGAGGCAGTTGTGCAGTAGTCCCTACACCCAGGTACTACATTCTGGTACGGAGTAATGTTACGCAGTGACATAGTGTGTGACCCGCAGTTTTGGGTGTTTCATCGCAGAGTCAGCTTCATTTTATGAAGGTCCTGTGAGGAGATTTGTGATTGTTCTTACGTCTTCCTATCGCTGCTCAAGGTACTATCTTGTTCTTGTGACAGAAAAGCCAATAACTTTTTCTTTCCTGTCTCATGCAACACGAATGTACCGAGCTGGAATTATTGACTCCTTCTTTACATATTCTTGTTGTTATAATTGTTATTAATGTCCTTTGGTTATGCCACAGAAGAGCTAGAGCAGACGTTAAACACGTCCATAATTTGCTTTATAATTAGCCCATAATTTTCTGTATAATTGTTACGTAGATTTAAAATACCTAAGGCTTCTCCTCCAAAATCTTCTCTTTAGTTTCGGGTCTCGTAAGTTCATTTGAACATCACCAAGAGTCTCAAATTATGGAATATATTATTTCAGTGGACTTTTGACAAGGAAATAAATAAATCAAATTATAGTATGGAAGTATGGAAACATGACAAAATCTCAAGAACGGTTTGCTATATTAAAAAATCCTCGAATACGTCGATTTATAATTATCTAAATACACCTTATGGTATCAAACTTTTTTACCTTTCATTGTTTTTAACAGATGACGTCATCGACATTTTTTGAAATGACAACCCTATATTTTTTTGAGTGAAGTTGACAGATGCTTTAATTATCGTAACGGTAGCATAATATTTTTGAGGTGTTACATAAGAAAATTTTCGAGAAAAGCACAATTGAAGGTTATGAAATAAAAGTGGCAGAATCTTCGGAACGGCTCGACCGAATATAACGAAATTTTGGAATTACGTATTTTGCAACCATGTGAAGTCACTGGCGTTATTATCGTTGATGCAACGTTTATAGTTTCTGAGATATAACCTCAGACTTTTGAATTTGAAATAGATCGCCCTGTATATTTTGACATTTTCTGTTACAGTCTTCCATTGCCTATTCAATGTTACCACGCGTGTTACAGTATTATATCAAAAACACCTAGAAATGAACAAATACCTTTATTACTTAGCTCTAAAAATTAACAAAGAAAAAATTGATAACAAAAAATAACAACAACAAAAAATAAACCGAACAAATTTAAAACAATGTGTTCTTGTCAATGGTGGAGACTCCTCATAAACCAACTAGAGTAACATTTTATACAAAATGTAATAATGTTTTGTTATCAATTTTTCTTTGTTAATTTTTAAACCTAAGTAATAAAGGTTTTTTTAGTTCCCAGATGTTTTTGATATAATAATGAAGACTGTAACAGAAAATGTCAAAATATACAGAGTGTTCTATTTCAAATTCAAAACTTTTGAGGTTATATCTCAGAAACTGTAAACATTACATCAACGATAATAAATCCAGTGCCTTCACATCGTTACAAAATACTTAATTCCAGAATTTCGTTAAATTCGGTGGAGCAGTTCCGGTATACTTTCATTTCATTACCTTCAACTGACCTTTTTTCGAAAATTTTCTTATGTAAGGCCATAAAAATATTATGCTACCATTAAGAGAATTCAAGCATCTGTCAACTTCATTAAAAAAATATAGGGTTGTCATTTTAAAAAAATGACGTCATCTGTTAAAAGCAATTAAAGGAAAAAAATTAATTTGATATCATAAGATGTATTTTGATAATTATAAATCGACGTGTTCGAGAATTTTTTAAAATAGCACAGCGTTCTTGAGATTTTGTCATGTTTCCATATTTTACGCGCTCACTGTACCGGGTGATTCAATTTCGAGGGTCACCATGGGGATCTCGCTTATTAATGGAGATAGAGGCTATGTTTAAATTTGGCAAAGTTTCATATTTTTGTGCTGATCAATTATCTGAAAAGAAGTTTTAGCTATCATTTTTCATTTTAGATATCCGCAAAAAACCTAAAATGTTAAGATATCGTTTTTATTTTTTTATTCAAAACCAAACGTAGTTAGACATTTGAAACAAAAACATTCTACAGCTACTTTTTAGCAAGGAATGCAGTGTTATTTTTTTAATTTGAAATAACATCAAAGATGGCGGCGTAACCATGGCCAACTTTTGTTTTTCTTATGGGCGCCATGTTGAATTTTGGCATTTTCCGATAGTCGTGTTTTTTCTCATTTCCGGAATGTATAACATGTTGGCTTTATTTTTTAAAACAATGGTTTAATTATAAAAAAATTTCTTTTTTTCTCGTTGTTTGTCGTGATTATCAGGTACCCAACTGGTGCTTGGTTACAGACTGCCGGCGCCGGACTGACCTTTCGATTGTAAAAGAAGCAAGTTTATTAAAATTGAATGAAGTTATTTTTATTAATCTTCTTTAATATCTTTATTTGATTTTCAATTACGTAGTTCATAACTTATGCAGTAATGAACCTGTTTTTAATATAGTTGTGTTTTTTTATTAGTCTTTTATTTCCGTTATTCTTGTGGGTTTTAAGTACCTATATAAAAACGTAATAACAAGAAACTTTCATAAGTATTCTACCATGGACATTTTTGATTTTTGTCCTAGATGTCAAGCAACATGTATTTACATTATCACATTTCTATTATTGAATTATGTCTCATATAATATTATCCTTATCATCCAACCGCCGCGCCATACTGATTCTTTAAATCAGCGTTTCCCAACCGCCGGTCCGCGGACCGGTGCCGGTCCGCTGAAATATTTTACCGGTCCGCGAAAAATTTCGCCCTTATCAAGGCGGCTCAACTATTTTTCTATACTTCATAACACTTGCTATAGCTTTCACTAGATGGCACTAATACCAATCAATATAAATGCGTGTAAAATATGCACAAAAAGTATATTCCAAATACATATCATCTTCTATTATTCTGAACTACAGTATTGTAATTGTACGATTACCAGTTTGGTGGTGGCAACATTGCTCACCTATATATACAACATAATTTATAACGATTCGTGTATGCTCCACCCAAGTATTGTGTCAGATCGTTTGTCTTTTATTTTATCGCGCTCGAACGTATTATTTTTAAATATTGTGGGTTATAGTGTGTTGTGTGGTATTTTGGAAATAAATTTTCTTTCGTAAAACTTTAAGCCGTACAAAATGGAAGTAGGTACCTAAAAAAGGTCAAATAGCAAAACCTTCTTTCTTGGTAGAAGCAAGGCCAAGATTCAGGAGAAAAGTACTAATGGTATCGAAATTATGCCAAGTACCAGTGCTTCAAGTGTAGAAGGACCACAGAAAAGGAAATGGGTCGATACTTCTGAATATACAATACAAACAAAAAAGAGAAGAGGTAAGTTTATAAGGCAATATGATAAGGAGTATCTAAAGTTCGGTTTATTGTACCCTTGGCAGCGAACTATGGCCACTGCCTTTGTGTGTAGTATGTATAGAAATTTTTTCAAATGAAGCTATGATGCCTTTAAAATTAGCTCGTCATTTGCATTCAAAGCATAAAAATTTAACTGATAAGCCACTGGACTTTTTTGAAAGATTACACGATCAGATGAAAATTCAGAAAAGTCAAATGAAAATTATGATGACTACTATAGTAACAAGTCACTGCTTCAAGAGTCTTATTTCGTAGCTCTTCGTATACCTAACTAAAACAAAAAACCATTCACTATTGGTTAGGAGTTAGTAAAGCTTTGCGTCTTAGATGTCGCTCAAGAAATTTTGGGTCTTCAACAAAATTTGCTACAAAATTAGAGGCTGTACCACTATCGGATACCATAACTCAGAGAAGAATTAATGACATGGCCACCGACATTGAAATACAAGTTATTAGTGGGTGTATAAGTGTCCACTTTTTTAGGTCGAAAAAAGTATGTACAGTGTCAAAATCAATTTTATTCAGTAGTTACATAATTTACACAAGCTTTTAAAATTACGTAGGTACTTAAAAATATTAACAAAAATGGCAGCGTACGGGCTTTTCTCCTCAAAACTCGTTTTAAAATCATCAAATGCGTTGAGTCGGATATCTCAGCCAATTCATAACCGATTGACTTGAAATTGGGACAGTCTTCTCCGATACCTACATATACCAGTCCAGCAAGTTTTTTTTATGAACTTTTCTAAACTTCTTTTTGATTACAGCTATTTGGTTATAAAATTGTCGAATAAAGAGTGTTCAATTTGTGTTCAATAACATGCCAAAATGCAAAAAAAAAATACTATTTGCTAACATCCTACGTACTGGACTGGGTTTTGTATCAGAGAATAGGTACATAAAATCGGTCTATGTAGTAATTTTAAATCAATCAGGTGTGAATTGGTTGAGATATCCGACCGTTTTTGAAATGCAAATGATTATAAAGCAAAAGACTATGTTATGTCAAACAGAATAGTCTAGCAGAATATTTGATTTTTGAATAAAATTGATTTTTACACTACTACTAGGCACAACTTAGGTATCATTTTTCTAACTCCAGGTGTGGTATTACCCCTTAATTGTCAGCCGGCCCGCGAAATATTTCCTCCACTTTTGCCGGTCCGCAGGCGTAAAAAGGTTGAAGAACGCTGCTTTAAATGACATATGCGCCAACTACGCAATTTCAGAATACATGGCTTTGGCACGTTACGGACCGTTCATGACACATTGTCACAGAAAATACCTATATATTCAATTTACGCCACTCACAGCTAACTCGGATTAGTAGTTAATACACTGAAGCTGAATTTTACGTGTTAGCTACATTATTGAAGATAATGGAAATGTGCCAAATTAAGTGCTTCAAGAATGTGTATAAAACTTTTCTCTAATCTAACAAAGCACAATATTGAATCAAGTAGCAAAATATTGCAAAATCGCACCTTTGTTTATAACTCTAAAACAACAAGGCTAAATTTGGTTCAACATTGAATACCTCTCGAAAAAAGGTAGTCTAATCCATTTTCCATTTTACAAGCAAAAAAGCATACCTAGGTACATTTATTGTATATTTTCCACAAATATTTAATACAATACGGTGATAACACATGAATCTGAACTGTATTTTAAGAGCACACGTACCTAGTATGTTTTTGCATTTGAATCGCGGTCAGCACAATGTAATTGCAAAGATGGCAAAGTTTGTTGTAGTGTTGTAGTGGAAATACTCTCGCCATGTGACTTACGACTTTTATGCTGTAAAGCATGTACGTATATTCATTATTCAACTATCAATTTCAGAACATTATGGCCATTTATTCCAATATAATGCATAGGTTTGGTCTCTGTATTGGACGTAAAAGGGGAAGTCTTATTTAAACAAAGAAACTGAGAAACATGACATGCTGATTATTTTTGTACTACTATACATCGCTATACAGCTACGTTTGATCGAAAAGTAGAGGATACGGTAAGCAGGTATTTGTGTGAATATTTAATCATGCCTCACACCTCCACTGCCCACTTCTCACAATTAGTATGCGGAGTGTAGTTTGGGTGATGTCACGCCTCACTACTCGCATCCTTTGTTCTGATTGGTTACGAACTTTTACACACCTCCAGGTCTCAGTTCGTACCAAACAATTCGGTGATCTACCCGTCACAGCAGCCGCACTCCGTCCATCGCCACTAGCGATTTGGTCGACTATATTTTTACAGTCCTTTCCAAGGCGTCGCCGTCCAATTATACTTTTTTCAATTCCCATTGGAGGAGTACCATTGGCAAGGCTGTTTTGCGTTCTATTCTAACTCTTTAAGTATTCTGTTCTTCTACTAGTTCCTGGAATTTGGAGTTTTTTTCTTCACCATAATTCCGATAGTTATCATTACGGCTGCGGTATAACTTTATTAGGTTATACATAATGTAAAGTTGTGTGAAATTATTTTTCTGTTAGGCATATGCCATTTTTGAATTGTCTAATTCGTGTGAAACATATTTTGTGTTTTATTTAATAATATTAGTAACTCACAAAATGTAGGTACCTACTGGAGGTTTGTGTTCTCATCGCTTAACAAAATCTCCAAGCGCTTTACAACCTAATTGTTATTAATATAAGGTTGAGTAAAATTGTTTTTTTAGTAGGCGTATCCCATTTTCATTCTTCAATTGTCTAATTCTTCTGAAACAGATTTTGTGTTAGAATGCTTTATTTAACAATTAATTTGTAAGTAACATAATATTGGTACAAGAGGTTTGTGTTCTTTTCGCCTATCGATATCTCCAAGCGCTTTCAACTTAATTTATATCTATACAGGGTTATATGTATACTTTAAACTTATATGGTCTCAAGGGGGGGGGCATAGTAGAATAACTTATTGATGGAAAAAGAATTGCGGAAATGTACCGTTCAGAAGCTGTAGGGTGTTACAGACGACCGGAAAATCATACCAATTTTAGTTGAACTATTGTAGTATTTTTAACGTGACTTCCTTTTCTTACCTAAATAGATACAAATTTTCGGTTCTCTTTAGCTCTCTTTAAAACTAAACTAATTTGATCGAATAATTTTACTATTACTTATATCTCATACGACTCATACTTCCTCCATACCTATGCTGTATCTTAAGTGGGTACCATCTTTCCGTTATCTTTCTCTCTGCAGCTTCCAAATTGTGTATTTTTCTGTCTAAAACTTTATCTTCTATGACCCGATATGACAGACTCTAAAAGTCTGTAAATGTTATGCGTTTACACCTTGTATACTTGAACCACTAAAACTGTACAGGTGCGTCATCGTTTTACAACAAATTACGACATGATTATATGTCGATGATTTTGTTCTTTTCATTGCCCATCTCTAAGACAACGTAGGTCAAAAAGTAGCAAAAGCAGGTATAACATAATTGCGTAGTTTCAGCTGTTCAACCATATTTCAATCAGTTGGTTACAACCAGGAAAGTCAATTCCCAATCGTCGTTCAACGGCGTAAGTAACTAGGTACATATATTTATTGAATATTATGTAGTAAACATGTTTCACACAGATAGCAAACATGTTTGAATTCAAAATTCCAAAAATTCCATTTTTATACAATAGCAAATTAAAGATAAAAAGATAAAAATTAAAAATTAAAGATATATTTATAAGAAGTCAATCAAGCTTTGGTTTTCGAGACAGAAACGGGTGGAAATTATAGTAACGGTACCCACTACCAAAATTCCGAAACTGTTTAGACCAATTATGGATCATCCTTTAAAAAAGACAATTTGAGAATGAAAACTTGTGATATATACTACCTTAAATGGGCAAGTATTAATGAATGGTGGAAAAAAGTTGTCCGGTAAAATTGTTGTGAAGGGTAACATACTATGACATAACGGCAGAGTTCTTCGAAAGGTTTCACGGGGTGTTTAAATTATAAGCTCAAAGTTAAACTCGAGGATAGTACTACAATTCGATTAAAGTTTGAGATCAATTTTGTGTAAAATGCCCTTATACCTAAAATGCATTTTGACCTATTTAAATCGATTTTTACATATCACAATAGAAATTGAAAACATTGCCAATCCCGAATGTCATTTAGTTCTCCAGGTACATCAAGCCGCAGCTCGTCCTGAAAGTCCCTGAATATTGTGTCCTAAAGTGATTGGTTAGTGAATTAGGACTTTTGAAGTTTCAGCTAGATACACACAGAAAAGTGATTATTTGGAACGAGAAAACATAATTTCTTGAATTTATTTACTAGATTCAAATGCATATTTACTTGGATGTAGAAAGTTAGGTATATACAAGAAATGCCACATACTCAATATAAGTAAAATAATTTCTCAGATAAATGCTGTCAACAAATAAATTCTTTCTTTATAAGAACAAATATTGTATTGAAAGAAGTAATTGAAGTTTTCGTCCCAAAAATGTTAATTTCTCCAACGAAGTAATAGTAAATCCATCCAAGTGCGTAGTTACTTGATCCAAGAAAATATAAGACATTTAATTTAAGTAAGTATTGTTTACTGAATAAAAGCCTGCCAATTATTTAACTGAAGTGATTCTCACTTCTTTCAAGTAATCCCTTTCTCTGGAATAAATATGCGCACCGTGATTTTATCAAGGCTCGTGCGCCCGCGCGTGGTGCTGGCACGTGCTGGCGCCACGGAACGTAACCTAGTACGAAAACAACGAAGTATCCGTACGGGATGTGCCTTGTGATTTATTGGGGATGTGTATTGTGATTTATAGTGTACAATAAACGTTTCAACACGGAATAGTTTGATGTAACGCACGCAACAGTTTAGAACGAGTAAGTAAATATAACATACCTATCTTGTTAATTAGCAACAGAAAACGTATTTGTGCCAAATCTTTAAAATTCTTACATTAAGTAGCTAAAAATATTTATATATATATAAAATTTCTTGGTTGAGGTCAGTAATCTCTCGCGTATATACGAACCTACCAACTACTTCAGCCAAGTAATTCTCTCTTCGTTCGAGAGATCACTTTTCTGTGTGTAGATTAGAAACCACCAAGTTTAGAACCATCGGACGGAAGTACCTTTGTGAGGTATCATGGGACACTTCTTTTACAACCAAGAAATCTGAAACTTTCATTTATTTAACATCACAGACGTTCTGATATAACTGAATACACAGATAAAAAAAAATCTCAGTAATTAACTTTATTTACTGTCTCATATAGACGTGTATTGTAGGAGTATGTATTTCAATATTAAATGTTTTATATTATACAAACTCCGAGATTTGCTTGTTCCCTAAATTATTAATGACCATTTGAGCCTACGATGACTTAGCTTATGAAGTTGAGCTTAAACCGGTACTCATTAAAATAAAAATCTATACAAAGAATTAAGAGGTTTTTAATTATCCCAATTAAATTAATATCACCTTTGAACATGGACTACTTTATGAAACTTTCTTTTAGTCAAGGAAATTTAACCAGTGAATAGTAGCAAAGTACCAATTTGTTTGCAACAACAAACTATCACTTGCTAATAATATGTTATTTTTGAAGCCGAATAAACATTTCTTCAAAGTATTTTTTAACTAGGTCATTTGCTGTTTTTGGTGAATTATGATGTAATGATGTTATTGTGTTAATCATATCTCTTTTTGACTTGAAATTTATGTTTCTCATCAATTATCAAATATAATGAAATATTATTAGATATACATATAGTTAGTACTCGATACTCCAATAATTGGGATATCTCGGGTTGTGGCTGAATGTTCGTATGAAAACAAAAAAAATCAATCTTATGTTCATAACTCGAAAACAGAAGACGTTTCTTATGTCACTGAGTATATTTTCTTAACGATGTTGGTCGTAAAAGCCTTCGTACTTAAGCATGAAGAAACTTACAAATTGTTACCACACGCACAAGATGGACTGGGCCACATATGAGCTATTTTATTTATTATCCGGTATGCCATTAATGCTAAATCATGCGAATTTGCATTCAAGGAAGTGGCTTGTTAATAAATCGCCTTGTATTTTATTAATTTGAGATTTATGTCGATCCGCGGAAAAAGCTCGAACACCTGCACGATATTAAAAGAAGACGTAATGTATTAGCGAAGATTTGAAATATTCGCTCACCTAGCATGCATCGGTACACGCATACGTGGACTGGACTGGACTGGACTGGGCACTCATACGTGTGAGCGCAGTACGCGAGCACACCAGTTGGCGAAAATTATAGTCGCGTCCAGTGTAATTAGTACCATAAAGTGTGGAATTTCAAGTCGATATTAGTGTTAATATCTTCCCGAAAAAAATGTTTTATAAGCGGTGTGCACTGGGAATAGAAGACATCATTCTACTTTATTGTTTAGCTTATCCCGATATACGCTGAAAACTTCAAGTTTATAGGTTTAAGGTGTTTAGTTACCGTAGTCAAACTGAAGATTATATGTTGCGCTATGTCGTATATTGTTTTATTGTCTAGATGTCCTCGAGCATTCTTTAAGTTAAAATAACATAGTGCCTTCTTATAAGCACATCTAAGCCGTAGCATATTTAGCTTATTAGGTAATTGGCTTACACCCACTTATACAAAACCTTATATGATGCCAAGAACCTTATTTGATGCTAAGCAACAATTTCAATGAAAGACAAACACATTTGTATTTGTATCTGAAATAGGAATCACAGGAATCACATCGCCTAATAATTATTGTACCTATATTAAAATAATATCTATGGCAAACCCTCTTTAGTTTAGACCTGATATCTGATATCATCGTTCTGTTTAATATAGAGAACTAACATATAGGGTATATTTAAGGCTCCCGTCTCAATTCAAATAGCGAACTGTAGCAAACATCGCTCCAAAGCATCGAAAGAAAAAAAACCACTAGATGTAGATGGCGCTACTATAAACATGTCTGCTTTTATTTCGTATTTATTACATTTGACGAATGGTATAACCTAAAAAAATAAATGTATTGCTTTCTTTTTGTACAAATATTCAAACTGGACTGTGTTTGAGTTTTCCAGTCAATGATATAGTACTTTCACAATAGTCGCTATTGTAAACTCACTACAAACACGCACCACAATACTCCAGAGTGCAAGTCTAGAGAAGTTCAGAAGAAAATGACTTGTGCTTTTATAGTTAACTTTTAATTATAATGGATATAATAATAGATAATGTATTACAGCAGACAATAATCAGCAGCAACTGCTATCGGAAAGCATTTCCTGTATTTGTATTCCACACCAAAATTTGCATAAATATTTCGAACCTTCGAACCTTCGGAATCGAATGGTAGCGAGCATTTCATGATTGGCACAATAATTATGACGTGTTAAATAAAAACTAATTGGTATCCATGTCATTGATGCGAAACAGTTTAGTTGTTTTAAATTTAATAATATAATTTAAAACTGACAAAAACAACGCGTCGCAACTATAAAATTTCTTGCGCAAAAATTAAATTACTTGCTTTGACGGAAGTTACAAACCCAACGATCCAAAATGTACTAAAATTCGGTATACTTACATAACATGATAACAATACTTAAAGTCGACTTTTGCCAAAGTTGTCACCTGACCGTATTATGACACCAAGTTTTTATTTGAAGAAGAAGACTGTATTATGAAATGATAACTTTAAAATCGAGTTTAAAGCCAACTTCAACTTGAAGTCCACGTTAGTTAAAAACTAGCAAGAAAATTATCTTCAGCCGGGCTGAAGCTAAAATACCCCCACCGTAAAAATAAAAAAAAATGCGTTAACCGATTTTGCCAATTCACGAACTTCTCATTACTTTTTAAGAGATAACCTTGTATACCAAATTTCAATTCAATTACTTCAAAATTACGGCAGTTATCGTGTACACAGACGGACAGACGGACAGACAGACGGACGCAGCTAAATCGATTCAGTTTTCAATGCTGATCAAAATGCCTGACACGCTTCTTCAAGGGTGTTACAAATGTCGTGACAAACTAAATATACCCTCACCACGTAAATGTGACGGGTATAAATATATCTGTAACTTAAACTAGGTAAGCATTTACATTTATTGCTATACTATATTTATTAAAAGAACAAATTTGTAGATGCACCAAATACATAGGCTGTGCAGATCATTCTGAAGAAGAACATTTTTAATTCCCATTACTTATTTCATATTTCTCTGATATACCTATATTTTTTGCTCTTTCTCAAATCAGGCCTGAAGTGCATTTGGAATTAATAATATCTGTTCAGGTTATGTGCAAAGTGAATTCAAACACTTTATTTTCTTTTATTCGATAAGTGCGTTACAATCTAGTCATAGTAACTTTATTCTAACTTATTTTGTTAGTTTAACTTAAACTAACATGATTTCTCAGTTAGTCCTGTTATACTGGTCACGTTTTTCTTGCGGACTACGTACCACTATCTCTACTTTTAGAACTAACACAACCAGGTCCCTATGAAGATCATCATTCCGAATGTACCATGGCGCATTGAATATCGATCTCAATACTTTATTTTGCAAGGTCTGGACAATTTTAATGTTTCTTCTTTAGGTGCAACCCCAGACTTGAGCACCATACGCACACACTAGTTTTAGAATTTGCTGGTACAAGAGAAGCTTATTATGTATTGATAGCTGTTATGTAATTTTCTTGTAGTTCCTTCATTGCTGTTCCCTACAGCATGTCGTCTGCAATGGTTGCGACAGTATTATTTTCTAATGCTGGGAGGTAGCTGGTGTAGTCTACTACTTTTATTTCCTTAAGGACAGAGCATGTATTACCTGATGTGTGAATCTGTGCGAATTTGTTTTGGGAGGATACTTCCTAATGTATCGTTCAGTCCTTCATGCCAGACTTTATTAAAAGCCTGTGCCACATCTAGGAAAACTACAGAACAAACCTTTATTTCCTCGATTATGTTAGTTATTCTGTGTATCTGGTAAATACTTAAAAGTCGAGTGCTTGTTCCGAAATCCGAACTAATGATCTTGAACAAGGCTTTTGCTCTCAATTGCTGGCTTCAATCTGTTAAGTAATAACTGTTCAAAGATATTTGACATGATGGGCAGCAAGGAGATATGTCTATAAGACGTCGGTTCGTGTAAAGGTTGGCTTCAGTATCATGATCACCTCTGCCACCTTCCACACTTTGGGCACATACCTTACTCTGAAGGCCATCCTTGGAAGCTATTTAAGTACCTCTCCAGCTATCAAGTCATAACCTGGAGCTTTTTCCGATTAATATCATTTTTCTGTAAAGTTCTGAACTTCTGTTGGTGTGGTAAACCTTAATTGATTGCCTTCTTGGTCATTCTCCACCATATGGATTTCTTCATTTTAACATTTTAATTTATTAAAATTAATAAATATGCAAAATCACATATTTAGCATGAAGGAAAGCATAGAAAAAATGCTCAAGCATGTCAAGAGATGGGAAAACTTGTATAGCTATCATTGACCTTAAAATGGCATCTGATTTTAATTATGGCCAAAAAGTTGTTGTATCAAAACAAAAGAAATTATCTCAGAACAAAGCATGCAATATCAGAAGAATTCGGAACAGAAGATGGTCTAAGACAAAGAGGTGTTACGGGTCCCTTACTTTTTGGTATGTTTATGAATGACATCATAAAAACATTCAGTGGTGCTTGAGAGATTAGACAGTAAGTGATGAACTCAAGATAGAATAAAAATGACAAGAATGCATACCGATGGATAAGTCAAAGAAATATGGGAGGCAAGGATAACAGCAAAGGACAAGAGAGGAAGGCATAGAATACTTGACAAATGAATTGAAAGACGTACCATAGAAAGGGAAGTACCACTACAGCAAGCAAGGAGTATAGCTGGAAACTGGAAGCAGAGGGCAAAGTTTATGCATGTGGCGAACGGACTGGATGGGACACACCAAATAAGTTGAATTCAATTTGTTGAGAGTATTGAGGTGTGTTTGTTTTTTTGTTAATTCACCTTTACACTGTTAGTTAGAAGATTATTCTGTAAAATTAATAATTAACGTAGCTAAATATTATATGAGAATACCTAAAAACTGGCTATTTTTAATATAGGTAACAGTTCACAACTTCGTGTCTAGGCATAGTCATATAATTGTCTTACTAATACTAACCTTAATTTTTTCAACAGATTGTTTACAATATTTAACGGCATCATTTAAGAGTGAAATCAAATTGTCCGAGACAATCAAAGTATCACGCGTAATTCATTCGCCGTATGTTACGGAAAGCATTATAGAAAGATCTGTGATGTATGGACGAAATGGGCAAAGTAGACCGGTCACAAATTGAACGATGCCTCGTGCGCCTGCTGGCATTTGGCCGGTAAGAATGAATTTAATTTTAATACCTACGGAACCATGATGTTAACGGCTAACCTAAAAATCGCATGAACATTAATGGAGGTATAAACCAATAATGTAATAATGAACCATCCATTGGTAAAAGTGATAATGTTGCAAATAAAATTGAACAACTGTAAACACAATTATTTGCTATTACATATTTTATTTTACTTACGTTTAAGAGCTGTTTGTGTTGTAATACATGATCTGTAATTCAATACAATTTTATCTGCTAGAGTAGATAGGTTTTAGACTAACTCAGACACAGGTTTTCATAAACTTTATTTCAGTGCGGAAGGTGAAAACAGAGAAAGATACCATGAAGGAAGATAAAACAAAAAATGATTTGGCAACAGCTATCTACCTGACGGCACAGTAACAGCATACATTGGAGGTCGATTACTGATGTCATTGTACGCAAAGTATATACCTATATCTTAAATAGTATTAAATAAATTGGTTACCGATAGCACCTAAGTGGTTCGGATTTTCTTTTGGATCTGGTGAGTAGTTTTGTTTCAAATCATGCAACTTTTGTTTACAATTTCTTGATTACGCTGTCCTGGAGTATGCTGAACAGCGTCGTTGAAAATGCGTTTGGTTACCTAATACCCGAATCTAATACTGAGTTCAGTCCTAGCTGGTACCTTTGCTTCGCTGTTCTGCATTGTCATTCCCGTTAATCTAATGATCTTTTCTGGTAGGTTTATAGAACTCTTTCTTAGTTGTTTTTCTAAAGATGTAAAGTCAATGAACAACATATGGAAGTCTAGGATATATTCTCTACGTTTCTGTGCGTTGTTGTATCACATATATTGCATAAATTGTTTAGTACCCTTCGAGAACCCATATCAATAGTTTTCAATAAACTATTGAAGTATGGAGATGCGATGTTGTGCGTGTTGTTGCGATGTAATCTGTAATCTGCAAATATTATCGGTATAAAATATAATTTCAACGGTCGATAGGATATGTGTGGATATTGATTTCAAACAGAGTTCTTTGTAGGTTATGGCGAAGTTATGGCCACATGTTTGCAATAAAACATGTTTTATTTTTCTAAGAAAGATTTGCATCACTCCAAGCAAGTTACGGGCTGATTTTGTTGCCACTAGAAATAGGCTTGGCCTAATAGATGCTAAATTTGAAATTCTGCCCAAATTTAACTTTCTGTCGATATAATAAATTGAACAAAAGAAAAAATATAAAAATTCGTGTTTTAACATTGTCTTTTTCTATATGAATTCTTTAAAAGTAATTAAATTACTTAGTATCTGTACATAGATCTCATCGCTTTGTACACTATATCCAAATTTCATGTTCCTCCATCAAAGCGTTTACGAAAATTACAAATTACCAGAAAAAAAGATGCATTTGCACATTTGCACAGCTGGTTAAACAAACACCCTGAAAGTAATGAATGTCACTTAATGGGTACTATCTTTAGGATGAAGATGTTCATGTTGTGCTGTTTTCTTGACATATCTTCATCTTTCTTTAGTATTTAATCGGTTTGGATATTAATTATCTTCTGCAGTACAATTTTATTGTTCTTTTAGTTTGAAATGAATTTGTGATGTAATCTGGAAAAATGCACCATGGCGGAAATGAAGCTTGCGCTTCAAAAAGACATGTGATATCCTAAGGAAAGGTTGATTATTTTTTAGGTAATTTTATGAATCTGCAGATTATTCAGATTATTTCAAGGGATTATTTAAATGTTGACGAAAGAGACACCATTTGCTACATTTTAAATTGCACCTTATACCAACGCTTTTTTCTTCAATATTTTCACGATGCTACTTGGTGAGCACAATAATCAACCAATCATCATCATTTGTTAACCCCATGACAAAAAATATTTACACCTACTTTGAACGATATTATTTTTTCTTCCAGAGAAACATTTTTCTTAATTCATGTTTTTTACGCTGCAGAGCGTTTTGTGTTTTTCGTAAAAATTCTTGTTTATTTGAAAACATAACAATATTAAAACGGTTAGTTGGCATCGTGCATTTTTGGCATTTTCAGTTTTGGAGAAATTAAAAATAATAGTGCTTTTTTTCAATTTCCAAAACTGAAGGAAAAAAATTTGTCTGATGATTGATCAACATACAAATGCACAACTTTTTCCGCATTCAAGCAATTTTCTTCCTCTTGTAATGACCCAGATCCCCATGCATTTATAATAAAAACAACAACGTTATACCCGGATTATTTTCATAATTAAGAATTTTGTTTTATTTGTAGGTTAAATATGTCAGATATTTATATCTAATCAAACTCCTCACGACTACTCATTGTCTAGAAAAAAAGAAAATATGCCTATAACACCCTTTCCCAGATTGCATCACATTACCTACCTGAAAAAATACCTTTCTGGAAATTTATACAGCTTTTACTTTTTCAGAAAAAAATATAAGATGGAATGTTTTTTTGTTGATCTATTCAAGCTAATATATGGAAGAACATAACAAAGAATTGAAAAAAATCATTAGATCGCTTCTAACTGCGAAGTAAAATTAACATATTTCTGGTTTTTCTTTTTTTAGTTTATGGTATAGTTATATATCATAATCCAAGCACGTAGGTACAGCAAAAAATACAATAAAAAAATTCATCCTGAAAATGAAACTGAAAATCGGCATTCCTAAATGAAGGAGAACAACTAGGTATGAAGGCAGGTAGTTTCTTAAATGGACAAGAACTTAAATCGGTTACATCGCAAAAAACTGTAATATCTGGTATGATTCACTCGTGGGAAAAATATTAAAAGACCATTCTGGACGATGTAAAATGACACCTCGCGATGGCCGGACGTGTCCGGTAAAAAGCGCGCATCGGCCTAATTGGTACGACAAACGACTTTTGTTAATAATTACCCGCGGGTCGGTCGCGGTGCCCGCCATGGGTAAAAATCGATCGTTAGACGAAATTGTGGATTCAACGACTGACGCGGTGAAATTGCGTCAAACCGTAACGAAGCCGGCAACAGATCGTTACGAATCGGCGAAATTAAAAATCAACTTCGTCAAGTCAACCGTTAAAACATTTCAGCTCACCCCCTTTCCCCAGAGCAAAAAAAAAACGCGGCCCATCCGCGGATTAAAACAATAGCTGTACCTGTTGGTGGGGCAGGGTGGCTTTTCCCCCTTCCATTCAACAGGTGTACGCGTTTTCTGAACCATAACAGTACGCCTTACAGTCACTCGTCCGGGACAGTCGCAACAGACCAGTCCGTTGGTAGCATCCTGCCGTCCACCGACTGACTGTACGTATGCGCGAGCTTTTTCACTCGTAACTTTTCAGTGCGCGCCACAACCGAAAAGGTTCGTCGTTTCAACCAGCGTTGACTCTCCGCAGTTTCGTCGTCTGCGGGCGTCGATATCACCTCCACCAGTGCGATTTTAAACTATGTACAAGTACTAACACATACAGTGATTATAAATTTATATGTTCTGAAAACAATTTAGTGCTACGAACAACTACTCTGTGCGATCTTGTGCCTCTTAATATTTTGTGAACATTTGCCAGGTAAGTCCCAATTTTACACCGTGGTATGCAATTACACCGAGCGCCAACAGTTGTTAACTAGACCATCTAACATAAATAGAACATAAAGTCAGCTGCTATACGTTGTACGCGTCTCCGTACTCCGATTTTTCTAGGAAGTACTAATAATCCGAATTTGTTAATAACTTAATTAAAATTAATAATGAGGAGCACATGGTACATATTTTTCCGAGTATTGTGACGCCGTTGCTCTCTTCGTTGCCGTCGTATTAGAATGTGCGCGGGAGAGGAAGTTTGGATTTATTCGTTTTGAAATGCCTGTCCAAGTGCCGGCGCTTTTCCGTCGTTACATTTACACCGTTCGAACTGTGTTCGCATACTACAAGTTTCGCGGAGAAACTGGAACTCAAAACATCGATTTACACTTAGTAATATCGATTAAACGCGCGCTAAAATTAATCAAACGATTGATAAATCGCCTAGAAATAACAATTTGTCACCATACCAAACGAGTAAATCTTTAAAGTCGGTTTTAACTATACAAGATTTGTTAGTAATGTACAATTTATGTAAATTGTCTCTTTTCTCCATCTGACGTAGCGTTATATTAAAATCGTATAAGCCTTTATATTTCTGCTCACCCAACTATTATAATGACATTTTATAAACAAAATAATACTACATAAAAATGTTGTATTAGAATGAACTATCTATGAATAAGCAGAGAAGTACATCAAAACATGTTTTATTTATCCTGCTATAGGCTTCAACAGAACATATAAATTGGTAATACAAAGGGTTTATTTATGTTAACCAATACCTAAACAATATTTATAAAAGTAAGTAGTATTTTAAATATAATCCTTAAAAATTGGAAAGTAGCGCTCATAACAAAAACAATCCTTGAGTTATATTAAACATAATTTCAGAACAAGACTAACTTCAATATTTGGTACTTTTCTTGATATTCTAAAAACAAAATAGTAGGTATAATACAAGTTTTATAAGACGAAAATTGGCACATGACTTGTTTTGGACACTACGAGCGTAGGACGAAGAGTGTCCAAATGGAACGAGTGTGCTAATACGTCTTATAAAACGAGTGTTACCTATGTACTATTTCTTCTACTTTGCGACATTAATTTATTTAAATTTAATTTCCAAATTTGCGCTTGTCATTTTACAATCTAGAGTAGTTTTATCTTCAACAGTTGGCAGTTGTGGTAAAACTGACAAATACGATTGAGACGAGCCATTAGCGTTGGAGATGTCAGCATTATTTGACGCTTGCCATCAATGTCACCAATATTGGAAAATTAAAAGTTACTAAAAGCTATTGGTCTAGTGTTTTCATAACGACACCGAAAGCGGTTACGTTATGAGTTCATATAGAACGAAACAAATTTTGGGTACGCAGATAATATTAATGATTTAATAGTTATGAATATACAGGGTGTTCCTAAACATCATGTAAATACTAAAAGGGGTAATTCTTTGGCTTATTTAATGACTAAAAATTCATTTTCCGCAAACGCTTCTTTGCCTATCTACAGGGTGTTGAAATTTCAAGATTCTTTTAGTTTTTTCTTTATAGCTCTTGTAGTTTTTGAGATATTTAGCTCTAATTTGGAATATGGGTTACGCTGTAGGACTTACATCATTGGTTTTAAGAATCTACAGGGAGATATTTTTTCAGGGGTTATGCCCCATTTTCTCCCCATGAACTTTTTCTCGGTGCGCCGCTGGTGGATTCTAAAAACAAAATGCATTTTTTGTTTTGTTCTAAAGCATTTTAATCTTTTGTAGTTTTTTCGTAATTACCACCGTTATCGAGAAAAAAAATAAATGATAACCTTTTGTTTGTATTGATTTTGACATTTTATTCGCCACCAACTGTTAAAAATTAAAACTAGGATACAAGAGCTATAAAGAAAAAAACTAAAAAAATCTTGCAATTTCAGCACCCTGTAGATCGGCAACGAAGCGTTTGCGGACCTATGTTAATATGAGTTTTTGTCATTATATAAGCCAAAGAATTACCCCTTTTCGTATTTACATGATATTTAGGAACAACCTGCATAAAACAGAAACATAAAACCCAACATTTTTATGTCGTCAGACTCGTCAAATATTTTCTTTAAACAAAAAGTTGCTGAAAGTATTAAATTGTGGTTGAAGCATTTTATACTGGACAGCATATATACACGCTCCGTGAAAAATAAATATAATGGTCATGAATTATACAAAACTTTTAAAAAGTACAATGCAGGCGAGAGACACCTGTTGCCACAAAAACCGTCGACTGGCTATAAGTTGAAGCTCTGATCAAACATACATTCCGTAATTAATCTGTACCGTATGATTATTAGCGTCAGTAAAAAGATTGATATATAATAATAGACGACGAGAATGATGCGAAATTAGCGAGAGGCGTTTTTCCTCCGTTCAGTTTATTCGTAATTAATTTCTTATGCCGGATGCCGGGCCAGCGTAAAATACGTCGCGAAGATAACAACAAAGAAGGCTCTGCCCGCTTAACCTTGTGTAGCGAAACAAATTTTGACAAAACATTAAAAAGACGACCTTGTGGCGGCGCAAATTTGAATACTTATCAATGTCGGATGTAATAGTCGCCCACAATGCGCCAGAATTCTAGGTTTACAGTGTTTTGTTCGATGTTATTTTGTGCTGTTTTGATGATTTCGCTTAAAACTGTGAGTAGACAAAAGAATTCTATTTATGCAGGGTAACTCTTAAATAGTATAATTTGTTTTACACACGTAGTTTTATGTATTATTCATTTGTTTTTGTGTGTGACATACGTCTTGCGATATACTGACCATTTGAAAAATGTTCTAATCTTAATTAATTTAAGGAAATAAACGTACCTAGAAAATAATTGTATAATTTATTAATAAATACATAGTTTAAAATTTCCCAAAAAAGAAACACACACCAAATTAGTAAGACGGGAAACAAAGGTATGGACTTATTGAGTTTTCGCACTATGCATCATTAATTATTATTGTTGGGCAAAACATAATACTTTAGAAAACTTATTATATTACAATTTGCATACGTTTGCCTGTACAATGTTTTTATAATAAAACTTGTACAAATTATAATTGTACAATTGTTAACAATATTGACAACTCTAGGAACATGTATTATCTGAATGGAATTTAAAAGTGCGTTTTATATAACATTATTTACATGCTATATATCCAAAAGCAGATTTTCGGAATTTTTACAAATTTGTGCTAGCTGAACCCCAATTTCGCCAAACCTCAAAATTTTCCCGTAGTAAACCTGAAACTCTGTACTGAAATGCTAAAATTTTGTCACAAATGCTGAAGCATTTACAGCGGTGTGGGCGCTTCCATAAAAGAAACAACGATTCCACACAAAAAATGTACAAAAAAATGCTACCATTCACAAACAGAAGTTATCAATATTCCAAAACTTTTCAAGTTGCCTTTCTCGAAATTTTTTTGATGTAGGTAAGGTCTTAAAAACATTTTCATTTTTAAGAATTTTGTTTTTCGTCAATTTCCATTGTTAAGATGAACGATTTTGTCTCACTGTATATGATATCTTTTTATTCTTCTTATTCATCACAACAGAAAGTATTAACATACTATTATGCAACAATCGGCATTTCAGGCATATCAAGATTAAATTTCAAATAAAATGGCTTTCTTTTAATGTTTGCACTCATCTATTCAATTACAACCATCATAACGTTTAAATCATGCAAAAATGTGTTAGAAATACTTTTGTATTTTGTCCAAAAGTTCGTAAAAAGTTTATCAGCTCGTTATATTGTTGTGGCTGTTCACTTGAATTCAGGAATATAATTAGTAAGAATGTGTCATAACACGTCATAATTCCCTACAACAATGGCTATCATTCACATTATGTGTTCCTAAAATCATATGTTATTTATTAATGTCTACTGCTATTAGGAGAATAAAACATCTGAACTAGATTCAGAAGAAGCTGCTCGGATGATCACAATGATAGTTCGTTCATCTTTGTTGTCGTCGGTGGCAGCATTAAAAGCTTAAAAACAAAAGAGTCCCACATGAATATCTTTGACTTGTCTTGGTTTCTTGTACCGATTGTTAAATTTCTTATGTTTGAGACTATAAATATTATCCAATCTCTTGAACTAGATATTTATTTCATGTCAACGACAAATTGTTAACAGATTAACAAACCCAAGATTTAGATTTATAGTAGCCCTCATAAATGGCTTCATCCAGTAGTTTTTTGCAAAGAAAATAAAAACAAATTTTCAAAGCTCAAACACAAAAGAGTCACACAGGGATATCTTCGAATTGTCTTGGTTTCTTGTACCGATTGTTAAATTTCTTATGTTTAAGGATACTAGAACATCCTTACCATAATGACATAATCACCGTAATCAAAATCCCCTTAAAATTTGTTCGTAAATCTTTATGGTAAGGCGATTCTGAGAACTCTATCCAAAGGAACATTTCTGCACATCTTCCATTACACCGAGCGTATTGATCATATCGAGGCGGCGCAATAGATTTTCATTTTCTTCGTAAAGATGTCCAGGCGTATCTAACACGCGAAGAAATGGGCTATGAGTCCGTGAGCTCCAGATTTCTCGCGCCATTATCGCCGTCCGCGAGAATTTAAAACATCATAACGCTCGTCGGTCTGCACTCGTACGTGGCCTGCATGCAAACCAGATGTCACGCATCCCGACGGTAGCACCACTCTGACCATCCATTAATAGACCCATAAAACTGATTAATCTCGGTTGAAGGTTGACACACAGATCTACACGAAAATTAAATTACCCGAATGGCACGCTAGGAGAGGGGGAGGGTTCCGGCTTGAGAGAAGACGACAAAGCGACTGTGTCTTTAATTTGTAGTAGCGAACTCGAGATTGCACTAAGTGAGGAAGATGTACCGTGGAACCAGATAGAAGGCTACACGTCGAATGGATTTATACCCGGCGTTGGGTTTACTGCCGCCCGACATGGAATCATTTTCTTATTAACATTGGCAACACTCAGTCTGGCCGCGACGACTTGTTTATTACTACTTCGAGTCTCCTCTTTCCAGCCACTCTCGGCCATCGGGAGATGTAAGTAAATGAAGAAATAGAAGGACAAAAAGCGGAGAGATCCGTGCATAGTATCACAAACAATATTTATGTCCCGTTTTAATTATTCCGTAGCAATCGCTCGGCCTGAGTAACATCGGCTACGCTATCCACAGTTTCAGCGATTTGTTACTCGGGAGTAACTAACACGTATACTCCGCATACGATCAATTTACGAATTACGATGAGTGTAAGAGATTCCAACGGTCTTCAGTAACAAAGCCATCCATCAACAAATTAATTAGAGGAGTCTGCTTTTTTTCGCAAAATAATTAACCTCGCGTGCGAGGATACTAATTTTATAAACTAGCAGATTAAGGTGTTTAATGGTCTCAAATTATACGTATAGACTTTTTGCGTGAGTATCAAACATTATTTACTGGTAGCCAGTATTTTTTTGTTATTAAAAAATGGATCAAACACAAAACAGGCACCTGAAATATAATATACATTTAATTAATTTGAATACAGTGTATATATTTTGTTCTTAATTTCAATCAGTAAAACACTATTTTGCCGCAGTAACAGTATTTAGTATATTTAGTACTAAATATATCAATTGTGAAACAATGTGTGCTATCTTATCCAAATGCCAAGTGACAGTAATTTTTTAGATCTTATTATTTATAGTTTTGTTAAGAAAGTGCATTTTTCTTGAAATTTATGTTTGTCCTTTAATCAATAAACATCATTGGGGGCGTAAAGTAAATATTATAAACTAATTATCGAAGTACATAAAAAGCGCACTTAAAAGTTTATTTTACTTTAAGACTATGTAAGTATACAAAAATATAAATTAACAATACAAAATGTACTCTAATATACTTGTGTTAGTTAGGTAACACCTCACACCTACAATATGTTGAACAATACAGCACAAAATGTTTTCGATATACATGTTGGAGCGATGGCGATTCAAGCCTGATCACATCATCGTGGACGATCGCAGTCAACACGATACATTATTGTTGATATAGAATATGTTTTACGAATGTGATTGATTTTTGTAATGTCAGTAGCCTCATATTTTTTTCTGTGATAGTTTCCTTTGAATATACGTTGGTGGCTGGTGTTTAATTATATGTAACACCTGCGCCAGAAAGCTTTAGAGCCTAATAATACACGATACACAGTTAGTGTAAATCTACGATTTCAAGAAAAATTCCATAATGTGAGTTGTTTATAATCATATTTACTTTATGGCACACTAAGGTTGCTAGGGTTTAATGCAAACATAATATACAACATTTGGAATGCCAAAAAAAAAGTTTTCAAAAAATTACCAGAAAATAATGCTGCTTTCAGTGTACCTAAAATTTTAAAGTTTAATTCTCCAATGAATTTAATAAAAAAGTAATTCATTCAGTTCTACATAAAAAAAAGTGTGAAAGCGTCTTCTAGTTTCACAATTTGTATTTTCCAGAAAAGTCATTCTAAACATATACGAATTTTCAGTCAATTAAGCTACCTCATTGTAACATAAATAGACATATGGCTTGTACTACATCAAATTACTCAGAAAAAAATGCAGAACCCAAATATGTATAAACCCAATAAGGCGTTTAGTGGTTTTACGAGTAATCAGCAATTTGTTACATACATACTTTGTCTATTAGAACTCTCTGCTATGAATAGGAAATTAATTAGAAAAATAAAACTAATTGATGATTTTTACTAATTGATCTCTGGATCACCAACAGTAATGTAATGTACCAGTGGTACATGTAGGGACCATAGTTTGGAAACCTCAGCACTATACTACTATGATACAGTTTTATCCTTCCAACAAACAACTCAATAGCAGTCTACTTCTTCGTATCAACAACAAAACAATTCAACATCAGAATTACAGCAGGTTTCTGGGGATAACACTGGATTCTAAGTTGAACTGGAGCAAACATTTGGAGACCGTAAATACCAGACTGTACTCTGCTACTTACCTATTGAGAACACTAAGACCTACCATTTCCCGGGCTGTCCTTCGCATGATGTCCTTTGGTCTGATCCAGTCAGTCCTGTCTTATGGGGTGGTTTTCTGGGGATCGGCAAGCGATTCGAAACAACTTCTTACAATACAGAAACGTATTATCAGAACAATGGAGGGTGCCCACCCACGCTCACATTGTAAACCACTGCTTGTAAAAAAATGCATTCTGACACTCCATGCTTGGTATATTTACCACCTAATTACGTTAACAGTAACAACACCAGAATACAAAGTGAGAAGAAAGGATGTACATACGCACAACACTCGACATCAAAACAATATCCATCCTAGATTCCAGAGGCTTGCCGTTTCGCAGAGGGGGCCGGAATACATGGGAGTCAAATGCTACAACCATTTGAGTTCCACACTAAAGAATATTGATGACCATAGTACTTTCAAGAGGGAGCTTAAGAAGTTTCTGATCATCAATCCCATCTACAGTGTTGAGGAAGTTTTTTAGATTAAACTACCTAAATACATAGATATTTTACTTGTCCTACACTGGAAACATGCTATATTTTGTATATTTACACTTGATGTATGTTTTGAGTACTGTATTGTCTTGTATTCCCTTAAAACGGTGGCACTTAATAATTTGGGACACGTCTTCTGAACAACCTGGATACATATAAGAAACTGAAGGACATCAATAAACGATTTTCTTCGCAGCGGGCGATCTTCGATACAGGGAGGAAACCGCGTCGACGATTGCTGATTATTATGTTATGCTTTATTGTATCGAATTCCAAGCTATTTAACTAGTAGAATGAAATAAAATTAATGAAGTTGATTAAATAATTTGCTTAGGTAATGATGTGCATAGTTTAGTAAGATAGGCATAAAATTGGAAGGCGAAGGAGTCGTGTCCTCAAAAGCGTAACCAAGAAGAAACCAGCGGACGAACGCGACTATTTAATCTGATAGATTTATTATTCATAATACCGATGTAAACACACCCCGGCCAAATGTAAACTGACTTGTATCCATACAAATCTCTGTTTGATTTTGCATAATATCCCATAAGTAGTCAGCAGCAGCCGGGTAGAAAGGCAATAGATTTATTTGCCCTGCTCGGCATCGGCTCGGCTCGTATATTCAGGCACTGTCGTCCGCTGGCATTCCGCGCATTCGCCGCATACCGGCCGATCTTTTACGAATCGGCGCCGTATTTATTTATCAAACTAATTATGGAATTATGTGCGATTTTATAATAAACAATAATAGCAGGCGCACAGGTGTCTGTGGGAATCGAACGAGACGGGACGAGACCGGCGCACCGCAACTCTTCACCGGCAATTATGATCGCGTACATGTGATCAAATGCACCGACAACGAATATCTCTCTGGGGCCGGTTACAAAAGTAAATTGCTCCGTGTCAGCGATGCTATAAGAAGCGGAGATAGCGAATCTCGGCATTAGAAAGCAGCGACGGCAGCCAGACCAGCGCCCGCTACAGGTAATACACTTTTAACAAACCGTTTCTGTAACAATGGGCAACGCCAAATTACACCTATTCATTAAACAGAGTAATCGAATAAGCGTAATATTTTAAGTGATGATTTCGTCTTCATATTGAGGTGTTACCATAGACCAGACGTATGTATCTATAGATCAGTCTATTCTAAACACTGAATAGATTAGTTATACTAGTAAAGCATTAGGATAGTAAGCGGTAGAGTTAACGTAACGTTAAGGTAGAGTAAGTTCTATCCCGCTGCTAGCTTAATGTAAACAAGAAGAACAATGAGTAGAGTACTAAAGGTAGTAACTGGTAGAGTAGAGTAGATAGCACATGTGAATAGTACACTATCCAACTGCCTTCCCCCACCATAGTCCGCACTCTACTCTATTCAAACTATACTGGTGTAAACAGCGGTGCGCGGTAGAGTAAAAATAGTTGAAGGGTTAATTTACAATTAAATTTTTTTAAATGGTTTGTTCTATAAAAACTAGACATGAAATCTTGTTTAAAAAACATTTTACAAATTACATTTTTCATTTTAACATTCACTATCTGTACTCCACTCTACCAATTATGATTTTGTGTGTAAACGGTTACTCTACCGAACATGGTAGAGTAGAGTGACTTCGACAAATAGTAGGCAAGTGTACACTACCACTTACTATCTTAATTTAAACGTGCCTTAACAGAAAAATAACTTAAAAATTTTAAAATATGTTATGTATGTATGTGACATGTTAAGAAATGTTATGTAACAGAAATCTATAAATAAATCCAAAGTTGTTGACAGTAAAAACGGTTTTATTATATATTTTACAAAACTGGATTTCTGCCATGTGAAAAACAGTTGGCTGGGTTGTCGCATTTGCTGTATAATATGCTTTTAATCACCAAGCTCCGGACGTACAAATGAAAAGTGACAACTTTATTCTTTTCTAATAAAATAACAAAAAAATTTTACTTTAAATAGTCTCACTGGGGTTTCAGGTTTACTAACAATTGCTTGCTCCTATAAGCAGTATCTTACCTGCGCCGCAAAATTAACGTGCTACAAAATTCACACAATTATGAATTTTATTTTCTCTTGAGCAAATACTCCGATTTTGATTATTCCTTTGTTCAGTGCTAAATTTTCATTCATATTTAGGTGAACACATTCAGGGTGGCAAAATCAGTGATTGACAAATGATTGAGGAAGTTTCTGGTCGAAAATTTTAGCACTCTGTGGGGTGCACCATCTAGAACCACAGAAATCAAATGAAATTTTATTTGATTTCAAACAGTAGCCCAATTGTGTTTAAAAAAAATTTTCGTTGATTCACTTTACCTTAAAACTTTTCAGGATACAAACTTTTCAGGATCCAAACAAAACCACTGGGTAGCAAAATCTTCTACAAAACCAGTGTACTATGGTCAGTATAATGAAGAAATTGTTGAAGAAAATGCTTGTTCATCGCATAAATCGTAGGCATGTCTTTACTTTTGACACTGCTACAAAACAAAAGATGGGTTAATGTTGCCCCACTATCGGCTGTACTTCTCTATGGGGGCGAATACCTAACAAAGGTTTTTTTGATTGGTTGCTTCTTTTAATTGCCGTTAAGCAAATACTTAGTTATTTTTCAAAAGCCAGATTTTTTTGTTTGTGAAAATTTTAAAATTCCTTATGCAATAATAAGTATTCAGTAGTCACGCAGACTACCAAGAAACTACCAAGAAAACAAATTCATACAACATTAAAAATGTTAATTCTCAATTCCCGTTGTCATTCTTATAATAAAATAGTAGTTTATAAGTTACTAGACTAAGAAAATTCCAGTAATAAGAATATTTAATATAAACGTTATGACTATTTCCGGTGTCTTCATGGTGGTATTGCGCACCAAAGTGTTGTAACAGCCGCACCTACGGTACACCCTATAACTTACAGTTTTATTACAATTCTGTTCGTACTCTACATCTAAACTATTTCCATTGATTCTATTGCATCCTTTATACATGGATACGTAAATAATGCACAGCATCCTCTATATCTGTGTATAAATGTTATTGGCGCTTCTGTCTGATGGCAACAACTTTTTAAGGACGAATATAGCTTGCATAATATAATATATTTTGTATTTTTTGTATAAGAAACAGTAAATTTCTTACAAACATAAATGGGTTTTGCATATTTTGTACTAATTTTGAGAAACGATGGATTGGAGCCGTATTTGATGACGTTGAAATTAACGGTGCATATCAAATTAGACAACAAATTCGAATTATTAAAAATTGACGAATTACGGCGTTTCAATCCCAGTAAAAACTATATATCATTTGAAGATGAGCAAACCAAAACTTCATCTCATTAGAACTAACTCCTACAACATAAATGTAATTTAAGAATCCTTGAGGTACCTTCTAAATCCTTTTACCTACTATATTAATTATCTGATATTTACGGAAGATCTAGCATAATTTATCTATATTATTCATTAATAATTCCAGCATTAATCAAAATCCTGCCTAGGCTACCAACTAACAACATAATTGTTAATTTTATAATGGCGTCATTTCATAATAGATCCTTGAAACGAAAACAATTGAATTAAGCTAGCTAACCTCAAAATAATTAATCCTGAATCTCATTTACGCTAACGTTGTTAATTCAAAGCCAGCACGTTCCAACGAAACGAAAAAAAACACAGCATTGAGATTATCTTTTTTGCTAATTAATGCGTGGGGGTGTTTAAAAAAACAGTCTATAAATAGACAGGTAAAACGCGAGTATCGCCCGGTGTGTAATTTTCAATCCGTAAACACGAGTGTCTGGTCATATCGAGCATCAGGATTTACAGGCAGTAAAAAGTCGTCCACTAAACGTGTCGGCGTGGAACATAAATGTGATTTGGTTGAACGATGAGCTGGTCCGGCATTTGCTTACAACAACATTGGTTATTGTTCCGACAAAAAACCTTGCTCACTTCCGTTGTGGGCTGTAGGTATGCCGTCACCTAGCTGGGAAGTCGTGCAATAACAGTCGACGTTGATGTACGCGGTCGCATCGGCAATTGTTCCGACCGCTTTTTTATTATTCGCCGGTATGTCTTTATGATGGAATCGGATAGATGCCGTGCTTTGATGCTGCGACGTATGTCGCATTTTAACTGGCGTTCAAGCGCAATATCAGTAACATAAAACACCGGAGCAAAAGTTATTGTTGCTTGCATCCTGTAGTTCGGTTCTTAACTTACTACTTGTTCTTAAGCTGGAAATAAGATTGACAAAAGTAAAGCTGATTTTGTTTCTTGAGGATTGATGGAAAGGTCAATGGGGGAAAATATCAGATGAATAAATATGAAGTGTTTGCGAACTATTAGAGTTTGACTTTTATATCTTTAAATTTATGAATGCTAGAAAAATTAACTAAATTTGGCGACTCGTACTGGATAATCTGAAGAAGTTCTTGTATCTTATGCAAATACATACCATAGAAAGGCTAATTGAATAATTTTTAATGTCATTCTAGATGTCAAAAACAGTCAGATATTTCAAGAAGCGAACAACGCTTAATACTTTTATGTAAACATTTTTTATAATGTTGAAGTATCATGTGTGGCATATGGTTTGCGATTGTATACTTTTTTCATTCCAAGCCTTTATATCTTTTAATTTATGGATGCTAGCAAAATTAACTAAATTTGGCTACTCGTACTGGACAATCTGAAGAAGTTCTTGTATGTTATGCAAATACATACCATAGAACAGCCAATTGAATAATTTTTAATGTCATTCTAGATGTCAAAAACAGTCATAATATGACTGTGTGAGGGGTTCAAACACTACTTATGAGTTATATCCCATGTGCTAAGTTTAGGAAACGTTATGTATTTATTCAACAGATATATATGTAGTGGGAAAAGGCAGATGTAGTTTGTGTTTATGCAGGCTGTAATAAAAAAAAATTGAACAAGCGACAACTCTGTTGTTAAATCATCCGATTGATGTGAACCAAAAATGTGAATTTGGCATAATTTTGTGAATTTATAGCGGCTGAAATAAATACCCTAAACCCGTCGCGTCGTTCCGTATTCGAATTTTATATTGAAAACTAATGAAATAATACTTTTAATTAAATTAATAATTTTAATAGGAATATTTATATTTAATAACTTAAAGAACTTTCCATAATGTTTAAGTTTAATGAAAACTTTATCATTATATCAGCTGACATTTGCAATGCAAATACATAAAAAAATTAAATATGTAAACTAGATTGGATTGTTCGCCCACCCCCACATAATGCTGTAATCTGTTTGTAATTCGTATATCCAGTTCTATTAATTTATTATTTATAATTGTTATTATTTCTTTGTTTTCATAGATATCCTCACATTATTTCTGTGAATGCTAATTATGCCCGGATGAGGATAATTTGTGGAAAAAAATACCTCTGGTTGGATTTTAACCAGGAACCCTCTAATTGCCGGTCAACAGCTCTCCCAATTGAGCTACAACGGAAATTCATAGGCGGATATGGCACTTCAGTGGTAGATGCCGAGATTCGAACATAACAAACATATCGTGACACCTAGTGAGGGTAGATGGATGTTTTGTACATTGGGATGGGTAATGTTTATTGCTTACTGACGAGTGTATACGTAAGAACATGAATTTTTTTCTTGAATTTATTTGTACTTAGCAATAAACAATTAGCGAGCCTTATGGATCAAACTACCATCTGTGCAAGGCAATATGTGTTCTAGCTCTTGGGAAAACTGTTAAAGTTTGAAAATGCTTGACTGCCATCTTAGAATATCGTTGATCATTGTTTTGGCTTTTATCAGCTATGAGCTTTTATAATCTTTAGAACTTAAAATAAACTCTTTAGTTCTCTAAAAATATGCTGTGCTCACACTTTTATTTTAATTAACATAGTTAATGTGAACGTTCTGTGTTAAAGCTTGGAATTTAACTTTTTGGGAGCCTACCAGAATTTCTATCGCACTTGGTCGTATGAAATAAAATTTTAAGCAATTTCTTTTTAAAACTTATACCATAATAATAACACTAAGCGACTAATAACAAGAAATATGTTGTGTTGTAACTTATTCTACTATTCTATTATTTATTTAGAAGCATGGGCAACATAGGTACCGTTATACACTGACCAAGTTAGAGACACGTCAAAAATAGAAGTCAAGGCATTTAGTGTAATCGGCTTTCTACTGCGGCAAATCAGGAGCGTTAATTTTCAATTTCATTCTGCTTAATGAGCTTTGCAAGTACGCCATGTAACACGTGTAGCTGAAAAGTTCTAATCGTTCCGTTTCGCGTATAAATTATGGTAGCGTTCGTGAGTGGCAAATTGTTTCTGGCATTTTCAGCATGCGGCGGCTAATTAAGTGTCCTGACCTTTTCGTCAATTATCTACTCCTGCATCGCGGCGATCGGACGTCGGTCGGCGAATAAAACAAAAAACTCCCGCGAAAGATAAGTCCAAAGTAGCGCGTACGAAGTGAGTAATTAGCGTGCGGAATTATTTATAGATTTTAGATAAATTAAGAGTTTCAAGGAGATATATTGCAATCGCTAAATAGGAACGAATTTCAGTGATAAGTACGCGCAAGCGCGCTCGACGAAATTCGAATAACGGTTCGAACTATCTCGCGCTTTTCAGGTCTGTTCTAATTCGTCGGTAAGTCTTGCCTTTCGAAAAATGCTCCATATTACAGAATTACCGACCCACACTCGCTGGATAACTGCATGAGATCGAGTGCAATTAACTGTTTTACTCTAGGCTGCAGCGCATGAGCATTTTGCGGTTTAATAATAGTTATAGTGCCTCAGGTACTGTTAACACAGATTTCCAGCCGAAAATATTTCAGTATAATTACTCGTATTATCTCTCGTGAAAAATTTCACTCGGTACAATTACCTTTTTCTTTTGGGTTGAGCATTTACTCACGCATGTAAACAACATTCTTTGGTTTTCTTTGCTTTGTCTGGCCAACGCGTTGATTGGATTAGTCACTCTACTATCTATCTTTCAGACGATTATCTTTTCGATTAACATGCAATTATTCAGTACGCTTTCTGATTACGGACTTGACATTAGCTATCTCAAATGCTCTTTGTGATATCAGAAATTAAAATCTTTTGAGAAAATGTAACTGATTTAATCAACAGTTTTCTAATAACACTAATGAAAAGTACGTAAAGAATGTGAATATAGTATAGAGTAATACCATCATTCGATTCTTAACCTAATCATTTTAGACAAATAATTTGCCCGCCTATGAAAATAATAGCAATATATTACTGAAATTAATTAAAAACTATAAGTGATTAAAAATTCGTAATAAAATGTTGTCCACCTATATTTGCACTAATCTCCGAAAGTATTGACCTTAGCAGAACAAACTTGTCACCATATTAAAGACGAAGGATGTGGGTACATGGTAAGGAAAGAATGAATTCAAAATTTTGAAAGATGTTAGTTTGGAAGAAGAAAAAGGAACGGGTTTTCAGAACCGAGATATTGCGTCAATATCTATCTTGTCAAATAATGTGGAAGTTGCTGACGCCAGATCACTTGACAGATATTACATAATAGATATTGACATATGATCTCGGTTCTGAAACCCCGTTTTTAACCTCCTCCCCAACCTACATCGGTCAATATTTTGAAATAATTCTTTGATTATCATGTACCCACATCTTTCGCTTTTAATATGGTGTATACTTGTTCTGCTAATCTTAATACTTTTGGAGATATTGATGCAAACATTTTATCACGATTTTTTGTAATCACTGATAGTTTCTAATTCTAATTCTATTTCTAATCATCTCATTAATATATTTACATTAGATAAAATAACTTTGGTACCACATGGTACTAACACATATTACAAATGTTACTATTTCCATATTACTATATAATCGTCGGTAACTCTCTCACGTGTGTGATTTTGATTTAGTAGATATAGATATAGATTTTGATGAAGACATGAAATATATGTTAAAATGTATATTATAGGACCTATTTTGTAGAATTTATTACAACGATAGCGATAGGGTTGTTAAGACGTGGAGTATTATACCTCCTTTGGTGTCCATTACGTTAAGTTTTCATTACATTCCATTGCGTGTAGAAAAGGTTAAATAATTTTCCTGGTTTATACTTTTGTTAACTAATATTGTGAGTCTGATTTATATAATATTCATTTACCCCTTCTATCTTGCCATTGTTGAAAGTGATTGATGTGTTTATACTATGTTCTTTTTGTAATTAAACGAATCCAACAACAGTACAACAGAGAAAAGGAAAACGATGTTGGATCTGTTCAAAACAGTTCTTTATTATTAATTGATATCAGACGACCGGTTTCGTCCTTCCGGACATTTTCAAGTCTTCTAAAATTAAAACAGACAAGCACTTTAAAACCGGGAAATACTGACGGTAAACGTACTTACAGTCAGAAGTATCTTAAATTAACATATAACGAGTACGTAGGTGTAGATGTATGAATTAAAAAACACCTCTAACGTAAAAATACAAACAAATATATAAGAAATCAGAATATCAAAGCAACAAAATACGAATCACAAAGCTTTAGAAACAATGTTCACCTGAGATTGCGAAGATAAACCAGAAATAATATAAACAATGTAGGAGGTAAAATAATATTCGTCAATGAGCGTCACTAAGTAGAACAAAATGGTGAAACATCGAAAAAATTAAACCAATAAATGCAACCAAGTATTAAATAAATAGATTGCAAACGATAATATTCAATTAATCTATTGCATTGTTGCGTAGCTTCAGTCCCATTTGATCTTTTTCCTGTGTCAAATTTAAGTGGATTATCGAACAAACACAGTAAAATAGGTAGGACTACCTGGAGTTGGGATAGATACTGTCATTAGCGGTTCAAACTCTAACGCAACATGTGGCGCTACCGTTGGATTCCAAAACCCGGCCCTTCTGTTCTAGCCTTATCTGATAAGCCGACGTGTGGCGCAACAGCTGACCCTTTGCAAGTCATCAACCTGACTATCAGTCTACTTCCGCACAGTAGATTTTAAGATCGACGAATGTCTTGTATGTCATTACTAGATAATTGGACAAAACGTTATATTTTAGTTTTCTGGTGCACCTTTCTATTGTGACGAATCACCAGGTCCTCTGGTTGCTTAATTAATATACCACCTGTAATTTTAATAATATTTATATATGAACTACAATACATGGAGCAAAATAGTATTATAAAAGTGCTCTAAGTAAAATTCAGTGAGTTTGGATCCAGTGTAACGAACGTTTTCTTCGTCGTATACCTATATGTATTGAAGCATATGGCAAGCGGTTAAGATTACAAGATCTTGACCATGATTTACTAGTAGCGCTATTTGTAGGCACTTAACGCTTTTTCTGCCTCCTGTGGACGAGCATCAAGTGACACTATTCCTATAAATCTAATGACCAATTTGTAACTTGTGCTAGAGAGCGTTATAGCCTGTTGTAACCATTTTTCTTCTCTTTTTTCAGTGAAACATCACCATAGAGGGTGCTATGATCACTATGGAGTGTCAGCCAGGGGGTCATGGAGGGCACCTGGGGCACTCCATGATGCTGGACCCCTCCGGTAGTGTTATCCATCAGCAGGAACAAGATCACAAGAAGAAACGTAAGATATTTATTATTTTCTCATTTTGTTACAATTTGTTGCTCAAATAAACCTGTTAGAGTATAGAGTTATTGTTAGTTAAGAAAAGTTAAAATTATTAGATCTAAACACCTGGAGCGTCAAATGTTTCCTAAAGACGTCAATAAGAAATTTCCTAAATTAAACTCAATTGGACAATATCTTTTGATTCTAAATTGTACGTTAAACGTAGTAAAACCGAAATTATAGGAAATATAGAAGATATAAAAGCGTATTAGCATCAATAGCAATCGATACAGCATTTAAACTCGATCGGAAAATAACTTTTACAGCTTAAATTTGTAGAATAGTTTTATTTTCCACACATGGACAATTACAATTTGATCAATTCACTGTCACTTTCAATCAGGGCTGTGGAGTCGAAGTCGAAGTCGTGGAGTCGGAGTCGGAGTTCGGACAAATTTCAGAGGAGTCGGAGTCGGGAAAAATGTACCGACTGCGACTCCGGGTCCATGATTAAATAATGTAAAAAAGGCATGCGAGATGGCCGTTGCCTCAATAAGTAAAGGTCGGTGGTGAGTGATAATTAGCGAACTGATTATGAGTCGCTTGCCGCGTCGCAAAGTGAAGCGACAACATGTGGTTTTCCATATTCATCAAAATTAAGAGAATTTGCTCATATTCTTTCGGCCACAAAGAGAAGCTAAACTATTCATTAAATATTCCACAAAGTATTTTAATGATATTCCCTTGCAATTTTAAAAAGAAAAAAAATAGTTTCCTACAGCTTTTGGACCAGAAGAAACAACGTGATGGTATCACGGTGTATTATTTACTCTCAACATTTTTTTTATTTTTATTCGCTCGAACATCTGAGTGTTAAAGATAATGCGTTACTAGTAAAACTTTGCAATTTTAGCTTTAATGTTTGATAACCTTAAACCTTTAACCGAAAATGATACTCTTTTTTCGGCACATGAACAAATTTCTTAAAAGTGTCACATCTCTTTGTATTTAACAAAATATGTCGAGATTTTAAATTGTTACTGAGATTGTGAAATAGGGCCCTTTATTTAAGGTTGGCTTCGGATTGAGTGGGCAACCAAATATACATCATAGTATTGTAATCAGATTTACACACTAATGCTTAGGTATTTCCATTAAAATTATATGTTAAAGTGAACATTTGCCGATAATATAAAAAATATCCGGCTCAATTCTGTCGAGTGTTGGTGATGGATTTTCAGATTATTGGTGGCTATGTCGTAGTCTTCTTGCGATTAACTAAAAAAAAACGATATTCGCAGAATTCGCCACAAACTAGTTCAGAATTATGTGCTCTCTAATGAGAAAAAGGTTGAATTTCTAATGATTTCAAAGATATTTTGAAAAAATAAAAAAGCGTCCTGTTTAAATATAGTCATAATATTGTGGTCTGGTCAACAGGCCTTTTTGATCTTATTTACAATTAGATTACGTCAGTTTAATTTTTTTCGCCAACAAATTCGCTGGAAACAAATAAAATTTTGCCGGAGTCGGAGGTGGAGTCGGAGTCGGACTACGAAAATTATCTGGAGCCGGAGTCGAAAGTTTTTTTACCGACTCCACAGCTCTGCTTTCAATTTGATCAAGTTAATAAATATCAATTTATGCCAAGAAAAGCGATATAGACGTATGTCTGAGCATCCACAATTTATATTATTTTCAGAAATTGCCCTGAACATTTCAGCAGTTATGAAGAAGATATACTCCACGGTTTGAATATTTATTTTCCGACGGATTCGTCCTGCTACTTAAATAAACAGAGTTAAATAATTTTGAGTTGATCAATTTTATAAATATCAAGTTATGACAAGAAAAACGATATAGACGTATGTCTGAGCATCCACAACTTTATATTATTTCCAGAAATTACCTTGAACATTTCAACAGTTATGAAGAAGATATATGTATCTCCACGGTTCGAATATTATATATATTATATATTGTTTTCCGACGGATTTGTCGTGCTACTTAAATAAACTGAGTTAAACGTGCTTATTATCCTATGTAAATATAAGAATTCTTGTCCTTTACAATGCCACTGTGTTGAGACAAGAAAATAAATTGAAATATTGTCGATCATTTCGTTATTGGTTCGATTCGAGTATCGAGAAGGTGTGCAGGTGCTCGATCGGCAAACTCGGCCGGTACAAATGAACTCTCTTTTTTCCTTCATGGTGGTTTTGGTTTTATATTTACCGTAATTTCATCATTTCGGTTGGTACGTAATCGCTTTTTCGTCTATTTATGTAACACAGTGGCACAAAAAGTACAAAAACACATAATAACTGGAAAGCGTGACGGTAAGCTCACATCGAGGAGACAAATTTTCGAAGCAGCGACAATGCCCAAATGGATCAAAGGAGGTACGGAAAGAGTTTCGTTCCATTGTCGACGTCGCGGCTCATTGTTGCGCTCGTCAACAATCCGTGTTTAAGCGTTCATTTTCGAACGATAAAAATGTATTCCCGAATATACGAATCGACAATGAGTTTTCATCCTCTTAGACGCGGTGTGCTAACAGGTTTTGGATTACCAGCAGAGTTGGAATTTATTGTTCGCATTATGCGCTACTCATCAGAAAACTTACCAAAATGTATCAGTAATTTTGGATAAATAGAAATGTGCCCGCTTTGTGGGCATAATTTATTTAAGAACGGTAGCACGGTAGCTGTGGAATGTTGCATCGTTATTCATGTTGTCGTAACTCAAACAAAATCTCGAAATGCCTACTTGAACTAAGATGAATAAAAAAATAAATCTTTTGTGACGAAGAACAGAACTATATGCAGTTATTTTAGCACCCGTAGTCAGATCAGGTTAGATTTTAGTAAAATAATTTAAATTTTAAATTAAAAGTGAAAAAAATCTATTACTGTAAAATAAAATTTTATACTGCAGCATGTAACATTTAATTATGAGAACATGATTTATTTAGACAAGTCCAGTTAACAAGAAGGATAACTTATTTCAGTAGTATACACTAATACCTCGATCAACGTAGTGGATGCTTTCCACAATATTGCTTCATAAATCTTGTGTTCTTTTCTTCCTGTCACAGTCATCAGAAGTACACAGAGAAAAAAAATATTGCTCTGATGTGATAAGCTTTATATTAGTCAAAGAAATATAAGTATTATAAGAAATATCAGCAAACAAATATTTGGTAGAACTAAATATTTTTTTTATTTATGGCAAAGTACTAATTTATTTGCTACAACAAATCAAATCATTTGATAATATTGATAGAATTCACGACGCATAAAAAGAAATCGTCTTTGAACTAACTAAATACTGAATAGCCTAGTTTGCTCTTGTACAAAAAGCTTCAAAGTAAACCATAATAAATTTTTAAGATATTACATGTTTATAAACACAGAAGACAGTCTTCTAGTACGATTTACAAGATACTTTCGACTCCTGATAATTGTAGATTGACACCGACCGACACCGACTACACTGACTGAATTTCTCCCAAACTTCTTAAACTCTAGCGGCGTAGGTTGAACAGTTATCTTATTTTGATGTACCTCTTATCTCTCCAGTAATATCTACAGGAAACTCAGTTGACAAATTAACAAAATCAAATTAATACAGAAACTAATCAGATCAATTATACCTAAAACCAACGGAATTTATTCAAATATAGGGGGCAATTTCTTAGTTAATTCTATAACAATAATTTTCGATATTCCAGGGTTTGAAACAAGCAGATAACAAAAACTGCTTATAAACCAAATTCTTTGGTATAATAAATTATTTATTTCTTCCCATACAATATTCATTCAGTTCCAATATGTATATTAGGGTGGCCCTTAGTTACTCCTAACGATTTTTTTTTAAATTAGGTGCATACCACCCCTGGAATTTGTTCTACATACTGAAAAGATAACTCGCTTTAAATTTTAAATCCATCTGACAATGAGAAGAAGACATCTGACAATGAGAAGACAAGAATAATGTTATGCAAAAAAAAAATAACTTTTTCAAAAACTACGCTTCATAAAAAAAAATTACTAAAAATTAAAAATTTTGTAAATTTTTCAAAAATTAATAATGATTTTCCGAAAATTTTCAATTTTTCTTCTCTATTCTTGCCATGTCACAGGAAATCTATTCACATGCAAAATTTCAACTCGATTGGACATTGTGAAGTATGCAAAATATCAATTGCACGATTTGAACGTGACAAACAAGAAGTGAAGTGCAGATAAGCGGAATAATTATCAGACAAGCGCATTTTTCAATCAGTCAATCAATGTCCGCTTTGACTAAAACGAACAAGACGGCGTTGCAAAAATTACGGAAAAGGCACTACTAACGGATTTTTATTTTTGTTCAATTAAAAAAACGGGGCATATCTCGTAAACTAACGCCCGTATCGACAAACTAATTGAAAATGTCTCCCGAGTACCAAAGCTTTGAAGAATACCAACCAGATGTCGTTGTAAAAATTGCCAAAATGCACTACTAAGCAAATTTTCGGTTAAATTTAAAAATAGTATCCTGTATGGCGTAATCGTCGCTTCTACCTGGGTTGTAATAATTTTTGTTAATTGTAACAAAAAAAAATCTATTTTTAAATATTCGCATGTTTGTTTCGTATATATTTTGGCTTTATAAATTCGATTACAGCAAGTAAAACAATTTAGTAAGTGGTGAAGACAATGCAAATCGAAAAGTTTATTTTCCATGTTTTGTTTTAATGTACGATATGGTATTTAGACGGTGCAGCGCCGTTCGGCAACGTGGCATTGTAAAATTCTCGTATAAATTATTTAATGTTTAAGAAATATTGTTATTAGACAACCAAAGGACGATACTTTTATATCATAATAATAACTTTAGTTTTTAAAATATTAAATAAGAGTTATACGTCAAAATAGATAAAAATTGCTGAAATTTTCAAACCTCAAGTCGATTGTGGCTAGGGCTGACCTTATTTTTCGACCATCGATTTTGTTCATGCCACCCTCTGGATTTATCCTAGTCTCAAATTAATCCTGCAAAAAAACTCAATTGGATAAGGGGAAGGGTATGTCTAATAAATGGTTTATTTAACTAGCTTATTTTGTCTGTTTACCAATTAAATATCTCCTTCCCCTCTACCACTGATTTTTTAAGTGTAAAGCGTCTTCTGACATCATAAACGTGCGATTGGAAAGCTCATAGGTTTCAACCATTTTCATCAAGCATGAATAAGAGATGAAAAATATGCTGTTTTATTACTAATTATTTTATTTACAATATTTATCTGACTGGATTTAGTTACAGTTTCGTCTAAAGAAAATATTTTGGTGGAACAATTGAACAATAAAAACAGAGTATTTGAGTTTTTATATTTAGTGTGATGGGGCGGACACCCTTCTCAATATTTACTATTATACTTTAATCAACTCTAAACTGAAGGGGGGTAACTCGCCTCAAGCGACGCTTGGTCCGCCATTTTCAATCACAGGTACTAACTGATTTAAGCAAACTAATCTTACGGTAGCGTGCATTAATTATCTCTCTTACGGAGGCTACAACACTGAGTTCTTTCTCTGAGACTTTGTCAGAGACGTTTGAACGCACTAATTATTAATCACTATATGCAGGGCTAAATACTTTACCATAAAAGGGACAGGTTTATATTATTCTAAAATGAATATGCCCAAGAAAACCACAATAAAATCTATTAACAAAAATATATACAACAATGCAGAACTGCTTACATGGAATTTGAATATGTTAATCCTAAACATGATATATTCTTATTTTGGCAGAGATGGACAAATCAGCAAGTACAGACAACAAATAAATACCTTATTATTTCGGTTGAGCACAAGAAACACGAGACAGCACAGTTTCTATAACTTGGCCCCCATTGGGGCCCTACGCTTGGGCGCGCGTTTTGACGCACGACCATCTACCTTCAAAGCCCGATGCCAAAGAGGCTGTTTGCTTGTCTCTTTACATCTTCCCAGACACCTTGGCGCCAAAAGCTTGCGCGGTAATCCTGACGCGACTGCAGCGCCACTCCGAGCGTCTGTTAAATACCAACTTAACACAAAACACGCCAACGTTTGTATTCAAACATCCATCCAAACCCGCGCGCAAAACCTCGACTTATTACATTAGCTTTCAGGCGCCCATTTCATAATAGATGAGAATCCAGGAAAACTCTAGCAACATTTCTTAAACACGGAAGTTTTATCAAATCAAAAATTATTGAAGTATTCCTACAACCTTGTTTATGATTAATGTGTATATTTGATAAATTACGTCTCACCTCTCGAATCTTTCCCTTAAGCACCGAACATCCATTTTCGTTCGCTACGTGCACCAGCCTAACGTACCGATAGTAAAAACCTGGATGGATTCCGCTGTTATTTGATGCATATGTATATTTGCGGCGATGTCGCGACTTGGAATGACACTGACACATCTCTCATGAGGATCATGTACTCGTTGCATTCTGAGGACTACATGGACCACAAGATGGGCCACGCTATATCTTTTACTCATAAATAACAGGTACCGGGTATGCATACCTATGGAAGAAGAGCAAACGGCCAGGTTTCAGTTGTCGTACATGCCGAACAAGACACGTGCTGTGCCTGCTCATGTCCTCAAACCGAACGGCTCTGCCTGCCGACCACTTCACGTTGAGGTGCACGAGAGGTGCATCTTCGTCCGATCAGCGGCGTTGACGTTGTTGGGGGAACCGCGTTACCGACCAATTAAGAGATATCTATACACCTCTAAATTACAGGGAATGCGCGCCTCATTTCGTATTCATACCGCGTGTTCCCGTATCTATACTTTGATTTATGTGGCGTTCCGGCTAGAGTTATTATTTGCTGATTTTTTAACGTCCTCGCAGACATTCCATCTAGTTCTGGTGTTTTGTGGGTTTAGTTGGGACTTTTCTTTCAAGTAATTGTAACTTGTTATAAATGGGAAATAGTTGCAATAACTGTGAAAAAAAAATCACGCTTTCTTTTGAAGGTGTTGATCCAGGCACCTGGACACGGCAAATTAGTGGTCGTACCATATTGTTGAAACCGTCCAATTAATCTGCAATTTGTTTATGCGTAAAAGAGAACGCATAAACAAATTGCAGATCTTTGCGTGAACCAAAAAATCCTATTATATTTATGTTGATACGCAACCATGTTTGATGCCTTAATCTCTTACACAGTTTCACATTATGATGACATGGCACCATTATATGACACATCAATTTTTACTTTCTATATAATACTATATTATTTTGGAAGTGATGTTGTGGTGGACTCAATTGACTAACCAACGACACATAGGGGTCTTCCACGTGTTTGAGTGATTTTAAATATAGTTACCATTTTATAGAAATGGGCTTTATTTGTGAAAACTGCTTGCATCGTTAGCTATTTGGCCAATATTTGCTACTCTTGTTGTGTGGACCTTATTTTTCGACCACCGATCTTTTCTCATTGCACCCTCTAGATTTGTTGAAGTCTTTATAAAATTAACTCCTGCAAAACCAACTTAATTGGATAACGGAGAGGGGTTCCACAACCGACTTGAAATTTGAAAATTTCAGCAATTTTGTTCTAATTTGACGTATAACTCTTATTTAACATTTTAAATAAGAAAGTTATCCAAGTATCGTCCTTTGGTTGTCTAATAACAATATGTACTTAAAAGTTAAACGAGACTAGAATTTTACAATGCCGCGTTGCCGAACAGCGCCATCAAAATAGCATGTCGTACGTTAGAACTAAACATAGAAAATATACTTTTCGATTTGCATTGTCTCCACCGCATTTAATTGCTGTCTTCAAATTCATAGTGAATATTCCAATATTTAAAAAATAGACTGTTTTTTTTCGGTTAAAATTAAAAAAATTATTACAAGCCAGGCACAAGCGACGATTAGGCCTTATGAATATTTTAAATGTACTAGAGAAAATTGATGCATCTATAAGTTGAAATAAAGTATAAAAGGAATGACTACAAAGAATTAATAAAATTAATGATATACACAAAGAAATAATCTTATCATAATAAGTTTGTTTTAAGACAGCACATACTTATAATAATAATATTTCTTTAATATAAATCAACATAAATATTTGCTTTAAGAAAGCGATTTTTTTATTTAATAGATGGCGCTTTAGTTTCTCGTCATAAGAGAGGTCTCCTAGAGGGTATATAACCGCATACATGTCTATGCAGCATCAGTGATTGTACTATTATGCCGTCAATTTACTTGACGTAGAAATGTCCAACAGCTCTAATATTGATGGAAAAAGACTACGAAGGGACACCCGGGCGTGGTATTATTATTAGAGGTATGCTCATACTCATGTGGACTGGGGATGAGAATCTGCGAGAATCTTCGTTACGTTAATATCCGCTGGGCGCGCTGCATGGTTGAAGAATAATAACATAAACATAACTAGTACCAATCCAATTTTTGTTTATTTATGCTTATTTCTGCGTACATAATGCAAATGCTGGAAAGTTTTCTTTTTATACAAGTACGTTTGTCTGTTATGTTTTATAAATTGTTAGTGGCATAACCCCTAATAACGTAAACATAACTAGTACCAAACCAATTATTGTTTATTTATGCTTATTTCTGCGTACATAATGCAAATGCTTGAAAGTTTTCTTTTTATACAAGTACATTTGTCTGTTATATTGTATAAATTGTTAGTGGCATAACCCCTAAGTTTGACATATGCAATGTTGGTTGTCTACATATCACCTGCGCAGTAGCGGTCGTAAATTCGTCCAAAAATTAATCATACCTTTATATTCATACCACGCACCCGGGTGTCTTCTCTAGTTGAAAACTAGTAAGAAAATTATCTTCAGCCGTGCTTGGCCGTGCTGAAGTTAAAATACCCCCCACCGTAAAATAAAAAAAAACAAGTGAACCGATTTTGCCCATTCACGAACTGTTCTAACTCTTTAAGAGATAAGCTTGTATACCAAATTTCAGATCAATTGCTCCAAAATTACGGCAGTTATCGTGTACACAGACGGACAGACGGACAGACAGACGGATATAGCTAAATCGATTCAGTTTTCAATTCTGATCAAATCCATATAGATATATATATATATATATAGCCCATTTCTATAAAATGGTAACTATATTTAAAATCACTCAAACACGTGGAAGACCCCTATGTGTTGTTGGTTAGTCAATTGAGTCCACCACAACATCACTTCCAAAATAATATAGTATTATATAGAAAGTAAAAATTGATGTGTCATATAATGGTGCCATGTCATCATAATGTGAAACTGTGTAAGAGATTAAGGCATCAAACATGGTTGCGTATCAACATAAATATAATAGGATTTTTTGGTTCACGCAAAGATCTGCAATTTGTTTATGTCAATTTACTTGACGTAGAAATGTCCAACAGCTCTAATATTGATGGAAAAAGACTACGAAGGGATATAAAGGAGGGTATAAATTGTTAGTGGCATAACCCCTAAGTTTGACATATGCAATGTTGGTTGTCTACATATCACCTGCGCAGTAGCGGTCGTAAATTCGTCCAAAAATTAATCATACCTTTATATTCATACCACGCACCCGGGTGTCTTCTCTAGTTGAAAACTAGTAAGAAAATTATCTTCAGCCGTGCTTGGCCGTGCTGAAGTTAAAATACCCCCCACCGTAAAATAAAAAAAACAAGTGAACCGATTTTGCCCATTCACGAACTGTTCTAACTCTTTAAGAGATAAGCTTGTATACCAAATTTCAGATCAATTGCTCCAAAATTACGGCAGTTATCGTGTACACAGACGGACAGACGGACAGACAGACGGATATAGCTAAATCGATTCAGTTTTCAATTCTGATCAAATCCATATAGATATATATATATATATATATATATATATATATATATATATAGCCCATTTCTATAAAATGGTAACTATATTTAAAATCACTCAAACACGTGGAAGACCCCTATGTGTCGTTGGTTAGTCAATTGAGTCCACCACAACATCACTTCCAAAATAATATAGTATTATATAGAAAGTAAAAATTGATGTGTCATATAATGGTGCCATGTCATCATAATGTGAAACTGTGTAAGAGATTAAGGCATCAAACATGGTTGCGTATCAACATAAATATAATAGGATTTTTTGGTTCACGCAAAGATCTGCAATTTGTTTATGTCAATTTACTTGACGTAGAAATGTCCAACAGCTCTAATATTGATGGAAAAAGACTACGAAGGGATATAAAGGAGGGTATAAATTGTTAGTGGCATAACCCCTAAGTTTGACATATGCAATGTTGGTTGTCTACATATCACCTGCGCAGTAGCGGTCGTAAATTCGTCCAAAAATTAATCATACCTTTATATTCATACCACGCACCCGGGTGTCTTCTCTAGTTGAAAACTAGTAAGAAAATTATCTTCAGCCGTGCTTGGCCGTGCTGAAGTTAAAATACCCCCCACCGTAAAATAAAAAAAACAAGTGAACCGATTTTGCCCATTCACGAACTGTTCTAACTCTTTAAGAGATAAGCTTGTATACCAAATTTCAGATCAATTGCTCCAAAATTACGGCAGTTATCGTGTACACAGACGGACAGACGGACAGACAGACGGATATAGCTAAATCGATTCAGTTTTCAATTCTGATCAAATCCATATAGATATATATATATATATATATATATATATATATATATATATATATATATATATATAAGTCTATATCTGCCACGCCTCCTTAAGGGTGTTACAAATGTTGAATCAAACTCAATACACCTTCACCACATTAAATGTGCTGAAAAAGTACAAATATTATTTTGAATAGCATAGGGAGGCTTGTATAAACTAGTAGTTAACACCTCAGTTGATACCTCAGAATTTTTAATAGAGTTCAAGTTTTCTTATTGTTTTCACTTTGTGTTACTGCTGATTTTGAATTTTCTTTAATAATAATAAAACTAATAATTTTACAGAGCGTAATCATGTAATCCAAACATAATTTCTGTAACTGGGTGATAGGAAAAATTTAAACTGTACAAGCTGTTCCAAAAAAAATATAATCACTCTTAATTTCCAGAATTTGCGTTCGTTATGTTTTTAAATAACTAACATGCATTTATTGTCATTTCAACATTTAGTATATTGTTGTGCGTTCTGTTATTGACATCGAAATTTATATTTTAAGTTTCTATCAACTGAACTTCCCAATGAATCTACCTTTGCGAAAATTAATTTTACTCTACAATCTCTCGCAGGTGATAGTTTAGTGCACTTGCACTTATGACAACAGTCATATACTCAAATGCACGTGTGCCTATTATACATATACACCGAGATACTATAACCGCTAAAATGAATTTTATTGGTCAATAAACGTCTGCCTCCGCGTCTAAATTGAAAGTTTTAATTTTTCGTTTTTCATTTGCAGGGGAAAGCGGCGGCGGTTCGCACGTGGCCACATCCGGAGACGGTAAGTTGTACTAGTGTCGGTCCTGATTTTGACCGGAATTTCGACCGCTTCCTAACTACCGATTACAAACAAAACACTATCGCTCGTTATAAATCTTAATTAACCCAATGAAAGTGCGTATGTACTATCCGTTGCGTACAGTGCACAGCGCGCGTTTGAAATTTATATTTATTGTGTGTTTTTACCTTTTAAGGATGTATTGCGTACAGTTATGCTTGTTAAACTCTAAATCGAAATGTTTGGTTCGGTCTTACGATACATTTTCATAGATTTAATTACTTTCAATGGGTCAATCTTACCGATACATGTATCGTTTCCTGCAAATAAATAGCTTAACATAGACTTTCTTTGCATATCAACTTATAAACGTCCATTACGTTTCTGCTTCTTTTGCGTTTCCGGATATTTTGTACAACGTAAGGATAATAAACAATGTTTAGTTAAAGTCTACTTCTACATTTTACTACACATTATATGATGAATAAATTAAATGTGGACCATAGTAGAAAATACGCATTGTAATACAAACAAGAAAATATTGTGGCGCTTGACATTTAATAATTTGACCAAAGCAAACATCTTATAGTTCAAGATATACAATAGCGCAATTGGTCGATTTCTATTTTAAGTTTAATTAAGCACATCATAATCACAATGTAGTAAGTAACGGGAAGTATCAATTTAATTAAGAAATGCCCGATTGGAATGTTTGACGACATAATCGGCCCAACCCGTCCATAGAATACTTTTGTCAAGTTGAACGACAACATATAGTGAGCGCGTAAAGTATGGAAAAATGACAAAATCTCAAGAACCGTTTTTTTGACTTGTTTATTTTACGTCGGTCTATTTCCGCAACTGAGGCCAATCACCGACGCTGAGTGCAGGCTACACACACCCAGGAATTTTGTCGAACTGAAGGAATAATCTCCAGTAAGAGTTCTTGTAAGAGTTCATGACAGCACACAGGGCCACCGGCTTTACATCTTCGTCCGATGGAAGGCGGCATGCAAATGTATTTGTTCCCTTTTATTTCATAACCTTCAATTGTCTTTTTCTCTTGTAAGGCCATAAAAATATTATGCTACCATTAAGAAAATTAAAAAATATGTCAAATTCATTTAGAAAATATAGGGTTGTCATTTAAAAAAATGTCGATTTTGTCATCTGTTAAAAACGATTGAAGGTAAAAAATTAATTTGATATCATAAGGTGTATTTTGATAATTATAAATCGACGTGTTCGAGGATGTTTTAAAATAGCAAACCGTTCTTGAGATTTTGTCATGTTTCCATACTTTACGCGCTCACTGTATAAGTACGGCTAGGTTATAGGAGAACCAATTCAAGAAGATTGGAAAACAGTTAAAAAAAAAGGCGGAAATGTAGTGTGATTTTTAATTTTTATTATACAATAAATATTTTCAAAATAAAAGTAAGATATTATTTAATTTTTGGTAAGATCTGAGATTTTGGTAACCACTTTGTTAGATTGTGAGAAACGTGGTACATAAAAAAACAACGGTAAATAAAACAGACAAAAATTAATAAATAGCCTAAACGATTTCAATATGCTTGACATTGTCCCTTTTTTACCTTTTTAACCAAGCCATAAGAGTATACTTATTAATACTGGGTTCGGTAGAAAAAGCAGTGCGTTCGAAAAAGCTTCGAAAAACGTTTGTTGTTTATTTTTATGGGTTGGATGGAAGAGCAATTTTAATTGAATCCTGCCATTTGTTCACTGATTATTTTGAATTTATAATTTGTTTTGTTTTTACTTTATCATACGAAGTATGTATAAAGTCTTGTAATCGTGCCAAAAAAAAAACTTTGGGATTTTAGCGGAAATACCCAAAGTCTGTAAAGTAAAAAAAAAATATCTGTGTGTGTGTGTGTGTGTGTGTATGTGTGTGTGTGTGTGTGTATGTACCCGTTTTTGTGGCGACGATTCCGGAGAAACTACTAAAGGTATCGGGAGGAAACTTCATATTTAGAAGTTTCATAACCAAACTTAGAACTGAAAAGCTTTCTGTTGAAAAGGGTCCAAAGGAACTGGTGGTTTACTCTTAGCATTTTTCGAAGATTTTGCAGATGAGCCGCTATTTGTGTAATGTCGTCAAAATAGTTCAATAATAAATTAAAGGAGAGGAAGTTTTCTATAATTTATGTATATGACATTTTTTGGTAGAATTTATAGTTTAGCTGCATGAGCAAATTCTATTTCATCGAGATCGGTCGTACTGCATTAAAACTAGTAGCCAGGATATGTCAGATTTTTTGATTCTAATGACAGTAGCTAGTGTCAAACGCTAATGTTTTGAAAATACTACTGTCAATATAGGCTGCTTTCGGATATTGAACACCGTTGTCAACAGAGTACAATATCCGAACGCAACTTTAATCAAGATATCTGTCTAGTTCTACTAGCTTTATTTTATGCAGCTAAACTATTAATTTTATGTATAGTACCTATGATAAAGTCATGTGCCTGGCCACATCAGATTTTTTTTTGTGTGAGTGAATAATAAAGCAAGTATTTATTTGTTTATTTAACGTGTTTAATAGTAAATAGATTTATCAATAAGTAAGTAACCGTTACAAATTGAGAAAAGTGCCAATTGGTAACGCGCTGTAGCCTACTATAGCTCAAAGTGCCAGTTGTTGTGGTGTCTTCAGTTTTCAGTTTTCAGATTTTCCATTTTTTAGTGCTCCGAATGTACACAGCCAAATCTTGTTGTGACTCTGAACTTGGCTGTGTGCATAAATGCATCTATTGATCTGATAAATGTATTAGAAATGTCTAAAAATGTACATTTTTAATTTGGCATTTAAGTAAATTGTAAAAGAAGAGTAAAAGAAGAATTGGCAGTTATTAACGTTATTAAATCATCGCAATTTAGTAAACTTCGACAATTACAATTTTTTGCAGCAACGTCGTTATTTGATAATAGCGATTTTGGTGTAATAATTTTTTTATGAAACGTCACTGTCGTATGGAGAGATTTCTGTGAATTACAACAATATGCCAGTAATTTTACAGATTTTATTGCAATATTTTTGATAAAGTGAGGTAACTTTAAAGTGAAATATATTTGGTTACTGGATACGCGAATTTGTCATAAAAATGATTCTTTGTGCACGACTCTTGTGGCCAAAGTTACACCCAATCTAAAAGCGTCAGCTATTTTTGTAAGAAAGTACCAATTCTTAATATTTTCAAATAAAGTTTTTCTTATCCAGGTATTGAATAGTACCTACCTAGTTACTTCACATACGTTACAATATAATATTGATTTTATCTGTTTCATATTATTACCACGTATACATGTCGTTTTATTTTCAAACCTCGTTCGTTTCAAATTAGTTTCGAAATAGTTCTTAAAAACGCTACAGAGATGGCGATGCACGTAGACATAAACGTCTCTGAACTCACATTTGTATATAAATTAAAATTCTATTGTCTGTCAATTCGGAGTCAATTCTAATTGTTTCTAAAAGGCAAGTAATTTCTGCATTCTTGCACAAGTATAACATGGTGATGGTTAAAAGTAGTAAACATGGTAAGAGAGGTTATGTTGACAAGTGCCGACTACCAGTTCTGTAGAATTTTGCGCGCTTGCCTCAAACCCGTTTCGGTATCTAAGCGGTATACATGAGCGTTTTCAAAACTCAAAACTTGAATCGATTCCGGAAATTTGCGTTTCAACCTTCACATTTCAAAACGACTGTTTCGAAACTCAAATCGTTTTGAAAACGTTTTCAGTACAACATGTATACGTGGTAAATGTTTCAAGACGTTTGATACAATTAAATTAAGAGATCCCGTCGTTTGAAACTTGAATCGGAACTAATGGCCATTAGCAGGCCAATTGAAAATATTCTGACTATTAATCGATAATATTCTCATGTTGTAAGGACATGAGGGGTGACTTAAATTGTTCCCAGTACGCATTGTTGTGCGTAAATATCGGCGCAGGTTGATGCCATGGGGATTAAACTGGAGTGGTCAGTTCTGAAGTTGTAATGAATATCGGTCGCACTTCTCTGGGCGGTTTTGCGAGCGGCCCGAAACGGAAAAAAGGGCGGCCTATTGGCATAATAAAACAACGCGACATACCACTTTCTATTCATGCATTCCTGGTAATTGCGCGAGCGCCACCTACACGGCAGCGCGCGGCCGGCGCGGCGACCAGTTTACCGATTTCCACGCGGCCCTCCGCACTACCGCTACTCGCTACACGCACGGCCTCTACTGCTCACTACTACTACTACCACAGCCGTTATTATTTGCCGCGGCTTTGCTGTTCTCTCGCCGGCTGACACATTATTTACAAATACTTTTAGCCAATCGCGTGCACCGGAACAGGTGTTTTAGATTTGCCGTGATAACCGAGAAAGTGCGTAATGCCGGGAATTGTACGCCGCATATTTTCTCCAGCTCGCACGCAGTCACCCCACTCTGCGTTGCCTTATATTCGTATTCGATTTGAACTAATCATGGAACTGATATACTAGTTGCTGTGCTTTGGTAGTTGCAAAAAATACATTGATTTTTGTTTTATTACATAAATCAACTCCTTAGGTAGAGTAGATTTACTTTGAAAATCAGCATAATAAATCATAAAAATGTCAATTGTACAAAATACAATAGATTGTATTTTGTACAATTAGAATCACATTAGCTTTCTGCCAGGCAACAGATTTCCGTATGTCAAATGCATAACATTTACTTTAAATCAAATTAAACATAGCATATTAAGATATTAAGTTTTTACAATACATAGTAAATCGATACCATTTTGCAAACACGGTCACATATTTGTAGGAAACAAGAATAATTTCTTTAACTTCTTTAGTCAATGTGTGCCTGGAATAAGAAATTTTCAGGACACTGACTATAAGGGCCTGCGTCATTACTGCTTCTCATGTTTCTGTACGTACGGTCGAAAAAAAAATAATCAAGTTGCAATACAATTTTATTGTGGCAGAAATGCGAATTTTGATCGGACTTTGACCCAGAAACATTCTAGTTTAAACAATATTCAAGAAAAAGGGATCAAAATTGATTGGATAGTTTTCGAGTTATATCGCCACAAAAAATGTAAGATCGATACTTTGTTTTTATCCTTGACTCTACTCGTGAGATGAGTAGAAAACATTCTGAGAAATCAGTCATTAAGGAAAACACTGTTTTTGTGGTGGCTTCGAAAGTAAGAAAGATAGGTTCTTTCTTACTTTTGAAACCACAACAAAAACAGTGTTTCTGTTTCTCAATTGTTTACTTGAAACTGGAAGAAATGACGGAGATGTTATAGCCAACATTTGTTTACATTATAAGCAAATTTTAAGATTTTGGTATTCTTGATGTTAGTCTGTAGATTTCAATCAATTTTCCGCAACAGACAATGTGTAATATGTTATATCTTTTGTTTAACAATAAGTTCAAGCAAACAGTAATCATTATGCGTCAAACAAAAAGATGACGTAAATTTCTAAAATCTAAACCGTTGTAAAAATATTTAAGAATATAAAAATTTGATGCATTCAGTACCAATTAGTACCTTTTGTTAGCTCTACAATATGGAAATCAAAGTCCTATAAAGGAAACCATAAATTAAAAAAATTCCAACCATATCTTACATGTAGGTATAATTTTAATCTTTCGTATATTTTCGTATAATTTTTAACCGGTAAAAATTATAGCCCAGCCCAAAAATATCACAGAAATGTAACTTCCCTAACTTAGGATATGGTATCAGTACGGCAAAATTTGTATGGAATGCTATCCACCCAAATTTTCATCAACATCTCCAACTAAAGATAGTTTATGCATTAAATAAAAGACAAAGAATTACTTCAAAATATTAAAAGATGCAGGTTTAAGAGAAGGTTAATTATGTTGTCGAAAATCGAGTTATTATATCAATAATGATTATTGTCTTATGTCATTTTATCAGACTTCTGCAATTTTAGAATATTTGCATCAAATTAGTTTTTACCTGAACACTTCACATTAAGACTGGAATCAAAGACCAAGTTCATAAAAGAATGGTATGCATTAAGATTGACATTGGCGAGTCAGTTTCTGATGAGGGATTCCTCGTTGGTTACTTATTACTTCAATAATTGCATAACTCTCACTCCCATGCGTTGTGGACTTTTTATATTATTTTGCAGCTAACTCAATGTAGGAATACTTATAATAATATGTAGAATATTTCCTGTTATCTCATATCACAATATTGTTTAAATTTGCTCATATATGTACATTAGGGTGGTTCAAATTGCCTATTTTTATTTAGAAAGCAACGATCCCCCAAATCGTTTCCAAATCAAAAATAAATGGACACGTATTTTTTTCGAAATTTTGATTCGTAATGGTGCCTGTCGAGGCCTCAAGTTTACATAAGAAAATGCATCGTAAAAGACATTTTTTGGTACTTTTCGAATAATTGTTCGGGGTTTAGGAAAACTTAAGACTAAAGTTATAGGACTTGCAGAGGACTTTCCAAGGAATAATTTGATTGATTGTTCGACAAACCCATATGTATAATAGTTCAAATTCTTCATTGGAAAGTACTCTACAAGTTCTATAACTTTAATCTTAAGTTTTCCCAAACCCCGAACAATTAGATTATTAGACAGTGAAATAATACGGACCATCAATCTGTTAGGAGCTGTCGCGTGCTGCTATTCGAAAAATACCAAAAACTGTCTTTTTCCCATGCATTTTCTTATGTGAATTTGATGCATCGATAGGCACCATTAAAAATCAAAATTTCGAAGAAAAATACAATACGTGGCTACTTTTTTTTTGATTTGGAAACGATTTGGGGATCGTTGCTTTCTATCATCACAAACATTTTTGCAATGCATTTTTAAACCACCCTAATGTACATTAATGTTAAATATTTTTTGTAACCCGTACTTATTTAATAAAATGTATTTGACTACATAGACCAAGACAATGAACACACGGAAATTAATCTTTTTATAAGTTGAGTCGTGAAATTCTGTTTTTTTTTTCACGTATTCTTTCCCCAATTATACAACAAAGGGCAGTACCTTTAAATCAATTAAAATGTGACACTTCCGGTACAACACAGAGCGCCAAATGCTGCAAAAGTTCGCAGCAAGCGACAGCTCCTAACAGATTGATGGTCCGTATTATTTCACTGTCTAATAATCTACCTGGGTTTTTATTTTTGCTACAAGGTTCTGACAGGTCATTCGTCTATTAATTGGCCCGCAGATAGATCGCATTCGGCGTATGCCATATGCCGTTTGTACCAGAAAAAAAATGTTCTTATTCTCAGCCTAGCACAATCGCTTATCGGGCAAATTTCCCCCCGACTTGTCCTAATTATCAATTAAGTATCTTGTCCTTCTACGTAGATAGGCGGCCATTAGCATTCTTGCAAATTTTGCATTTAGATGGCGAGTAGTGAACCGGCCATTATTGGCCGTGATTGATGGTGGTGCGGCTCGAACGTTGACAAGTCCAAGATAGAAAGGCGACTCGATCAGGTCGCTCGTAACAACTGGGGTCAGTGGTGCTGCCGCACACAGCTGATCACGCACGGTACTGACTCTTCAGACCGTATTCTCTCGCTATTTGCCACCCACGACTTACAGCAACTACACGTCATAACATGTATACGGACACTATGCATTTAAACTTGTTAATTATGATTATTAAAAAAGAAGAGCAGATTTTGAATTTTCTTCCTAACAAACTGTAAAGTAGTAACGAATTTTATTTATAAAACTTACATCAGTTATTTTTTTGAGAGATTTGTCTGGTAGAATTGTGTGATTGAAATGTTTTATTAAAACGTGAAAAAGATTCGAATTAAAAACTGACGTAGTTTTTATAGTTTTTACAGAACACACAAAGTTTAGAGGCAAAAGTGTTCATATTTTAAAAGTTCATATTGTGATTGTCACTTTTTTATAGAACCCTAAAATTTGCATTTCAATATACAGGGTCATTATAAATTATTGTAGTCGAAGTAGGCCATTCCCATGTTAAAACATTTTTACCGCTATACACAAAGAAGTGTCAATCTTGATATAGGTTACTCAACCAATTTAACATTTTCGTGTAGAACAGTGGTATTCCATTCAAATAGAGCGGCAACCAGAATTTTTTATATTTGATATCATGGCCTACTTCGACTACAATCATTTATAATGACCCCTTATTTTACCGTTGTTGATAGTGGGTGTTATATTTAAGGTAAGCTATATCATCTGTTATTTTGGCTTGCAAGTTGTGTAAAGTTTCCGTTGGATCTGATTTTGCACTTTGCAACATTGATGAACTTACAAATGATTTTTTGACATAAAGACTAGCAGGAAGCCGCCTGTGCCATCTTGTGCAGGACAGTCCGTAGTTTATTCCCACTATGTTTCCTACTCGACAATGCCATTTTTAAATTTTTTATAAACAATTATCAACAAGAAATCGCGTTTTTTTTACTTTTTTTATTGTAAAAGTAAAACTATTGAAGCAATCTTAATGGTGCAACGGGATGAACTGTAGAGAATTAAATTATGAAGAGAATGAGAGTCAAACGATCCGATCGAATAATTAGAACCGGAGAAATTTCATAAGTCCGCCTTTTTTATATTAACAGCTGAAGCTTTGCACAGTGGTAGCTATTCACAAGTACTTTATCTGTGCAAAACCTAGATTCAGTTTTCGCACAATCCCCATTTACATTTTTTTTGGCAATATTTTTGCGGAGAGCTGGATACGTTTGAGGTCGTTCGATTAAAAAACCGATTTGGAAACTAGACGTTTACAGCAACAAAACGTCAATTCTGATTTTTCGATATAATCCGTTTAACTGGGTAATAAACTACTGAGAACATGAGCAAAAACTCCCGCCCGCTAGAGTGATCGAGCGATGGGGGAAGTGTGCGATTAGAGGGCAACTTATATATATATATATAGTAATACGCGCGCATAGCGCGCTTGAATCACTATAGATACGCGCTTCCCCGCGTCGACGGTTTGGAGCGCGCGGCAGTTTTCGGTCATGTTTGCAAGGATTTTTCACCCATTTCGCAACATTTTAACGCAAACTCAGAATAGACGTTTTGTAGCACAATACTTCTACTTTCGAAATACGTAAAAAAATTAAAATCGCACCATCTCCGACGCATCCAGGCTTGCCGAATCATATTGCATACAAATATTCAAATCGCAATTGCGTTGTCCACACTCAAAGTACCCATGAACTGACTTTTACGCGAAAAGCCTCCGCTACAACTTTGAAAATGGCGGAGTTATGAATTTGTGAAAAAACGCAGATTTTTCCTGTTTTTCCGAATTTCCTCCGTTAATATTATCCGGTCGAGTGTAGGGTTCATTTTTGTCGTCTTTTCATTCTCTACAATTCGTCTATCGAAAGCATCAAGATTGCTCCATCGGTTCAGTTTTTACAAGCGAAAAACGAAAAAGAACACTTTTTTGAGGCTTTTTGTTTCTGACAAATTAAGAAATGACATTTGCGAGTAGGAAACACATCACAATACATCTACGGACTGTTCCACGTGACCTGGGATCGTTGGCTACTATTAAAAAAGTATTTCTTTTGCTCAAATTTCTTATGGGGTTCTTTATACTTAGACACGATTTTATATTACTGTCATTTATCTATTCCTAAGCATTTTTTCATTAATCCAATTATAAGAAAAGCAGGAATTTTTGCACTTCATAATCATGCCAACAAGAAAAAGGAAACTTGCACGGAAATAATAACAGCACAAACAACAAAACTTTCTAAAATTCTTAAATCAATTATTCACGATTTACTGTTATTTTATTCATAATTAAACTAACTTCGCGATTACAAGTCAATATTAACACTGTATTCCGTGAATTTTACTGATTTAATTACTGGTATTCGGTTGCGTTCTTTTACAATTAGCCAACACTAATAAGAGTTGCATACGCTTAATATCAAAATATTCAATTATAAAACCAGCCATACGATAAACTAAATCTATTTTTTAATTCAACTTTAACTGTGGCTCGGATTTCGTTATAATTATATGTAATAATAGAAATAATAGGTTTGCATTAAGCGCCACACTATGTTAATGAGAAAATAACTGTAGGCGATGCTCGCTTTTTATATTTAGCCCATGGGTTCCGTGATTTGGGTCAATCGGCTTCCAGGTAAAAGATGATGATTGTCCTCCAAACACATAATCGCTGATGTTGCAATCAATCCCATGATACCTGTCAGTGATCATAGTGAAAAATTACTTCTTTAATATAACTTTTCGTCCACGCGTAAATTCCTTACCTGTAATCAATTTTTTTTTTCAACTTTCATCAATTTTCATAATCCAGAAAGCATTCGTGAGCGCCGTTTTACATCTATAACCTCGAAACGTACTCAGTTTTGCCACTTAGCTATTTTTGATTGCACTTACGGTGGGGTCTCTTGCTGTTTACTTAAGCAGCGTTTACCGCATAACGAGGTAATACGTAATTTATTTTGTTTCGCAAATTGCAATCCTTGTAATTTAGTGGAACTGCAGCGTAGTAACAACAAATCATTTCTCACATATTGATTGCGTGTTTAGATAATCGGGTCGAGCGAGAAACGCGTCAGAAATGTGTATTTTTCGCGGGCCCCACTTTCCTACCATTCCTGAACACACATATGCATGTGTGTGTGTGTGTGTGTGTGTGTGTGTTTGTGTGTTGTACTGGTAATTACGATGAGGTTTACATTTGCCCCTTTTATAGTGCTGTACTCGGTAACTTATGAAAAACTGTAGGTGGATTCATATAAATCAAGATTTTTATCATTTTGATGTTAAACCACTTGCATAAATTTGACATTATTGCAATATGATCTTATGGAAGAGTGATTAACTTTAAATCAAGCGTACCACCCACGAGAAGTTACGCATGTGTGATTATTTACCATATATCGCATTACTCTTATATAATATGGTACTGGTAACTATATTACTTCAATAACAAAATATGTATACAGATTTTTTCTTGGAAATTGAAGCCGATGCAGATATAATATTGTTATTTTTGTTTATTCTGCATTTTTTATAATGGGTCTCTTGGGTTGATTGACATTCTTTGCATAGTCATACGTTTCAGAAATAATCAGTTTATTATGATGTACGGTTCGAGGAGAATACCAATGGATTATGACTTTGGCTGTTGATACATTTTTGACACAGTTATAATGCCTTTTAGGGTTTAATTTCCCTACAATTTTTCCGATTTCCAGCCTAATTGTTGTACTTACTTTCATTTAGTTTAATAGTTTCGCGGCAGGGAGTTTTAAAGCAATAGACATGCAATAAACACTATTAAACACTATTCACCCTTAAATAATACTTACTTTTAGCCTTGACTATGTAGCTAAAATACCATACAAACAAGAAAACCATCTGTCATTCGTAAATTTCGGTAACAGTACTAATTCCAATGAACATTTTTCGAAGCATTTGTTACACACATTATTTAATATCAGAAACCTCTGGGTGGACAGACTCATTATTTATTTATGGGAATATCCATATTGCAAGTTAATTGTCTATTAATAATTGGTGTCGAAGGGTAAAATTAAACCTCTTGATTCTTGCTTTATTAATGTGTTTATTTTGTATAGGCGACATGTTACGGCTATACATAAGCCTTCATCGGTCCTAAATCTAAAAACAAATACGAATACACTTCAAAATTATGCAAAATGTCGCATCTTAACCTAAAACTATGTGTTTTTCGAATTTTTTAGGTTAAGATGTCACATTTTTGCATAATGTTAAAGTGTATTCGTATTTGTTTTTTGATTTAGGACCGATGAAGGCTATGTATAGCCGAAACATGTATCGTATATAAAATAAACACATTAGGAAAGCAAGAATCAAGACCCTTCGACACCGATTATTAATTAAGTATTTATTTGCTTAAACAATTATAAGCATATGATTATGTAATAATTCAACATTTTGTAATAAAAGTTGAATTATTGGTAATTTTTCTTTGCCAAAATTAGTACTTCTGAATCCAAATAATATTATAAACATTTTAAGCACATCATTTAAAAGCAAGTTCTATCAATATCGATTTAGTTTTTGGATTCCGACTTAATACCTTTCAGTAACTTCTATAGTTTCTTAATTTCTCCCTTAAATCCGTTGCATTTTGCTTTAGATCTAGTGAAGTTCTGATGATATTTTGCGCTATTTTTGTGTTTCTGTTTCAGTTTTTTCGCAACAAAATTTCTGGTCAAATAGTTATTTATCATAATCATTTGGTTTATTTCTCCCGCTATTTTTATTTCTCTTTTAGATAACCTTGAACATACAAGTAGATAACTTGCCATTTGTTATTCTTGTTCACTGTCATTTGTTAATGAGCAAAATAGCTTAAATACGAATAAATACCACGGAAAACCAAAATAAAAAAGTCAATCCACACCAGGAATGAACAAGAGAAACATAATTACACGAAACGGTTGAGCACCTACTTCCGCCTAAGCTTAATCATAAGTATAATGGTGGATTTTATAACAACTATAAATTAAAATAAAAAAATTAACACTAATTTCATTGTGGCTATATTACTCAAAAAACTACCCATTAAATTTTTATCAAACGTTCACATATAAGTTGTTTCTCATCCAATACGTAATTTGGGAAAATCCATATCAAAATTTAATGAATGATCAATTTGTAAGTAATTGAAAGCTAAATATAGGTACCTACGCCATTAGTTATGGAAAGTTGGGTAGTTTTCGATCCACAACCAAACATATCAACGTCGCGTTCGAGTTCATTTTCATTTACGAGATGAACAGACGAATAATTCGTATACGGGTGTCCACGTATGTACGCGAACACCTTGTCCACATGACCATTACATGTGTCGGGTATTATTGCGGCGGAAGACAAGGTAGTAAATTTCTCGATTGGACTGGCTCGTTGTTCTTTAATCGGACGTGTGTGTGTGCGTCCGTCTGTGTGAGCGTGTTTTATATCCCAGACCCGATAATAATACTATTTCTAGTGCCGATCACGATAGAGCAATAGAATCTGAAATTGCGGGAACGATTCCGAGCTGAAGTGAGCATAAGTGGACACAGTCAACATAAACACACTCTGGACATTCCACGGAAATTGTTTCAGAACATAATAACCGAGAAATGTCGGCAGGATAACGATTGTAATTTGACACATTTAGGAATAAGGTTATACTTAGATGAAATTTAACACGCTTCATCATGTTACAGAGACTTAGACTTAAGAAACAATAGGTTTCAGGTATTAATTAGTATATTATTTGACGAGCACGTAACTAACGATATAAATTGCGAGCATGAAGTTTAAACGCGTGCCGTAGGCGAGCGTATAAACATGCGAGCGATTTATATCAGTTGTGTACGAGTCGAATACGACGTTTTATCTACGACTCATAAATTCTATTTTATATCAAATCTTTTAAATGTATTTGTCAATGTGGCGAGGCGAAATGTAAAATAACTGTCATCCACGTAGGTTTAGACTGACTTTGACAGTACATTCGTATAATGATGACAGTTGCTTCAAACAATGAAGTCATTATTTGAACGAACTGTCATTATTATACAACGCTAGTGTCATTATAATCATTGGCGCGTATCATGATGGGGATTATATAGTCATAGATACGTATGCAATGAACTTATTATATGTGAATCGTAGATAAATACCTATATGCTAACGGCACGGATACTCAATCTCAATGTAGTAAAATTTAGTCGATTAATATACTTAAAAAATTGTCATTTGTAAAAATATAATGTAAAGTTTCACATAAGTAACTGTAATTTGGGTAATAAATAGCTACTGTAGACATAGGTAATCATAAAGTACGTTCATACATTAAAAATTCCGCTAAACTCTAATTACAACGTTCATCCAGTACTGTGACATTGTGGAGATATGTTGTTCCTGCATAAATAACTTAAAATTACATTTTTTATAATTTGACGTTGATTTAAGGAGCAACATGTAATTTCCCTACTTTTGAGGTTTGTATTCACATTGCATATAGATATCTACAAGCTACACTGCTCAAACCAATTAGGGGATAACGAAAAATTGGTAACAAATTCAAAGTTTATTTGGTGATCGGTTCATAACATTTTATTGTTTAATTCAGTATATCTATTACTAAAGGAGATAGAAGAAGAACAGTGGTACCAATACGCGCAAGTTCATTTCTTCTCGGACTGCTTACCCGTTTTAGATGATTTATCTGTTTTTTATTGACCAATTCAATAGCGGTACAACTGTTTAAAAGAAATTTTTATTTGTGTGCCAGCTTTGAGAATATAAAGGGTATAAGACTGCTGGTGTGCCAGTTGCAACCAGTAGCTTGAATTAAACTGTAGCCAGATCTTTTCTAAACATTTTGCTTTTTCATTTTCAGTATTCACTTGATTACTCTGTTGTTAATAATCATTAACTGTTTTATTCAAGTTAAAGCTACTCATTCTAGCTAATACACCACAAAGAGTACTTCAAATTTCGAAGAAAAAGAATATGGTATTCTCTCACTTTGTATATGGTCAATATATGCTCAATATATTTTTTATTGATGAGGAATAATCATCTTACAATGGAGCAAACGAATCATCAAAATCGGTAAAGAGGAGAGTTTAGTATTATAAATTAGTAGTCTCTTATTCTATCGATATCTCCAAGCACTTTTCAACAAAACTGTTGGGTCGATGCGGTATGGATTGGATATACAAGTTTAAAAAATTGTATATAATAAACACCGTTAAAGCCCCTATATTCCAATTTCTCTAGAGTAAAATTAATGCAATTGCATTTATTCATCTAAGTTTGCTGTAAACATAAAATTACATCGTTTAAGATTTTACAGTAATTTTACGAGCAAGACGTAATTTCCCTAATTCTTTATGTTCTTGACTCTTATTACCTTATGTTATCTCCAAGCTTTTTAACATAAATCTGTTGTTTCAGTGAGATAAATTCTATACAAAAGTCTAAAAAAATATGTACACAGTAACAAATAATACATCAATACGCTGGTTACAAATACGCTAGCCATTTTGATGTGATTTTACAGTCATGTTGTAAAAGAGTAATGCGTTTGTAAAATCACAGTTTCGATTGTAAAACACAATTACATTAGCTCTTGTAATTTGCCATTAATTTTGATGTGGACAATTACATGAATAATGGTCTGGTTTTCATATATTTCATGTAAATCTATGGTAGATCTTTTTTATGTATTGGTATGATGTAGGTATATAATAATACTTACCGTATTATGCATATAATCCGTACAATTTATTAAAGTTATTTTAAAAATAATAGCCGTATATGTATGTATGTAATGTTAAGATATGTTTGCTTGGGTATTTGCCGAAAACATTGCCAATTTATTAAATACCTAATATAATATTTTCTTCTAACATTTAACTGTCCATCACGAGTGATAATTGAAACTATAGGTACGTAAGTATAAATATAGAATATATTTTTAAAAGAATACATTAAACATTTAATACACAGTATTAACATAAATAAAAAAAACATTCTATAGCATTATAAAAGTGTATAGCATTATACATATGTTATGGGATTATAAATCGGAGGTGTATGCGATTTAGATCATATTCTACATTATCGAGTTTCAGAGAGCTGGATTAAACAATAGATTTAATGCAATACATTTTTATTTGATGTAGCATAATCCTCTTTTCTGAAACGGAGCGAAAACAACTGAGACTTAAAGTAAAGCTATATAACTACATTTTATTTAGACATAGACAACAATTGAAGAGGTGAAATGCAAAAGGGTTAAACGTGCTGTTTTTATTTGTATCCAAAATAGCTCAATGTGACACAGGATTTACTCTTTAACCCTTTTACATTTATCTTGAATTTATAAACGTAGGTACATACACAAACCTTCAGGTAAAATACATGTAATTAGAACATTTTAGACTGATTGGTTTACACTGATTGGAAACATATGTTTATACCTCACCTATTTCCACGGCCCAAGGTGTAAGGTTTTTTAATTCGTTTGACATATCGTCCATATCATCTTTCTAAAAACCAAACATTTTATTAGACTAATAAAAGGCATATTTCTAATTTCACTGTTTACCCTCGCTCTCATCCGCAATTCTTACAATCTCTTTAAAATGTTTTGCTGTAATCAATACATTTTTCCTTGTAATGTTCACAATGGAGTACAAAACCAAGGTATATCACTATGAATTAGCACATGTGTTCATAATTTAGCACGGTTTTAAACTCCAGAGTGAATAAATTGCAGCTCAACGGCATGTTTAATGCAAAAACGTACCTTACCTCATCGTCACAATCGCTACAATAGAGATCTATATACCCCATAACAATCAAATAACAGATCAGTTTTGCTTCAGATGCTTAGGCAACAAGCCAACACAACATCGACTGTGCGACAGTGTGGGGCAAATTCTACTCATGAGTAGAGTATTGAGTAGATTACTCAATACTCATTTTTGTTTAATTTTGAGTACTGAGTAAATACTCAATACTCATTATTTTCGGTCAGTACTGAGTATCTACTCAATACTCAAATTTTAAAATTTTGAGTACTGAGTAGATAGTCAATACTCATTTTTTTGTTCGGTGAGTATTGAGTATCTACTCAGTACTCAAAATTTTAAAATTTGAGTGTTGAGTAGATACTCAGTACTCACCGAATAAAAAATGAGTATTGAGTATTTACTTAATACTCAAATTTCAAAATTTTGAGTACTGAGTATTCTACTCAATATGAAATGAGTAGAGTACTACTGTATTGAAGCAACGAAGTTCCACCGTGTCCGAGTAATAGGTGCCGAGTGCATTTGCCGGGTCTGCCGTGTAACTTTTACCGAGCCATGCGGCGATATGAAAATATTTGTGTCGCGGCATCGACCGGTGCGGCGGTGCATATTATTCCCACCCCGATGGGGATCGCCGCGAAACCTGCGTTATTTATGATTTGATCCTGCTGCTAAGGCTACTATAAACTACTAGGCTACTATTTTTTGAAGAGTGTATTTTATGACGCGTGTGATTTTTCTAAGCGCGTTCTTATGAAAAACGCGCGTCATTACGCTCCAAAAAACATGCTCCAGAAAATACACGCTTCAGAAAACGCGCGTCATAAAACAAGCCCGTCAGAAAACACGCAATACAGAAAACACGCGCGTTAGAAAACACGCTCTACAGAAAGTATGCATTCACGAAACAAGCCAAAACACAGTACGCAGTACACACAACGGTTTGATTAGATGTAGTACTCACGAAAATCCTCAAATCGTTTTGAGTATTTTACTCAAAGTACGCATCTATACTCTGAGTATAATACTCAAATTGTTTTGAGTAGATGCGTACTCTGAGTAAATCTACTCAAATCGGTTTGAGTAGATGTAGTACTCTGAGTAAATTACTCAAATCGATTTGAGTAGATGCGTACTCTGAGTAAATCTACTCAAATCGGTTTGAGTAGATGTAGCACTCTGAGTAAAATACTCAAATCGATTTGAGTAGATGCGTACTCTGAGTAAATCTACTCAACTCGGTTTGAGTAGAATACTCCAGAGTATTACTTTTACTCAGTACTCACGTACTCAATACTCAAATTTATGAAATCTACTCAAGTAGTGCCCCACTCGTGATCATACGTATATGCGCAATGGAACAACTGAACATAATAGTTTACATTAAGACTATTGTACGAAAGCGCTTTGGTTGCGATTTTACATGTCCGATTGCAAAAATACATTGTAACCACATTGTAAAATGACTGCAGTATTACACAACACATGTATTTTTACATTATGTTTGATGTAACTCATCAGTTACATGAATAATAGTGTATTTTTTGCATCTATAGTGATGGAAAATTACATTTATTTTTTACAGTGTAGTTTCAGTACCGTCCAATCCCTGTGTTGTCCTTTCGACTGTCATTAATACAACTCCGTGTATTCATATCAGTTCAGTATAGTTACCTGGATTAAAATCATGTAGTTAAGATTTGACGTTCATTTAATGAGCAACTTATATTTCCCCCATCTTTTGGGGTTAGTGTTCTCGTCGTCTTTCGATATCTTCAACCGTGTTACAGAAATTCGTCGCTGAGATGGGCTAAATACAACATACGTGTTTCAACAATATGTATTTCAGAGTGAATATAGATAATAAAATTCCTCGTTGTAAATGCTCGATTAAATACGCCCAAGGTAACCGTAAATAGTTTGAAATGAAGGTATGTTTTAAACTAAACTCACTTTAATGTTCCCTTTGCCTATAAAATAATATGCAAGAACTAGTAATTGTTTCCGCTATCAATTAATTTAATCAATTTCAATTCACCAGAACCTATACTGTTGTGGATGGAGCTGCTGGGTCAACGCGGTCGTGTGCACCTACTATAGAATATATCATAAAACAGTTACATGCCGCAATACACTTTGGTAGTCCGCGTTTTGCAATTGGCTTAATTACTACCTTACCTATGCACGTGATGCAACTTTATAGACACTATAATAAAACTTGATTGCCGGCTTAGCGAATAATAGTTGCAGGTATTAATTGTGCCCATTTACAGTATAAGTAGGTGAGGACCCAACCAGTACTGTTGTAAGCAAATTGTCGTTGTTGAGTAGGTATCAGTAAATTTTGTTGATAATTAGATTTTCCTAGCTATTTTTGGAGATTCGTGTTTTCTTCGCCTATCTATCGATATCTCTCCTATTCACACAATTACTGATATACTATAACAGAAATCAAACAGAGGAAAAAATAAGGTGATTGTTTAAAGTGCAGAAATTTTAACACTGCTGTAAAATACCACCCTTTAAAGAATTGTGCGGTTTTTCAGTTGTGTTATACGAAATACTCTTTCACTCAGGTTGTGAAAGCAGTAATTGAAAGTTCTAAATCTGGCTTGGTGAAGGTAGATCCGTTTTTGTTGGTCGAAAAGAGCTGTACTGGGTTTTGGTGTGATTTTTTCCCATAGAAAAAGAGAAATAGGAAACGAACTGACCGAAATTAATTACGCGGTAATTGGGAATAAATCATAGAAACCGTCGAGCGGGTCAGTTTCCTACAGTGAGAAACAATATTACCGATGTGTACTGATAGACACGTCTATATACACATTATAATTTAATGAGGTAATAAATTGCCTCTATCTCAATTATGTTAATGCAACGGTAATAAGGCGGATTTCATATTTCATATAAACCATTCAGCAATTGATTTATAGAAGTGCGTAAGATATTTGCTGTCACCGCAGTATTACATATATTCAGTGTTGTCAACCGGCATTCAATGGCTCCTTGACCATTATTGCGCACAAATCGTTTTTGCCCACCGTCGACGTCGTCTCGCTGAAATCTAATCATATCGACAGTTCTTTCCAATTTAACGCGCGTTCTGTCGTATACTCTAGCCGGTAATCCAAATTAATTCCAACCGTTTTTTCGCTCGCCTTGAAATTCAATTTTAATATATTATAAACTTAATGGTCGATAATTGTCCGAGAATAACGTTTATGAGTCTATACTTTAATACGCTTATGGAGAAAGCGTGACAAAATACGAAAAATCTAAAGCTCTACGATTCTAAAATTAAAAATAACAATGTTTCTACAAAATATTTTACTACTGACACAGATTTGTAAATATTGATTTCAATGTATAAAAGAATCTGGCAAATATGGCAACGAATAGTGAAGGCACCTGTTATTGCAACACTTATCACATTTTTTCCTGCTTTTCGACATAGGTATACTACATACTCAAGTTTTTCTTCTCTGTTGGCATTCATAATAGAAAGTGAATATTAGTCTGTGATATGTTCCAAAATAGATGACGTTGGTCATTTCTTCTTTTACCTAATTACTTTTGTTTAATTATCAGTTACTGTTTGACAATGACAATGAAAATGGTCAATGGTTTTTGGCCAGTGAGTCATTTTTTTCACGGGTACCCAATGACCACACCCTGATTATTCGATAGATAACATCTTTCCGATTACAATGATACCAAACACTTGATATGTTGTTGAAATTGGTAGCGTACAAATATTGTTAGAAGCAAGGAAATCGAAAAAAATATTGACCTAATGATCAAAGTCAGCGTACAAGTCAAAGTCACTCAATGGACTACTCGAAGGAATTACCCTGATTATTCGAGGAATACCATTTTTCCGACACAATGATACCAAATGCTAGATATTTTGCTTATAATTGTAGCGTGAAAATGACCATTGAGTGACTTGTACGTACTGATCCTTAGGTCAATATTTTTTTTTCGATTTCCTTCTAACAACATTTGTACGCTACAATTTTAACAAAATATCAAGTGTTTGGTATCATTGTAATCGGAAAGATGTTTTCTATCGAATACTCAGGGTGTGGCCATTGGGTACCCGTGAAAAAAACGACTCACTGGCCAAAAACCAATTAAATCGCGCTAGAGGGCGCCAGTAATGCAATGTCGGCCAAAATCGATTTAGTTAGTGTTTATTTGACAATTTTCGTATTTTTTCACCAATTCATAGCCACCTAGATTAATACACAAAAAAGTTATTTTTGCGTTGCCTTGGTGATAAAAATTGACGATCGATATGTTTTTGAGTTCAGAATGACATCCCGATTGAAAATATCACACAAAAAACATAGGGTGTCATTTAAAATTTCAATGATGACGTCATTTCCGGAAAAACCGGAAGTCATATTAACCTCAGGAGTATTCCAAAGAATGGCATTTTTTGTCTATTAACACTTTCCCAAATTTCATTCATCCAGCTTTATAAACAAACAAAATAAACGGGAGTACCTATGGCGTGGGTCACCCGGTATAAGCCATTACAATCATTTATGGAAGTAGAATATTTATAAAATTGATATTTTCGTCATGTTTTTTGTGAGACATGTACTACTGCCTCAACTAAGCTGATTCTTACGACTGCTTTTATTATATTAATAGACGATTCTTTCACCAGATACTATCTATAGACACTGCAAAATTTGAGGTTAGTCCAGATAAAAATCATATTTGCACTGAAAATCAAATTTCATGTTCTAATTGTTAAAATGTAAAAAAAAAAACGTATTTGTTTAAAGCGATTGGAGATACCGATAGGTGATGAGAACAGAAACCTCCGAAATATGGCAATACAATTTGTTGATTATTAAAAACAGCATAATTATCGTTCTTATGTAATTTCCTTTTGTTGTTTATGTGTGTTAAAACAATATTGCATTGGATCACATTTGTATGATCGAAACGTGATGGACCGTGTTTAAAAACAAAAGGCGTATAGTTCAAAGAGTTTGTTCAGTAGTTGTTTCATATTCATCATTATAAGCACATATATAGGAAAATTTTTATGAAAAAAAAACGTAGACAAAATAACATAAAACTATTTAAAATCAACTATCAATACTTTTTTTTGCTTTCGTTCGAATACCTGGAATAAGTTAATCTGACTGGGTGCTAGAATTTTTAATGGACATTTGTAGTTTGACAATATAAAAAAATCAAATTGTAGTTATGTTCAGTTCAATTTTGGCGTGTGTACACTGTACACTGTAAATCTAGTATGTATATCTGCGATCTTTCTTTGTTGTATTTGTTGTAATTGTATATCTCGTAACAGTCCTTGAAATTATCGATGGGTAACGAGAACAGAAACCATCAAAAATAGCGGTAATACGTACAATAAGTGGATTATTATACAACAATAATACAGACTTATTTTATCCTCCTTATGTAATTTCCTTTTTTTATTTGTGTGCTAAAACAATATGAAGTTAAACATGTGGTCGAGTCACTTTCTGTAGAGCGCTGAAAACATAGTACCTATCTCTCTCTCGGCCAGATATTAGGAAATACACGATGCAGTCTATCTCTCTCAGCGCTCTACTAATAGTTATTTGACAATAACATAAAATTATGTGTTAGTTATTACACATGGTTTTATTTATTCCTTCTTTTCCTACAATTATACATTTATTCTCACTTAGCTACTGTCAATAAATCTCTGAAAATCACCGAATATGTTAATTACATCTACGTATATTGCAAAGTTTTTGAAACTCCAATCCCAATTCAAATGGTTCAAAACAGTGTATGTTAAAATTTTGAAAATAAGTGTATTCAAAGATTAGTAGAAATATATTAGATAATCTTAAGAGTCATAGTGTTAATGTTACATATCCATATAGCAAATGAAGACTGAAATCGAAACGCGCTCATGTAATCTGAAATGTTATCTGAAATGGCAACATAACCTATTTAGCGGCATAACACGTTTCCTGCAGACTTTCCTCGATTCAGCAGCATCGAGGTATTTCATTAAGATACGATCTAACTGAAAATACAAATTACAGAATATAAGCAATATACATATACAATCAATGCCTGATGACAAGTTCACTGTTAATATACTGACGACTTACGTCCACTATCTCAGGAGTGATCCGAACAGCAGTTTCGCATGTAAATAAAATGGAGGCCGGAATCACTTTACGTGCGGCGTAAGGAGGCTATCGAATGATTTCGATAGCGTTAATTGGACATAAACCATTCAGTTTACGCTTTTCAGTCACATCGAGGAGGATTTTTACACCTTCGCCGATCGAGCCGTCTTATGTTCCCGCCGTTATAACGTTGTCCTGGACCAGTTTTGCCCCACCTACGCTATCACAGTACCTCGCGTTTATATTCATAAATGCGGAACTGTAATCACATGTTCTCTGCCGTTCGAACTCGGTTTTCTAAGTTATATCGCGAGATATTCATTACGTCCGCATCAGTTGCGTTGTCAATTTCACTTTGGGTTAGCGTCCTTCCCCACTGAGGCTCGACCCAAAGTACAGTTTCAGAACGACAACGTCGGTTTAAAATCTTAACGATGATCTGGAATTAAAGACAAAGGAATACTGACCTTTCCTTGAATTTTGAAATCAAACGTCAATTATGAGATTTTGAGTATATTTTGTATCGTACTGAAATGATCCATCAGGTCCATCAGGTCTGCTGAAAAATTAAAACTTTACATACTAGTGAAACTTCTTTAAGGACTGAAAATGCTGTTGCTAGGTGCTAGCAACCGTCAAATGTAATAGTTGAATCGCAAATATTGAAATACCTATTAATTTTGAAAAATAAACGTAAGCGGATATAAAATCCCGTGTGGTCCCGGTCTACCCCAGCACTAGACTCTCTTAACCAGGGGTCCCTAAACTGTTTAAGAGGTGGGCCACATAAGAAAATAAAAAGTCTTAAGTTTCTTCAAAAATATTAAATAAAAAATAGATAAATAGAATAAGCAAGTCTTATTTGCTTTGAAAAGTGCTACCCTGTGATATCGAGGTATACTACGCTACATTAATATTATCAATCTAGTGGTACCAACATTTTGTAACAGGAACAGTCACCCTGAAACAGTGTTCTTGGTATAGTTTATAATTCCTGCAATTATTGTGGGACAAATTTCTTTGCGTTAAAACCGTAGGTACTGCTTTGGTGTCGATTATTTAGTATGAATCTGTACTCCAAAAAAGCTTCTCCACAAATGTTTAACTTGGGAAACAATAGAGATCAAAAGGAAGATTATGGATGCCAGGAAAACTATCGGTTCCAAAACCATAGGAGAGTGAAAAGAAATACAGACTAAATTAAGAACTTGTCCACAAATTATACAAATTAATAATAACACAATGTAAGTTTATTGGTTGCGGGTTACTATTCGTAGCAAACAATTATATGGTGTAATAAACTACGTTTGTTTTAATATTTAAATCAGTAGATATTAGAACCAATTGATGTATTGTAAACTATGTCACATACTATTTTTGTCGGTAGAAAAGTAATGAAGATCATCAGGGCAAATTGGTAGTAACGAGCTTATTATTATTATTATTATTATTATTAACAAATACAATCCTTAGGTGGTAAGAAAACCGTGTGTGAAAATCTTTCCGCTTAATATTGTTGCATTCAATTGTCATTGAACATCAAAAGTTTAAACAGCGCCAAAACGCTCCGTGACGTCATAAGATTGGTGAGAAGCTTAGCGAGCCTAGGCCGTAGAGAGCAGCCGAAAAAATAGGACCTACGGGCACGAGAACGGCATCGAATTGAATGTATAGCATCTGGAAGACGTTGTGTGCGTTCTGATAACGAATAAGTATAGTTGGGTCATGGAATCTTTGCGTGTTGTCAAAAGTGACAGTCGTCTAAGAAGACGTACGTCCAACGTTAATGTCAATCTTTTCACCTGTTATAGAAAGAGTGAAGGCATGACAATCGCATCGTAACTAGCTCATGTCACGTGGCCTTCGACCAGGCATGCTACGTCACACCAATCACAGCGCGTTCATATTTAAAGGGACAAGACCGATCTTAATATTATTAATTGCGTAATAACAGATTTTTTCTTAAAAAAGAAACGTTTGCGGACGGTTCTGGTATACGTTTGGCACTAAGAGAGCGTATTAATTTTTAATTTTGAGACTTAGTGCAAGACCCCTATTCTTGCTCTACCGAGAAAAATATTCTATTTCAGTAATAAACTTCATTTGAGAAATGAGGAAGAAGTTTCATTAACCTTAGTTTTTAAATATTTCTTAGAATTATTTTTTATTTTTAATATATGTTAGTATCAATCAAATATTTCTTTATATTAATACGCTCGAATAGTAGGTTTACTAGGTTATAATATCTGTGACGTAGAATGGAGAAATCGTTCGACTGTCAAAAAATTTAGAACTTCAGATATTGAAGGAATCTGATAGCTGTTTCTATTGGCTACCTGATTCCGCCAAAATCTCAAACTAGATCTTTTGTCACGAGGGCGGTTTCTTTACTCATGTCTAGGGTTGCCAGTCACAGTTATTGGCCTAGTTGTCCAAACGTCCCGATAAAGTCGTGTAAAGTCCCGACGCGTTTGGTATATATTTTATTTGAATACTATATTTTTTCGTAATTTTAATCGACAACTGGGAAAACTTTTGTCATGCCATAGCGGTAGATCCTTATTTTTTGTCAAACCAGGAATTATATGGATACTTACTTAGTAATTATTATTATTTTCTTCACATCTCAGTGCAACGCTGTGTAACAACACTATTATACCTTTTTAAGTTTTTCAATATATTTTTATTTTTGTTCAAAAATGTGTCAGAAATTAAACATGGCTAGCAATGCCTCTGGGATATTAAAATAAATGAAGAAAATTATATATATATATATATATATATATATATATATATATATAGAAGAATAATTTCTTCCGTACATACATACAAAGTTTCACAAAAGAATATTTTGAATTTTTACAACACGGAAATGGCACAAAAGAATTTACAAACTGTGTTAATCTGATAAAAAATATTTAAAGGGTTTTAACAACTCTGAACATCCATGAACAATTAAGCAGTAAAAAATCTCTATTATTATTTCTTATTTTTTTCCCATTGATTTTGTTATTGCAAGTTGCTTTGCATTTAAAGAGGGCGTTTTGTACTGACCGTTGTATGTTCCATTTAGGAAAATAATGGATTTGGAAATTGAAGAAAGACACTCTTACGTGGGTGTAAATCATGTGTCAACAAGCCGTAGATTAGGCTGGGCTTTTTTTGGCCCAAAAATGTCTTTGACCTTTTTAAAATGCTATATGACCTGAATAGCAATTACAGCATTTATTTCATAATTTAAAATAATTAATATTTATGGGTTACTAGCGGTTGTCAAACTTATTTTTATTTCTTTTTAAATAAAAACAATATTTGTATGGATTTTTATGTGTACTTATTCAATTTAATAACCTATTCAATTTGCATACAATATTAATAAAAATATACCGAACAAATTACAACCGGCTTTGGTATTTTTTTGTCATAGAAACTGGATCAGGTCAGAAAACATAAATTGTGAATTGACCCCAGTTATTGGGAAAACCAAATCACAAAGAAACCTCTTTTGTACATTTTGGCACTGATTTTCCCAAAAACTGGACATAATTTGCAATGTCTTATTCTTATTTTATATCGTTTTTACTTATTTTACAATTTTGTGACCAATGTTTTTATTTACATTAACTAAGGTTGCATAATTAGGGTTATTAATTCTAAAAACATTATTGTGAATTTAAAAGCTAATAATCCGTACCGTTGTATTATATTAAAGAAATTTGACATGAGAGAGAAACACACTCAAAAATAACATTAGTCAATTTATTGGACATCACATTAGAAGAATATTTATAAACACTGAACACAAAATACAACAAATCTTCAGTTACAATTTAAAAGATACCTTCGACTCCGAATTTCGAATCCACAGCCTTAGGTTGAACAAGTTATCTTGTTTTGATGCGCGTCTTATCTGTTCAGTAATATCTCCACCAAAATGTAAACAAAAATAAAATAAATACCGTGTAATTGTTGTAGGTGTGGCAAAGAAACAATATTTATAAACCAATGTAGAAAATAATAGCGGAGATTTTCAACACCGAATAAAATAAATGATGAAAACTTACCTGCTGTTAGAAAGTTCACGTTCAAGTAGACATTATCATCTAAAAGAATATGATTATCTAAAACAAAACTGCTAATAAACCTTCTTCATTCGTATAACTAATTACTTCTTTCCCAGAAAATATTATATATTTCTTTTCACTGTGTAAGATTTAATAATCATATCATAAGCAAGTTTATTTATCACTTAAATAATTTTCGACGATAGCAATCATATCTTTTACTACAAATCGAGCACGGGACTCGGAATAAATTTACAAAAGCGACCTTTGATTTATCTAACTTGAACCGTTAGTGAATGTACCTCCTTAAAAACTTTACTGTTAAAACAGTGACTATAGTTTTTCTACTTTACGGGCTTTCGAAAATACTTCGTTATTGCGTAACGTTTACACAATACTTTCAAAAATGAATTAAAGGAAAGTTGCCACTAGTATTGTATATACCAAGGGAAGTAGACAATAAAGTATTTCTGTTAATATGATCTTTGAATCGCATGTCATAGTATTTTTTCCTATTACTTGTAATAAAGATATACGCTTTCTCTTATACATTTCACAGATATATTTTCATGTTGTCCCCATTCAAAGATAAGTAAATTTTCTTTTGTATTTAAGGTGGCCTGTATCCAACGTATGTATGTTGTGATCTGCATACGTGCTCGAAGTAAAAAATTATCAGGAATCTCGGAATATTAACCCGTGCAGCCTTAGCCGAGTGGTGATTTGTAGCCCTCTTTACATTGCAGCACTTATTATACTTATAAATTGAGACACACGGCGATCTCGGTTTTTACTCGGAGTTTAAGCGGCTATTGAAGTTGCCGCCACACGTGCTTGCGTAGCCATGTTCTATCGAAAAAGAAATCTCCATTAAAGTCGCAAATATTTAAGCAGGGGATCATTTTTGCGGCATTCTGCGCGCGTAATATAATTACGTAAACTTTTGATTGGCGAGGCAATTAGAGCTATGGACACCCTATACACATATATAATACCCAATTAAAATATTTCTGTTTAATAAACGCTAGGTTATAAAATTAAATAGATATTAATCTCCGGGCGTATTAAGTGATCAAGCCTCGGTGGATATGTCCGTGTGCGATAGTACGGGTAAACTAGGAAATATTTCATGTGAAGTAACCGTTTGCTAATTAATGATGGCGGAAAAATCGCCGATTTAGAATTGAACTGTGAGTCATGATCATTAGGATCTCGGATAGTTGTTATAATTAGCTATTTTGTCTTTTAATAATGCAGGTAATCGATGCCAGACGTGCATTATAGACACTGCTAAGCTGCCTGTGTAATTACACTATTAATTTTCTATATCATGAGAAATTTCTCTGATTGAATTCGACATTTTTCGTACAGTTCATTATATAGTCCATGGGAACTGACTTCCTTTACACAATTATGTGATATATTTTATTATTTCTTCAAATGAGATAAACTGAGGTGCTTAATCACATACATTCCTTGGCTTTCTTCATTCATAACATTCACACAGAAGATAAATATTGGGACGAACTTATGAAATATTTACAATAAAAAAGTATTTGAAAAAATCGGTGATGTTTCTTCTGAAGTACCTAAAAGTTGTGTCTAGAAAGCAATAATCAGTTATTTAAACGGGAAAGAACGATCTGGGCTTATTAAGTCAATATCTTTTTCGATTGCGCATTAAGCCAATATCTCTTTCGATTGCGCACATACTTTGATGTGTTTTTTTTTATCCAATTTGCATACAGGCAGATCACTTACTAAACATATTGGGTTGCCATTTAAAAACAGTATCGATAGCCAATCAGGTCTCTATAAAAGCTGTAAATCGTTTTAAACGAGTAGAGTTCTGATTCTCCTAAATAAAACAATTTTCTCTACTGAAACAATTAATTATATAAAGCAACTTTATCTCTATCTCGAAGATATTAGTTATAAACTCGTTTGGAAAAAAAATTCGTTTGGAATAAAATTTTATTTTATAAAAATCAACTTCCTTGTGACACGTAAATCAAAAAATATATTTATTTTCAACATTGGCCTGCTGAAAATCGTATCACTCTAGTTTAAGCTTGTAGAAAAATCTTAGATTAAAAGATTACTTTTCCTGGATTGTTCAACTCACCGATCCAGGAAAAACAAACCTATTTATGCTAAAAATTATATCAAAAAATAAAATTAGGAATTAATTAACGGGGAGAGAGTATAATTATCTGGTTTGCCATATCTACTGAAATATAAAATATTCAAAAGTTATGTCGCATATTTAGAGACATTTATTTTTAGTAGGTACTGTATTTGCAACAAATAATAATAAAAATAATATTTGATGTACACTTTGATGAACACCACTATCAAAGTATTACATTGTAAGATAGTTGTTTTGTGGATGTTTCTTTCTTAGGCTATCTCTACACGTTTTAATTAAATCCAATAATTGGTTTTTGTATCCACTCGTCTAAGAACTTCAATTTACCACGGACCCTCCACGATATAACACAAACTCACCGTGTACATAACAACTATGCGTGGCTAATAATTAGCGAGCATAACTTCTGAATTTCATCCCAAAATGAGGCAAATAGCGGCATCCACGCAGTTCTTCCTAGTTGCATAGTGCTGCACCTGGGTTCGTGGCAGAGACAATTACTAGTCCTGCATCTAATGCGGTAATTGAATGCACGGGAGTAATAATAAAGTAACGTACGAAAAAGTGCGGTGTGCGCTGCTGGATGTTGTTCGTTTTGTTATCCGTGCACACGATCCTATTAAACATATGGATTCATAATTGCACGCTAGTTGGCGTTGCTAGCACAACCGGCAGTTAAAAGCCAGTCGCTTTTTTAATTGGTCAGTCGAACGGTTTCGATGAGGCCTATCCTAGAATATGAGTAGGTGGTTCACGGTAACGATTATTGGTGCCATTAGGGTAGTTATGAACACCCTTATCAGTATGATTGAGAAAAAATGTCTGTAGGACTTTTCTATCAGGTATATCTCGTAAATAATGACAAGAAAAGTTTCGCTAGATACCTCTTTATTTATTTCATTTGAATAACATTTTCTTTAGGATTTTTTTCTTGAAAGAATTATTGTGTACATAGAATAGTTGCATATAAAATATAATTTTGACATAATGGAAAACTAAACCAGCCAATAGGATTGGACGAAATCGTGCCAAGGAGTAAGTATTCCATTGGCAAACAACTATGCTAATTAATGGATTTATATGTATGTGAGTAAAAAACCATCACTCGCACGCAAGTTTCAGCGAATATCACCCAATTAGATTGAATAATTGGCATGTTTATTAACCTGCTTCATTCCGCATTAATCTGGGAGTTATTATTACTTATACAAAGTATTATTGAAAATAGTTGTACCATTATGCCATTTTTATTTGTTACAATACTATATCCCACACCGGCAAGAACAGAGACAACTGAAAATAGTCAGTTGTCTTTACTGAAATAAAGGAGAAAACATTCGTTAGCATTTCTACACTTTAGTAACCAGTGTTTTATTTATATTATATCGACAATTGATTCTGGCGTACTTTTCTTTGTAGGATCTGGATCTAAAAGAACAAATTGTGAATTGATTATTTTTTTTAATAATACTCGTGGCATATTCTGGTCAAAACAAATAGGATGTTAGATTTGCACAATTAGTGGTAAGTGTTAACTATAACTTATAACTTAGGCACTTCATATCATAACACGACTGCGTGCAGCAAGGCTGGTGGATAGCAGAGTGGGGCACTACTTGAGTAAACTTCATAAATTTGAGTATTGAGTACGTGAGTACTGAGTAAAAGTAATACTCTTGAGTATTCTACTCAAACCGATTTCAATAGTTTTACGCAGAGTACGCATCTACTCAAATCGATTTGAGTATTTCACTCAGAGTACTATATCTACTCAAACCGATTTGAGTAGATTTACTGAGAGTACGCATCTACTCAAATCGATTTGAGTATTTTTTTCAGAGTACTACATCTACTCAAACCGATTTGAGTAGATTACTCAGAATACGCATCTACTCAAACCCATTTGAGTATTATACTCAGAGTATAGATGCGTACTTTGAGCAAAATACTCAAAACGATTTGAATATTTTTCTGAGTACTACATCTAATCACACCGTTGTCTGTACTGCGTACTGTGTTTAGACTTATTTCGTGAATGCATACTTTCTTGTGATCTCTAAAGATGTTTTCTGACAGGCGTGTTTTCGAAGGGTCGAGTATTTGAAATTTTTGTCGCTATCGATAAAAAATTATAACTAATGAATTTATGACGAAAGAGAACCGGGAGAGAAGTAAATTTTCGTAAATGTTCATTTAAACCTATTCCTTCGGAGGATACACCGATTAAACCAGCACCTACATATAATAACTGATAGTCGCGTAGGAATCTAGGTGACACACTTCAAATCGCTTATCTAATAAGCGTGTGGATTCAACTTTGTTTGATTTATACACGATTTTTTATTATTATAATTATTGTTATTGTTATTATATTATTATTAAGTAAGTACGTAGGCTTTCACGGCCAGAATCATTTAGAAAATAAACTGCTTCAGGGTTATGCCGTGTATCAAGATTTGTTAATGCTGACGTTTCGCGAACCATGTTGCTCGCTTCTTCAGAGCTAACTGAATACTTACGACCTACCAAAGAAATCTCCCTTATATACCTAAACTTACACCTCACTGCGCACATCTGGAGCTACCGCTCCCACGTGCTTTTCCACCTGACCCCGTTAGGATCGATTTCCAGACCCCACTAATGTCAGTGCCGTCCTCGCGATTGATGTTGTCAGGATGTTTGTAAATTTCGATGGCTTCTCTAATAAGCCTTCGAGAATAATTACCCACCCATGCCAACCATGACGTGAAGATGTTAGCAATACTCAGTACTCACCGAAAAAAATATGAGTATTGAGTATCTACGCAGTATCCAAAATTAAAAAAAAAATGAGTATTGAGCAATCTACTCAATACTCTACTCATGAGTAGAATTTGCCCCACACTGGTGGATAGTCACTGCCGTCCCAGGGTATGACCGTTGCCTGTATCGGACAACATCGGAGTCATCACAGACATGCATACAGTGCGTATCAATAATAGGTGTGTCCTATTTATCTCTAACATAGAAAAATGTTTTTCTTTTTAAGGAAAATTTAATTATATCTTTAAAACCTCTAAATATTGTTTATAGTTATAAAAAATCTGGTGTGGCCAGGCACATGACTTTATCATACTATATATAAAATTAATAGTTTAGCTGCGTGAGGTTCTATTTGATCGAAATCGGCTATGTCTGCATTAAAATAAAACTAGTAGAACTAGACAGATATGTCGAATAAAGCTGCGGTCGGATATTGTACTCCGCTGAGACAGGGTACACTGTCCAAAGTGTACGGTATACTATATCCGAACGCAGCTTATATTGGCAGTAGGTTGTCAAAACATTTGCGTTTGACACTACGTACTGTCATTAGAATCATATCTGACATATAATCTGACATATCCTGGCTACTAGTTTTAAAGGAGTACGACCGATCTCGATGAAATAGAATTTGCTCATGCAGCTAAACTATTGATTGTACCAAAAAATGTCATAGTGATAAATTATTCAGAATTTCATCTTCTTTAATTTATTATTTAACTATTTCGACGAAATTCCAGAAATGGCGGCTTATTTACAAAATGTTTAAAAAATGCTATGGCTAAACCTGCAGTTCCTTTGGACCATTTTCAACAGAAAGCTTTGCAGCTCTAAGTTTGGTTATGAAACTTCTAAATATGAAGTTTCGTCCCGATATCTTTAGTAGTTTCTCCGGAATCGTCGCCACAAAAACGGGTACACACATCCACACAAGCCCTTGAAAAACAATTTTTAATAAAATCAGAAGGAACCTGTTGTTTAGGTGTATAAACTAAGACTACTAAGAGTTCTGCAGCATACTGTCTAGTAACAACTTTTTAGTGCTGACCAAATCCATGAAATGTACAGTTGCTGAAATATGCTGTTCCTTCGTGTGCAAAATGCTCTTCTTATCCTTTGTAACTAATCTTTAACACATTTGGATTCCGATCTGTCACGCTTAATACTTGCAATTGTAAAAAAAATCAATCCGAAACAAATCTTAAATCTTTACTATTTTGAGTAATTATTTCTATTTTCTTGTAGGTAGAATCGATTAAAATAAATTTAATGTTGGAAGCATTGCGAGGAGGTCTTTCGGGCTTTAGATGCCACTGCGTGAGTTTGACGCTCGTTATTATAAATCTATGCAATGGGGGCCGTGCTCGCGCATCGCCTAACTAGATAATCACATAGATATCGGCACGAAAATCTACGATAGCCCGTTGGATAGCAATAGCCACGTTAACTGGCTAAAAATCGGCATAGCTACAAGATCGACCACTGATTGAAGGTAGATCATACATGAGCGATAGCGCACGACTCGCTAACGGCTACTTACATATCGAACAGTTTTACACATCCAACCACATCTCACCACAATACAGCTACACCAATTTTAACATTGTACCGGAAGGATTTCTCCATTGGCTAGAGTAGAAACAAGTCAAAATGGTGTCAACATTTTTCTGTCGACAAACTAAATATCAACCCCTCATCAACTTGATGGATCAATAATTAATCCTCTTCCGTTCTCTGAATAAAGAATTAAAAACATGTATAAACAATTCCAATCATTTAAGATACTTATCAACATTAAAACGCTACAAAAAAATATGTGGTTATTGGTACCAATACGCACAATTATAATAAGAACAATATCGACAAAACAACTCTTTACAAGCGCTGTTCCCAGAAAACCGTATGTCGGCAGTTTTATAAACTAGTTGGAAATCATTAAAGGTTTAATTAAAGCATGTTTTAAGCCACTGGATGAAAGCGCAAGTGTTGTATGAGTATACAGCAGAATGCATAAGACGTTAACAAAAAGCCCGCAACTTTGTGCTAATTTATAAAATCAACGTTGCCCGTTCTTAGTTTACCTTTTCCCGATGAACAAGATATATTACTTATTGCATGTGTCTGCTAATTGTTCATGGTTCAATGAGCCGACCGATATCTTCTTTATCTGCCGCGTTGTATATTAGTATATAACACGAAGTGGCATCATTTAATCCAGTATATCATTAAATAGTTTCTTATAAATCAAATTAACTCTGTATTTTATGGGAATGATTTTTTACAGACTTATAGATTGTTTCATTAGGCTTGTAATTAACAGTTTTGTGTGTTATTTCAGGATAGATTCTTTAAAGCTAGCCCCTATCAATAACTTGTATAATTAGTATACTAAAATTATAATACCGAAATATGTAAGGTTCTATAATCAATAATACAAAGCATATATAGACGAGTGTTTCAAGAAATAAGGATGCATTACCATACATTCCACCTTGAGGAGAGACAGTCTTTGAGGTTGTGAATCAAATATGCTTCATAACTTTCAATCAAATGCGACACCTGAACATGTAGGTTTTTGCATTTAAACTATATGGTTAGGTCACTCCTCGTATCTCTGCTAATAATAAATAAATTGCCGATTCAATTCTGTCAGTGTTTTATTTAATATTATTGATTACCTCTTGGTCCACGTGCAATAAAAAGCCACCAATATCAAAAGAAATTCGTCACAAACAATCCGGGTATTTTTTTATTATTACCAAAGTTGCAAAGTTCGTTGTAATGTTTGTTGTAACGAGAAAATAAGTTGTTATTATTCACCTTTGTCAGGGCTAGAACTGAGAGCAGACATGACGTGCATGACCAGTCCTATGGTTTATTATATCGTCAGTAACCATTGTTCTTTTTATAGTCATTGGCGAAACACTGGTAACTTTTTGGATATATTCATCAGGACGGCTTCATATCTGGTGCGAATGATGCTAGTAGAAGAAGGCATTCAATGTGGTTGGAAATATTTATCTGAATTATATATGGAATAATAGAGTTTCTGCCAGGTTTGAAGTCGACAAGTGTATCATCATGACATGTTTACCATAACGTGCCAAGGTTAGTCAGCGTTCACCCACCATGACATACAGTAAGACTCCTATTCATGAAAGGCCAGGATAGTCGCGTAATACCTATTGAACTGTTGACTTCTTGTCCCTATCCATGAGTTTTCTAGCTCGCATCGATGAGATGGTAGTGTCCTTTAAAGACATCCAAGGTATTTCTTACCACCCCCCACCAAACATCTGGTACTGATCTCTTGATTCGATACTTAGTCCTGAAGATTTTTCTTGCAACGCGCGAAACGTCGACCATTTCAAAGTCAACAACGCGGTTTCCATCCGGAAATCAATAAGGAATGTCTTCTTGTCGGGTATGATATAGCGAGGTAGGTATGTAACGAGTTTGTCTCTTCGAACTCCAGTATGTAGTCGTATTTGGTGTCCTAGCAACACTTTTTCCCAACTTCTTGGCTTCGTGGTCTCCAAGATATTCAGCGCATCTCTTCGTACAGCATAGCTGTATGTAGCTTTCTTGGACAATGCTTGTAAGCTTTGTAGTTTTGATCTTTGTGGTGCACTGAGAAAACTGTATAGAAACCATTATAATAATTCTCATAATGCCTATGATAAAGTATATTACCATTTGTGACAAGAATATTGAGTTATAAGTCTTCCAATACGCATATGTTAAGTAGAGTATAACAAATGTTATAATACTGTCTAATAGGAGATTTTATAATATGATGTTATAAAAGGTATAATATATTATATATATATATACTATAGACATTTTTAATATATAGAGTTAGTTGTATAGATATTTCAATACTATATTTGTGTGTATGTTTACCAACATAAACTTACATATATTAGCACACCTCAATATATCCGTGCCATCCCACGTTAGCCACGGCATCTGATCAAGTACTTACACCGACTTACATCCATGTTACTCGTATGCTTTCGCCGTCTTCCTTCCGGCCTTATATAGCCAAAGGTGGTGGCTTTATAGGAGGAGAGTGAACTAACGCGCCATCTATACGTACCCTTTCTAATAAACCACATATACTCTACACTACATTATAAATGGTAACATACAATATTATAATGTATAAGGAATGGTTTTATACGCAAAATATAGCTACAAATTAAAATATAGTATTTTACTGACTACAGAAAATTCCGTATTTGGAGTATTCTAAAGAATTTTCTTGTTAAGGTAATAAAAGTGTAGTTTAAGTTTTAAAATGTAACCCCATAGCACGTATTATATGGAATATGTGTTCCTAACATACACTTTTAAAGATATTAAATTACTTTTGGCTATAATAAATTTTTTACTATACAGTTTTCTCAGTGTGTCATTAGTGTTTCTTGTAGGTTGATTCCGCTATATTCTCAAGGTAGACTGTCGTTAAGACGTTTGCCAATTGCACGAAATATTGTTTATTTTACCTTATGAATAACGATACTTTTACCGAAAAAGAGACTGAATATAACTATGAGCTTTATATCGTGCAAACAATATTTAAATATTGGTTTTGTTTGATGATGCGTCATGGTGTCGTTGATTCAATTGCACAATTGCAGAAAGCGGTAGAAGGCACCTGGGATTAAAAACGATCACACGGCCGTCGGGCGAGCGAAAAACAAACGAAATCGAGTGGTAATAATGATGTGCGATCGACGCCGCGTCCGAGGCGAGTGGATTTATGGCGGACAGGAGGTTCGTAGCGGCGACCGGAGTGCCTCTATCCGGGCGCGGGCGATTTAAATGTCAAAAACATTGAAATTTTATGATAATGACCAGTTCGACGTACATGACTAATGATTTATAAATGAAATTAACCTCGTGGCGCACCGGTAATTTCGTGGAGCGCTAGCTATAAATCTAACGTGTCCATCCACGAAGAGGAACGTAAACGCGTCGGCAAAAAAGCCGAACTAACATCTCAATTTTCGATGGACGTGTATACCGGGGCAGAGGGGCCCGTCGTGTCTATACCTACATCGACGCATCGCACATAAATCTGTCCGCTTCTCGGGTAATATCACCTTTGCAATTGCTCCACAATCGGTCCCCGAGGCCATTTGATTTTCCGAACGATCCACTGAACTAACATAACGTCAAACTTGTCCGCCTCAGCTATTTTTAGTTCGCTTATGATGGCTAGCAGATGAGCATTTGAGAGATGGTCGCTTTCTACACCGTATTCTTGAAAAAGTGGATAATAAATTTGATTATGTTAACCAATATGATGAAGAATAATCAATCGACAATGTTATGCAATAGATCTATCTTTGATATAAAATATAATTCTAACCGAAACTATAATAGCTTATTAGGCCCACAAAAATGCATATACAGCACACAGAAAAATGATCTCTCGAACGAAGAGAGAATTACTTGGATGAAGGTAATGAAGGAATTACTGTATATATACAGTCTACCGTAAGAAGACACATACCGATCGGTACTTGAACGCCAAATCACACCACCACCCCCAACAGAAGAGAAGTGTTATTAACACTTTGTTCAACAGAGCCGAGAAGGTATGCGACTCTAGCACCTTGCACGACGAACGGAAACACTTGGAGTGGGCCCTACGCCAGAATAGATACACCAAGTCTGACATACGGGGTGTCACACAAAGAAAACCGCAAGTCTCAGAGGAACCGCAAGAGTCAAAGGGGTTCGCTTGCTTACCATACGTAAGTGGGGTATCAGAGAGAATCGGTAGAGTACTGAAGAAATCGGGTATCACGGTAAGGTACAGAGCACCAGCTAAGGTAAAGGATCTTTTGCCTAACCCAAAGGATATCACACCACTCCTGAAGAACGAAGGGGTATACAAGATAACATGTGAGTGCGGAACATGCTATGTAGGACAGACAGGACGAAGCATCGAATGTCGAATCAAGGAGCACAGTAGGGACACCCGGCTAGGCAAGATCCAACAGTCCGCTGTTGCTCAACACTGCCACGAGTCGGGACACACAATGGATTTCGATGACGCGAAGATGTTGGCAAGTGTGGGTAATTATCATCGAAGGCTTATTAGAGAAGCCATCGAAATTTACAAACATCCTGACAACATCAATCGCGAGGACGGTACTGACATTAGTAGGGTCTGGAAATCGATCGTAACGCGGTCAGGTGAAAAAACACATGGAGCGGTAGCGCCAGATGTGCGCAGTGAGGTGTAAATTCAGGTATATAGGGTATATAAGTCAGCATTAACAAATCTTGACACACGGCATAACCCGGAAGCAGTTTATTTTCTAAACTAAATTAATTATAATAAAAAATAACCTAAAAAGACTTGTTCAATAAAGTTCTGTTTATTCCAAATTGTTCAGTTGTTTTCAAACGCCATCTAGATTTGGAAATGTTTGCAATTCCTACTGTGATGTTTAAAAATTGATTTAAGTAGTTAAAAGTGCATTTGAGGTATAGGACATTTCACAAAGTTCATCTAAAATATTCCATAGAATTCAAAGAAGCATTCATATGTTAGGGTTACAATTTGAAAAAATCGACTTTTAGTAGGTTTCTCGAGTATACCTTTTAGAAGAACTCTACTGATGTGTCGATAATATGTTACCTTCACAACATTGGTTAATGGAAAAATTGAATATCACTAAAATGACGCATGTTAGGTATAGGGAATGTAACATAAAATTGATCTAAGATTTAATGAAGATTTCAAAATTGCTATAAAATACAGGGTGTTCCATTTGAAATATAAAAGTTGCCACCATTTCCGGTGTCACCAGAAGTAACCTAAAACTCAAAATATTTTAGAGACGATCGTGTCCAACAATATAACTCCACAAATTTTTAATCTCTCATTTCATTTAGTTCTCCATATACTTCTAATGGCAGCTTGTCGTGAGAGACCCTGTATAGATGAAAATGGTAAAATAAAATAATTAAAATCTACCGAATTGAAGCAACGGTTTTGTTATAAAGGGCTTGGAGATGCTAATAGCCGATCAGAACACAAACTTCCAGAAATATGGGAAATATAGTAAACTCCTATATTTCCCATACCTATTTCTATAGAAGTTTACATTTGTTTTTATTTACTAGTTTTGTTCTGTTCATTGGTTACATGTTCGTAAACTGACTATAATTTGAAAACAGTTTGTTCCATCATTTTTACTTTTGAAACTATATACTTATGTATATTTACTAATTTCTTATTCTCGAGTGCACTTTATTCATAGTTTTTTGCTAATTTGTTATTATAATTTGTTTTTGATTTAGTACTGGAATAGGAGCAAAGTTGAACCAAACAACTATGTCCTTTTCCCTATAAATAGCTCATTTCTATAATGTTCCAATTGAAGAAATTTGTTATTGCGCAATAATAACGTAATGAGAAAAGTATTATGTTTGATAGTAAATGTAGCGAGGTGAGGTGCCCAACTTTACGTCTTAAGTTAATAAAGCAACTAAGAGAGGTCTCGTGAAATAAAGAGTCGCTCGTAAAGTTGTCCCGGTAATGAATTGTGGTCGTGTAGTTAATCGGACGTATCGGCATCTTCGGACGCATGCCAATCTTAATTACTGCGGAAGGTATCGCAATATCGGTCGGGCGATATACCTGTAATTACTTGTTTCACAATCGTCTTAGCCGCGCTCACATTTGCACGATCCACTGGCCAGCGACGCAAAGCGCTCCCTGCTGGCCGACCATCCTGCCGCACTTACTGAAACCGTTTGTTTTTGTTATAGAAGCTGTCCCAACTCAACATTATATGACTCATCAATACAGTGTCCATAAGTCGAATAGCGAGGAAGGAGAAGGTTAGTATAATTTATTCTTTTTTTCTATATTTTAGTACAGTATTATTGTTATTGTAATAATTATGTTGCGACAATTGAATGTCTGCTTTATTTCAGAAAAGTTTGCGTCATCTTAAACAATTAACTTTTGGCGCTAATTACGATCCTGGTAACGCTCTTACTCGTGAATGATCGATTTTGTTATGGTCAGTGATTCATCTCTAATGGAATGATTTGTTGTTGCGCTTACCGTGACCAATTTAATGATCGTGAGATGACAGAAGTGTCAAAATTCATTTCCACTTTTAAGGTATTATTTTTAGCTTAAGGCCTGTTCATATTAGTTGATCAAAACTTACCTCGGCACTATTCTACACCGTCGTATTCCTATTTCTCACCTGAAGAATCAAATGAACAGTACCCCAAACTTTTATAAACATTTTGTTCTGTAGTCTGTAGTCTGTAGTCACATGAAAACATACCAGTTTGTTGCACTGCGAATAAAGCTCACAAGTCATGTTTTCCTTCCCTGAATAAGACACGCACTCAGACATAAAGATTAACATAGCAATGATTATTTCATTAAGTTAAGCAAAAAGTTTCCAAAAGATTAGGCTTCTGATTTACTCCACTTGATTCCTGTGGTTGTAGCTGGTAAGTTAAAACGTGTTAAAAATTTCGACAAAAGAATTTGTGCTCCTCATTCTTGCACCCTGTATAGGTTCAGAACTGAAATTGGTATATTAATGTCTACCACAAAAGTATTACTGATGAATAAACCTACAACTGACCAAAATAAGCATCAAAATTGTATGAATTTTTTGTGGTTATTTTTTTGGTTTAATTTTTTGTGGAATATACTAGGTGTTAAATATTTTTTTCGAGTAAGTTAATTGTTATTTGTGTCAGAAATTCTACCCTTTCTGGAATTTATGTCCATTTAAAAGAAAAACAAATAATTAATAATAATGTGTTAATAATTCACGCATCATGGTGTACTGAGGGTTAAAGAGCCTTTATTGCCATTAATTATAATCTACAACCTGACGTACAAAGGAAATTAAAATTATATTTATTAAAATAAAGTAAAGATTTTTTCCTAAAATTTACTTTAACTTTTTTAAATGTTGTTTATATAAATGTTTAAGTATAAATGTGTTTGATACTTCTTCTGCTAGTCTTGACATTTTTGTTACGTTTAAAACTGATTCGGTTTGGTTTTGTTGCTAAATTTTGTGACCTTACATAAAACAATGTTCTAGACAAACCGGAAAATGCGGAATACGAATATGAACTTAAAAGTTTTCTCTCACGTATGGGTTTCGATAAAGTAAAATGGCAAGAAACGTGATTTTGCTTTTTTAGCAAATTTACACCTGCTTCACCCAGTCAATTCCTGGAATCTTGAAAAGGGTCTCATAGGAAACCTTAATTTGAGGAAATTGTGCTTTTATCTAATTTCCTGAAAGAAGAATATGGGTGCGATTTAAGCGTGCATTATTTTCATAGATATGAGACTTAAAATAAAAACTTTGAGCATTAAAATATTAAAATGTTAAATATTGTGCATTAAATAAACGTACATATGAAACATAAAACATTACATATTGTGCCCTAGAATGGATAACGTGCATTAAAATAATAGATACATATTGAGCATTCAATAAATATGAATATGTTAGATGAAAAATGTTATACTGCGCATCAAAATTAACGCTGATTTTGACGGTTCGTAGGTTAATGATAGCGCGTACTTTCAAATAATATACCACCTTATTAATTAATTCAAATGGCTTACCCAACATATTATATTAAATAAAAGTTCAATTGTTTTCGACTGACAACATCATTGACACATTTTTAATGGCAACCCCATATTTTGTGTAGTGATATTGATAGATCTTTACTTGTTTGAAAGATATTTTCGAGAAGAATACAGTTGAAACTTAGGGTAGTATTGATAACTTATTTGTTTATGGAATGCGCATAGGCGTTTTCAATTGATTTACTTGCGCTGAATACGAATCTGAACTTGAAAGTTGCAACATTTATGACCAAACTTTTAGGATTCAGGATTTAGATTAAGGTTTCCTATGAAGCCATTTTAAGGTTTCTAGATCAATGGGTTCAGGTGATGCGTTTTTTACATTTATAGCTGACTATTTTCGATAACTTTTTACGCGCTTACTTATGTGCGCTACAGGTTGCAGACCTTAATGCACATTATATCCTTTGTAGGGCGCATTATAATTTTCTCATGGTACAATTTAGATTATTGAATTCGCTTATAATATTTTCAAATGCTGAGTTATTTAAACCATTGGAAATATGTTTTTTCAAAGAACAAGTCTTCTTTAAGCTGCTCATTAAATTTTTATAGAGATAGGTAACGATTGTATTGCAAATTTATATATTTAAGTGTAGAAATTATATTATGAAAGGAACATTTAAATATATAAATGCACAATTGTTTATTCTGATGTACATTTATAAAAAAAAAATAAAAATTTATTGCACATTTATTCTTTTTAATGCACAAGTAATTTATTCATTGCTGAAATACCTATATTTTGTATTGGAAAAATATTTTTTATATTGGACCATAATTTTATCAAATGCTTACAATAAATGCACGTTTTATTTTATTTACTGCGCATATAATTTGTACTGGAAGAATATCAGAATATTTTTAGAATATGGAAGAGTACTTACGACAGGTTAGGAAGACAAATCAAAATAATCCTGATTATCAACATATAAACACTTACAACCACGTGCTGCAAGGCATATATTTCCTTATATTATCTAATATGGATATAAGTCATGTTGCAAATTTAAAAGAAAAACATGTAATATGCACTGTTCGAAGTCAACGGGACCACGATCGCGCGTATGTTAATGCGCACTTGTGCGGGTTTATGTAAATCTGGTACGATCTACTACACGGTTGCCCAATACCTCAAAGGTACCTTTTACAATAATTTCACGATTAAAGCAGCAAGGAAGCAAATATTTAGGTTATGCCGTTGCGAAACTGGTGCGCCACAGCTCTTTGTTGTCTATATCAATTGCAGTTGTTCTACTGGCCATTTTTACCACAGTACCGGGCGAGTTATTGCGGCTAAACTTCTATGCATACGAATGTAGCCGCCTGACATTGAGAGCTTGGTCACGACCTGTACGCGTTCCTTAAAATTTCCTGTTCATTTCGTCTTAATCTCATTCGATATGCCTCGACGGAACAGTTTCAAACTACAAATTAACACGCTCTTATTGTTGTTAAGCCGCGACCAGAGAACGAAGCGATGATTCGACTCACTTTTGACACCATTTCATGAGGCCTTAATTTCATCACTCAAAATTAGCTGAATCTAGACCTATTATTGCCTTAAAGCCAACGATGATAAGACTTATGATTATGGACTTATCTAATTGGCACTAGTTTATAGCCCAACGATTCTATAAGTGTCAATGTCAAAACAAGTTTACGTTTTGAATGGTTTGGGCTGAAAAACAAGTAATGAAAACCAGAGAAGTTAAGAGGCTGGTTCAGCCTAACTTCAGGTCTGTTCTGCTCAGCTCTGGTGGTCCCCTATTGGTCCAATTATTCAAACAGTTCAATGCTCCTGTGGGTTAATTATTGAATAATGATAGCATCTTATAAGATTACAACAATCTGAATTAACTATTCTAGTGCGCCACATCTCCATATTTATTATACCCATGCCCAATTTTAAACAATTGCTGCTCAAAGATAGACGTATAATTGGAGGACGAGTGATATCCTGATTTCAGGAATAACATTTCAATTATGTATTTTTGCGATGCGCCGCAGTAGTTCCACTTTATGTCAATGTACAATTTGAAAAAATCCAATAAATGAAAAGAAATAAAGCCACACCTTTGAAGAATCGGCGTCGTATTTTCCCAATTTTTCCATCCATGTTCGAGTCTGAACAGTGTGTCCATCTAGGATGTTCGCGAGAACTAGTCGTCATTAGACGAAGATAATAGTAATGGGTCTATCTCTATCTACCATATACCACAAAAAAAGGCTGTTACTCGCTAAAATTCACATTTATATTTACTGGGACAGATTTCGAGAGTTCTAACCTACAAATCCGATATAATCTGAAAATGTAGAAAACTTGGGGACACTGCACAAAGAAGTATTCTAATCGAAATTAGGAGATTACATAAAAATTCTACTATTATATCAGACATCAATCCGGTTTGTGCCTAAAGAAGTAACCGTACTATTGTTTTTTAAAATTTCCTTTTCAATTGTTAGGTTAGTTAGCAGAATATACATATAAACAGTGCTGTTTTATCCATTCTACTACCAGAGAATTCAAGCTCCAAGTATGGTATGATGCAGAAGATCATTACGGGTTTTGTAATTGGATTCAAATCACATTACGAGGAATCAAAATCCTTACGTACTATTTTGTTGATCGAAGAGGATTTCTAGACAAGAGATGTGATTACTAATTTTCATAATTTCCATGAACTGACAATAAAATTATCGAGGTATGCTGAAGATTACCGATTTTTTATCAAATTTTTTGGTAATATTACTGGAAGACGTCTATAACATTACTATATGAGAAATGTATAATGGGACATAGTCGACTTGTCAACCACTGACTCCAGATGTTTTTCTTCTCAAGTGCAAAGTGTATGGAGGATTACGTTTAACACAACAAACCGCAGATAGTATTGCAATTAGCCCCGAAGAACCGAACAAGCATTACGACCCGTATGCGTGTGGTCTCATGATAGCGAGGATCAACATTTTTGTGATTTTGATATTATAATATAATATTAATAAAGCTTATGTTGTCTATTTGTCTTTTATAAATCATATATGAATTACAAATTGGTAAATAAAGAATAACTTATTAACTGTTTTGTTTTTCTTATACGTCATCAGATCCCTGTGCTGTGGATGTACGTACGTATGTAATATCGACCCGTGCAACAAAGACTATAATAACTACATTTAGTTTGTTAGTTACGATAGTCGGGTGGCCCGATAGTCTACGTTGCATGGGTCGATATGTATTTGTTTTTCAGTAGCTAGGCATAAGTGTATTATCGGCTGAGAAATGAGTGCATAATCTATCGTACCAAGAGTAAGTAATCTGTGACCAAAGTTATTGGTACGGGGTTTGTTTTTTAGGAGGTATAAATGTATATGGGCGCATAATCTCAATACACTTTCAAATATTCCACATATTCAGTACGTGTGCGTGTATTCATAGTACGTGTTATTGCATATATCACTTCATAAACCGTAGACAAATGTTGAAGTTATTTATCATATAAATATATGATAAATATCTCACATACTCCACATAGGTTATGTCACGGTTATGTCAACAATTTATCACAGTAATTTTTAGATCTACCATGTTATGTTGGCAACCGTTGTAAAATCACTAGACAGCCTGCTTACGTGTGCAAAAATAAATTGAAACAGCGTTAAAGACGTTAGATCATATAATGTTGACCGCACGTCATCAAAGTCTATCTTGTTCCAAAGTAGCTTTAGCGAAAACGTCGACATCCCCACGCAAAGACCAATTCTCGACTGATTTTTCTAAACTTATCAAAAACTGCCAAGCCTCTGTCGATCAGCTGTTGGACAGGCCACTTAAATGGACGATGTAAATTCTGTAGCCTTGAGATAACAAGTTGAGAACAACACAACAATTCAGTGCCTAGTTCATCCTTCATTACATAAACGAGTAACACAGACATAGTTATACACATTTTTCTAGAACAGATTAATTCAAAAATTGTTTCACACGTTCCACGGGAAAACAATGGCGTCGCGTTCAAGGACGTTCCCGAAGTCTGTTGTCGGCGCGTAGCACGCCATCTATCCCACGGTACATTGTCTACGACCTAACTAACACCTAACCTTGACACGACTGCAAATGATACACCCTCATGTTTTACTCGCTGATAATCACTGCGTAAGTACCTATGTTATTGTGAATTGTTTTCACCATTTCTATATTATTAGTTTCTTATTATTCTTATTTCTTTGTACTAGTGACAAAATTTTGTTTCTGAATTTGCTATTCCACACATCTTTTTCTATTTCAAGTTGACGGGTGAATCCTATTGAGTAAATGAAGTTAAATACATTGGTACTTATCGTGTGTTCAGCAATGGTACCTCGTTTGACATATTGGTACTACCTTCCACATTAAGTGCCTTCAAACGTTTTATGTGTCTTCTGCTAGACGGAGGTTGGTATATGTTCCAGCAGAGCCTGCATAATTAAAAGAATTAATTATTAATAATGAGGTAACAAATTTAAAGAGCGATTTCCCCAATTTCACAACCTTTGGCAACCATTTTTTTAAATATTTACACTATATGAAAACAAAATTAACTATCGAAAAGTATATATTTGAAGTATCAAAATCACAGATGTGCAATTCAAAATTATTTTTGCTAAACAAAGTATTGAATATTCAAACCTTCACAATGAAATCCGAAAATCGTCTCTTCCGAAAAATCGTCTTATTCATATTGTTGCGAAGTATAGATTAATTGCATTGTACAATTGAGGTCAGGTCATCCAACCCAATCTGCAGACAGTTGCTTGTCCAGAAATGCAGACGTCAGGCTTTTCATATCGGAACAAAGACATTCCTTTGTGGCAAGCGTGCAAATTAACTATGATTTATATCAAAGGCCGTGTGCAACCAAAAATCCTAACTCAGGATTTTTGGGGGCTCAAAACAGGTCATGACGTCTTGCCAAATTCAATATAAAAGCCACGGCAAAGGATGGGAACGGGATCAGTAGTTTGCAGCACCTACTTGTAGTGTAGCGCGACTATTGTATTTTAGATATCAGCTGTAGTATTGGAATTCTGCATGGTCAGCAATACACGAACAATGTAAACAACACTGCGACTTTTATTTATACATCTCCATCCTGACCTAGAGCCGTCCCCCAAATAAGAGCTACGTAACATGGTGGAGGCGCAAAATGGTCCCAAGGAAGATTTGGAACGGCTCATTTTGGTCAGGGTGGAAACATCTGAGAAAATCCAGCGCGACGAAGAAGAAGCATAGCTGAAGCGACTCGGAGACAAGACGAATTGGGTTGGCGGTCAATCTGCAGGGAGGTTTTGTAAAATTTCTCACTCCCCCAGTGAGAAATATGCCGTTCCAAGGACAGCTACTAACAACCGCATGGATGGATAGCGTTAGAGTCAAACAACGCTCAACTCTTCGTCTTAGAAATAAGTTAGTACGTATTGTGTTTATTGTTTTAGTTTAATTGTTGAAGGTTGATGCCACCACTGTAAGGAAGAATATGCATTTGCCCGTTCTCACTTCGATGGATGCAGCTGGCTGGTCCGGGATCACGAAGAGATAAATACACGGATGGTGGTCATCTACAAGAAGCAGTCGACACATGACGAAACGGGGTACCATACCGGCATAATTGAGTTATATGCGAGTTTTAGGGTTGCCGATACCGCCAGAGGAAGCTGGCGATGTAGACTGGAGGGGATTTGGCGCTACGGATTCTACCGAACCACCCCGCACGGGACAAGGGATGTCTCGACCAGTCTGAGGAAAAACAAACAAATCGACTAGAGAGGAACGGTCCTATGGATTCTACCAAACCACCTCGCACGGGACAAGGGGTCCCGACTAGTCCAAGTAGAAGTAGAAGGAGAAGAAGAATTAGGAGAATTCTGAGAGGCAACAGGAGATGATTCTGAAACACGAATCTGGGTGCACGGTCAAAGCCGACCGTAATGGTATCTCTCACGTAGATGACCATCGCAATCCTAGAAGAAAAAGGTTAGCAGGAGGACCCAAGAACCAGACGGAGACGGATGAGAACGGGGCAAATCGCATACGATACTGGCACGACGACATTGAACTTTTTTCTATGGGTGTTTTTTTTGTATTGTTATTTCTTATGTTAGGCAAATAAAATTATAAGTGGTGCGTTCTTTCCTATCCCGCTCCGTGGCTGTACAATTTCTTTTCATTGCTCTGGGTCGAGCAATTGTTTGCGAGGAGGGTTGTTACGAAGTATAGATTAATTGCATTGTACAATTGAGGTCAGGTCATCCAACCCAATCTGCAGACAGTTGCTTGTCCAGAAATGCAGACGTCAGGCTTTTCATATCGGAACAAAGACATTCCTTTGTGGCAAGCGTGCAAATTAACTATGATTTATATCAAAGGCCGTGTGCAACCAAAAATCCTAACTCAGGATTTTTGGGGGCTCAAAACAGGTCATGACGTCTTGCCAAATTCAATATAAAAGCCACGGCAAAGGATGGGAACGGGATCAGTAGTTTGCAGCACCTACTTGTAGTGTAGCGCGACTATTGTATTTTAGATATCAGCTGTAGTATTGGAATTCTGCATGGTCAGCAATACACGAACAATGTAAACACACTGCGACTTTTATTTATACATCTCCATCCTGACCACGTAACAATATATCAGCAAAAATGCTGATAGTTTTAGAATACATTATTGTATTTTTATACAGTGAGCGAAGTATAGAAACATGACCAAATCTCTGAAACGGTATGTTATTTCAAAATATCCACGGACACACCTATTTTTAATAATCAAAATACACATTTATATCAAATTTAATTTACTACCTTCAATTGTTTTTGATTTATCTTCGATTGATGTCTTGTGCTGAATACGAATCCGGACTTGAAACTTCCATATTACGTCAGTTTATTGCGTTTTTTTGTTGCTTCTTCTATAGAGGCTTCAAAAACATTTCTGAACATATATGCAGTATATCAGATAAACGTACAAACACGAAGGTTTACTATGCGACCTTTGAAGTTTCTATGGGTTCAACAATTTTGTATATATGGCAAATTTGTATAAATTTGCAAAATTTACCGAAACCTTGCTTATTGTTTCTTATTTCTTATTGTTCAATACCACACTCAAATTAGACGAAAATGGGCTATGAAGAAAAAAATATAATGCTGTTGCCAGTTTCAGAAAGTGTAGGATTTCAATATTCTATGGCGTCCGCAAATTTTATTAGAGCCTGAAAGCCATCCCTAACGTGCACGTTCGCAGTTTCTTGGATTTTAACGTAAAACGGTTACGATTTCGCTTTTTTAGCCTCTGTACAAAATCTTTATAAAATTCGATGCAAAATTCTGTAAACATTTAAACGCTCTCTTATTTGTTTTTATTCATATAGATTATGGCATATCCAGTGCTACAACAGTTTGTTTGATTTGCTTCATTTGTTAAATAACAAAGTTAGCGCACTAATTATGGCGGAATGAATTTTTCTGATTGAGATTTCTAATGCCACAGGGGACAGTTTTCTGCAAATTCTTCAAGCATTTTTTTTTCGAATTGAAAATCTAGTCTTCTTGTAATTATTATCACTGTTTTCCCATTATAGAGTAATTAGTTTTCGAAGTAGATGGCCAGTTAAATTCACGAGAACATAAAATAAACTGTGCCGGTTCTTCGCATTTGTCTCGTTAAGATAAATTTAGTACACGCGCACTTCTTCAAGCATAAAGTTTTCATATAATTAAGATGAAATACGCAGTTACGGTGATGTGCGCGGACGACACCGCGATCGTTTTACAATCGGATATCAGCAATTACTCTTCGAACAACTACCATGGCGTAAAGATAAAACATACGAATCGATTAACAATTTGTAATAGTTTTATGGTCGCAAAAGGACGAAGAAGTCCCGGAATAATGTCGACCAGGAGTTTGCCGTAACGGTCTGCCGAGGTGCAGAGTGTAAACTAATAATTAGAGAATCTGAAGGTATAACTGTAACTGAGCGGAATAATGAGGATATCCGATGCACATAAATCGATCCGACGTGGCTAATATAATTACACGTGTATTATCATAATGCAGAATGGAAAATTTCTACTCCACAAGAAAATTTTATTATCAATAGTCTTCACGCTGGTTCCAACCTAAGGTAAACGCCCCTAATTCCGACAATAAGCGTATATTTTGATCCGAAATCACACACCTCAGTGAAACTTATTCAGAAAGTGATCCTAAATCAGACATTATTACGACAAATATAAACATTCAAGTAAATATTGAGCGTTTTAAATATAGTTAAATAAGATTTATTAGTAAGAAATGTTAAACATGTTTTACCATTCTTAATGAAACCCAGTATAAAATTAGTCCTTAGTCCTATTCAGTGTGCCCTCTCTACCTCATCTGTATTTTAATGTTTCTTGCATCTAGAATTTTTAGTGTTCTCTTTTTCTTGGGGCCGCTTTTTATTCTGCTCCTTTTTCGCTTCCTGCACAGCACTGCGTTCTGTGCTTTCTTCTTCTTTTATTAACAAATATTCTCGCCAAGCATCAGAGATGACGTTACAGAAGAACAGTTTCTTTTTACTTTATTTGGGTGTTTAAGGTTAGAATAATGATTTTTTTAATGGAGATTGCATCAGTTCAACTGTTATCTCCAAAGGTACTCTCTGCTGCTAGTGTTGCATCATTCAGTCTTATTTCATCATCACCTATGATGCCTGTCGATATTTATGACAGAATTAGGGACTATTGATGATCGTAATTCCGACACCCTGTAATAATTAGGGATTATTGATGTCCGTAGTTCCGATACTCGTGTCGAAATTTGTACAATTAATTGTAAAATAGCAAACGATGTAAAAAGCTATAGAGTCATATGTATTACTTCTAACCATGTACACAATTCCGACGCACATGTCTGATTTACGAACGTGCTATATTTACATGTACCTAATTCCGACACCCCTAAATTTGTAAATAATGGTGGTTAAAAGAGTAGTACACCGTATTATTATGAAAACATAAAGCATTTTTAGTCAGCCTAAATAGATATTATTAGAATTTTCTTTATTACTATTATCCTATAGCGATGCAAAAAGAAGTCGAATTGTAGTTACCTTATAAGGAAAGAATCAATTTTTAGCATAACACTCAATTATCAAGATCAGTCAAACTTCTAGGTTATATTCTGATCGTTAGTACATTGGTAGAATAAGAAACGATTGTGGGTTGATAAGTGTAATGTTAAATCAACAAACCGTATATCCTAAAATAAAGTTCAATGTTGTAGATTTCTTATTTTATCTAAACAGAAATATGTCGGAATTTAGGACAGAAAGAGCAAATTAGCAATGTTACCCTAAATTTTTACCCACAGCGCATGGGTAAATTTTTAATAAATTTATCTGTTGACACCGCTGGTCAGTTGCTTTTGCTTTTCTACCGAGTTTGCAGGTCTATCAGGCCTGCGCCATAATAAAATCGTATGGGATTTAAAGAATTACTTTGATGCCCGTCAATAGCATATACCGGAGATTTCCACAGCCTCAGAAATAGTGATTGCATAATATAGTTTATGGGTTATTAAGTTCAGTTTATGGCTTCCATTTCCTACATACACTTATATAGAAATATCCGAGATATTTATTTACGGATATTTTCCGTGATGCGATGACGTTTATTGCAGTATTATTTTTCAGCAGCACTAGTTAATGCGCACTACACCAAGCCGACAATACTTTGTTGCAAATTATTGAAACAAGTTGGTGTGCTAGATGTAATAAAGCAACTAAAATGTGTCTAAAAGTTATGTCAATACGGGTTTCTCGTAGATTACAAATGTGGATTAAAAATCTATTGCGTTTTGCACGGAGCAAGATTATTTTGAAATTACCAAAACTGACTCGGTTTTTGGTTTAAAATATACCGAAAGCAAATTATTTAATTGATATATTGTATCCGTTCAGCAATAGTCGTTCTGTTGAAAAGTCACAACGCATATTTTCACCCAATAAAGAATTGAATAAACAAAATTGTCAGTACAGGATAACGAAAAATATTTAGGAATTTCATTAACGACCATTGAATACCAGAAAAATGATAGGAAAACTTACTGAATTTTATGACGTCACATTAAAAAATTGGTAACCTTTTGTCACAAATAAAAAACATTGAAGGGTAGGGGGAACTGAGAGATGAACCTTGAACTTCAAAAACACCAATGGCAACTCTGTGCAGTAATTAATTACTGTCAAACATTGGAGCAAACCTCAGAAGACACGACAAAAAATGACAGGCACGTTGAAGGATCAAAGTTTTAAGTGACCATTTTTACTTTTATGATAATTTTTTTATGAAGATAAAAACGCTAATATGACACGCTCTATGACCAGTTGGCAACTCAAACCATTAGGCCCTACCAACTCTCTGTTGTCATCCTATTAAGTTAAGTTGCCAAAGGAATTAACGTGGAACTGAAAAAGCAATGGTTGAGAGTTGCTTACAGTAACTCTGCTTTTGCCACTAAGTCAGACTTACACTAACTCAAAAAGCTTCGTTCTCTTAAGTCTTCTGTTTAAACCGATGTTGTCGAGTAGCTGGATGGCCTCAACGCCTACATGATTACTTTTTTTGATTACTTTATCATACGCAGTATGTAAAGTATTGTAATCATGCCAAAAAAATTTTTTGAGATTTTAGCGGATATATGTCTTTTTGGGTCCCCTGAACATTTTTGACCCAGGTACAAAAAAATGTCTGTGTGTGTGTATGTGTGTGTGTGTGTATGTGTGTGTACCCGTTTTTGAGGCGACGATTCCGGAGAAACTACCAAAGGTATCGGGACAAAACTTCATATTTAGAAGTTTCATAACCAAACTTAAAGCTGAAAAGCTTTCTGTTGAAAAGGGTCCAAAGGAACTGGTGGTTTACTCTTAGCATTTTTCGAAGATTTTGTAAATGAGCCGCTATTTGTGTAATGTCGTCAAAATAGTTAAATAATAAATTAAAGGAGAGGAAATTTTCTATAATTTATGTATGTGACATTTTTTGGTAGAATTTATAGTTTAACTGCATGGGCAAATTCTATTTCATCGAGATCGGTCGTACTGCTTTAAAACTAGTAGCCAGGATATGTCAGATTTTTTGATTCTAATGACAGTAGCTAGTGTCAAACGCTAATGTTTTGAAAATACTACTGTCAATATAGGCTGCGTTCGGATATTGAACACCGTTACACTTTTTACACCCACTAACACGTAAGTGTCATTTGGACGGTGTACCCGGTGTCAACGGAGTACAATATCCGAACGCAGCTTTAATCAAGATATCTGTCTAGTTCTACTAGTTTTATTTTAATGCAGACATAGCTGATCTCGATCAAATAGAATCTCATGCAGCTAAACTATTAATTTTATATATAGTATGATAAAGTCATGTGCCTGGCCACATCAGATTTTTTATTACGCTGTACACAAACTCAATTTTGAGGTCCTTATGGGGGTCATAATTCCTAATGTACCAAGGCGCAGTGACAATTGTAATACTTTATTTTGGAAGGCCAATTTTAATATTACTTGTTTTGCTGCAACTCCAGAGTTGAGCACCATACGTCCACACGGGTTTTAGAATTTGGCTGTACAAGAGACGTTTATTATGTACTGACAGCGTGGAGTTTCTTTCCAGCAGCCAATATATCTATCTGTATCGGATTCCTTGTACCTCTTTTTTCTTTTCTTAATGTCATCCCGAGATATTTGGTTGCGCATACGTACGGTACTATTTGGTTATCAATAGTAACCGGGATTTGTAGTATTTTCTTCTTGATGAAGTGAACATGTAGGTACTGTCTTGAGTTTGTTCATTGTAATCTTTTTTACTTTGTCCAGACCTGAAAATGACCATGAGGTATTTGCAGGTTCATACCATACAAATCATAGATATACAAAATAGATGAAAAGACCATCCCTATATTTTTATTTCACTCAATTAACAAAACGTTACGGTCACATTTAATTTTTGTGCCGTAGTCGATTTAGTATAGATCTGTTACGCTGTGTATATAATGCTGTATTCTCGGTATGGGCATATCCCCGTTGGACGCAATTATAGAAATCGTTGTCGAGGTGTCGCTAGTAGTCATCACTGACGAATGTCCATTTAATTCGTCCGTGTAGTGACGCGCCGCGCCGGTGTGTGCGTGGCCCGGAGTGACATTGGAAAATCGAGAGTGCTGTGAGCGGATGTTCATGCAGATCAGGCGTAATGATGAGAAGAGCGTCCATTGTTACAATCGTGGGACAGTTTGTATTACACTGCCTTACTGAACAAAAACGCTACCTTAAATCATGGGTGGTGGATGTTGAGACGAATAAAAAGAGTGATACGTGTGTAGCGATAACAAAACGTCTTTCCCATGGGCCCTAGCCACGGTTTTATACATTTACACACACAACTTATTATAATTAAGCGATATCTGATGATATACCAGACATATAATTACGCATTACTTTATAAGTGCGATTTAGCGTCGCCGCATTTCACCCATTCAACATTCCATTAGCTCCAGTTTATTTGCGTCGAAACGTGCATGCAAATCCAAATTCAACGTATATTAAAAAGAAGAAAGCTACTTATTCACTCGCTGGAATCATGCAAAACATTTTCGATTTCAGTTTCACATAATATACAACCTTTTAGCAGCACTGATATATAAGGTGAAATCTCATTGACTTAATGGAATAGTTTATTAAACTTATTTATCATAGTTACACCTTACGCATTGCATAAACAAAATAACTTTTAATCATTCTATAATCATTCGCGTTGGGCATTTTATAACGACAAAGTAGATACTATTGGTAGCTAATTTGCTGTTTGTTTAAAATATAAAATTTGAACGTCTAAAATAGTTATATAATTAGTTTATATTAGTTATATAATTTATAACGTAAAAATTTGAAAAATTGCATTCTACATTTGGCAAGCTCCATTTTCCATTGTGATCTTCTGTAAGTAATTATTTGGAATGTAGAATGCATTTGTAAGACATCAGAACAAAGGAGGGGGGATTGACCTAAGAATAAACCAGTACCTACTGAAGAAAATAGAAACCCACTCAGAACCATAAATATACGCAGTTGCATATTTGAAAATACATACGTTCAAATCTGGGATTGCAAGTTGGCGAGACTGTGGATCAGAGATACAACAAGTAGAAATAAGACAAATAAAATAAGAACGAAATGTGGATTATTTCGGAAATTAGAAAATATTTATGGGTAAAAGCAAGTACAAAGAAACCAAAATTACAGTACATATATGAAATAACACATATATGCAGCGGAGACGCTTGAGAAGCGCAAAGATAGAAGTCAGTAATGTGGACTATATATCTCCACTACTGATCGGTATCAAGTCACCTTAGACTAATTTGAGTAATAATCTTCTAGTTTGTTTTCTTTTAGAAATCCAGGTTTCATATGTTTCCAATGGTGGCAGCTTTATGGGCCTTCTTCTTTTCGTATTACAACGTCTAGGAACCTTAATTTTCTATGTAGTTTTATGTAATTCAATTTCAGTCGCAATTTTTAGACAGTAAAGTAAAACAAAATCTACATACACGGCAGTTACACTGCAATACTTATTCAGAGAACATAACATGAAAACTCCCAACAAACCTAACATCTAACCCACAGTATTAAGTTTTCCAATTGACCTACGGTTGTGGTACAATTTATGCAATTTCAAACCATAGGTCGACAACTGTATGTCATGACAACTCGATGAACCGTATCGTTAGCAACCGGGCGTTTGTTTGCTTTTTCCGCTACCAAATGCTTTTACTTCTCCGGTAAAAAGTTTTCAAAATCCTCTATCAAACATTAGCAAAATATGTACCTACTGTAATGTACCTATGGCTTATTTAAAAAAACAATCAAGGTTAACAGTGCAGATTCACAGTATCCTTTCACTATTACGTCTTTATTTAGCACCATACAACATAAATATTGCTCCTATTAAATAGTTATCATAATGCATCTCAATCCTGTGATTGAAGTGTTACGTCAGGGTTAATAACGATGTGCTCGTCAAATTAATTGCACATAACGGTAGCGGTTATAAGAAAAGTTCACGCCGTTCGCGGCCGGGGCAAGTTCAGAATAAACAGATTTCAGTAATAAAACTATTAACCGCCATTATCCTGTCACGGTTCATTTAAATTAACGCGAACGACTTCAGTAACGGCAAGGACTCGCTCGGAGTGCACAATTTGTTGTTGTCCGAGTACGAATTTACGTTTGGCTCGCATTTCGATTTCAACATACCATTACCTGGAGCACTTTGCGCATTTGCAGTCGTAAACGTGCGCGTTAAGCAATGAAATAAGGCATAACATGAACGGTAATGATGTTGCACCTGTAAAAATAAACATTATTAATTGGATTTTAGGAATAATTTAATTCAATATCAGCTCAACTGTGTAAATATTTACTATAAATAAACAGGGGGACATTTCAAACGGCCGTAAAGTTTAACTTCGTACATATTTTAGTTGTGTAATTGCAACCACGGATCAAATATACGCCAGTTAAAGTTTTACACGGTTGCTAAACGTTCATCAGTGTCGTTCTAGCGTTAACTTAACTGGTAATTTAGTACAGACTGGTAGATTCTCTTTAAGAATCTATTAATTGAACCTAATTAAATTTACTTATACGTAATAGGGAAATTATTGTTTACATTCGATTCATTTCAATTCCATTTAAGCTACATATTTTATGGTTGGTTGGTTAACGCTATAAGCTTTTATAGATTTGTTACAATATTATAGTCCGTCAATAACTATGAGTACTCCTCCTTATTAGAAAATCAAGAAAAACTGTTTTTTTTTAGAAATAAATGCTAATAGTGGAGAATAGGCTATCTGTATTATTTTATAACAGTTTTAATTTAATATATTTAAAAGAATTACTAAAAAATAGGTTTCACAAATTTACTAAAAAAAATCTATTAAATATAAGCATCCAAGAAATAATATAGTCATAATAAGTGCAGTCTAAATCCTAAATAATTATAATTTAATGGACTCCTCATGCTGTTTATTTTTCCACCAAATTATCCCAAAATGTGTAGTAATGATTTTACAAATAGTACTGATGATCTTACTGCTATTTGAATTTTGAATGTTATAGAAATTATGGTCGTAACGGGACAACATTTTATACGAACGTCGATGGGTGACTTCCGGTTTGGTGATATGAATTGATACCAACGTGGAACACAGCATGGGAAAATAGGTGGTTCTACGATAAGATATATTTTTGGTGGCAAACAAAAAAATCGCCATTGTTTTAATAAAATACATTCTAATGTCACATGATGAAAAACTTTGTTTGCTATACAGCCACTATTGTTTCATTCACTAAATTTATTAAGTTTTTCTTAAAATCACGATTAAAGTAGCAAAATGTCTCTCCTCTGACCTGTCCAATGCATGTTGTCTTACAACTCCATGCAGCTACTTTTCCTAACTTCCAGTTCCTTTGGACCCTTTTCAACAGAATGCTTTTCAGCTCTAAGTTTGGTCATGAAACTTCTAAATATGAAGTTGCGTCCCGATACCTTTAGTAGTTTCTCCGGAATCGTCGCAGGAATTTTTTTGTACCTTGGTCAAAAATGTTCACGGGACCCAAAAAGACATATTTCCGCTAAAATGTAAAAATTTTTGTTATATAATATACAGGGTGTTCTTAAATATCATGTAAATACGAAAAGGGCTAATTCTTTGGCTTATTTAATGACTAAAAATTCATATAAATATAGGTCCGCAAACGCTTCGTTGCCGATCTACAGGGTGCTGAAATTTCAAGATTCTTTGAGTTTTTTCTTTATAGCTCTTGTAGTTTTTGAGATATTTAGCTCTAATTTGGAATATGAGTTACGCTGTAGAACTTACATTATTGGGCATACCAAATGGTTTTAAGAATCTACAGGGAGATATTTTTTCAGGGGTAATGCCCCCTTTTCTCCCCATGAACTTTTTTTGGTGCGCCGCTGGTGGATTCTAAAATACAAAATGCATTTTTTGCTTTGTTCTAAAGCATTTTAATCTTTTGTAGTTTTTTCGTATTTACCACCGTTAGCGAGAAAAAAAATAAAAGCTTTCCTGTTTCGCTAGATGAATTTAAATTTTTTTAAATAATTGGTCTGGTATTTGCCTTGATTTAGATAACCTTTTGCTTGTATTTATTTTGACATTTTATTCGCCACCAACTGTTAAAAAAAAATTAAAACTAGGATACAAGAGCTATAAAGAGAAAACTAAAAGATCTTGAAATTTCAACGCCCTGTAGATCGGCAACGAAGCGTTTGCGGACCTATGTTTATATGAACTTTTAGTCTTTAAATAAGCCAAAGAATACCCCTTTTCGTATTTACATGATATTTAGGAACACCTTGTATAAGTAATACCACGACATACACTTACACGGCAACCTGGACGATCCTATACAAACTTACTCATTACTACTCATCACTACTTCTTCTACTAATTTCGTGGCCTCTCCCTTGGCATAGTTTAATCCTTTATTATTATACATATGTCACATTATCTAGTTCGACATTACCTATAGCGCTTTTTATCAGGTGTAGACTAACATAATTATTGAGAGCAAAACCACTGTCTTTTTTCTCTTGAAAATTTTCGTGATCTTTAGACTTTTAATGAAAATATCTCACAAAAAGAGATAGGTTAGTTCTCAGGAAGGACTATGCAGGAATTCTTGTGGTGGCTGGTTTACTCTGGAGGCTGGCATGCAAGGTGAAGTGAATATGCTACTCGATCCACTCATGACCATGCCGCTCGGTCATGAGTGCAATGGATGAGGGGGTGTAAAATCTGGCAAGGTAACAAAATACAATACACAAACATACAAAACTTTAGACTAAATATTTACTTTAGTGACTTTAATATACATCGCAGAGCACTACACTAATGGAGCATAGTTAGTTAGGTATATTTACTACATATTTACAACTTTTTGTTTACTACCGAAAATAGGTACCGACTAACAATTGTGCATGTAACACTGTACCATGGTTGTAACAATCGCGTGTAAGGTGTTACGAGGGCGTTAGACCGAGGGGGCAAAGGTCACACTAATCGCGAGAAAGTAAACCACACTGCATGCGACCTCTGCAGAGTGTAATCGATAATTACGCTCGCCCGGCATGATACATATCGTAAGCCGGACCGCAAATTCCGGCGTGTTTTTTCGTGGCGGGTAGAGCAGCGGCAGGCCTTGTTGTTTTCATCCGTTTCATCGTAAAAAATCAAGTGTAACCTTACTTCAACCTTACATCCTGATATTTCGGTTCTCATGGAAACAATTGTCTCCCGACGAAACAATTGCCAGCGTAAGTGTCGGGCGTTTATATAACGCCGTGATTCACCACTTGAAACAAAAGAAGTGTAAGTGGAATTAACATAAGGAGCCATGGGTTGATTAATTAATAAAAAAAACTAACTACCTGCAAGCTATTTGTGCCATGGTGACAGTGAGGCCATACGATAAAGACTCCATTGTTTACCATATAAACAATTTTGGACACTTTTCAGCAAAATTTTCTGTTGTCATTTGGTGCACAAACATCCAATCGCAATGATATTAGTGAATCGTCTTTATTCAAATCACGTCACAGGTTGATCCTCGCATCATTTAACTTGAGAGATTCTCTCAGTTTTTTTGTAATTATTATTTTTCTACTATTCCAATGCTTCTTAAATATACAAATCTTGCTTTCCAATGTATTATAAAGAAATGGTATGGATGGTATTGAGACTATAATAATCGAAATTATCGTATTGTCGAAAATAAACTAATTACTATGAATTAGATACGCAAACGACATAAGATAAATTGGCGTGGACGTCTTCGCAAGAAAATAGTGTCCGTTATTTGGGAGGTAATCCCGTAGCCTACTTAAGGAAAAGAGAGGAAAAAAGTGTAACCGTTAATGTTTGAAGATTCCTTCTATAAATATGAAACAATTACACCGCGCAAGAAAGTGTGAAGAGGAGAAACTGTGGCGAGGCCTGGTGTTCAGTACCATGAAAAACTCAATTTTGAATTGCGATCTAGTTAAAAAAGAATGGCGAAGAACAACGGCTAGAACAAGAAGAATCGCAGTTCGGTTCTAATTATTAAATGAACGTACTTACGTAATTTTATGCTCTTCTGATTTTTAGAAGCTAATGGAATTGAGGAATCGTCCACAACCGGATTCCAGCAGCGTAATAAAAAGCCGCCTACTTTCTAGATTTATCAACATGATAAAGTTTCTGCAATACGCTACGTAAATGAGCAATAAATAAAACAATAATTTCACTCGGCATGCACGCTAATTAATGCTAAAATAAATAACATTTGTGAAACGTGTGTGTATGTATAATATAAATGAATTTAGTTTATCAAGATTTGTGCAAGCGATTATATTCACGCTGAAGTGAAAAATATCGTCCCCTTTATGTATGATTAAAATCTCTTTTCAGGCAACAAGAATTACGACATTAAAACAACACACGATTTCTGAAGTTACGATTAACTGGGGTTATCGAAAGGTTTCTGTAATGCGGCGGTCCCTTCCATGGCGCTTCTGATGAGCTACGTTAGTTCACACAGTTACCGCTAGAGAGCGCCACATACTGCAGACGAAGTACCTTAAAAATTTGCAATTTTTATTCAGGTGTTATTTTTCGGCAAATTAACAAAAATATGTAACTAAAATATGTAGCTTATTGTCAACATAATATATAGGTACAAAAAGACAGTCGCCTAATTATTGATAATTGAATATGATATAGATGATATAGAAATTGTCATCACAAAAATGCATATGTTGGTAAGAATTAAAAAACAAAATGTTGATAACCTACTTGGGTACTTGTACAAGTTTCTTTATTTATTTGTTCTCGCAGTACAATCACCTGTAATATATATAATTTTTTTATTTTTCATACGTATGTGATAGTATCGATAATATATTTTATAATGTCCTGGAACACTAATTAAAATTGGTCAAAGATTATAAAAGTTATCAACGTTTAGCAAGATTGGTTTGAGCGTTACTTTAATCTCCTGGTTAGTGTATTATTTAAGTTATTTAATTATTGTTTTTATAATATTTTCGCATAAAATGGACCTGAGTATATTCATCATTTTGGATATAGTTATGAAGATTTTATCCATGGATAGTTTTTGCAGCATTAATTTTACATAAGCCCGAAGAGAAAAGTCTGGATACACGATTTGGCCATCCAATTAATTTATCCAAAACGAAACGGAAATTATGCGTCCATTAGTTTAATGATGCTATGACTCGACCCTGTTATAAATACACATTGCCCAAACCAAAATTATTAACCCCAATCGCCAACTAACGGTTTGGAGTTTGGATCGCCCGGCCCTTCGGATCAACAGTACAAACGTTTTGCAAATTAAGTGATCAGCGAAGATTTGGAGATAGGTTCCTAATACATTTCCCCTTTAGAGATGACGGTAGGTACCGACAACGAATTACAGATGCGCAATACATTTCCTATTTTTTAAGGCTTCCGTTTCCGCTCCCCAATGCGCGAAAATAACCCACGCCATAATTATTGCGCCAATCGTGAAATGCTCGCTACCATTCGATTCCGAAGGTCCTTACGCAACTGCCATCGGAAAGGAATTTCAATATTTATGAAAATTATTTATGTAAATTTTTGTGTGGACTCAAACATAGAAATGCTTTCCGATGGCAGTTGCGTCTGATTATTGTCTGCTGTAATACTAAAATATAATTAAATGTTAACTATAAGAGCACAAGACTGGAGTATTGTAGTGAGTGTTTGTAGTGAGTTGGAAACCATGTTTACAATAGCGGCGATTGTTAAAGTACTACACACTCCAGTTTCAATATTTGTACAAGTAGTAAGCAATACATATATTTCTTTAGCTTCTATACTTCAAATGTAATAAATACGAAATAAAAACAGACATGTTTATAGTAGCGCCATCTACATGTGGTGATTTTTTTTTATTTTGAAGCTTTGCAGAGAAGTTTGCTACAGTTCGGTATTTGAATTGAGACGGGAGCCTTAACAGTACCAGTGCAGAAAAAGACACTGTAAAACTATCAATGAATTCTGAACAATACTTATGCTAGCAAAATCTGAATGACCTAACTCATACGTTTTGCAATAGGTATAATACACAACACGTGCACACATTATTGATACGGTTTGATTTCAAATATTTGGTATAATATACTGGATTATCAAAGAAAAGGATAGGATATTATTTTATTTGTTGAGGTTTACAAACTAATTCTGCACCTTGTTTCATAGAGGAATGTTTAAGATATTTAAAAGCCTTAAAGCTTTAAAATTATCATGTATTTTCCCTGCACAGCTCTGTTGAGACATCTCAGGAGAAGTCTCTTTGCGTACAGTTCGCGAAGTTTCAAGTTTCATTTAACAAGTGCTACACCATAAAAGAAATTTGAAAATTTCAACAAAACTGTCAAGATGGTTGCCATTTTCTTATAAACGACAAACAGCGCCGCTGTGTGGTACTGATGAATAGTGTTTCTTTCTTTTAGAGTTAGTTTTTTATAAAATGTGTTGTCTAGTAGCCTACCGCACAAATTAGGTACTGTAATTAGAAGAGTTTATTTGTGACAAGCCTTTTTCTATTTGCACAGTTAGCACTGAAATCATTAGAAGAATCGGTACAGTAGGTACCCTAATCCACAGCAAACAATCTAAATCTCGATATAGTCATTATGTATAACGATGCCGCGTTTGTCCGTCCAATCATTAAGTGCGCCATGTTTCGGCTGGCGGTCGGCGCGAGCTGTTTAGCTTGCACAAGTCGACGAGTGCTTTTCTGGTCCGCTGCCCGGCTCTTATACAATATATCATCCGCTGACGTGTCGTAATAGTATGATAATATGTACATACCTCAGGACAGGCAATTTTTACAAAGCAGATTACAATATCAATCTCTTTCGTGAGGTTGTCGCGGGTGCGACTTCTTCTGGGACTCCTGAATACGTTCAGCTTTCCTTCCTCCCATCTTGTCTCCCCTCGTTTCCTACACCGCCGGGTCACCAGCGGTGCAGGGTGCTTATCCCTTATGGAAATTAAACTTAATGCGTCGAGTAATATTGCTGCTTTGGTACGGATTTCGCGCTCCGTGCGCACACCGGTAAAAATGGTTTATTATCGGCCCGATGACGTGCATGATTTTTCATACGCCGCGCGCGTTGACTGTAGCCAATCCCCGGAAAATGCAAACATTAATGCAAACTAAACTTCATCAGAATCGATATGATTCTGCAAAATGCAATTATCTATCTGTATCTTTCATAAATATGTACTATCAGATAGGCGCGAATTTCAGATACTACAGAATCATGGCAGAATGCAGAAAACCAAAGATAATAACCGCAGAGAAGTTACCTTCAGTGTACCTGACTAATTCAGAATGTTCACTAGTCGTGTCATATTCCGACGGCAGTCTGCATAATAATATAATTCTGATTTACTTACAGCTTCAGCACATACATATTACATGTAATATAAAGATATTATACCAAAAGTGTGTACAAAAAGAATTTACAAACTGTGCGGTTTACATTTTATTATAAGAAATTGCCACAGTACGATCTAAACTGCGCTAGAGTAGTATTTTTGAATTACTTTTTTTCTTGGAAATCTCATTGTGTTAATCTGACAAAAAATATTTAAAGGGTTTTAACAATTTTGAACATCTATGAACATTTAGGCAATCAAAAATCCCTAATATTATTTCTTATTTTTTTCCCATTCTTTTTGTTATTGCAGGTTGCTTTGCATTTAAAGGGGGCTTTTTGTAGTGACCGCTGTGTGTTCCATTTAGGAAAATAATGGATTTGGAAATTGAAAAAAGACACTCTTACGTGGGTGTAAACCATGTGTCAACAAACTGTAGATTATGCTGGCTTTTTTGGCCCAAACATGTTTTTGACCATTTCAAAATGTTATATGACCTGAATAACAATTACAGCATTTATTTCATAATTTAAAATAATATTTAGGGGTTACTAGCGGCTGTCAAACTTAATTATTTTTTTTTATAGACACAATATTTGTCTGTATTTTAAGTGTATTCATTTTTTAATAAATTTGCATACAATATTAATAAAAAAATATCTTACATTAACTAAGATTGCATAAGTACGTAGGTATATTAATTTTAAAACATTATTGTGAATTTAAAAGATAATTATCCCTACCGTTTCATTATATACAAGAAATGTTCAAAGAATATTCCAAAAAAGAACAAGAATGTTGATTAGGAATTATTGCATTATTGCTCCTTAAATTTTTCTTCTATCTCTTATAGTAAAGTTAATGTTAGCTTGGACAAGTAAAATCACACTGTGTATTTTCCCGGTCACTAATGTCCCGCCAGTGTTACCATAAAATATGACAACCCTAGTCATGATGGACCATTGTGATGACTTTACAGTACCAACCGTCCCGAATTAGGCAAACCATTCCCGAATTTTGTCCATTTGTCACGCCTGATTTTCACTTGCTTTTTGAAAATTTTATTGTAATGCCCAGAATTTCCATGACTACATCCTTCAAACTAATAATGTGGGTAGCATAGAAAACTACCATGAATACTTTGCCGTCAAGAAAATAAGCCAGCCGAAATATTTTCTTTTCATTTATAAAAACATATTTAACTTTTTGCACAATATATTACTATAGCTGGTTAGGATAAATAGTGAACAGAAACTGTTCTCATATGTGGAAATAAAAAAATTATTGTACTGTTTAGGTACAAAATTGAGTGCAATGGAATGAATGGTCGTTTATATCATAGCAATGTAGCATTCCCTAAAAACAATGATTAATCTACAACAAACGATTTTTATTCCATACAAAAGAAAACAGAAAATATTATTATAGCATTTTGATTCTCTAAAACCTCTGGTTTAAAAACTAAAACAAATTCTTGCAGATGACTAACTTAAATTAAGTAATATTTGGCACGTGTGTTCGGTCACCTTAGCTTATTTACAAAAACATGGCCGATTTGTGTTAACGGAAGATTCTTGTACTTAGCAGTTTAATTTTATCTTTGTTAATTAACGATTAACTCGTTTGTGGCCTAGCAATTGTAAATACCAACAATTGAGAAATAACACACCAACAACAATAACAATGTACCGCAACATTCGCTAAATCGGCTCAAACACGAAAATAAAAATAAGCCGAAAAGGGATATTTCAAAAATGCAAGGTTACGTTTATTCATAGTAGAGGGCACTGAATCGACTGAATAATGTCGGGCAATAAATTTTCCTCTCCCGTATAATCTGGTGTCCTGTGAAAAGGAATAAAAGTGACACTGTATTATATAGTTTGTCGCTGTGGAAGTATTGCTTTTTACGCACATGTGAGCGCGTATATTTTACAGCCATAAATCTATCCGGCCGGAGTAGCGAAAGGAACCAAAATAGAACCAACAATGGCGCATCATAACATTTACGAAGCGAAACATTTCCACCTTTACCGGTATCATCAATCATTCTAAATACCCTCACCATTCGCTCAAATAATTATAATTTAATAATAAAATAATTACAAAAATTTTAAATAAACGGATTTTATACATACGTACACATTGGGGCTGGGTTGTAGAAATTGGCTTGTTGACAGGCTGCATACGATCGATGATAAATAGCTGTATAAGAAGCGGTCAATTAAGGATGACCATAAACGATACTAAGGCGACTAATAAAGTGCAATGAATCAGTAAAACACGGTAGAATCAAAGGGGCAATGTTAAATTTGCTCGGGCGCGCACCGACAAATATAGGTCACACGCCGTTGGTTCTTGGCACAACCCAGCTTCAAACTAAGTACCGTGGCGACCACACGCATTCATCTGAAAGCTAACAGTATTTCATGGAACTTTTTGAAAATATTGTCACTTCCGGCCGATGCAAAGAATCCGCGATTTATTACACGCTAACAAATACGACGAAAAGGTTAATAATATCTTAATTATAGTAGTATTTGAGTACCATCTCTGTAACGTCTGACAGAAGATTCTTTGTTAAACAAAGAATCATTTCATTTGTTTTAAAGATTTTATTTCTTTTAAACTAAATAAACATATGGTTCACTTTCAAATATCACATATTTATTTGAAAATTTTTACTGCTTCTTATCTCGTCAGTAATATCACCTGAAATCTGCAAAAACAAATAAAATTAATACAGCGTTTAGTGATATAGGTATGTCAAAGAAACTTATCAGATTTCAACGAAGATTTATTTTACATTATTATTATTATTAATTATATAGTGAAATAAATGACTTACTTCAGCGACAATGCGTTGGAATGTTTCATCCGTGACGGTTTCTATATTTGCTATTTCGAATTTTAGTACGGTAGTCTGTAGGAAATAGATACGTCAATGTTATATATTACATTTAAAACAAAATATTAATCTAAAAAAAACTGCTAATAAACCGACTTTTTTTTATAAATAATTATTTATTTCTTCCGATAAAATTATCATTCAAGCTTAGCCTCTTTCTCGCACGCTGTATATTAAGCTCAAAACTGAAATTTGAATAAACACTTCTTCCATACTGCCGCTTCTGATTAGACAACTTGCAATGAGACAAAAAAAATACGCTTTCAGCTTGTTTAAAATTGTTCTTTTTTATGTGCATGTTTGGTTTCCACTATCATCAATGAATTTGATGACAGTTTTAAACCATTGACAATATGACGACGTATTGTTTTTGAATTTGTTCATTGAAACACCAAAAAGTTTCAAATTCTGACTTGTAAGGCGGTGACACTTCTTGAGTAAATAAAAAACAAGATAGCCACTATAAATTCAATTCTGTCGACAATCACCATAATCTTGCAGGCAATATTTTTCCAAACCGTATCGATATTAGCATATTATGACATGGAAAACAAAGTAAAATTTAAATGTCACTTTTCAAAAACGGCGTACCAGTATGCAAATCACTTTTAAACGAATCAATTAAGCCGACAAGAAAACATTCATCGCGTGCTCTTATCGTAAAAAAGCCGATGTCGGTGTGACATTTAGCTGCAAAAGGGCAGCCATATGGATTTATGACTTAAATGTTTCGCGAGCCGGAACGAATAAATGTAAAATCGAGATTATACCTATTGTGCGCGAGCCTTCCGAAATATATTACCACCGTGCACCGGGTTGGCACAGTATCAAACACTACTACGTGGACAGGGTAAACATCAGGGGTGAATCTCTCCAATTGCAAGTTACACCATATAGTCGACAGATGATATGACACCCTATGTTACTCAACCATGACGATTGGTTCGTTGAAACGTATAATTATTTTATTGCCATGCTAAGGTATCTACCTATTTTCTGATTTTATTTACATATTATTTACTTCTTGTTGTTTATTCTTAAAAATGCATGAATTATGTCAAATTCTAGTTATGATTTAAATTTGAATAAAACACATAAAAGCTGATATAGTTCTGGTGGGTTTGCTATGAATGTCTCCATTTCCATCAGAAAGAATTACCTATACAATAAAAAAGTTATTCAAAGTCTGATGTGTATTTTTATTTAGATGTTTTGCACATCCGGATGAGTATAATCCGCCATAGGTGAAGATTACTCATAGATTTTAGCTGTTATTTTCGACATACGTTACAGAAGCTGATATAGTTCTGGTGGGTTTGCTATGAATGTCTCCATTTCCATCAGAAAGAATTACCTATACAATAAAAAAGTTATTCAAAGTCTGATGTGTAGTTTTATTTAGATGTTTTGCACATCCGGATGAGTATAATCCGCCATAGGTGAAGATTACTCATAGATTTTAGCTGTTATTTTCGACATACGTTACAGATTATTTCTAAATATTGACGGTGTTAAAACGAAATAGCATCCTTTTCAAACGTCTGCTATATAATTTAAATGGGCAAGACAAAAAAGTACGTTTGTTCTTAGAACGAATGACAGCGGTACTTGCAACCTAACCTCCAATTATTATAATAACAAAGCGCGGACGTGTGAATACTGTGAATGAAATGTGAACAAAATGTTTTCGTTGAAAGGAAAGCCCCTAAATACGAAATCGATGGTGATGGTCATGAACGTATTAAATTATTTTCGTTGCACGTCTGAAGCAGTATCAAAAACACGTATTAAAAACATAACCTCACATTTACAACAAACTTTACCACCGTTTTGTGAAATATTTATCATGAAATATTCAGAAATGAATTTCAAAACATATTTAATAATGTCTACACTAACAGAAAAGAAACTCCAACTTTAAGCACTCAGTCACAAAATGATTATTTCTGAGCTAATTCCAACCGCACAAATACACTGTCTTAAATGGGCTAGTTGGTATGTTTTCACTTTGCTTCTGTTAAACATGGTAATGATGGATATATAAATTAGATAGGATATTCTCACAATTAAATGACCAATGATAGTATTTTTAGTAATTAAATATTAATCTTTAACGAACTACCTAGTAGGCAACCTAATATACACCGCAATATAAACAATACACGCGGTACGTCCATATCTTGGTTCGTACGATTTTAAGTGATGAGTCATCTTCAGCTCTCCCGGTTTTGCCATACCCCGTCTTCAGTGCAATCTACATATGGAAAAACGTAACTAAATAAGCAAAAATACAGTAGCCTAATTAGCCAATTACCTACTGTATTTTTACTTATTTAGTTACGTTTTTCCATATGTAGATTGCACTGAAGACGGGGAAATCCGGATTTGCAAAATATCTAAATAGAAACACACATCAGTCTTTGAATAGCCTTTTTTTATTGTGTAGTTCTGGTCTTTCTGTAACTTGAGTGACACAGTGTAAAAATTAGTCGTGTACAAAGTTCCTACTCTTCCTGTCTCATTATTCAAACACAAAAGTAAATAATAATTGTTCGGTAATAAAACGAGAGAGGATCCAATATCGAATCGTACCGGTTTCTACGTACCGCACTCGTACCGAATCCGTAGCAACTTGGGGCGACAAAGACACCAATTCTGGGAATTGACTTTTTCAATAGCAATTTCCTGTGTATACCCTATCACTTCGCCTCACTGTACCAGTCAAATTTCGAAGAAACTTCATTCATTCAGAGCCAACCGTTAAGAATAACGCCATTGTTGTATAGCAAAATACAACAAATCAAATATCACTACTCTACCGAAATGAACCACTATTCGATTATTATCAGTAGTGGAAAGTGCACTACAACGGAAATTGAAAAAAGGGATCTGTAGATGGTTCCCATAATATAAAAGTGTTTGTTGTAAAAATGTGGTCATTAACATTTGATGATAATTTAAAATTTTAGAATGGCATATCCTGTTCATTTAGCGGAGTGAGTTTGGCTGGACTGAGTGGAATTGCACAACAAAATAATTTTAATGGCAACAATAAGTCATTATGTGTTATTGTTCATCAGACATTCTAATTACATTATGTAACAGTGGATATATACTTTTTACGCGACGTAGTGTAGGTTGTAGGTCTAGTCCAACTAAAGTAAAAAAATGCGATTTTATTTAAACTGAATATTTAAATATGACCTTAGTAACAAGTCGTTAGTTTTCCAGATATTATATTATTTCCACTTTTATAATTTTGGCAAAACCGCCACCTTATATCAGTTTCTCGAGTGCCACAGCTCCAAAATTCCATGTTGTAAAATTCTAATTTTTGGTAGGCAACCCTAAATAGTGCAGGTTTTGACTACAGTGCAAAAGAAATCTAATACTGCTATTCATTTTCAAAACAAAATATTTATGTCCGATACATGATGTACTTTTTTCTTTTTAAGTTACTTTGAATCGTCAAATCTCAACAAACAATACCTGAATAACCCAGCAAGTTATTTTAAAATATTGTCCATTTAGTGAAGTTGTTAAAATATAGCACTTGCTATAGAAAATTTGCTATATTTTACTATAGAGAAAAATATATTGCTATTTTACTGCAAAATGTGAAATTATTTCAATAATTAGAAGATTGATTGCAAACAATTTTGAATCCTCATTTTGAAACCACATTAACCTGCGTGTGTGCAATGCTAAAATATCGCGATAAAATTTTAGATTTTCATTAAATTCAAGATGGCTGACAGGCACTATACACAGTACCTAGCTGTAAGAAATTACTAGATCCGAGCTTATCCACACAAATGGATCGGATGAGTTGGTCCAATTTTTTGATCTTCTTGGTCTTCGGATTTAAGTTCTCTAGGTTTCTGTTTTCTACTGAGGTTTGTTAAAGGCGAAAGTATAAGCGGAAAAAATAAAGAAAGTATTTGAATTGAGAGCAGATAAATGTCGCAGGAAGTGCAAGATCGATTAAATATCTTTTTACTTTATCATATGTAGTATGTAAAGTATTGTAATCGTGCCAAAAAAAAAATCTGAGATTTTAGCGGAAATATGTCTTTTTGGGTCCCCTGAACATTTTTGACCAAGGTACAAAAAAAGTCTGTGTGTGGGTGTGTATGGATGTGTGTGTGTGTGTGTGTGTGTGTGTGTGTGTGTGTGTGTGTGTGTGTGTGTGTGTGTGTGTGTGTGTGTGTGTGTGTGTGTGTGTGTGTGTGTGTGTGGTGTGTGTGTGTGTGTGTGTGTGTGTGTGTGTGTGTGTGTGTGTGTGTGTGTGTGTGTGTGTGTGTGTGTGTGTGTGTGTACCTGTTTTTTTTTGTGGCGACGATTCCGGAGAAACTACTAAAGGTATCGGGACGAAACTTCATATTTAAAAGTTTCATAACCAAACTTAGAGCTGAAAATCTTTCTGTTGAAAAGGGTCCAAAGGAACTGGAGGTTTAGTCTTAGCATTTTTTAAAGATTTTGCAAATAAGCCGCCATTTCTGGAATTTCGCTGGAATAGTTAAACAATAAAATAAATTAGAGGAAATTCTGAATAATTTATGAGTATGACATTTTTTGGTACAATTAATAGTTTAGCTGCATGAGCAAATTCTATTTCATCGAGATCGGTCGTACTGCATTAAAAGTAGTTAGCCAGGATTTGTGAGATATTTTGATTCTAATGACAGTAGCTAGTGTCAAACGCTAATGTTTACCGTTAGACTTTTTACACCCATTAACACGTGTCATTTGGACGGTGTACCCGGTGTCAACAGAGTACAATATCCGAACGCAGCTTTAATCGACATATCTGTCTAGTTCTACTAGTTCTATTTTAGTGCAGATATGGCCGACCATGTCATGTGCCTGATCACATCAGATTTTTTTAAGTCGCACTTGCGTTTGGTGGCAGCTATGTTTTGTTTATTGGTAAATAAATACCCGTCACATTAATTTAACTAATGATTTCATTCGAATTTCTATTTATTGAAATAATTTCAAAATACTTTTTTGCAGTAAAATAGCAATATCTTTATTTTTCTATAGTAAAAGATAGCAAGTGTTACATATACCATTTTAAAAACACTAAATGGGCAATCTTTTAAAATAACTGCCGTTTTATCCCGTTATTTTTCGTTTAGATATGACGACTCAAAGTTAGCTAAAAGGAAAATCATGAAATAATGAATTTTGGAGATGTTCCAATCGAAAGGTGACGATTTTGACAAAATGCATAAAAGCGTCAATATCTCGAAAACTAACAACTTTTCATATTTAGATTTTCAGCTCTCTACGGCATGGCGTTGAATTTTGGGACAGGCTTGTATATAGGCAAATTCTAATAAACAAAAACAGATCATTTTTCTCACACAATGTTTTTAATAAATACACTAATTAGTATTGCATTTTTAACTAAGTATTTTTGAGACAGCCTTAGGTAACGATTTCTTTATCGTTTAACGTTAAAATAAGGTGGTGTCATCTTATATGACACAACCCCATAATCATATTAACGCATAAAACCATTAAATGACTATATCTGGAGTGGATGCATTCCCCCTATTATTATAACTAGTGAACCGTGTGACACGTCACACGCATTTAGATGATTGCAATAACGTATTTATTCAATTCCGGCATAATATTTATATTTCGATTGAGCATTCAGCACATAAACAGTGAGGAATACGTAATCGGATTGTTGTGTGCGACGGCCGACCGACGTGGCTACAGGTTTTGTGGTGGTTCGAAGACGGCGGATACCAATTTTATCGACCGACTCGAGGAATTATTCACCTTATTTGTGAATGAAGCGTTTCAACAATTCCCAGCATTCGATACCCGAGGTGTCGGTTACGCGTCGGAGTATCGCCTGTCAATGGGAGCATTATGCACAACGATTGTACACGATTCTTACTTCACCTGTTCGTTTCAATAAGAAGAAGAAAAAACATTGAGGCTGGTAAAGACGACGTAGATTCCGAAGCGTTTTGAATGACCAATGTTCTGTGAGATACTGACGGTTTTCCAACCATGGTAAAGGTAGTTAAAAATAGTGCAGATGAAGAACATGTAGAAAAGTAATCAAAACACACAGAGAAAGGTTGCCTAATGTTAAGAAAATCAATCTTAAGAAAACATTCTTAACATAATTCGTTTCTTTTGAGACAACACATATGAACTTGTAATAATATTTATTTATCGCAAACCAACCGAAATATTTGCTTTTAGAAAGCGCTTGTTTTGATTTAAGAAAGTCGTTGTTTTGAAAATAATGTGAAGGATTCCGATAGATGGTGCTTTAGTTTCTAGTCGTAAGAGGGATCTCCTAGACGGTATATAACCGCATAGATGTCTATGCAGCATCAGTCATTGTGCTATTATGTACCTGACTTAGAAATGTCCAACAGCTCTAGTATTGATGGAGTAGAGACTAAGAAGTGACACCGGGAGTGCCTTCTCTAGTTTGGATGCGGTAATTGCATTCCATGTAAAATATTATTGCTTTTTTAATAACATGTTCATATTTAAAAGAAGTAGGTAAATATTTAATCTAAGTATGTGCGCTGATTAATCTAACTACCCAATCTTTTGTTTTAAAAGAACAAATTCTGAACTCAAATAAGTATAGTATCTATTGAAAATTGTAAAATCGTAACTTAAAACGACCGGTCTTCAATGAACCATATATATTCTTGCGCATATATAAACAACCGTTGTTTTGGATTAACAAAGGTTGCTTTTAATAGAGACAACACTTTTATGTGTGAATGAGCAAATTTTGATCGGGGTATCAGATAAAACTTTTAAAAATTTTGCACAAAATAGTAAAATATGGTAAACTTTTAGATCATTTTAAATGTTAAGAAAGAATAAATAAAAAATTATAGTACACGACCGGATTTGAACCAGGAACCTTTGAGTTTCTACAAGTTTTTGACAGTTAAAATGTTTTGGACATCCTCAACTTAGATTCTGTATTTAATTAATTGCCAGACCATTTAAAATGGTTGAATGTTTTTTAGAAAATGACACGTTTCACACTTATAAGAATTGCAAATCTTGTCTTACGTCACATCTGCTCTTGTACGTATTTGTTTATTTTTCTGTTAAACATGCGTAATACAAGGAACGCATACCTCCCAAATACGTTGATGAATGTGTACAGAATCCATTTTTCGGCTATATATTCTTCGGCAATGTTCGATTTTTTTTAAATTGTCTTTGAATCTACATTTTCCTTTTGTTAATACTGTTGTAAGAATTTAATCTGGATAGATACTTACACTTAAGGGAAATCCATACCCCCTACGTTTTACTTGCAAAACACGCAAAAGTTCTGAGGCATTTTCTCAGCAATTAGTTCACATAATCGTAAAAGAAATACACCAAATTAAAAATAAAAGATATATAATTTTGCGTCTAGTGGTAGATTTTGGATAGTTCTGTTCGTTTTTGACAAATCTATTTCTGAATATGACATAAAATTGGCTGATTTTGCAGTTTTAAAATTCAAAACGTGCCACTTCATAGGTCTAAGTGATACCTTCCTCTATAAGTGTACAAAAGTTCACGTAAAAATATCAATATTTTACATGCTTTTTTCACTCAAAACTTTACTTCTTCGAGTACATGAATAAGTTATATTTTATCACGTAGCGTGGATACAACAACAACAAGTAAGACATATACATTATCACAGCAAGTAATACGCCTTTATCTATAATTTGATGTATAACATGAGAGAATTGATACAACATTAATCTGACTATGGAAGCTTATTTTATAGGACGTACCAGCAGTATTGATTCCCCTTAAGTAACACCTATTTAAATAAGTATTGAAAACTTGCAACTTTCTTATTATAATCATAATATAATTTATAAATTTTTGTATAAGATAATTATTTTTTTCTTGTTGTTGGTTTGATATTTCGTCATTACAAGTGAAGATGCAGTCTACTAGACCCTGACTGTATTACATTACTAATTAGTTTCTCAACAATAATCAGTTTTCTATGCTAGCTTAATTATTGAGTGGTTTTATAAGATAATAAGAAACTTATTAAAAACAAGGTTATATCATTGTTTTTCTCATATTTTGGCAACTTATTTATGAGCGCTCCGAATTAATAAATTATTAGGTATTCTTTACTGTTGATCGTAATTTTATTTGGTATAAATTACGGTTACGTGGTCTACCATCGTTATAGATCGATTCCATTATGAAACCGAAAGCAGTGTCCCAATGTGTTCATTATGAAACCAAAGATAGAAAATAATTATTATGTAACTACAGATTATAACAGCATTCATTTGAAATTATGCGGCAAGTAATTTACGTACAATATGCGTGTAGTGTACACAATGTTGTAGCCACAAATAAGAATGGTTTGTGACTTCAAACGGCCAGATGAAAGTCCTTTCTCGTTGCCGGAAACTAGTATTCACATGGGGCAACAAATTCATACCGCACTACTGGTTAGCGGCTTACTGTGTGCCACGTTATGATATACGAAGTGGCAATTGCAATGCATTCCCGCTCTATTCATCGGGTGATCACCATCTACTCAGGCTGTATTTTTATCATTACTATGCAATACCGGAATGTAGCAGTTATGGCAAAGAAATAAATAACGAAAATGAGTTTCTTGTTTAGAATATCAAAAAGAAGTAGGGAGGTCTTTTTTATTTATCTAAATACATGTAGTACTTTTACTATTTACACGATAACATTTTTATGCCAGCTGGAAACCAGTCATTCTAAGGTTCTTTTACAAGCAAATATGTTTGATTCTAGCTTAAGAAATACAGTGTGGGGTAAATTATGAAAACAACTATCTTGTGTACTAGTTTATCTACTAAATTCTGAATTTCTCTCAATCTAACCTTCCAGATCAAAACCGAGCGTTGAGATATAACATTTTTACGAAACCTGATACCAATAGTGGGGGCTGGTTGCAGATGCAATGGATCACAACGAGAACGCGAATAACTTCAGTTTTTCCGCGGCATGTCTACCCACCTCGCGGTAACATAGGTCCTGCGTTATCAAAAACAGGCGCAATTTTACCGAAAATTGTACCGCGGTGATCTCCCATATTTTTATTTAAAATGCAACGACTGCGTCAGCGACGCTACAGTGCTATGTGAATGTGTGTGTATGTGTGTGAGTTAGGGTGGGCCGTCGGTGTTTGTGCGGGTGGCGCCCGCTCTATGCGGCTTTATTCTTTGGCGAGATCAAAGCAAAGCTCACTTTGTTTAATGCATGCATATATACTTTGAAATAGCGGCAGCGTACCGGCGCCGGAACACAGCTTTCAGCGAGTTAAATATTCATGCAAATTTCACCGCGTACTTATCGCGTGTAAGGGAATTTTATGCTAAACACTGGGTGGCTTAACTTTGCCGCTGCCCGCACAGAACGAAGCCCCGACAAGCAGCCCAGCAGCCCCCGGTCGCGCCGCAAAAGCTCTCAAAGTTTAATTGGAGGATAGGCTGCGGTTATTACCGGATGCCGACAAATACAGAATTTGATGCGAATGTTTTTATCGCTTTTATTGTTGAATGTTTTTAAACCTTTTGCTATGAATTTAAATCATCGTAATTCTCAGTTCTGAACGTTTGAAAAGCATTGAGGATTTAATTAATGAAGCTGTGTTTCAGTTTAAAAGATACATAAATAATAAATAATAAATACACTGACAGAAAAAAACTATTTTTGTTCTTTTTAATTCATTAATATAGGAACACCATGTGCTTCAGGTCGCAGGTGTAAAGTAGCAATTCAGAAGTAATATGATATTGAAACCACAAATTCTTTGGAACTAAAGTAATATGGGTCGCCCACGCCAATGGTGAGGTTTTATTCATTTGTGAGCTCGACTAAAACATCAAAGAATATTAATTTCAAGACCAGAAAGGTTTGGTTATTAATGTCCAGTTCCAAGATAAATAAACATGTTAATGCTAATTAATCAATAGACATAAATTTTAATTTCTCCAGCACAAACTATTCTTAATAAAGGGTTTTGGCTCTGAAAAGCCTATAGGCAAAGCTACAGTGGGTGGTCGAAAAACAAGGAATTCTTAAATTTGCTCTGTGTAAAATATCATTTACATTTTTGATAATGTCTTAGGGAATTATTATTTTAAATGTAATTTTATGATAAAATTTCAAATTGGAATCTTATATCTCAATCTCAGATATCCATAATTAAACAAATGTAGATCTATATATTTCCTCCAGCTTACAAAATTATACAAAATTCTTTAAAAACTAAATAATCATTTGAAAACTAAAACAAAAATTCCAAACAATAGAAAAACAGGTTCTCTAACACAAGTTGTAAGTTAAAAGATAAAATAAGAACAATAGAGTATTCCGGTCATGTCAAAATTTAAGCAGATATTCGGTTCAACCTATTGTACAATTTATGAGGATTCATAAAGTTAAGCTATGAGCTTTTTTATTTAGTTTTTCTATGAGATAATTGCAATTAAAAGTGCATTTCGTTTGAATTCACCGACCACCCTCGGAAATACACGAAGATTGCCGATCCCTAGTAGCGCTGGCAACAGCGGACATCTCTCGACAAGCTGATCGGCCAAGTTGACGGTTGGCGACCCTGTTATTTGACAACGAATAAAGGTAACTTTTTTGAGAGATGATTTGGTCATTCCCAAAGCTTGAAGCCAAACATCTCTCATCTCGCTAGTCGGCAATGTAAAGAAAATCTTATCAGGAGTTACTGTTCTACTGCTGTTACAGCCTGACACAGAACAATGTCGGCGTTGTAGTTTATACATTTTGAACAAGTGTTTGATATAACCTCAATAACCAAAGCAGGTGTCAACAAACGAGCGATTCTAAACGTTGACACAACAGAAGACAAAAATATACTACGTGCACCCTAGATATAGCAACGTTGTCAAGTCGCTCACTTTGAGCGGTCTTTGTGACGTCACAAAGACCATTCCTAATTCAAACTTCAAACAACGATTTCTCTTAATTTAAAACAATGTTTGATATTTTACTTGTGAAATAGCAAACAGTAGCACCCATAGTTTGTAAAAAATGACAATTTCAAAAACACCGGAATGCCCTATTGAAATATTAAAATAGATATAAAATATTCAAAGTTTATTACATTTTAAATTTAGTTGTGAAAAACTAATACTTTATTCCTAATCAAATTTAACAATTTCTTGTTTTCATCCACTCCGTATGTTAAATCAATATTCTGAGTATGGAGTGAATGTTATGTAATTTGTGTTACATTCGACAAGATATTAATGTTAAGTTTATGCAGTCAAGGGTTAAATCTTAGCGCATGTACTTTAGGAAGTTTTATTAACTTGACGTCATTGATAACATTAAAGCAAACGTGCATTATTGGTTTTTGGTTCTATCGTATGATGTACCCAAAACCCTAATTTCGTTGTGCTGTTTCTAAAGCTGGTGTTTTTTTTTATTTAATTTCTTTTTGACCGTATTATTTTCCATTTCATTAATTGAAATCTTTTACATTAATATAACACTTTTGGTAACAATAGCACATTTTTAGAATACAATGATACCAAATACAGAAAACAGAAAAGCAAAATCAGAACAATGATTTTTTTGGCAGCAACCGTTAGCTACCGGCGAGTCCACCAAGATTTAAGTTTGACAAATTGGACATTACTACTCTTTTTGCCCTCTTTTTTGCCTTTTCATTGTCAGTAAACATTGTTCTTCCTAATGAATTCTTTTAGGACACGACTTGTTCTATTAGTTAATCATAATACATCCCCAACAAATTAAACAAAGGAAAATATGGGACGACTATGACAAAGAAAATGCAGCATTAACTAAAGCTAAGACAGACTTTTTTTTATACATTCGGACGACTCCGATGTTAAAATCACGACCCTAAAACTGAATGGAAAGAAGCGGTCCGGACCGGGACGCGCCCAAGCCCGTCCGCGTAAAGAATCACAGCTCTACTCCGGCAGAGATCAGAACTAATTTAACAGTAGCGCAGGCGTTCCGAGTCTAATATTAACCTACCAATGGGGTGCGAGAGGCCGGACGTGACAGGGGGGGTTGGAACGCTTGCGCCACCAGCTATCTAACCCCTAAATGCGTTCTACCCTACTCTAATGCTCACCTCAGATTAGGTTATCGCCGGAAAAATCAACCTATGCTCCAATTCAACAAAAATTCATTAATTTTGTCATAAAAATATTTTTTTTCAGGAAAAAAATTAATTTTAATTCCAAAGCAAATAACTTTAGAACTTATTAGGATAAATTAAGGATAAAGCCTATCCTTATCATCAAATTTGTATATTTTAAAAAGCATACATAGTTATCACGTGGAATATTTCATGGGGGTTCTTGAGATGCTGTTGTGGATTTAGTTTGAAGTGAAATGAAGAGAGAGGTCCTTCGACTAATTTAAGCATGGCCATAGGTGTTCCTGGTGTGAGTATTATTATGGTTAGCTTAGCTTCCCAACCGCTGTGACAATCCTGGCTCCGCCCAGAAGCGGCAGGATCCACTTATCCATCTCAGTAGTCCTGTATCCGACGTGCCCGCGTCTACTCCCTAGCGTCGCGTCGGTCGTCAGCATCCCGACGGCAAATGACGCTCTGTAGTCAACAGGCGTCGATTAAACTGAACTGATAATTAACATAGCCGTGCTACAACGTGTAAAATCAGAACCATGAAACTGTTGAGGTGGTTATTTTCTTGTTGAGTGAGAGGTGTGAGTGACAGTGCGAACAAGGTTGCAACCTGGATACCGCAACAACAAACTTAGCGACGTTTCTTTCGTTATCGTCATCATCGGGGATCGCGATGGATCTAACCACTGCGTACCGATACAACCAGAACATGATGGAATACTATACTTGTAAGATTTTGTACCGTTTGTTTGTTGGGAATTCCAAAGAAGTTGTGGTTTATTATAAAGTGTGAAACCGCGTTTTCGTATGGTAATTGATTACAATTCAATTGATAATAAATTATGTTTCCTATTAATATTTTTGTTAAAGATACTCAATACGCATTGCACGTGTTCGTACAACAAAATATTATTGTCATTTTCTTCATGAGAATTTGAAAAATGTACATATTTAAGATATGAATAGTTCCATTTGTAGCTAGTTAGTTCACTAGTCTCTGAAGTATCCAATAATAGTTAGTGAAACGTCCTACACCAATATTATTTAAGTGGCGAGCTACAAAACAAATATTTATTTTGTAAATTGACTCATTCGTATTTCTATTTCTTATAGTTTTTCATTCCCAACCGGAATTCTGTAGTGGAATTGGTACAATGGGAATTGGAACATATTTTAATTTTGATTTCATTTTTTTGTAATATACTATTTTAGCAACTTTTTCACTCAAGTTCTTCACCAGAAGAATATAATAATGGATGCCAATTTTATAACAATTATTTTGTGGGGTTATGCGCGGTTATAATTGATTTTGTTAGATTAAATTGTTTTAATTAAAACCAGCTCCTTATATAAAATATTGATGAATTTAAAATTAAAGCTTAATCTGTCTTATTATTGAAAATGTATATAATGATAACTGTACAATTTAAATTTTAGAGAAAATTGCATGTGCTTATTATGCAATAACAAGCTCACACAGCAAGTTGAACGCAGATTTGTTTTGCCTAAGTAAATCAAAAAATCTTCCATTCATTTGATAAATTAGAAAAAGAACTGTTCAAAAAGATTAAATACAAAATAAATCAAACTTATTTAGTAATAGCGCTATCTTATGATCCTTCACACGACCTAATAATGGTATACTCCATATGCGTTTAATATAACTTCCAACAAATGAGCTTACTTATTAGTTAATCATTTTAGGTATTGGGATTGACAGCTTAGCTAAGTTATCAGAATTTATAAGTCGTATTTTGTCCAGAATTGCTATAATGCTCGAGATTTTGCATTGTTTTTCAAATGTAACCCCGGTCAGCCTTCAAATTAAAGAATATATCCACCGTTACTGAAGAAAAGGGCAGATTAAATTGTTTTGAGAGTTGTAATAAACTGTAAACATTAAATACATTCTGCACATCACTTCGTAGAAGAATATTTTAAAGGTCCGCGTAACAGCATCGCTCATGTTCGACGTAATACGCAAATTGAGAACAAACTTTCATTAAAATTGGTAATTTGAAATTTTCTTATAATAAAAAATGTAATTAAAAATAAATGCAGGGTGATTCGAGAGGAAATATTGATGTTTTCGGGGGTGGTACCCAAAGATTTGGTTCATTTTTTACTTTTAAAATGATAGTCTAGCAAATGTATAGTTTCAGACCATACATTAAAAGTTAAGCCAACAAATTTGTTATCTTTAAATACATAATTGGTAACTGAATAACACAGCAAGTTATCGATATTACATTTAGTACTTGTTTATACATTACACCTCATTTTTAAATCAATGTTGAATAGGTATATATCTTTCTGCAAATGAGATTTTCCAAAATGAATATGTGGTTGACACAAGGCTCGAGGTGTCCAGAATTGCCACTCAAAAATTATAGTCAATCTAAATAAATTGTAAATAACCCAATAGCAAGAAATTATTGGCATTGCATATCAGATGAGTATATATGTATTAATTTTCTTGTACATGACTAAGACAATAATATGACTACATTTAGTTCAAACATTAAGAATTCAAATAGCATACTGCCCAAAAAATCTACACTTATTGGCAACAGTTGTCCACATAATCTGCGAACAGCTCATACTAGTAAAACGAAATATGCTACGAACCAGTGCTCGGCAAGTGTCAAAGTGGCTAATATCAGATCTGCTGATAGATATTGCCCAAGATAGGCGGATCCGTTCCGTGGCCCGTGCTCGGAGTGTAGAATAACACGATAAGCCGGTCAGAGATAACTATCGCAACATGTGTCGAGTGATTTCGGCGTTAGGGGTTTGTCGGCGGCCCTGCCCTGCGATAATTCGACACATTAGGCAAACTAATGCCCTTAATCGCGAGGGGGTGCGATCCCACTCTTGCCCACTCAATTCATTTCGAATAAGTGGGTGCAGTGAAGTGCCGTCGGGAATACGATAGTCAGCGCTGCGACCTGTTTCTGAAACAATTCAGATCCGTATCGGTATCGCAACTGACCCATGAGATTACAGTATTTCAATTTATTCATAGATTATTGCTTGTAATTATTATTTGTTTAATTCTTATACAACTACCATTTTCAAAGTTACTTGTGTTTAAAGTTGATGAGAAAGTGGGTGATATGAATAAATCTGAGTTTATGCTCCGAGAATGTACTCGAGTGTATAACGGATGGACTGGATTTGATAGAATCCTTGAAAATGTCTCACAGAAAAGCTTTAACTGAGCGTTAAATATTACCGGAGTTTCTTAGCGCAAGTGTACGCACTTTCAGAAACAAAATAAATGTCCACTTTGAATTACAATTGAATCGGTGAGTGGAAGAATAGAATAAGGCCAAATCAGGCGTTTGTGGCAAACTAAAAAAAACTGTATAATTCGCCAGCTGTGTATTTTACAAATTTGGTAAGCACAGAAAAGTTGTACTAAATTTCATTCGCAGTTGTTCTGGAAGTACCTTTTGGTTCAAAATGCAATAATAAATAAACAATTAGATAAAACAACATAGTTAATAGGTATTGGGTTTTTGTCTGCTGATTTTGTTAGAAGTGTGGAACAATTTTTAGTTTCTTTTGATAGTTTGGACGTGTGGGTGGTGTAGCCATCTATACAGTGAGCGCGTAAAGTATGGAAACATGACAAAATCTCAAGAACGGCTTACTATTTTAAAAAGTCCTCGAACACGTCGATTTATAATTATCAAAATACACCATATGATATTAAATTAATTTTTTTACCTTCAATTGTTTTGAACAGATGACGTCATCGACATTTTTTAAATGACAACCGTATATTTTTTTTTAAAGATTTTGACAGACGTTTTAATTGTCTTAGTGGTAGCATAATACTTTTATGGCCTTACATCAGAAAATTTTCGAGAAATAGACAAATGAAGGTTATGAAGTAAAAGTGACAAAATCTCCGCAACGGCTTGACCGAATTTAACGAATTTTTTTAATTAAGTAGGTAGTTTGCAACCATGTGAAGTCACTGGCGTTACTATCGTTGATTCAACGTTTACAGTTCCTGAGACATAACCTCAAACTTTTGGATTTGAAATAGATCACCCTGTATATTTTGACATTTTCTGTTACAATCTGCATTATTATTGCAAAAACATCTAGATTTTAAAGAAAAGCCCTTATTACTTAGGTCTAAACATTAAAAAAGAAAAAAATGCGTTTGAATTTGAAATAGAACAGCCTGTATATTTTAACATTTTCTGTTAGTCTTCATTATTATATCAAAAACATCTAGAAATTAACAAAAACCTTCATTACTTAGGTCTAAAAATTAACAAAGAAACAAATTGATAACAAAGCATTATTACATTTTCTATTCAACCATTGACAAGAACACATTGTTTTAAATTTGATCGGTTTATTTTTTCTTATTGTTATTTTTTGTTATCAATTTTTTCTTTGTTAATTTATAGACCTAAGGAATAAAAGTTTTTGTTAATTTCTAGATATTTTTGATATAATACTGTAACAAAGCGTAGTAACATTGAATAGCAATGTAAGACTGTAACAGAAAATGTCAAAATATACAGGGTGTTCTATTTCATATTCAAAAGTTTGAGATTATATCTCTGAAACTGTAAACGTTGCATATCAACGATAATCACGCCAGTGACTTCACATGTATTCGGTAGAGCCGTTCAGCAGATTTTGTCACTTTTATTTCATAACCTTCAATTGTGTTTTTCTCGAAAATGTTGTAAGGCTATAAGGATATTATGCAACCGTTAAGACAATACAAAGATTTGTCAAATTCATTAAAAAATATAGGGCTGTCATTTAAAAAAAATGTCTATAGCTTCTTCACTTCACTTTACATTTTCCTTAGAAATGCCATATAAAACTTTATAGTCCCGGGCATAGGTGGTCCATTTTTGTTTAAAATATTTTACGGAACGCAAATTAAACATAACCTCTGCCATGACAGCTGCATCAGACTTCAAATATATGGAGTAGTAACTACGGTGATTGAGACATGAAGTTTGTTTTATTTGAACGAAATATGAGTATGTACTCACAAAGAATATATTTAGAAGTACTTGCTCACGGTGAGCATCTGCTCCAGAGTCTTATTCTTATAACTTGGCATATTTACATCAAATTATTGAACATAAAGTATTTTCTAATTGTTATTGGTACCATCCATTATATTATTATACATTAAACAAATGACAAACCCATTTTGACAAACAAATATTATGTTTTATATAGTGTGCCAACAGTGGAAAAGAACCTATTAAATAAGACAAGAATCAACCAAATCGGTCGAAATTGTGCACGAACATACCTAAAAAAAATATTCCTTCATACACCACTTTTATTTAAAAATCAATCTATTTGATGTTTTTACCAATTATGCAGGCTATTACATCTTTTTGTGGAATAACAACTCTTCAAAGTACCAGGCTGTCCAACTATGAATAAAGTAAAAAGAGGCGATTCAAAAGTGAAGTCAGGAAATAAGAGACCAGAAAGGTAAAGTTTAAATTTATCGTAAAAGGTTAAAAAATATCATCATATTCCACGATATGACTTCATTGAAAACCATAGTTTTTATGTTACTCATGGCCAGACTTTTGCTTTAAATATATTCTACTTCCACAGAAAGATTCTTCATGGTGGTCTACATAACAAATTTAAAATTCAATTGATTGCTTTTTAAATACACGTAACACTGTATAATAAATAGGTGTCGAATTAATAATCTCCTCCTCTTATGGATTCGGTTAAAAATGTAACTGTTGTATTAAAAAGAAAAATAACAGTTGACGTACGATGCTCCTTTTATTTCATATAATTTTGTTTTCTATATGCAGCTTTATTAAATAGTGTTCCACACACTCTTTTTCTCCTACGTGAAATATGTCGCCCTGTATGGATATACTTTGTACGCCTCGAATGTCATGTTCATTAAAATACTGATACACCAGATTTGATATTTGAATTAGATGATTATTTTCTGATGAACATGGAGTTGTTCCTTGCAAATTAGTAAAATTAATCTAATCATGTATTTAGTTCGTTAGTCTTGTTAGCTTTTATCCGTAAGTACGATAATATTGACAAGCCTGGATTTTGTTGATGTTTTGTGTTACACTGGGAAGGTCATCAATTCTGAGCAAAATTCGAATAAAATCATTTTCAGACGTGTTCAATTCTGTTTGTTGGTAAGTGTCACTGATTGTGTATCACCTGGGATGCACAAGAAAGACAAAAAGTGAACAACCATACTTCTATTGCATTAGGATTAGAGTTTGTTCCGACTGCTGATATTATTAGAGTTTTGTACGAAGTATGTAAAAAGCATAATTGTGTACCTACATTATGTTTTCTAAAGAATGCATAGTTAAAAATTGCGTGCCAAGGTAGACACTTGTTAAATCAAAGGCAAAACTCATAGCCATAGGTATCTTTTATACACAAGTCTAGAAAACACAGAGAATCCATAATTAACTTAGTAATAAAATATTGTGGTAAATATAGAATGCGAACAACAGTTAACATTTCTTTTGCGGCATCCGTCGCTATTCGTCTTATTATGAATCGTTTTTGTGCGGAAACACCTTACTTTTCTTAAAAACAGATTTTCAGTTAAATAAATGACCGTAGAGAGTAACTATAACCAATATTTTACAATCAATTAGCACATTTATATCTATTATGTATATTTATATCGTGTGTATGGAAAGACCGTGTAGCTGTTACCGATGTTGACTAACCAATACCAATTATTGAAAAATTTAGAAGCAAGAATACCTAATTCAATTTATATGTATATGGCAGCACGCAACACTACATATAAAGAAAAACTGCAATACTTCTTTTATATTTTGCTATAGGTACAACATTACATATTACTTTCCATACATAGCAAATTTGTTTAATGTCAACTGTTTCCGTTGGGCGCTAAGCGATAGGACACCTGCACATGCCAAGTCAAAAGTATCAACACAAACAATCCATTACAAACGTTCGCGTTTACATACCTCAGAACTCAGAAGTAACTGGGCAGACCTCATTGGTACCTCATTTTGTACACTGACCTTTTGCCATGTTAATTTAAAAAGGCTGTGAAATAACACTTTACGCGAGCTCTATACACGAAATAAAAGGGTTCTTTCGCTTTGCAAATGTCATGCGTCGTAACCTTTTGTGTCTGCTTTTGATCATTTTTCATTGCCGTAGAGAGGGAAAAGTGTCTAATCACCGTATAGCCACAACAGTAGCGACCGTTTTCACATTGTTATTTAAATAATATATAACATATACCAAATTAGTGATTGCAGTTAAAATTTTGAGGTAAAATTTAATAAATAAAAAAATAAAATGTACGTTTGAATGTTTTGTTGGGTATCAAAAATTACCTATCATGACTAAGTGGATTAGAATAGAAACTATATAGCGGGGACGGATTCGCATTTGTTATCAAGATATGCCATTAAAACAATTTTTGATGGACCCTTTGTGTTCGCAAACAACCCACCCGCACGTGCCGGTCACGTGACTGCGGATCGAGCACTGTGGTCTGTCAACTCTTGATAAACTGCTTTTGCACCCCGAAGTTAATACGGATTATGGACGAGAATGTTTTCATCTTTTTTAGATTGAGCGTACGTTCGGTCAGCCACATCACTACATAATATGTGTATGTGGGAGTTAAAATGTACTTGAAGGGGATGTACAGCTTTGTGATGTAGTGCACTCACTATTTCTAACTTTAAGGGTTTGGTTTGTGATACAAAAGATCATCAGGGGTTAAACGTCGAAAAAACAGCATGGCGGATCGCAATCAGCTGATTGTTGTGTCATTTTACCGATTTTAGGTTAAATTAAAAACAGTAAATATCAGCTAAACTAGATAGATGAAATGGAGTTAAAACCGCTCATTATAAATTTGCCACCTGTTAAAATGGGTACGGTAGCATAGGCGAAACATCTCCATCGTTACTATTGTACCCAATCACTTACCACTCACTCACTTCTAACTTACTCTCTACTTAAAGAACTGGTCTAATTCAATTTTCAATTTATACTCTACACCTCAGAACATAAATCATCGTAACGCCATCATCACTAAAATTAATCAATCCATCCAAGTCGCTATAGAACCTAACCTATATTTATTCTCGTTACATTTGCTGTATAATGGGAATCGGATGAAAAAACCCAAATAGTCGGAGTTAAGCAACTACTATACAGCGGCCGTCTCAATTTCTAATTATGTGCTGCCCAGTAGCGGCCATTTTCGGTTTACCACAAATATGCAACTAGTTTATGAAAACGCATGTAGGACAATTTGTTCACAATTCCGAGAAGCCAGATGAACACTGGCTTCGAGCAGGAAGTAATTTCGGTACTCGGTAACAGGATAAATTTCTATTTAGTTTTTTTATTACAAATTCGTCGAGGTACAATTTAGAGAGCTTTTTAATAAATATGCGACACTTTTTTTTTTAGAAAAGTGAAAATATTACAACCAGAATGAATATTACAGTTATTCATTGCATTTCAATATGTAGATGATATTTTTTTTATATAGAATGAACAAAAAAAGTATTAGATAGTCGAGTGCTTACGGTCATTGAAATGGAATTGTTTGTTTCAGGTCACGGTGGTGTAAATCAGTTGGGTGGTGTGTTCGTGAATGGCAGACCCTTACCAGACGTAGTTAGACAGAGGATAGTTGAATTGGCCCACAACGGTGTCAGACCCTGTGATATTTCAAGGCAGCTGAGGGTATCTCACGGCTGCGTTTCGAAAATACTGTCCAGGTAAGGAGTTTAAACCATAGTCTGAGACACATGAAATGAATATCATGCGTGTTACTATGGATTTAGTCGCTAGATGTTATTACGTATTCCGTGTTGGTTGTTCATATTTTTATGCAAGTTTCATGTTCTTAAAAATTTGATATTGTTTAATTGTACGTTATTGGTGGTTAATTCCAATTATTATCAATCATAAAGCATAAAACAACAAGCTCTGTAGCATTGTTATTAAACCTTGTTTAATAATATATTATTATCAAACCCAGTTTAAAACATTCGTTGTTAACGTATAGACAATGCCACAACACAAAAGGGGACAATACCGACCGTATTGAATGTATTGTATACGTTTTTACTTTCTTCCTGAAATATACTTTTCCCAATGTTTGTTTGCATTATGATAAAATTTTATAATTAAAAGACAAACCTTTCACTCATAAAAGTATTTTCTAAAAAAAATTCGTGAAAGAAAAAGTGTAAAGAATATGTTCCTTATACCTTAATTTTGATTTTTTAACTTCTTAACAATTATTATATGAGCTATTGATTTCCGGGTGGATACAGCGTTGAAGACTTTAAAGTAGTCGACGTTTCGCGCACCGTTGCAAGAGGCATCTTCAGGACTAAGTATCACACCAACAATTAATTTATTTAGTTTTTATTATTGCTATTGGTATGGTTCATGTTCTTCCCTCGTTGTTGCATTGTTTTGTTAATATATGTATTTAAAACATCTGGCTGTACCCTCGTAAGGAATTTAAAAAAAACATGTCTAAAAACACTGTCTTATTTAACTTAAAATTACATTTGTTGTATACAAAAATGTAGCACAGCCCTGCATATTGTTGCTATTTAAAAACTCACAATCGGTTGTGCAACAAACCCGAAACTTAGTATATAATTTGACGAGCACATAACTAAGGATATAAATCAGCGAGCATGAAAACATGTAAACATGCGAGCGATTTATATCCGTTGTGTGCGAGTCGAATGCGACGTTTTATCTACGACTCACAAATTCCATTTTATATCAAATATTTTAAATGTATTTGTCAATGGATCCAGCAGACTCACCGGTAAGATACCGATCAGTAAAATTGTGCTGGATGCACATGTCAAACAACGGGTGCGTCTCACCGGTTACCAATTTGGTGATTGTAAAATTATGTCAAAATAAATAAATCACAAAAAATCTGTCATTATAAGCATGGAGCATTGTCAGAGAAGGTGACACTGACACTGACAAGTTTAAAAACGCATCTAGAGTGACAAATCCGTTAGTTCCCCCGCTAATCCACCGGTGACTAACCGCTGACTTACCGGTGAGTCTGCTGGACGCGCCCAATGATGGCGAGGCGAACTGTCACATAACTGTCATCCATGTAGGTTTCGACAGACTTTGACACTAGCGTTGTATAATGATGACAGTTCCGTCAAATAATGAATAATAGCTATTTATGATACGAGTGTTATACCTGAGCTATTATAAACAAGTTTTGACATTGGGCGCGTCCAGCAGACTCACCGGTAAGTTACCGGTTAGTCACCGGTGGATTAGCGGTGGAACTAACCGGATTTGTCACTCTGGACGCGCTTTAAACTTAGTGTCAGTGTCACCTTCTCTGACAATGTTCCATGCTTATAATGACAGATTTTTTGTAATTTATTTATTTTGACATAATTTTACAATCACCAAATTGTAACCGATGAGACGCACCGGTTGTTTGACATGTGCATCCAGCACAAATTTTACTGATCGGTATCTCACCGGTGAGGCTGCTGGACGCGCCCAATTGTAAATCAAAGTTTCCATCAAAGTTTTGCGAAGTGTCAACCACGTGCCAACATTAAACGAGGTGAGCGCTGGGGCTACAATAACATGACTAGCTTGACACTGATTACTCAACGATTCCATAGCAATGTCACATTCTGCATTGAGCAATGCAAATCTCAAATAAAAACAAACTGCTTCTCAATTTTAATATAGTGTATAATTTGAAATGCTACGCTTAATACATTCGGTTTGCTATGATGTTGAGGACATTTTTCTGAATCAATTTGTATTATTTTCATAGACGGGCGAATTATTTACCACGTCAAACCTCAAATGACTAGACTATTTACTTTCCGAACACTTCTGATGTTGAAATCAATATATTTTAGGGTATATACAAAAACACAACGACAGATTAAAATTGAGAAGCAGTTTTCTTTTATTAAGGATTTGCATTGTTCAATGCAGAATGTGTCATTGCTATTCTATTGCTATTCTGTTGTCCTTAATCAGTGTCAAGCTAGTAGGGTTATTTTAGTCCCAGCTGTCACCTTGTCCTATATTGTGGTGGCACAAGGTTGACACTTCGAAAACTTTGAAACTTTGATGGAAAATTGTCAAAACTTGTGTAGTATAGCTCAGACATTAAAATGAATCAGATAATAAAAAAATAACGCTTGTCAGTCTGGATAAGTTCTATTTCTCTTTACATTTGTATGTTGCCGACGTTTCGCTGGTCGTTCTCCAGCTTCTTCAGGGCTTCATACGAGGTAGGGATCGTATTAGTACATAAATTGTGACTCATACATTACGGGGTTATAATTAAAATGGTACAATAAAATTCTGCTGACTACTGCACGTAGGGTGTTAAAACAAAACAACCGTATAGGCTCAACACAATAAAAATGTGCCCCGTAATGTATGAGTCACAATTTATGTACTAAGACGATCTCTACCTCGTATGAAGCCCTGAAGAAGCTGGAGAACGACCAGCGAAACGTCGGCAACATACAAATGTAAAGAGAAATAGAACTTATCCCACATTTTTATTGTGTTGAGCCTATACGGTTGTTTTGTTTTAACACCCTACGTGCAGTAGTCAGCAGAATTTTATTGTACCATTTTAATTATAACCCCGTAATGTATGAGTCACAATTTATGTACTAAGATGATCTCTACCTCGTATGAAGCCCTGAAGAAGCTGGAGAACGACCAGCGAAACGTCGGCAACATACAAATGTAAAGAGAAATAGAACTTATCCAGACTGACAAGCGTTATTTTTTTATTATCTGAAGCACACACAGTCGTTAACCATTAATAATTAAAATGAATGTTCATTTTTAAGAACGAAATGAAAGAACTCGCTGGACAAAATTAAATCACAAATTCGATTAGAATCGTACAGCAAATAGGGACACTGTCACTATTACAACATGCCACTCAATGAAATACCCACTGAAAATGATGGGTGTCTCAAATTATAGGTTTCCTTTATGAATAAAACGCACATAGAAACGTTAAACATAACATTTTGACTTCACTGCTGCAAATTAACAAATTTGTCTGTATAATGGTCTAGTGTCAGTCAGAAAGAACCGTTTAATTATACCGACGTTTCGGATTATTTTCTAAAGCTTATTAGTTAATTTCTCCAAAAAAAATCAGCAGAACTCCACAGTAGGCTTTAATATTATTTACCAACCAATGAAAACTAAAATGCTTTAGCAAATTATAATAACATCAATCCAACGGCTTTCCATGACTTTTATGACCTCATAAAAACACATTTTATGGATTGGTAGTGTAAAGAAGAACTGTGGGTAGCGTATTGGCACCAGCAATAATATCGGATATCATATCAATAAACTGTCGTTTACGATAATAAGAAATCTCACTTTTAGACTGCTGACGTAAAAGATGGTCGTAAAGATATTATAGATGATATAATAATAATAAGAAAGTTTTCGAATGTTACTGGTAAATTCTACAAATTTTATCCTTATAATCAAAGTTTTCATTAGACGATGAGTGTATGGTGTCTATAGTTTCATTACATTCTGAAGCGTATCTGGTCAAGACGGAACAAGGCAGCAACCAAACACTTTCGAGTTATGTACCAGACATCAAGATGCCGGCCCAGATACGGATTAAGCATCAATAATTTCTATACCGTATGAGCGGGCAGATCTGACGTAACCCGTTCGTAATGTAATTATTGTATTCGTCGGCTGGTTATCTCTGTGACCGTATCTCTCATTGTTAAGAGCAGTGTTTAATAACTGACAGTGGATTGAGCGCGGCGTGTCCAATCGCAATCAGTGCACCGAACGCAAATAAATATAAACAATAACAAACCTCTAATTATACAACAGGTCCGCTTGGCGGTCCGCTTTGTTTTGAATTTTAACAGCGGGTAGCTAATTATCGACGACGATTGTGCTAATTCGGTTAGGCCCTCACAGGTTGTGGCCACGTGGATATACTTCCTATATTATTTGCTTAATGGTGTACCGTCTTAAAAGATTCATTTGATTGTCATCATGATTTAGAATGTATTTCTAAGGAAATTTTTGAATATTGGTAAAATGTATCCTTTGTTATATTCCGATCAAGTTTTACGATAATCTCGCAGACGTTTATAATAAATGCCTGCGTATCGGCAATTAATTGCAGCAATTTCTGCATAGTATAAAACACCGATTCTTCTAGGCCTCCGATAAGATCTCCGCCTTGAGATAAGTCCATATATCTTTCCCATTTTTCCGACGGACCAGCGTGTACGGCATTTGAGGTTATTACGTATTGAAATGCGCAGTTTTACGCCATGTCGGGTAATGGGCATCAGACTCGCCATACCATACTCACGGACGGACGATACGGCTCTCTAATTGTCGATCTGTAATAATTGACTTCCTGTAATCTACGGCACCGTATGAATGGCTATAAATTTCGCGATTATAACGAGGCAGGAGCAACTATCTGGAATAGACAACACGTGTTCCTCGGTCGCCGACGGGCATCAGCTTTTTGGTCCCTGCCTACTTTGATTATTACGCGACACGTCGGGCATATGGTGACAATAACACATGTCCCTGTCGTCGAGCACACAGTAGGTGCCATTGAGACGTATTTTCAGATGGCAATTAGTTTCGTGAGAATTATGACGTCTCTTCTCGCCATGGTGGATGACGCCACAAGGTGCCGCCGATTTTATGCCTACGAGATGTTGCAACAAATATAGATAATCAACACTCGCTTGTCACTAGGAATAACACTTGGAATTCTCTTCTTCAACCATTCAGCCATTTATGTCTATGGCCGTGATAGATTAATAAAAATACCTGCATATTGTGCGTACGTACATCCTAATGTCTTAATCTCCTGTCTAAACTATGAGTATGGAATCTTAGACCGTTCGTCGACCAAGGAAACTAAAATAAGTCGATTACTTGCTCACGAAAAAGCAAATAATGCCGACTGTTTGTTCAGTTGTATTCGGTCGTACGTTCACCGAGAAAAACAAAGTAACCAACTGCGCAGATGTATTGGCTAGACGATTATTCCATTTATAATGAATGCTTTCCTGAGTTTTCTCGTCCACCAAGACGCCTACGATAATTTCCCTTTGGAAAGACATTGCGCTTGACCAAATGATGTGATTGCCTAGGTCAAAATAGTTGTTAGTTGCTTACGATTGTCACCAAGTTGGTCCCGTTTCCATGCTATGGACAATAATACTATGTCCATAGCATGGAAACGGGAAACGCCTGCTAGACGTGTAATAAACAACTTTCCTAACTTGCCACAAAAGTAGTGACACAATACTACCTCCAGGCGGCAGCTGATCCGTTTGTTAAAAAAAGCACAGCTTCCGCTTTGGTTTGACGTTTCAGTCAAACTGTCAAAATTGTTATAGTATATTATAATACAAGTTTTATAAGACAAAAATTGGCTCATGAATTGTTTTGACGACGAGCGCAGCGAGGAGTGCCCAAATAGAACGAGTGCGCCAATATGTCTTATAAAACGAGTGTTATATACTATTTCTTCTACTTTGCGACATTAATTTTACATAAATTTCGAAAATTGCGGTTGTCATCTTACAATCTAGAGTAGTTTTATATTCAACAGTTGGTAGTTGTAGTAAAATACCCAAATACGATTGAGGCGAGCCAATAGCGATTAAGAATGCAGCCTTATTTGACACTTGACGTCAATATCATAAATCTTGGAAACCTAAAGGTTACTAAAAGTTTGTGATCTAGTGTTTTTATAACGACACCGAAAGCGGTTAGAACGCAAGGTAGAAAAAATTTATTACGATAATGTTGTGTAGAATAAAAATGTTTTGTGTATAACACCCACACAAAGACAACAAATGGTTGTCTAATATTAAGAAAATCACATTCTTAACATAGTTTGATTGTTTTAAAACAATACATTTGTGTAACAACAATATTTCTTTAATATAAAAACCTAAATAACCTAAATATATGCTTTAAGAAAATGATTATTTGGATTTAAGGCAGTCGTTGTTTTGAAAATTATGTGAACGGGGTCGATAGATGGAGCTTTATTTTCTGGTCGTAGGAGAGGTCTTGTAGATGGTATATAACCGCATACATATCTATGCAGCATCAGTGATTGTACTATTCTACCGTCAACGTACCTGACTTAGAAATGTCCAACAGCTCTGGTATTGATGGAAGATGGACTAAGAAGGGACACCGGGGGTACCTTCTCCAGTAGGAAAATAACAATAGTCTTCTTTGGATGTCTTAAAGGCATTCCAAGTAAAATATTAATGTTTTCTGGTAATATGGTTGGGTAACCTAACTACCCAACCTTTTAATTTAAAAGAAGAAATTCTTAAATCAAAAAACTATTGTATTCATTTAAAATTGTACAATCTTAAAGTAAGACAACCGGTCAAAACAACGGTTTCCTTGAATGAGCGATATATATATATATATATATATATATATATATATTCTTGCGTAGATATAAAACAACCGTTGTGTTGGATTAACAAACGTTGCTTTGAATTGAGGCAACGTTTCGTTGTCTGCTGAAAGCCCTGAGTCCCAGCCTCGCCAACGGCTCGGCAGTGCATCTCTTCTCTTGCCCCAGAAAAATCACTTTTTCGGTTTGGTACGCAATATACTACTATTATGCGAGATAGAAGACAAATTTAAGTGACAATAATATTGTCACACAATTCTTAAAAATGGTACATATACATCAACAAAAAACTTATCACAGAATCGCGATTTTAGTACGTTTCTTGTTTTTAGAATATTTTTTAAATGCTTAAAATGAAATGAAAAAATATTTTTATGACATATTTTTGTAGTATCGTACTAATTTCAGGACTCTATAATTCTTTACTCCTGAAATAAGAGCGGAATACTAGCGATTTTTTTGTACCTTTTTGATTTGATTTTGAGTTTGACTCTATTCAAAATCGAAATGTACCCAAAAACGTTTTCTTTTTTTACCTATGAAGTTGAGTTATCGGATAATAACACCCTCATCGTACGACGACATCTTTGTTACTCAATTAAAATTAGTTCAAATTAGACGAAAATCTCCTTGCTTAATAAACAGGAAATAGTTGCAGGCGATTGGTGGCCTGCGATTAATCATGAACTGATTCCCTGGTTTTAGTATTCTTTGCCGACAAACGGCCTAATAAGACCATACAATATTTGCAATTTCACCATTTATTGTTAGTCATAATAAGTTGGTTATTATGATTATTACAGAAACCTCTCGAAAACCATGCCTGCTTTTATCTATTTTTGCTTGAGCAAAATTCATGCTTAAGTTGTGATTACGGAATATGAAATGAAAAGCAGTATTCAAGTTGTGTTCTCTAGTTGACATTAGGACGGCGCTTATTCAAGAATCGTTATTGCCAGACAACTATTACAATTTTGTTGATTATTTTAATTTTGGTAGATACTTGGAACGCTTTTGTTTATCTTCAATTGTGCAGAAGGGCTGTATTTTCCACGTAAAAAAGAGCACGGAAAAAAGAAACACGGATACGTATTTAAAAGGCAAAAGAGTCGCCTCCCCTAGCCGATGCTGTGTAGTCGTGGGTCGTAATCCGACAATATGAGACCGTAATCGGATTGCGTACCGTTGAATTTTCATTCAGTTTTTGCGCCGCGGGAGGGAGCCCGCGTCGCGCCATGTCGGGCGAAAAAAAGGAAAGGGAAAACATTACCAGCAGGTCGCATGACCGCGTTAGCCGCGCCTGACGGATCCACCGGAACCAGGAAACAGGGCGTATTGGGGAATTATGGTGATGAACCTCGGTCAAGTGGGGACTCGAAATTGCATTCGAGGCGGAAATTTATCGCGACAGCGTCTATTATATATGGCATTTCTCCGCCTTGAAAGGTCTCCTCAGTCATCTTTTTTACATCGACCCACAATGGGACAATCATCAATAACAGCAAACATTCTTGGAAGCCGAGTAACAGCACGGGTCGTGCCCCACAAAGAGGTTCTCTTTCAAGCATACATTTGAAAGCTTATTTTTGTTGTAAAAAAATCTATTAGTGGATACAGCGTCATAGATGCTGCCAGCGAAATCCTGCCAATTTAACTATTATTTCTCAACAAAAATTGCAGCCATAGCACCTCTAGAAATAAGGGAAGTTTATATCCGATTATTATTGAGGAATTAAGTTGACAGTCTTTAAATTCAGAAGAAAATATTACAAAATGTTTAGCATGGTACACAACTCTACAAGTTTGGGCGACACCACTCTTGAATTGCAAGGTTATGCACAAGTTAACCGAAGTGCTGCAACCTAGAGAGTAAAGTATCTTCCCGCCATTTGTGGTCAACGGAGATTGCCACCAAATCCTATAAACATTAGTGTGTAAAGTCGTAATTAGTATACAATTCGTATGTAATTTATCCATTCCTAATTTTCCTGTTAGGTTTCTTCTGCCAGTATTTAAAAATTGTGCTGTGAATTTGACGTTCGTTAGACTTGCGCATGAAAGATGTTGTATAAAGTGAAATTTGTTAAATTATAATTTTTAGCTAACATTATGAGACATTTATGATGAATATTTTTCAGTACATGTCACTATTATACTGATTTAGTGTTAATAACTGCCAGATTTCTAAGATCTAATGTTTGCAGCAGCGCATCTGCTAGCGTCATATTTCAACCCATTTAAATCTAGTATAATACAAGGCATTTATCATTATTTATGCAACATAATGTGTAAAATAATAGGTGTATTAGGGTTTGTTATTTTATCAAAAACTTTTTCTTTTTAAAACATGAGTGGTGAATTAAGTCTTATTTGAAAATCTTAGACCTGATCTTCATTCTCGCTTCAAAATTTCTGATTTCAGATTCAGAATCTGCAGAAAGCGCATACCATAGTAGGTTTTAATTTGTTCCATTTGTTTTAAATTGGCCAAGCTAGTAATTTAGTTTCTATTGTTTTTCATTTTTTAAATTGTATTATTTTCATATTAAGTACTTAATTGGAAATCTATAAAATGAACAATATAAAAAAAAATAATTTGTAATTTGTAATTTTTCTGATTAAGGGGTAATGCCACTATAGCGCAAGAAAAAATAGCCGGTTTAGTAGGTATATTTTTTACAATATAGTAAATGAATTACAAAATCTCTTTAAAACCCTTTATTGTTCATATTTTGAGGAATGTCGAAACTGTTGAGAATGAATTCACATTAAGAAAAAAACAAAAATAAATAAAAAATAGCAGCGTTAGGGGACATCAAAGGAAACCTCTTCCGGCGGACAGGGTTGCACGGCCCGAAAGATTTTGCACGCAGTTTTTCACTTAGCCATAAAAACAAAAAATAATTGATTCTATATAAGATTATCTCGGGAAGTATGTACGGAAATTAGAAAATTCCGCTTTCAAACAAAATGGCGCACGTTTGAACACAAATTATCACTTTTAGGTACAAAATTCGGTTAAAAATTGTTTATAACAAAAAGAGTTTCGAACTTATCGTACTTCTCTAGATAATATTGTTCTGAAGCTGCATATAAAGTTTGAAGTGAATTGACGGAGATCACTTGAAGTTATCGTTCCAGCCAGTTTGAAAAATGCGGTTTTGAGAAAACACCGTTTAAAGTATTGTGTATCTTATATCTGTATAGAATTGTTATAGTTTACTATAGTCGGCGATGCCTGGACCATATAATTATCTTTTCAAATTAACATTTTCATCCTCTTGTTTCTTTCTGTTTGATTTTGACGACAGACAAAATGAAAATATGATGCGCCGTGCGTCAGCCATCGTGCAGAAATTATTGCAGTTTGGCCAGATGCTCATACGTAATACCTCCATAATCTTCATAAGGCTGGATAATGCATCATTGACACAAATGGCTATACTTGCTGCAATATCCACAATTACTTTGCCACTTGAAAGTGAAAATGAAAATCAAATCACCAGGTGGACAATTCTCCTGCTGCGGCATTTTATCGGTCAGAATTTATGATAGTGTCGCCCAGACTTATTTTCTTCATTTTATCAATTGAATCATGATTACGACGAATAGCTCATTTATACACTTCTGGGTTAACTTCCCTTTTTCTTCGATCCCCTAACTTTCTTTTTGTTTTTGTCAAATGGCGGGGACGAGTACCATTAGTTTTTGCACGTTATCTATGCATTCCTTTTCTTATTTACTTTTCTTATTCCAAAATTTGCAAGCTTTGCAGTATTTAGATTTTATGAGAATATCAACAACATTTCTCCAACTAATACGCGCCACCAATCATACAGAGAAGAAAAGCTATGTTTTCTCCATGTTCCATCGTTACGAGATCCTTTGTTACGCCAGTTGACTTTTAGCCCTCTCATCTTCTGTTGTTTTCTGCATATTTTGTTGACAAACTGCTTCTGTTGCGACAAAAATGGTGCGAACAACTTTACCGTAAAATGAGTGAAAATTCTGACGAGGCAGGTCCCTGAATGCGCAAAACTTTTCAATTCTATCTACACGTATTCTTATGCGCATGGCAAGGATAATTCCGCTAATCATTTCATATCCTTTTTGAACAAATGGGCAACTCGGAATGAAAGTTTGTTCAATATTCTCACAAGAAACCACGATTTGAAATCCTAAGTCACGGTTGCCACTTTCGGCCAATTTCGCATTTGATTTGCACGTTTTACACACTACAACTTGTGAAATACCAGAAAACACAGCAACAGAGTTCAAAAGATGATAATTGAACGTCGTCCACTTCAACGTTGTAATAATCTTCAACCGACATTACTTTTTTGCAGGTCTGGACTGTGGATACGTTATGAGGCAGAGGCGACTCAAGTTCCAAACGATTCAATGCTTGTCATATTAGTTCTATTTGAAAATCTGCCGCTTCCTTTCGACTCCTTTCGATCACGATATACTCCGGGAATGTCACTAATTATTTCTGCTATATTTTACCAACTAATCAAGAACAACACACGTTACATTAGACAGCTGTAACATTGTGCGGTAAGCGTCAGTTCAACGAACGTACCGATGGTATTTCCGCAAAATCTTTGTGTTTTATAATATTTTATGTTATATTTCACACCACGGATGTAATTCCTCCCAATAAGATAAGAGCGTATAAGTCTCTAGGCTGTAAACTATCACGCAAAACTTTTTGCATGTACGCTCGGCTAGACACTTGGCCGTATATTCATCAAATAGGAATTTAAACTTCTTTGTTTCATATGAAACGTATTGTACCTTATTTTTAAGATCCCAAGACATCATTTAAGCAAAAGATTTTTCAAAAAATCTAGAGTGGCATTACCCCTTAAATAACATTTTGTCGGGATGGATCTTGAAAAGGAGTTTTTGATAAAATGAGAAGCACCCTAAAGAGCATACATTATCATTTACTAATGTATTTATTTATTTTTGATAATACCTATCTCGCAACCAAAGTGACATCACAAGTTTTAACCCCTCTTCCCACTAATACCTAAATTGCATGTTGATTACTGCACCCCAACTAGAACCAATCCATCCGCGGTTTTAAATCTCGCAAGAGCGACCGTAATATAATCAAAATAAACTCTTGATTAGCGTGTGCGAGAGTTGGGGTCTGGTTGGGCGGTAAACGCCAAAAACCCGAAAGCCAATTAAAACCAGCCACATCCCTCCTAATTAATAAATCATATCATTCCATTACGGGCAATATTCGAAGCGTCCCTTGGACCTCTTTGTCGCTGCCCTGGCAACGCGTAAATTCGTTACGCTCAAAACCATACACCGCACACTACGAACAGATCATATTATTGCAGTAATCTAGTTACAGTATATTAGAGGACACAAACGCGTCCCTGAGAGACTATATACAAACGGGGTGGCTGGTGTCTTTTGGGGGTACGCTTTCGCCACTCTAGCAGCTTATACCGTACGGCCCCTTTGTCGATTATTTGTTGTGAAATTCTCAACCGTGTCTGCAGTAATTCGCTTATTTATGACGACGACTAGATATTAAATTTGTGGATCATGCAAACGCCGAATTATAAAATTCTTTTAGTCATCAGACTATCCTTAAGCAATCTCTAAATAATATTATATAAACATTAACATTATTAAAAAATACTTTAAGTGTTTTTCATATCATAGAATAAACTAGAGGTGCTGTGTTGTCTCCGAAATAACTAAGAACAAACTGTGTTGAAAATGTTCATTCTCGCTCCAATACAAAAAAAAAACATAAGCTAACCCCTCCAATTTAAATGGTAGATAGCAGAAATCTAAGGACTCTAAGGACAGTAAAAATTGCACACACTGAAAACACTCAGCGAGTAAGTGCTACACGAGAGGGTGGACTATACAATGCTCTCGCCAGACGATTTCGTCTAGGGGTAGCTCGCACATATATGCAATTTTCGTGTAGTTTTTTCTGGTCGCGTGTCACGAAAGTGTGTCACTTTTATGTGACATTGTCGCTAATATATCCATTTGTGGCCGCAAGATATTAGGACAATCAATTGACACAGCGCTACTCAATAAGAAGACTGCTTTTTTTTAGTTGAGAAGGGCGGTATTATTCGAATGTTGGGCTTTAGAAATTAACTACCATCTGTTGGGATTTGATGTTCTAGATTGCGCGAATGTTTCTATATTCATATCGCAAATCTATAAAATTTGATATATAAAAAGTTGTTCTTGTAATTCAGTAGATAATTAAAAAGCACCCTAAAGTAAACCTTACTTTGTGTAATCTTTGTACTTTTACCTTAACCCAAAACGGAGAACACATCTGATTTATGAACATTGAAACTGCGAGATATTAAGGAATTTTGGGCCATGTCCAATTTATCTTATAAAAAAACTTCATTTTATATAAAGTTTAATGCCAAGCCTTCGATTTCATTTAACTTATGACATCATATGCATTTCTGTGAATGGCAACACTCTATAGTTCTTCTTATTATGATAAATCCTTTAATTCTCCCAATATTGAGATAAAAACTGTGTGAACATTTTAAAACACGATAGGTCTTAAAAATAAGTTTTTTGATACTTTTTCTTATTTAGCATCTGAGAAGAGACTTAAAGAACACTGAAAGATGGTTTATTGATTTTTTTTTATTGACCGATATTAGAAATAGCATATCGAATAAATAGATTTAAAGCTAACGGGAATTTGGTGACTTCGGTACTAACTTTAGAAGCATACGATTGTATCTAACTCTCGTTAATGACGTTAAATACACATAATGTCAGGTGAATATGTCTCGGTTTTTAAAGAGGTATCCTATGATAAATCACACGGGACCCTTGCTGTTTCTAATGCACCATTATCGCCATTTTTCAGTTCACTTCAGCCTTCTTCGGTGCAACTAAAAAATTAGTAGGAAAATTATTTTCAGCCGGCCCGAAGTTAAAATACTTCCCACCGAAAAAATATTTTTGGTGTGAAAGTTGAAAAAGAAAATGAGTTTTTTGATTTTTTGTTACCATTTTGTCCATTTACGAACTTGTCCTTTCTTTTTAAGCGATAAGCTTGTATACCAAATTTCAGATCTTACTTCTTACTTCAAAACTACGGCAGTTATCGTGTATACAGACGAACAGACGGACAGACAGACGGACATAGCTAAAGCGATCCAGTTTTCAATGCTGATTGAAAATATGCATATACAAGTCTATAACTGCGACGCTTCCTTAAGGGTGTTACAAATGTTGTCGCAAAGTGAATATACCCTACCACTGTAAATGAGGGGCGTATAAAATTATTAAACAAAACGGATCTGGTACCATTCCTTTGATGTTTTAATAGTTAGGACCAATACCACCAAATTCTGATCATTTGTTCCTCTTGAAACCATATAGATTTTGCATAAACCATTGGGTTCATCCACCATTTCCAAAACATTACTAAAATCACGTTAATTTTTGGCACTTTAACCAATTTTTTTAAATGAGATGTTATTCTCAATTCATATTTGAATTCAGCGATCAAAAATCTATAAGAATGACATCATTTCATTCAAACAGCATTGTTATAGCAGACTTGCAGTTGCAGGTAGTTCTTATAGTTATAGTAACATTACAACAGATGTTTACTGTTTCTTTCACGAATTGGTAAGTGAAATTTGTTTAATTATAATTTTCAGCTAACAATATGGGACATTTATGATGAATCTTATTCAGTACGTGTCACTATTATATTGATTTAGTGTTAATAACCGCCAGATTTCCAAGATGTGATCCGCGAAATCGGAGTTCATATTCGAATTGAGCGATCAAAAATTTATAAGAATCACATCATTTCATTCAAACAGCCTTTTTGTAGCAGACCTTTGTTTTTTACTTGCAGGTGTATTACTTATAGTTATAGTGATAGTAATATTACAACAGATGTTTATGATTAAATAATTGATTTATATAACTGACAGCCACTCGTTGTTTCTGGATAAAAGTAGCAACAATAGAACACATTCACATCTGCGAAAAAATTGTTAAAGGGGGTTAACATTGTTATTTCAGTTGGGAGCGTTCTAACAAGGTACGACGATAAATTACAAGGCCCATACATCCAATTATCTTATCGCGTAAAGCATGGTAATTGATTGTAATATTGGTTGAGCTTAATTACGGCGACTGGGCATGAGTAGGGAACTCCCGGGCCGGGTCCGAGAACTCAACGGGCCTCCTGGTGCGCGATTGCCCGCAATTAAACATAATGAATATCTATACCCGCTGACCGTTCCTAGTAACTTACCGACTTTTTTGCAATTAACTTATTTAGTTACGGACACATTATTTATTGGCGTGTGCCGAATGCCCACAAAATACTCGCTAATGACCATCCCATTTTGCTGCTAAGATGCAGTCCAACTTTCTTTAATCAAACAGTTTGGGAAGTTATATAATATGGAGTGGAGTGATTTTTGCGTTTTCTTATCTGTGAGAAGGACCTTTAGAATATCGAAATAAAGATAAAAAGGAAAACGTGTTGGCAAACAACTGGTGTTAGGACATTGCAGACTAATGATATGTCACTACAAATTATTTTGGTTGTTTTTCTATCCTTTGTAGAAAAATAATCCATGATACTCGCGTTAAATGTGAATGCATTTTATTTAGGCCTAAAGATTTAGGCCTAAACACCAAATTAAACATTGGATAGGTTGACTTTATCCAGAAGATAGAGGATAACCGATATTTACTTTGATATTTTTGATGACGGGCTTCAGTGACATTTTCTTACCATACTTTCTTACAGGAACTGCACTCATATCAAAAATTTAAATAGCTATTTGTAAATTGTCAAATACATCGTAAAAAATCTAGACTCTGTGAAGTGAGAAAATTAAATGTTTATTTTGTTAGTATGCAAATCGTCCACTATATTAGCAAAAGTTTGCTTCTGTATTTCTCATCCAAATGTAAATACATATTTGCAATAATGATATAAATCCTTCCATTCCACTGGACATTCAATAATACATAAAAGGCTTGGGTATTTCCAATGTTGACTTTATTGGTGATTGGGGCTACATGTTTCGAGGACCGATGTCCTCGTCGTCAGGCCACGCTACGACAAACGAACGAAATACATCATAAAAGCGACTAAAAATCATCTGTTTAAATGTCACAAAAACAGTGATAATGGTATTTGCAAGATTATACACTGACCAGCACAATTAAAGGAAGGCTTAATTTTGCTAAACTTTGCTGTTCAACATCTTTTGTAATCTTAGACCGATTTTCATATTTTTTTCGGGACAAATAAATTCATCTTAGTTATCATGTATATTTGAAAATTTTAAAAAGTTGTACTAGTCCAAGATATCCTGTAAGGTAACCATAGAATTTGTGCAAATTCGCAAGTACTTTGTTGTAAAGACATATAAATTATCAACATTTTGAATTTTAATGTATGCCAATATCCAAAATATAATGTTTGTTCATGATACTTGCACAGTTTTAAGTAAAACTATGCATTGAATTTCTTTACAATGTATCGACAAAAATATAAAAATTGTCAAACATTACAAAAGTTATTGAATATAAAAGTTAAGAAAAATCGGGAGTTCCTTTCATTCTGGTGGTCAGTGTAGTTAAATTATCTTACATTCAATGATTCTTCAAAGAACACAGTTGGCTTCAAATGATTTTATATTTATGAAAATAGTTCTTCTAGTTATTTACTATTGATTGGCATATGTATTCAAATTTTTACTGACGTAGGTACGCTGGAATATCATTCATAAATGCCCAAGAAGAAGCCTTCTTTGATCCGATGGTTGTGAAAGAACAAATATGGTTGATAACTTTCTTTACGATACCTGATTAAATATCTCAATTAAAGGCAATACAAGTCATTAAACTACATACTTCTGACCAATAAAGTACTTTTAACAAAATAATAATTATTATTTTAAACATTACAAAACATTGTTTACCGCACTATTACCAATCGAGAAATTTTTTATGTTGACCAAGCCTAATATGTAGAGCGTGTCATCTACCAGTTTTGTTCGGCATATGGCTTGGTTATGACACAAAATTGGGGCATATTCTTACATCAAATATATGCAGACATAAATTCAGGAAAATATTGTAATATGTTCATAAATAATATGGAAAGAAATGTTGTAAAAGTATCAACTAATAAATTAACAGCAAGCTAAATTTGTGTATTCTGATATTGATCAGTCCCTTTATTTAACTACAATATCAATGTTCGGGAACATCACTTTAAAATAAAATCAATCGTTATTGGAAAATACACCACGAATAGGCGGAGTGGGATGGAATAAATGCCGTAGCCAGAAATCCCTTCTTTCGGTAAATCTTCTTTGGTCACTTTCCATGTGTGCGGTACTGGTGCGAATGTGCCTGTCGTTGGGCATTAATCGATTGGCACGGTGGTAAATGTATTTTCCGGCAAAGTAAATAAATTACTTTAACGAATGCCCCGAGGATTCTCAATTATTTTAATTTGCCTTACCTGTTGCGCGCATCCCATCATTACTAGTTTCTCTTCTTCATTCTTGCGTGTCGGTTTAAAACAACATTAATAACGATTATCTGGTTATCGCATCAATTTATTTAATTACATGTACGTTCATCGACCATTACGCATTACCACTTTTTAAAACCAAGAATGGGATAAATCGCTTATTTGGACAGCATATTTCATTATTATCTTGTCACATTATGTTACCGATGTACAACTAAGTTGTACCCATGAGACCTGGATTTAACTTATCGTTTCCCGTCGTTGTCATCCATATGTAAACGATAGTCGTACTTTTTATAATATGTGAACGTGGTTTTACCTTATTAATTTTTATTTAATTTACTTTCAGATATTACGAAACGGGTAGTTTTAAGGCAGGCGTAATCGGCGGTTCGAAGCCAAAGGTGGCGACACCTCCGGTCGTGGATGCGATAGCGAACTACAAGAGAGAAAATCCGACCATGTTCGCATGGGAGATACGAGACAGATTGCTCGCGGAAGGCATTTGTTCGCAGGATAACGTACCCAGTGTCTCCTCGATTAACAGGTAAGATAAATTTGTCGATGAGTGTACGACATGACCGGCTAACAACATATACATAATCCCATGCAGTTTATACAGTCTAAGTAGATGAGACACCACCACAGACTTTTATCATCAATTTTGCTGCACCCTCCGAAAGAGAGTTTCATTCGAACGATAAGTTTATTGGAAAACATGATTTTTAAAATCAATAGAATTGGCATTATTACTATGTACAGCTACGTTGTGTTTTGGCGCTTCCATTGGGAAAAACCTTCTAGTCAGTAGCGGTTCGTGCATTGGTTTGCAGGTTTGCGCAACCTCCAAAAATAACAAGGAAACAAAAAGAGTTTAATTGTATGTAAATAATAGTGTAATAGTCAATATGCAACGATCTATAACACATAATTTAATAAAATATCGAGCATTTTCTCGAGAATTCCAAGTAGGCTATACTGCCTAGGGCCGCAGCAAGGCCGCAACCGTCTGCTACCGCTACACTGCGTATCGACGCCTGAATTCTAGCCCGCGAGCGAGCGAATTTCGAGGTGCCGATTGGTTCGTTTAGCCTGAAATGGTTGCAAGTATCCAGTACCCCAAAACTACTGGACCACGCCCCCAGTGATAGACACGAAGCGACGTCATACTCGCGACTGGCGACGTGCATTATTGCATTGCATATTGTAGACAGACGACAGTTGACACTTGACACTCGTACGGTGTGGAGTTTGGTTGCCCGTGAAGCGCTTATTACACGAAATTAAAAGCAAACAATGAATTCAGTGCAGAGTTTATTAGCTCAACCATTTAGCAGTCTACATTGCATCGATAAGAACGAAATAAAAAGGCTTGGGAGGCCTACCCCTAATTTAGTCATAAAACATTGTGTGTCGACCAATTCTCGGTCATTTACAACGACATTTAATACTGACGATTACAGCAAAAATGAGTGGATTTGTGGGTGTGACGTCAAAAATGCTTTTTTTTTAAATCATTTTTTAAATCATTTAACCGACTGAATTACGAAGTTAAAGGCGTTTAAAATATCGATTTGTTAATATTTCAAACGGCTGTAACTTTTTAATTAATTGAAAAAACTTATAAGACCATATGAAACTTTTTACTCAGTATGAAAAATAGTTCTGCGGGAAAAAGTGGGACACCGTGTATAGTACTAAACAATAACAGGTATTAAGATCCATGGGACGTAGCAGCCAAAGATAATTAAAATTAGAGTATTTAAGAATAATTATGAGTCATTTTTTAGTGCACAAATAAAGATCTTTTTCTATATAACACATATGCCATATAAATTGGTAGATACCTGAAAGTTGCAACCCCCGTTCTTTTAGGTCACGAGTCGCCACTGCTTCAAGTTCAGTACCTACGTAAAAAAAAGTAAAAATAACTGCGACGTCAATGGTGGGAGAGTTAGGGGCGGCCCTAAATTATTCGGGTAAGTTTTCCCGCAGAACTTTTTTTGGCAGAAAATAAAGTTTCGTAAACGAAATAACGGCCATAATCACCGCGGGCGAACTCGGCGCAGCATAAACCGAGCGAGTGATAAATATGATTCGCTCTCGCGGCGGTAGATGGCGCGCGGGAGGGTGACGGTGACCCGACGGGGAGCCGGAAACGGACATGACGCCACGCCGAGTAGAAACAGCGGAAGACTACTCCAAACAATGGCCCGGCGCACTCTGTTTTTATGTCATCGCAATTAGGACGACGGAGGTTCAGATTGTTTTTCCAAGTTATAACGATCTTATTGTAGTTTTTATTGCAGCCCGGTTCGTTTTTGCCGCCACCGCCGCCGCTGCCCTGTGCTTTAATCCATACGACACAAATATCATCATTCTTCCCTACTACGTCCCAGCTTATTCAAAGCTCTAATTCAAATGTTATTTTGTTCTTTTTGTTTCGTAAGATAAACTGTCCTATCAATATTGGCTTAGACTAAAAACGTATACTTCGGTATACATGACAAAAATCCTCGAAATATGTCCACATTCCTCTACTGGGATGACGCCATGTTCATGTTCATGTTCTCTAATTCAAATGTTATCTTGTTCTTTTAGTTTCGTAAGATAAACTGTCCTATCAATATTGGCTTAGACTAAAAAACGTATACTTCGGTATACATGACAAAAATCCTCGAAATATGTCCACTTTCCTCTACTGGGATGACGCCATGTTCATGTTCTCTAATTCAAATGTTATCTTGTTCTTTTAGTTTCGTAAGATAAACTGTCCTATCAATATTGGCTTAGACTAAAAAACGTATACTTCGGGTATACATGACAAAAATCCTCGAAATATGTCCTTTCCTCTACTGTGATGACGCCATGTTCATGTTCATGTTCTCTAATTCAAATGTTATCTGGTTCTTTTAGTTTCGTAAGATAAACTGCCCTATCAATATTGGCTTAGACTAAAAAACGTATACTTCGGTATACATGACAAAAATCCTCGAAATATGTTCACTTTCCTCTACTGGGATGACGCCATGTTCATGTTCTCTAATTCAAATGTTATCTTGTTCTTTTAGTTTCGTAAGATAAACTGTCCTATCAATATTGGCTTAGACTAAAAAACGTATACTTCGGTATACATGAAAAAAATCCTCGAAATATGTCCACTTTCCTCTACTGGGATGACGCCATGTTAATGTTCCAACTAAACGCTCTATAACAATATTTTTGTTTTGTTTTACTGTTCATGCTGTAGTTTTCTGACGTTGTCTTCATTGTGTATAAATTCTATTCCATTTGCACATTTACGAGAGATACACTAAAATATATACTCCAATTCTTTTATTAAATGCGGTTAATATAGTTTATGATCATCACAGTTATTGGCACTTTGTCTCCACGGAAAATTTAACCCGCCTTATCCTAAGTAGTATATCGGTATACCGTATATGATGTAAAAGAAATTATTGTAGTATCAAAATGCGTGGGGTGCCAAACGTTGCCTAATCATGTCAATAAGAATAATACTACATTATAATGTAATAAGAGAATGAAGCTTAAAGTATCAACTTAAAAATACCCATTCAATTCTCAATCTTATGTGGCCAGGCACATGACTTTATCATACTATATATAAAATTAATAGTTTAGCTGCATGAGATCTATTTGATCGAGATCGGCTATGTCTGCATTAAAATAAAACTAGTAGAACTAGACAGATATGTCGATTATATTGACAGTAGATATTGTCAAAACATTATCGTTTTTCTACTGTCATTAGAATCGACATTTCTGACATATCCTGGCTAGTTTTAATGCAGTACGACCGATCTCGATGAAATGGAATTTGCTCATGCAGCTAAACTATTGATTGTACCAAAAAAATTTCATAGTCATAAATTATTCAGAATTTCCTCTAGTTTAATTTATTATTTAACTATTTCGACGAAATTCCAGAAATGGCGACTTATTTGCAAAATCTTTCAAAAATGCTAAGACTAAACCTCCAGTTCCTTTGGACCCATTTCAACAGAAAGCTTTTCAGCTCTAAGTTGGGTCATGAAACTTCTAAATATCAAGTTTCGTCCCGATACCTTTAGGAGTTTCTCCGGAATCATCACCACAAAAAACGGGTACACACACATCCATCCACACACACACATACAGACATTTGTTTGTACCTTGGTCAAAAATGTTCAGGGAACCCAAAAAGACATTTCCGCTAAAACCTCAAATTTTTTTTTGGCACGATTACGATACTTTACATACTACGTATGATAAAGCAAAAAATTTGATGTGGCCAGGCACATGACTTTATCATACTATATATAAAATTAATAGTTTAGCTGCATGTGATTCTATTTGATCGAGATCGGCTATGTCTGCATTAAAATAAAACTAGTATAACTAGACAGATATCTCGATTAAAGCTGCGTTCGGATATTGTACTCCGTTGACACCGGGTACACCGTCCATTAACCATTAACACAAATATATTAATTTAAGAATATATACATTATGAATGAACACAATTTCAAATATAAAACATACGGTCCCTTGCGCCGTGGGCGCCTATCCGAGGGTATATTTACAAACTGAAATCTGAAACGATTTACCCGCCAGTGAGTGAACAGCTTGGCGGGTAAATTTTTAAAAGCAAACGACGATAAAACGATAAAAATGCTTTACAAAAATATTTAAAAGGATGTAAAACGTTTTGATCTAAAAATCATTGATTAAAACACTAACACGCTCAGCACGCACACGCAGCTACCGCCACCGCCTTCGACGTCTCCTCCGTTGCTCCGGCTCAAACTCATCGTCATCGGGGGTACATCGTCCAAATGACACTTACGTGTTATTAGGTGTAAAAAGTGTAACGGTGTTCAATATCCGAACGCAGCCTATATTGACAGTAGTATTTTCAAAACATTAGCGTTTGACACTAGCTACTGTCATTAGAATCAAAAAATCTGACATATCCTGGCTACTAGTTTTAAAACAGTACGACCGATCTCGATGAAATAGAATTTGCTCATGCAGCTAAACTATAAATTCTACTAAAAAATGTCATATACATAAATTATAGAAAATTTCCTCTCCTTTAATTTATTATTTAACTATTTTGACGACATTACACAAATGGCTCATTTGCAAAATCTTCGAAAAGTGCTATGAGTAAACCACCAGTTCCTTTGGACCCTTTTCAACAGAAAACTTTTCAGCTCTAAGTTTGGTTATGAAACTTCTAAATATGAAGTTTTGCCCGATACCTTTAGTAGTTTCTCCGGAATCGTCGCCACAAAAACGGGTACACACACACACACACATACACACACACACACACATACACACACACACACACACAGACATTTTTTTGTACCTTGGTCAATAATGTTCAGGGGACCCAAAAAGACATATTTCCGCTAAAATCTCAAAATTTAACTGACATTTTAGTAAAAATGTCTTAAACATAAAATGTCAGAACGTGTCAAAATGTGTGCACTGTCATAATTAACAAGTGGTCTTAAACGCGACTGAACAATTAATATCTTTTGCTCACAAACAGTGTTGAAAGTTTTGATCAAAATATGAACTTGTTGAGAGTGTAAGGTGCAAACTTATTGTCCGATCTAATTGAAATTAGTAACATTTGTTATTGATACCAACATTTTGACACCTCTTCCGATATGACAATGGGGTATTCCGGTGTTTTTGAAATTGTCTATTTTTACAAAGTATGGGTGCTACTGTTTGCTATTTCACAAGTAAAATATCAAACATTGTTTTAAATTAAGAGAAATCGTTGTTTGAAGTTTGAATTAGGATTGGTCTTTGTGACGTCACAAAGACCGCTCAAAGTGAGCGACTTGACAACGTTGCTATATCTAGGGTGCACGTAGTAAATTTTTGTCTTCTGTTGTGTCAACGTTTAGAATCGCTCGTTTGTTGACACCTGCTTTGGTTATTGAGGTTATATCAAACACTTGTTCAAAATGTATAAACTCCAACGCCGACATTGTTCTGTGCCGGGCTGTAACAGCAGTAGAACAGTAACCCCTGATAAAATTTTCTTTACATTGCCGACTAGCGAGATGAGGGATGTTTGGCTTCAAGTTTCAATAATCAAATCATCTCTCAAAAAAGATACCTTTATTCGTTGTCAAACAACAGGGCCGCCAACCGTCAACTTGGCCGATCAGCTGTTCGAGAGCTGTCCGTTGTTGCCACCGCTACTAGGGATCGGTAATCATCGTGTATTTTCGAGGGTGGTCGGTGAATTCAAACGAAATGCACTTTTAATTGCAATTATCTCATAGAAAAACTAAATCAAAAAGCTCATAGCTTAACTTTATGAATCCTCATAAATTGTACAATAGGTTAAACCGAATATCTGCTTAAATTTTGACATGACCGGAATACCCTATTTATGTTTTTGACTTTTTCAACTACATGTAAATTCAAAACTTAGGATAGCTGTTTTAAAAGCAAATTAAAGTATAGTCAGAGACTTTTTTCACTTAATGTTTGATGAGTACATGAGTTAACTGAAAACAAAAGTTTGGTGATTTGTATACTAATTTCAGGTATCCTATAATACCTCACACGCCCTATGCTAGTCGAAAACTGCTATCGATGTAGGGTGTTAATACTAATGTTTGGAATACTACTTGGAGGTGACAATAAAATAGTAAAATAAATTGATTTTGAATTTTGGCTTTTAATGTTTTACTGAAAATTCATCTATTTTTAACCAAAGAATACAAAATAAATGCTTTTTTTACGAAATCAGATGTAGTTTTGAAAGTAAATTCTTGTTCAGTTTCGTGGCTGAGAAATCACCGTATTTTGCTTTTATTTTTATCAGTGACATCTTGGAATTGGTATTTTCCAATCTACTTGGGTTCATATTGCAAGTTGGATATCGAGCGCGTCTGCTGCTCTTTACGAAGCAAACACATGTGTCCACTTTGCGTTTATTTTTGTGTGTAACTGTGATTTATTTGTTGTCTTCACATACTGACAACTTCCCTGATTGTTTGCCGGTGCATTTTTCACCTCTTACTGTTTTCTCCGAATACCCATTTTATGATCATTGTTGAAATAGATACTTGAAACACACGATGTACAAGAAATCACACGAAGATGATGGTGGGATGATTCTTAATATTGACTATTAGGGTGATGATGACGCAGTGCGTCGAAACCGGTACCAAGAAATAAATCCAGCAAAGCAACAGAGGTTGATAATTGATCACCTTTACAATTTTCTGATTTTATTGATGGATAATTGATTTTATCATTATTTAATTTAGATATTATTTATTATATATCACTTGGTTACGTTGATTTTAAGCGGGTTGGAATGATAACATATTTTTGTGATAAAATGGCATGAACTGAATTTATCAAAACCAAATAAACGAAAGCAAAAAGGCGTATTATAAATGGGATAAAGTCTGTACTGCCAAACCACAAAGTAATTGTAAAGAACTCGAGAGCATAATTTCCAAAACCGAAACAAGATTAAGTACTTTCCGACGCTCTTAGGCATCGCTTTGATGGCAAACAGAAATCACATTAGAATCTGTTGTACACTCCTCTTGATGAATAGTTGATTTTCGGTCCCAGGAGTCGAGTCAGAATAACAACCCTATTGATATATCCCAGGCGCCCCTGGGGTAATTCGCTCCATCGTACCTTTTACTGCCTTTTTTTCTGTCCCCTAGCACCGGATTATGACCGGCATACAGCTACTTACGCCACCCTTGCTCCGCAGTTCAACTGCTCATGTGCGGTTTATTGATAATTTTATCTGTGGGCGTACATAATTTCACTAAATCTAATTTCTACGAAATAGCCTCGACATTAAACCAAATAGGCCAATTCTTATACCGCGCAAAAATACAGTTATGACTTTTGTAACCTAACCCTTTTTAAAATTTTTAACTGCAGTATTGTTAAAAATACACCTATGTGTCCTTTGTTAAACTTTTTATTGGCAAGAATGTGATCTGTGTAGTTTGAATTGCTTGTAGGGTATATAGAAATCAGACTGTGCGGCACATATGCGTTGCGCTGTTGGATCATTTGAAACATAGGGGGCGGTCCCAGAGGACTGTGGCAGTCAAATTAAATCTGTCAAATAGGCTCCCACTGCGACAAGTCTGCTGTATGTTATCAACATTTACAATAATTTGGGGTGGGATGATCGAGCGGTAGATTATAAGGGCGGTGTTGATGTACTTCTTTAATCAGTCGTTGTTTATATGAAGATAGGAATTGGAATGATTGATTAATTTGTATTAGTTTGAGGCGCTGCCATAGGAATGCTCAAATGAAACACTTATGGCGCATTGACTCTCCAGGATATAAAAAATCGTGTTATATAGACGTATTAAACACTTGCACAAATGTATTTTAAAGATAATTATTGCATAAGTCTGCATAAATTGATAATTCAACATTGAATAACATAATGCACAACATAATCTTAAAAAATATACCCAACGAAGCTTTGAACCGTGAGTTTTGGAACTCTTACATTTTAATGGAAATGGTAGATTACTTAATGTTTTTTTTTCAGTCTGGAATGGTTTCATTTGTTTTGTGCCAATGCAATGGAACTTCATTTATTCGAATTAACTACTATTTACTATTTATTTACAACTATATTTCAAAAACTAAAATGATATGATTTATTTTATTTTGTTTGTTTGTGACAATTTCACAGTACACTGAGCTATACATAAATAATATTATTTTGATGAAGTTCAAACTGCCCCTAATATCGAACCGTTATTTCAAATATTTGTCCCGATACCTTTAGTAGTTTCTCCGGAATCGTCGCCACAAAAACGGGTACACACACACACACGTACACACACACACATACACACACACACATACACACACACACACAGACATTTTTTCAGATTTTGTTCGCAGACAAAATTATCGAATAAGTCAAACAAAACCAATATGTTTACTTGCTTTTATAACTCAAGTGTTATTATTTTCTGTTATAAACTTGAATTGAAACTTTGAATTTAAACCAAAATACTTAATCTATCGATAATTAATACCTAGAAACTATAATGTTTATTTATGAAAGTAATATTGCGGAACAAGTTTTTTAGATTTACTTTTTCTGAGAGAATAAACTAAATAAACTAAATAAACCTAAACCAGCAAACTGTTGCAGATGTGTATTTCCATGGTTTATCACGTTGTCTTCATGATTTATTGCTATCCATTGCGTATTCGCTTTATCTTAAGTGACAATCATATTTAACGATTATTTTTCGGCAATCTCAGCAATAATTTAGTCCGTTTACTTAGCACACACACACACACACTCACACAATTTCATCAACTAAATGACACAATTCTAAATACTGCGCCATTGTCTTGACACAATTTTTAAGTATCCATGATTTGATGTTAAAAATTCAAGAATAAGTTACTTCGTATTACATTAATTTGCCTTATCAAAAGCGGCACAAAAACATAAAAGATCTCGTTTTACTTGAAAGAAAGTTTTGCAAGCACGTACTTAGCCAAGAATTAATTCTAAATATGCTTTTTTTCTTGTAAACTTTGATGCGCACACTATGACTTGATCGACACAACTATAGATATGTCATTTTCCCGATCGGAACACTTAAGTAATCGCCCCAAGACACAGTGACACTTGTTATGTACCGGTTCTCTTATAACTATATTTATGACGTTTTTTTCGGATGTGACACTTTTCTTGTGCGCCAACGATGTGCAGTGGTTTGGTCCAAAATGAACGAACAAAATTAAAATTGAAAAATATAACTCAACCGAATAACTATTAAACTTGACAGGCCCTCAGTTAACATTTTATTACAAATAATTACCACGGTACACTTTATTAATTCACTACCTCATTGAAATGATATTTGTCTGTATATGTATATGTATAAGACTGTTCTTTTGAAGGACATTTCGATATTTTTGACCATCTAATTCTAATCATCAATTAGTATAGCAGTTATAATATAGTTAAATCTGTAAGACATTTATGGTCTTTGCATTCTATTTACCAAACAGACACATAAATAAGTTATCGACGGAAAAAAATACATTGCCCTGTACTGCAATTCCGTAATCTAAAATTTCGGTTAGCATATGTAGCCGTAACTATGGCTATTAAGGTTTTCCATTATGAAACCTTGATTAGAAAAATTACCATTATTCTGCTAAAAGTGCTTCCTAGCAATATGTCAACAATAGCACACAAATATTGTCAAATGTCAGGTTGATAGTAATTTTAGCGTTTTTTTAGCATTTTATATTTATTATTTATTAATTATGTATTTATAAAGCGTTTGTAGAAAAAAATGTACGATATGTACTGTATTAAAAGTGATTTTGCTTTGTTCGAAGGGATGTGGCCCTAAATTTTAACACTAATCAAAAAACGCTACTTTAACTTTTCTGATCCGACACTGCAGTGCCATAATTGTGTTATTTATATTCCGTTAGTGGAGTACCTAATATGATGTGATATAATGCATTGTGAAATATAAAAGTGAATAGTTGTTTAATCGGTGCGTTTTAGCTTTGAATGGGCACCGCGATCGAGTGATTCTCATCTACATCGGCCGGTCGGTCGGTTTTGGGCGGATAGCGGTTCTTCTCCATTTTGCAGCATCACCAAGCATAGCGGATATCGGTTCGGGCTCGATTTCACGAATCTGAGCGTCAGCCGAGCGTTCCGGAACCGGCTTTCTTCTGTTATTGATTTTCCACCCGTCGTCTACACGGAGAGAATACCACCGCCGCCGCGTCCCTCCTCTTTTTCCGAGGGATCGAACTTCCTTGTGTGTCAGCGTCTCCCGAGAAGCCAGCTAGCTCCTTCCCCGGCTACGACAAAAACGGGCTTAGTGGAAAATGTCCGCGCCAAGTACAGATTGCCCGAGATCTACCCCATGAGAGGGGCGACGCGGGGGAGTGAGACACAAAGGCTGCCACCCCCCGAGAAGCCCACCCCCAGAGGACTACTCGAGCGAATCGCGATACGCCGCTGTTTAGATTGTGTGCATCAAGGGGTGAATTTCTTGGCCGTTTGGTGTCTTTAAAAGTTCGAGTACGGTTCGGCCCCGCCGCCGGGTAATTGGGGATAAAGCTGAGAGCTCCCCTCTCCTCACTCACTCACATACAGCCCCCCACCTAGCCGCCCCTATTGCCGATATGCAAATTTGACATAGATATATTATTAGTCATTTTGGTGGCGTAATTTGATTTATTAGCAAATTAGCTAGAACGAAGAACCAAAGAATGTCAATTCGGTGTTACGCTGACGGTTTTTGCCAAGTTAGTTATTTAGTTTATTTAGTTAGTGTTCCCGCACATAGAGCTTCCATTTGTATCGAATCTAACAAACGTCAGGTTAACAACTACAATACACGCAAAAATCATAGCTTCAAGGGCATAAGGGTCAGTTATTTCAAATCAGCCATAGTGTTGCCAGATTGTAAATCAGGTAGGACCGTGTTTTGACAGCAAAAATTACCGTGTTTGAAGAAAAATTACCGTGTCAAATACAGGCTGTATCATATATAATAGTTATTTATGTTACAAGTGCCGAAAGTACGGAATACCGCGACGAGCGGTAATGCGACGCGACGCAGAAGGCGGAGCGTCGCATGTGAGCGAGTGGCTCTATGTAGTTTTCGGCAGGAGTGACATACAACGTTTTTTGTGCTGCTTTTTGAGTAATAATGTATTTAAAAAAAAAATAAAAAATGTTAGGTTGGTACCACTTCGATGAAACGTCAAGTTTAAACCACTAATTCTAATTCTGACAGGGGGGGGGGGGGTCGATGGCGTATAGTATAGACCGGCTGCTATCTACGCTGGAGGCCCGATTTCGAATCCCGGCTCGGGCTAAAATCGACTGTCCTGGTATTTTAGCCAGGGAACAAATATCTTTGCATGCCGCCTCCCATAGGATGAGGAAGTAAAGCTGGTGGCCCCGTGTGCTGTCATGATGCGACTTGCACGTTAAAGAACTCTTACTGGAGGTTGGAATTTCTTCAGTTCGACAAAATTCCTGGGGGTGTGTAGCCTGGCCCAAGTTGCGGAAATAGACCAACGTAAAATAAAAAGTAAAAAAAATCTAATTCTGACAGATTTATATTTGTTCATTACACTGTAGATGTCACATGCGTACCAACATACTAAAATAAAACTACACTCATCGCTATACTTTATTTACAATTTTCTCAATTGAGCGTTTTTAGAATTAGATATAACAACGGGTTGATATTCCTTATCAACCAACATTGGTAATCTTAGTTTACTTGAAATTTGTATTTTGTACTTTGCCGCAATGGAGCGGCAAAGTTCCATAGAACTTTACATATCCTTGATGTAAACCACAAATTAAACGTTATAGTCATGGGCGCCGTTACATATGGGCAGGGGGGGGGGGCGCTTGCCCCCCCCTGGATTTCGAACCCAACTACCGCTACGCGAAAAACGAAAACGATAGGAGTGGTCGAGAAATTTGTGATCGATCATTGATCACAATTGAAGACCGATAAATAGATCTGATCGATAAATCGGTTATTATCATATTCGATGGATCTTTTGATCATAGATCAGGTTGATCTTTTTCATCAGATGGATCTCGCATATCAAACCGAATTGAAAGCTATGTATTTATTTAACAGACAGGTCAGTCGCCGCCCGGCCTGTGTGTAAAATATTTTCGCGGCTAGGCTTGAAAGTTATTAACTAAACGCCTAGCGGGCAATTAGCATCTTTCGTGTCCCCACAAAGATGCAAAAATGACATTTACGTATAGTGAAGGATGAAAAAAAAATTACTAGATGAGTGATGACTATTCCGATTATTATCGGCTATTGTCACCAATGTCAGTTTTATTAGATATTGCGATATTGCCCTCTCGTAACAGTCGCGAAAGAGCCACAAGATGACAAGATACGGTATCCAAATTTTGCGCTGCAGTCCAAAATAAGTATTGTTGTATGCACTTTTATTTGATCGTACTTATTAGTTTCCATTACTTCGCAATTTTTGGCACTGCTGAGCAGTTTATCTTAATTACACTGGGTATTAAACTAATAAGCGTAGACTATATAGATAAGGTATAATAGTCAACTTTTGGTAGTAGTACAAATTTTGATAACGAACTCATGTCCAGATAGAGGCCGTTTAGGAACTGCAGAGAGCCGGAATATTGTACCAAGTTTAGAAATTGCTTTAGTAAAATAGGTTGTATAAAGTATCATAGAATAACTATTTTAAAATCAAATAATTTAAAAAGATTTATAGATAACCCATTATTGGCTAAAATTGGTACTAAAATTACAAAACTTCGGTTAATGAAAAGGGAGTTTCAAAAACGTTAACTAATAAAAAATTTCAGACAAAAGTTATTTGGTATTAAAAGGGCCATCCTATGATACATGACAATTGATTCTCTATGCTGTTTGTAATATTGGTACCATTTTCTGACTCCCTCCAGCGTTGACACAATACATTTCTGTACATGAGTTCGTTCAAAAGTTAGTAGTTGACGTAACATTGTCGCCTTACAAGTGTTCAAGTATAATAGTAAAATAAAAAATATTATTTCGTCGTCGATTATCCTAAACACAGAATTTTCAAATTAATCCACTTTTCTCTACATTTAGTCATTATTTCTCGTTAACGGGGTAAATTTTAAAATAATATTGTTGCCTTATTATTGTTTATCAATTTGTTATTAAGATATTGTCAGATTCTCGATGACCACGAGCTAGAAATTATTATAGGAAATTAACAACAATGTCTCCTAACGTATTAAAAAGTAATAAAAAGGCTACAATATTGGTTGAAAATTATACAAAATCATAAATTCTAGACTAAGAGTTCAATGATTCAGAAAAAAATATATTTACAAACAATTATTAATTAAAAATTATAATCCCACATTAATTGCATTAACGATATAGAAAGACGGCAAAATGACTTGAAATTCAATGAATATTAATATATAATAAGTAAGTGTTGTCGAGCATACAGGGATCACAACCATGGACATTAACACACAAAAATGTGAACAAAAACATTTCACTACCTTAAAGCGATAGAGATTTCTCAGAGTGTATGCAAAATAACACAAGACGAAAATGCTGCAAAACAGTTAATGGCATAGTACTTAATATTACGTCACCATTTAATACTAAAAAGAATTTTGCCCCCCCCCCCCTGGAACATTTTCTAACGGCGCCCATGGTTATAGTCATTTGTTTCTCTAGGATTTTTTATATTATTCCTCCAAAATTTAGTGAAATTGTCATTTTGAACATTTTGGGATACATGGACTTTGTGAATATAAGGTACATTGGCGTAATCGATTCATTTCTTACAAACCCGCACTCAAGTGTTTCCTATCATGTAATGTTTTCGAAAAAATGTTACTCAATATGACCAAAATTGTGATTTTGACCATATTTATGAATTTATAGGGACTGAACCCAATGTTCTAGAAATTTGAAAAGGGTCTCATTTGGCTTCAACGTTTCTGAAAAACTTACGTGATATGGCTTACCTGAGTCAGGATTAGTATTCAGTGCAAAGAAATCTATCAAAAACGGCTATGCACTGTTCATTCACTAAACTTATGAATAAAATAATAAATGTAATAATACAAAATACTACAATAGAACCATAATGATACCTATTCATTATTTATTATTTTTTTAAGTTGCTGGTTTTTTTGAACGGTTGCAAAAAATGCATTAAAGTGACAAAATAAACACAAAATTTCAACTTGTTACAGTTTTTTCTTAGATTTGCCATTATTATGGCCAAAAACCATTGGCCGGATTATTACACAAACCAAAATCTATTTATAGAATCTATCTATTTTAAATCTATCTACATATTTAGAGAAAATACAGGCCGTCCCACTTTAGTTCCCGCAAAACTGTTTTCTAGATAGTTGACGTCACACTGAGCAAAAAGTTTCATATAGACTTACTTGGTTTCTTTATTCCTTAAAATAAATAAAAAATAATAAATATAATAATGTCTGAAATAAAACCAGCCGTTTAAAATAATAACAAAACTGTATTTTAAACGGCTCTTCTTCAGGAATTAAAAGCCCACTAAGTCGATATGAAACTTTATAGTCAGAATGACATTTGCTTGTTGAGAATCAAATGTATAAAAAGTTTCATATGTATTTTGTTTCTTCGTTCATTTATTTATTTATTTATTTTTATTATATTGAATTGTTCACTTAAATTTATTTACTTTTATTGTTGTTATGGGTATGGATTGTTATTTCTTCATTTACGAATTGTTTGAATGACATTTTTTTTCTAGAACTATTTTCTGCGGAGAAAAAAATGGGACACCTGTATATCGTGATTGCCGCGTTTTAAACCTGGCAGCATTTTCTGTAAACACGATAATTACCATGTATGTGTGAAATATATAAAACTGTTTAAGTAAAGACTCCTAAGAAGCCCCTTTGGGTCAATTTCGATAGGAACTTTTTTCTTTACGTGCGAATCGAGCGCAAGGTGCACTAAAAGCTCGTGGCCCAATAAAAGCTTTTCTTTTTTTTATCGAGATGGCCGCTCGTAAAGGGAGCATATAAAAGTGCATCAGCGTTGGCCGTAGGACAAGGGGCAATCATCTAAAGCTCAATGAGCATGAGCTTAATGCTCCGTCCGCATTACCGCACAGTGCGGCTGGCCACATATATACATAAACTTCCGGTGTGCACGATCTAAGTACATCGCATCCACACGGTTGTAGGCCAGTAGTAAATGGAACTTAGGTTTATTGCTAGTACAGTAGCTTCTAGTTTTGCTGCATCTGTAATTATTGTAAGTTCTTGTTTGTGTTGTGAATGGAAATTACTGAGTTTACAGGATTTACAGAGGTACAGAAGGTATTTTTGGTCAGAAGTTCTATTCACATCTTTATTAGACCCCATTAGTGCGAACTGAAAACTTTGTTTCTGTTAATAAGCTTAATTCTGAAAGGGCACACCCTATCTTTCTGTACATACCCTAAAACCTAAAATTTTTTATCCATTGCTTTTTTTCTGCAAAAATACCACTTCACAGAGTTGTCACTGTTTTTTTCTTTTTATTTTTTGTGAGTTCAAGGGTTCATCATTTATTTCAGTCTACTTAGAGAAGGAGAAGGTCTAAGGTCGCATACTTCCATAATTATCTAATAATGTATTACGCAATATTATTTTTTGGGTATCTTACTTCTTGACAATTTGGTCCTAATTTTTGGTAAATGTGACGACATAAAATAATATTCTAGACTATACTCTAACGAAAGCTTCTTGCCTTAAAGTCAAGTCTATCCTACATAGAGAATTGTATCAAGGTTCATTACTTTTCTTAGACAGCATCAAAAAGTGGCCAACGTATTTTTTGACGTAAAATTGTGACTTTGGAGTATTTCGGTTACCAAGTTTATAACCTCGAAAGAAAAACCTATCTACTGATTCCTAGCCTTTCGTGCCCAAAGCGATGCAAAAACAAAGGTGGAAAAGATTATGAATACATAAAGAACAAATCATGCAAGAAACTTCGATACGTTAAAATTACAAACATTTTTGATATTACCATGTTTGAAGAAAAACTACCGGATAAGGTACTTTATTTTATATTATTTTGTAATACAAACTAGTGGGAGTAGAGTTACTCTTCTACGGTATTTTTAAGGAGTCTTCGTACTAAATTTAGAATTTTTAAATTTAGGTAAATTGTAGGGACATTTTGGGAAACATGGATTGTGTAATTTTTCTTTGAGTTAAATACAATCCCGGATTCAAGAGTTTCCTATCACGAAAGGTTTTAAACGTTTTTAAAAAATAATAAATGTAATAATACAAAATACTACAATAGAACTATATTCAGATAGGTATCATTAGTTTTTTTGACGTTGCTTGTTTTTTTTTCAAACGGTTCAAGAAAAATGGCATTAACCTGACAAAGTAAATACAAAATTTTTTTGCTTGATTTATTTTTTGCTGAGGTTTGCCATTATTATGGCGACCCACTAACTATTTTGAGTATCTTACTTTTTTGAAATTTTGGTCCTAATGTTCGGTAAATGTGACGTACATAAAACAATATTCTGGAAAGTATGTTCTCTGAAAGCTTCTCAAAAGTGCAAGCTTTTATTTTAGCCTACATTGAGAATTATATCAAGACGCTTTACTTTTTTGGACAGCATCAAAAACTGCCAACACGTATTTTTGAAAAATGAAAAATGTGACGTATCGGAGTCTTTCAATTACCAAGTTTATAACTTCCGTAGAAAATCCTATCTACTGATTCCTAGCCTAGCCAATAATTGACACACATTAAGCTTATACGAATGTGTTATTTCGTGTCCAAAGCCATGCAAAAGTGGGAAGGATCGTGGAAGATCATTAAAGAAGCTTCGATACGTTAAAATTCCACACATATTTCTGGTGATACACCAGAGATGGGTAACTTCTAAACCAGCCTTTGCGGTGCTGCGAAAGCTGATTCTCAATACTTTCGAGATTTGGGAAATGGTTTCCTTTTTAATAGGTACCACTCAATTGAATAATCCTGTATAATTGTGTATTATGATCCTGACCAATGATACCAAGCCTAACATATACGTCGTGTGCCTGGGACATCATTAAACATTTATTAGGTGTATATACTCTTTCGGTGTGAAGTCGACCAAGATAAGCCGGTCACCCTCGGAGCTAATCCAAACCGAATCCCGGAATTATTTTCGAATTACAATCGAAATCCCCGTAAACGACTACCACTCGAGTACGGGGACGAGGATGGCGTTCGCAATAGCCCAGCCCCGGTGCTTCTAACAAATCTAACGGGTCACCAACAATGGCACACCGAACAATGGTTGACACTTCAATACGGCAAATATTTTGCCACTGTATATGCGAGAGCCGTATCTCCATCCTCTTCCCGTACCTTTACCGGCGATGTGGCCGTCGCGTTTTCGGCCGAGCAGCTGCCTGTGTCATCGGGGACTCTCTCGCTCGACATTGTCGTGTTGTGTGTCTATTAAAATAGACTCTCGGCCCATTATACTCCAAGTGGTATACTTCATTAAAATGTTTATGTGATACGTGAATAAGTCAGCGGGGGGCCTTTGACGTCCTGATTGGGTCCCCGGCCCTCAATGCTCAGCGGCAAGGCTGGAGCGGAGCCAGCATCGATGAGAAGCCGGTGTGAATCGATGGATCTTTCGTGTGGACCAGACAACGGGGACATCCTCTACCATTCACAACTTTACAAGAAACCGTTGCCACGGCGAAGGTTCCGAGAAGCTGTAATTTACACACGTAAACTAAATTATCCGTACCAACTTTGATCTGCCACGATCAGATCTTCCACGGTGTCATCACGACAGCAACAATCCGATTCAAAAAAACTGGACCTATTTATAGAAGCCTGTTTGACGACAGACCCAGCATGCACCAGGAAAAGTAATTTGCCCATTGACAGAAGGAATATTATACCATTAGATTAACAACTTCCATAATATTAACACCGATCAAGATACTTATGATCAAAATACTTATGATCCTTACGATCGTGGATACGAGGAAACATCACAGTTAAAGCTAAATTGTCTCTATGATTGAGACATATATTCTCCTGGAAATTGTGTGGTAACTCAAAAGCTATCTTAGTAGATATGAACATAGTTACATGTTATATGTTTGCTTTACTATATTGTAGGATAACTACATGGCACCTCTCACCCTTGCATCTGTTCGGAAAGCTTACATGCCAATCATAAGAAAGCTGGTGGCTGGTTGATAAAGTCATCATTCGGTTCACCAGGACACGTCGCAAAGTGTCAATGCTCGCACGATTAATTCAATCGGCCCGGAACAATTGAAATGGAAACATTAGGAGAGCGCCCTCTTGTCCCCAGAGGTGCCAGATTATGATCAATCCACTGCGTCCTTTCAACGAATTGAGCAACATACGGTGCGCCAGATTTCGAATGGTCGCATGCCCATTGCTGATCAGTGAGCATAAAATGCCATTTCTGCGCCATCATATGTTTTATTTAATTACGTATGCAACACGACAAGTGCAGCGAGGGCAACGGACAATGGACATCGCATATGTAACGCAAATATGTTTTGATGTTAGCACTCAGCGCTGTCACTAGAAATGAATAATAATTTTGAATCATTTTTATTTTTACTTTATCATACGCAGTATGTAAAGTATTGTAATCGTGCCAAAAAAAAATTTTGAGATTTTAGCGGAAATATGTCTTTTTGGGTCCCCTGAACATTTTTGACCAAGGTACAAAAAAATGTCTGTGTGTGTGTGTGTGTGTGTGTGTGTGTGTGTGTGTGTGTGTGTGTGTGTGTGTGTGTGTGTGTGTGTGTGTGTGTGTGTGTGTGTGTGTGTGTGTGTGTGTGTGTGTGTGTGTGTGTGTGTGTGTGTGTGTGTGTGTGTGTGTGTGTGTGTGTGTGTGTGTGTGTGTGTGTGTGTGTGTGTGTGTGTGTGTGTGTGTGTGTGTGTGTGTGTGTGTGTGTGTGTGTGTGTGTGTGTGTGTATGTGTGTATGTGTGGATGTGTGTACCCGTTTTTTGTGGCGACGATTCAGGAGAAACTACTAAAGGTATCGGGACGAAACTTCATATTTAGGAGTTTCATAACCAAACTTAGAGCTGTAAAGCTTTCTGTTGAAAATGGTCAAAAGGAACTGCAGGTTTAGTCTTAGCATTTTTGAAACATTTTGTAAATAAGCCGCCATTTCTGGAATTTCGTCGAAATAGTTAAATAATAAATTAAAGAAGATGAAATTCTGAATAATTTATCACCATGACATTTTTTGGTACAATCAATAGTTTAGCTGCATGAGCAAATTCTATTTCATCGAGATCGGTCGTACTCCTTTAAAACTAGTAGCCAGGATATGTCAGATTATATGTCAGATATGATTCTAATGAAGCAGTACGTAGTGTCAAACGCAAATGTTTTGACAACCTACTGTCAATATAAGCTGCGTTCGGATATAGTATACCGTACACTTTTTACACCCAATAACACGTAAGTGTCATTTGGACAGTGTACCCAGTGTCAGCGGAGTACAATATCCGACCGCAGCTTTATTCGACATATCTGTCTAGTTCTACTAGTTTTATTTTAATGCAGACATAGCCGATCTCGATCAAATAGAATCTCATGCAGCTAAACTATTAATTTTATATAAAGTATGATAAAGTCATGTGCCTGGCCACATCAGATTTTTTGTTGTAAATTGCCAAATTACACTTGAATCTAAATCTTATGCAACATACACATTTTTGATTAACATACATCGTTATTTAGCTTAACTACAGAGCACGCCGCTTATGGTAATAAGGGTTATTGTTGTCAATTGGTGTTATTACGTTTGCCACTTTTTAGCCTTTGTCAAAATCGACACTAACTGGAACAACCTCTCAACTAGAAATAATAAAATTAATTTTTTGAATGATTATATTTTTTACAAATTAAGCTGAATAACGCAAAAATGTTAGAAACGCTAACAAATAGCAGACTTTTGACATCCTACTTTAGTTAATAAAGATTTTGTTCATCCAAAATTGTCCAGATGTGATCACAAAAGGAATCGTATAGGTACTGTATAAAATTGTCTTTATTATGTTCAGTCAAAATTATAGATACCAACTTATCTCAATCAGAATTTTGTTTAAAATGGAAACGATTTCATTATTTAAACAATAATGTTGGTTTTGATTATGTAAGCTCCTTTTGTAATGCTTTTCACGGACGTAATTAATTAAATATGTACCTACATGGAAATAAATCGGATTTCGCCACAATAGATCTATTTTTCAAAAGAACTTATTTAATGAATTGTGTACAGTTACACTAGAAAAAAATCTGATGTGGCCAGGCACATGACTTTATGATACTATATATAAAATTAATAGTTTAGCTGCATGAGATTCTATTTGATCGAGATCGGCTATGTCTGCATTAAAATAAAACTAGTAGAACTAGACAGATATGTCGATTAAAGCTGCGTTCGGATATTGTACTCCGTTGACACCGGGTACACCGTCCAAATGATACTTACGTGTTATTGGGTGTAAAAAGTGTAACGGTGTACAATATCTGAACGCAGCTTATATTAGTAGGTATTGTCAAAACATTAGCGTTTGATACTAACTACTGTCATTAATCAAATATCTGACATATCCTGGCTACTAGTTTTAATGCAGTACGACCGATCTCGATGAAATTGAATTTGCTCATGCAGCTAAATTATTGATTGTACCAAAAAATTTCAGTTATTCAGAATTTCCTCTAGGTACTTTAATTTATTATTTATCTATTTCGACGAAATTCCAGAAAAAGCGGCTTATTTGCAAAATGTTTCAAAAATGCTAAGACTAAACCTCCAGTTCCTTTGGACTCTTTTTAACAGAAAGCTTTACAGCTCTAAGTTTGTTTATGAAACTTGTAAATATGAAGTTTCGTCCTGATACCTTTAGTAGTTTCGCCGGAATCGTCGCCACAAAAACGGGTACACACACACAGACATTCTTTTGTACCTTGGCCCCGCTAAAATCTAACAAAATTTTTTCGGCACGATTACAATACTTTATACTGCGTATGATAAAGTAAAAATAATTTACTTAATCAATAGGAAACTACTAGAAATCAATAGGAAATAATTATTCATTATACAATGTTGTTACTTAGTTTATATCAAACTTCCATAATCACGTCATTTTCCTGTCATTTTGCGTTCGTTTGATCATGTTTCTTGTTTGTCGTTATGCTAGGCATTCTGCAAGCACGTTGTGTTGTTTATGCAATCAAGTTGTCTGTCGGTACATATAGTTTTAAAATAGGACATGCAGCATTTTGAAACGGCACCATTTATTCAAAATTGGTATACATTCTGCTGGTTACAACATAGTTCTAGAGTATGTATTTCCCAACCTCGGAGATGATAGTGATTATGGCGACGAAGAAACGGAAGCGCGTTCAGAATCATATGTGCATACACGCGGCAACATTAAAGTAACCATATTTGCTTTTTAGTTATGACAGTCGGGTGTGTTCCTCGTCCCATCCGCAAATACAATTTGCGGAACAATTACGGGCCCAGAGGAAGCCGCAAGTTAAGTAGTTGCGCGTGAGGCCTCCAGCGGCCCAGCGCTGCCGTCGCCGCCGCCTCAAAGGGCCCCGACCGGGCCCTCCGCTGGTCCGCACAGCTCTCTACCGCGTATTAGCGCGAACACAGGCCCTCTGGATTCGCGTAATCCAATTTGTAGTGAGACTTATTAGTTCGAGCGCTACGCTATTGCGGTGGAATTGCGCTTATGGAATACACCCCGCGATTATTAATAACGTGGCACTCCGTTTTTGTGGCACGTTACATATTTAATACGTCAGTGGAAGAAGAAAGACACATAAAACTGAGCTTTTATATGGAATTCTGTAAATTAAAGATGGATGGTTCTTGTTTTCGCAATGATTTTTTAATAGACACTAAGTCACTATTTCAGAAATTTAAAAAAATATAGCCTATATTGGCAGGGCTCTTCCATGTCCACCAGTGTTTCCTTTCTAATAGTCGCAGCCAACCCAAATTGTTTTCTGGCATCCTATTTTCCTTTTGTTTTCTAAAGGACCCATTCAACAATATCTCGTATCCATCACGTTTTCTTCCTTACTTAGCCCCAGAGATTGTTGCGTTCTTCTTATTCATTTTCTTATTTCTCATCTTCTTCTCTTTTTGATAAGCTGTCCTATTGGTTTTCCAACATATATGGATCTTAATGATGATGAAACCCAGGCTTCTCAGCGGCATTGTGGGGGGTTGCCTTGACGACGTTTGGTTGCTGATGTTCTAAACAACTTATGTATACTCTTGTTACCTTAAAAGGTATCAAACTTCTTGTTTTAGAAGCTTATATTGTTAAATGACAACTTGAATTGAATAATATGTACTAGTGGTCCTTCGGATCGCAGAAATCGACAGATCGCAGAAATAAACCGTAAACTTTACTGGAGATGGCAATGTTTGCCAAAAGTAGCAAATTTTTACACATGAATAAACTGATGAAATTCGTCGAAATTGTATGCCACTTTTACTTTAGTTAATGAATGTGAGTGTGAAGGGACCATTGGCAACCAAAAGAAGACCAATGAACAATTTTATAGGTCTCCACGTAAACTACATAACATTTTCATCTACCAGTATGTTATTATTAAATTTCTTCAAGCCTATGTCACAGGATGAGTTGCTTGGCTATCATGCAGTTCTTATCAGTGGTTACTGTTGCTATGGCGCTTGTCAAATGTCAATTGCGTTATCATGGTATGATGACTCATCAGTCTTCTATATTCAAGATCGATTACCTACATGAAGTTTGAACAGCCTTTTTAACAGCACTTTCGTTTATTACATATTTAACTCTACTCGAATTGAAGATATAATACTGCTTCCTGGCGATGCTATTCCAGCGAATGGAGCACACGTCCATTGGTTCAATTTATTACGGCGTTAATTCCTTCTCCCACAATAAAACTTATCCATTGAAGAGGGCCTTACGAAGTGAATTAATATGGAATCGAAAGTGCGTAGGGTGGGCCAATAAGTACATTCGTTTGCGAAAACCGGAACGTACGTCCGGCCATACAGATCACGTGCCGAGCGTGACGACGCGTGCCGCGGCCACGCACTGCGTTCAAAAGGTCATTACGACAATTTTACACGCTTCTCAAAGTAATGCGCGAACATCGAAATTAGCATAGTTCTTCTTTTGCGGCTTACATGGGAGCCCGTAGGTCATTAATAAAGATTATGCGATATGTCAATAGGCGTTTGGTGTGTTGATGTTTATCCTGTTATTATTATTATTAGTTTCTGTTATTGCCACTTGGGTGTCATCGCATTTGCGTAATTGATAGCGTTGGTGTACTTGTGGGTCGGTAAAGAGCTTAATTGTCACCGCGCTGATAATTAATGAGTTCTTCGGCTGATAAGACGTAACTGTTACCGTCGAGAAGGATGCTTAATTGAAGTGGTTTCCTCTTCAAGTCTATTTATTGCTTCCTACTATTCGAATTATCCGTTAATTTAATTAATTTTCACGTCAAAACTTGAGATTTTTGTTCCGGATAATCAGTAAAATTCGCAGAAGTGCAGACACCCATTTTGCACATTGTAATATTTTTTTATACTTTATGAATAAATCGTCATTGCAACAGAAAACAAATCATGTCAAATAAGGCACAGCTTTATCTCGACACTGTAATCAACAGTATCTCTTATTATGGTCTCATTTCGCTTGCACTACTGTCCATGTTTGTTCTGCACTTAGTCAAGCGTGTAATAAGCTTACAATTGGCACTTCAAACCCATTGTCAACACACGACAAATTATTATTATCACTTCTGTTCTGATCGCAAATTAGTTGCTTAGTTAATGTTTATCTATAACAATTGTACTGATATGTGTGCGTGTGATTTCTATGCTGGAATTATTTTAGATCAAAAAGTTGTACATTTTGAAAAGAAAATCGATTGTTATGCTATACGAATGTATTTTTCAGGATTGTGAGGAATAAGGCTGCTGAAAAGGCGAAACACGCGCATCAGATAGCGACGAGCGGTGGAAATACTGGTAATGGTTCTTCTGCTGGAGGCCCAGTATCGGTCATCACTCATGCACCATCCACACAATTATCAGAACCCAGATCTGGGGCGTATAGTATAAATGGAATCCTTGGACTGCAACACGATCCAAACGGCAATAATATCAAAAGGAAACGAATCGACGATCATGGTAAGTGTTATTTAAGGAATATTTATGAACTATTCGTGTATTGTTCGAAAATTCTCATGACTGAAACCTCCATGAACTTCCAAAAAAAAAACGAAACTCTCTGAATATATTTGGTCGACGGTCTATATAGATCGTGTAGAAAAAAGTGTGGAACACACATTCGTCTCTGGGATCTATTTATACCAACTATCGTTCTGGTGCTGCAAAAAGACAGTAGAATTACGTGTTCAGTGGCGTCGCATGGACAGATTACCGCGAGAAACTTTACAGCTTGTTACCAGCGCTCGCACCTATTAACGCGAAATTACTGTGTTAATTACAAGGCTCCAAATGTATAAATAGGAGAAAGGTAGGCACTATATCGGTTATCCATACTAACTTTCCTGCGTAGGCGCAGAGTTTTGGTAACCAGTATCAGACAATCGTGATTCTTTTTATTAAATGATAAGTTTATCCGAAATTATTTCTAATTAGATTTTTATAGCATATATTTAAAAAATGATTTCTTCCGAAAATGTTAGTCTTCCAAATTTATCTCCAGCATTATCTCATTCGCCTGATCCATCCAGGATCTACGATGTCTTCGTATCCTCCTTCGTTTCAGGTTTAAGTTAACGGCATTTGTTAGTTTGTTGGGTTAATTTCAGTACCTCCATGTTTATAGGAGTTGTTTTGTTTTTGTATATTGATGATATAGACACTGTGCTGAAATATTAGTACTGATCGGTATGTTTAGGGCCCTTCCTATTTTTTTACAATTATCGTCTTTCAACCTTTTCAAAACGGTAGAACAGAATCACAATTGCAAATTTTTTTTCGAATATTAAAAAATTTATTATTATTAATTATTTGATATAAAATAAGTTAACTTCGTAAGAACAAAAAAACAAATTTGCATTTGTCTGAATGTTTATATTTGTATTATGTATTCATTGTTTTTAATGAAAAAAAAAATAAGCTTTTAAAGAAAACTTTTTGGATATCAGAAATGTGTGTTGAAATTGTGTATTGAGCTTGTTTTTGAGAAAGATAAATCGTTTTTGCTATTATTTTCGGCGCGGAAAGAAAAAAAATCGACAGCGGGCCCGAAAATGACCGAAATCGAAACCAGGCGCCTTTGCTTCTCCGAGGAGCAGTTCCTTTCCCCAAACGCCGATTTGACTTTTAGTATATACAGGGTGTCCCACGACGTGATTGCCATGGCTTGGGAGTGTGTTGCTGGGGTGATTTCAAGTCAAAAATGTCTAATGGACACCCAGTTGCTGTATACATAGTCTAGCTCTTCTTAGAATTGAACTGATAGCTCTACTAACAGTCTCAGGATCAGCACGAATAGTTTAGGTACTAGTTGTTCTCTGTTATCAATATTTTCTGCATAACCTAAACTTTTCAGTCTTCCCCATAAAAAGTAATCTAGGGGATTAAAGTCTGATGACCTTGCTGGCCAAGGAACAGCCGAACCTAATACCTGCGTTAGTGGGCTTATCTAAAACTTCAAATGCTTGTAGCTCGGTTACGATAGCGTTCTGGGTGTATGTTCATTAGACATTTTTGACTTGAAATCACCTCAGCAACACACTCCCAAGCTATGGCAGTCAGTCGTGGGACACCCTAAATGTGTAAATATATCAAATAAATGTTATTTTTCATTTTCTTATAAGCAATTTCCATTTTTTTAAGTATATAGTATAATGAATATAGATACACTTGAAAGTGGTTAGATTTTTTTGATGGTCATATAGCTTGGATTGTATTTTTGTTCTATTATGTAATGGGGAATCTGTTTAATTATCTGGTCATTCAAATTTTAATTTTAATTGTGGAGTACCAATTTATTGTACTAAAAAATTAAATTTTTGTAATACTAACAAAATTACCCCCAAATATTTGTTGCAATTTTGTCCGGTTGGTTTCTCCCAACAGCAAAACATGTCTCATTAATCTACTTTTCAAAGTAGATCAACCGCCATAGTTTCTTGGTATTTTTTGTAATATTAGGTACTGTCTTATATAATCGAGTTTAATCGTTTTTGCCAATTTGGCTATCGAAGCCTATACTAAAGAAGTAAAGTATTTGTCAGTATCCGAATGTTTTTCATTTGCGTCATTGGTTACAACAAATCTCAAGTACTCATGTAAAAATTTTACAGCGGTTCACATCAAAGTTGTCATGGATTTGTAGGTCTTCACCAGGTTTTAGTAAATATTCTTTTGTCATATTCCTCAGCATGAAAGTCTTCAAAATATTGAACAATGACCTTGGTTGCCAACGCAGCTCAGAGTATGTTGGTAAAATGCTAAAAAAGCAATTTTAACCAGTAACCGGTTTTCAAGGAAAACTGTGCATCATTTCAAATCGCCAATATTTCCTCTTTTGGCTACAATTATTTTTGTAATGTGACATTGTTTATAAAAAGCATGAATTTCTACAATTAAACATTTTTTTGTAAGAAATGACAACATTTGTTAATACTATTTACGGTGTTATTTCTTAAGGGATTTAAAGTTTTCCCTGGGGTACCATCAGGTCTCTACCGCTCGTAGAGTGATTGCGTTAGGTCGCATTGTAGGCGCGCCGCGGCGCTGCCCGCGAAACAGTGGCGGCGAATATTGCTGTCCGAGGCGGATCTGGTTGATTATATAGAGGGTTTCGCGGTCGCATAGCAACGCGCGTGATGTCCTCATAATCCGCCATCACGCTGATTGGTTAGAGAGAACCGGAGGGCTGCGCTCGCTTGTTTCACGCTGACGTGATTTCGCCAAAACGATGATAACTTGTGGATTCAAAAGACTACGACGCCGCCTGCGCGCACCGCATTTCCATAGACGACCGCGTTGACGGCACCGAACGGAACCGTGCACAACGCCTACTTTTTCTTACAGTACAGTGCTGAACAATAGTCAGTTTACTCAGTCCTGAATTGTATAGTAGGTAGCTCTTGGCTTCTTACACGATTATTAACATCTGAATGTAGTCTGAAAATATTAAATAAATTTTTGTAGTTTCTATTTGCTTTTGTGCGGTCTGTTAATAGAGTTACAATTTTGTGGAGTAATAATAAACAAATAATAGATTAATTTTTGATAAATTTTGGAGAAACAGTGCCAAATACTGGATATAATGGACCCTCTTTGGCTGGGATTTACAATGCCAGTTTAAATCATAAACGCGTTTAGATCTAAACCATGTTTTTTTTTTTATACAGGATGTCTCACGGAACATGATGTAGGTACATGGGGATCTCAAAAACTGTAAGAGCTTCGATGTCGGTTAAATAGGAGAATAGTTCCGTAAATATGGACCAAATTCAAAACAGTTTTTGTTTTAAAAAAAAATTCATGGATCAGTTAAGCGGGCCAACTAAAGGCATCTTTTGTAATAATTTTGATAAACGTGCTATGAATGGTTGCAACGCATTTTAAATATTCTATTTAAATCTGTAAGAGTTCAATAATGGCATCCATAAAAAATAAAGAAGTTGAATATCGCCCAGCTAAAGCTTGAGGACAGAAACATTTTCTAATAACAAAATGGCTTCTGAGTATGCTGTGATGTAAGAATACAACATTCACCTTTCTAGCTATTGTAATAGCGAAGTTATTCAATAAAAAAGAAATTGACAGTTTCTACCTTTTCCGTAATATCTAGTGATCCATGCATTTTGTTTTAAATCAAAGACTGTTTTTAAAAGAGTTCATATTTACGCGACTTCTGTTACCATTTAACAACTCTTACAGTTTCCGATATTTCCGATATACAGTTTGTATATCTTGTTCCGTGAGACACCTGTACATCGTTGTCTTTCTTATAATGCAATGTCAATCACAGAAATATAAATTAATTGACTGGGTTAGTCGATTGTGTTGAAATAGCCGGGATTACAAAAAGTATAAACAACATTTTCAGCTACTGCCAAAAATGACCACTATAGTAAAATTGGAGAATGGCAAAATCCGTATTGCACCAATAAACGAAAAACATAAGTTGACTATGGTTTCTCCATCATCTTTAATGGTACCTTAAGAGCGGTGTTTATGCTAGTGTGATCGACGTCGGCCTTGAGTCTGTAGTACGCCCAGGATGTGGCTCCATCTAACGGTGAACCGTTGTACTCAGGTCTTTGTGTATAAACAAGCATACTTAATTTGTTCTGCCGATTTTTGCTCTTTGCCAATAGGCATCTACTGTAGTTGTTGTCAACTGTTAGTTATTATTGATCTGAGCTGTTGCTACTCTTCTCCCTTGTCTCGGTCTGTGGCCTTTATTACAGAAAACTTCTTTACAGAGCACCGCGGTGACAGTTAGTAGTAATTCGACACAATTGCATAAAAAGCAAATGAATTTGACAACGGCTGGGTCAATCTTAAAGAGCTATGTCTTAAAATGTCACTCATAAATTAGCTCCTGTTCCGGGATTAATGCTATTGGGTTAATCATCAAGAAAGCATATTAAATCAACCAGTATATTGTGTCAAAAATTAGCTTCTTTGCTCGAATTAAGTTCATGATTAAAGTAAGCGCGGTTGAACTTTATATTTATCCCCTTACTTTTACACGTCAGTGCAATAGTTTCTACTCCGATCTGGTTTTTATGCGCTCGTGTTTTGCATGTAACTGGTATATGGATAAACGCCCCTCTTAGATTCCTTAGATGTCTTGTAGAAGAATTAGTTCCTGCGGGTTTTGGTACAAAAGTAACACGAGAATGCCAGTTTCTTGTTGATCTTAAAAACTACGAATAATAGGTTCAGTTCTAATAACAATAATATTTCTAATCAAATTTGTTAGCATAAAAATGAGCAATAATGCCGCAATTCCGGATTTCTTCAAATAACCAAGTTTTTCCCATTTTTCAAGGAATCGAGCACCTGTCCAGAAAACCGTTTGTGATAATTATCCCTACTATATACTAAAAATCTAACACAGTCCGCGCAAGAAGTTTACGAAAATCGGTGAATCGGGGGAAGGGTCTGCTTTTCGGAGAAGCGAATATCGGCGCCGCAGGCGCCGATTTTCCGCCTAAAATTGGATTGTACAGCGCTTAGGCTTTCGATTTCGTCCAATTTCCGGCCAGTTCTCGTTATTTTTTACCTCGATTCGGCTAAATTTATGGATTATCCTTTCGGACTGTACACGCCAGCGCGTCGTCGTGCCAATCGATCGAGGTTGCTAGGCAACGGCCGCGCGCTTTGCGACGCGGTCGCCAGACGGCGACACATCATGTCGCTCTTGAGATTACGCTACGAAGCAATAGATGGCGCGCCCGTAACCGCACCGAACGTACGAGCATAATCACGTCGCGCGTGTAAGAGCATCCGGGCTTTTTGTCTCTCTCTTAACGTTTCGGCGATCTACCTAGGTCGACTAGCAGGCCTATTAGGCCTGCACATTCTCCTAGTTAGGTATACTATCGGGTTAAGTATAGGGATCGTACCTGAAAATTTGTTGTTTTTACTTTTTCTAATATTACCCGAACAATTGAAGAGTTGAAGTAAATAATGAAGTGCCAAAAATTCAAAAATTGGTTTTATTACATTAAAGTGGGCTGGATATCACTAGCTTTAATGTAAATAACGGGCTACGTAAAAATATGTCGTGAAATGCCTAACAAACTTGACCGCTCGATCTCGCATGACTTAACATTCGGAGCATTTTCGTAAATAGCGCGCTAAGTGCCTTTAGTCAGTGCCAGTAGTCGTCATAATTAAAAAAATATGCATTTTATAAATAAATGATTCCTACAAAAGACTCTTAGAATTGAAAAGAAATTAATATACAGGATGTTCTATTAGAAAAAGAAAAGGTTTGCAAATTTCCATAATCAAATGAATAAATATATTAAACAAGAGCTTGTTTAAACCCAAAAACTTTTATTTGAGCATTTTTTGAAACTATTTACGGTTGGGGAATTATTTAAGTGTTCCGGTAATTTTGACAAATTTTGATAGGTATATACATAACTCCAAAATGACGCATATTATAAAAAAAAATATTATTATAAACAATTCTTAGAATGAATGTTAGAATTAAAAGATGTAAATATATATACAGGGTCAAAAAAGGAAAAGTTACCAAATTTCCATAATACAATATAATTAAACGATAGCTTGTTTAAAGCCAAAAAAAGTTTTGTTTGAAGTTTTTGGTGTGTTCTGGTAATTTTATTATTACAAAAAGTTCATGGTATTTCTGTTTTTTATTTTAGAATTACATTTTATTTTGATTTTTAATAAAAAGAAAATGTACGATATTGTTGGTATCCAGGTGATACCTTGAGTAGTTTGTGAAAAAATAATATCAAAGCTTGTTTTTGTTTTTTTTTTTAGATAATAATTCAAAATAAAAGGAAAACGTTGAGTGGATTTTGATTTCTGGTCCTTACTTTTTCTGAAGGAAGTTACTAAAATAAGTCTGACGTAAACTTCAATAAACATCTTTAGATTAGAAATATTGCACAAAAAACAACAGTTTTTCAGTACATTTGCAAAATAACAAATAAACGCATTTTTAAAGAAAATTAATGACTATAAAATTGAGCAGAACTATCAAATTTTGCATGGCTTTCAGTAAACGAGGTCCCCATGTAATTTTTCGAACAACGGACACTCTGTATGAAGTATACTTGGTCAAGCAACTTTGTTTTTATTGAGTTTTACTTGAATAGTTTCGACTTTCAATAGTATAAAAATATACCTTCTACGAATTTTTGAATTTATTTTAGATTTTTGCGATACAAGACCTCGGAAAAAAACAAAACCACCATGTGGGATGGCTTTCTATAATACATTTATCTTGCTGCACACTATTTTCTAAATATCTCGGAATAATGCTTTTTGGCACTTAGTTCGTTATTTACTTCAATTCTTCAATTGCGTAAATATATAAGTTTGTCATAAATGTATAGCTGATCATCGGATTCATCAGTTGTCGTTTTGTTGAGAGGCATTGGCAAAACGGCAAGCTCACGACCAAAAAGTGGTATAGTTCACGAAATAAAAGATGATATGTATAGCTGGGTTGGCTAAATGTAAAATATGATAAACCAGGTCATCTCAGCCCCCAATCACCTTTGTCATAAGCGTTTTAATACTTTCTGCAGTTGTGACCTCAACTGCTCGTTATTCAACGTATTTCTGGATTTTTTTAATCTATGAACCAGGTTCACCACATTGCTTATTCAGCTTGCTCTTTCCATCAATCACAACTTGATCAACATAAATGACTAGTGCAATGGAATAATGATGATATTAGACATATTTGAATAAAACTTGGTGTATGCCTATTCAAGAAAAAAATCAGTAAAATACCGAATTATAACGTTATCCAATGGCCATTTCTTGTTTTCGCAATTGCAAATTTTCTGAACTATGGGAGCCCCTTCAATTCTGGTTTATAGGGATTGACCCAGAAAGATCGACCATTATCTCGATTTGGCTTCCAGTAACAACGTTGGGATGAATCTAATTCGGGTGTTTCGAATGCGGGGCGGTACGTCAAAACGTGCAGTAGCATTTTTTCTTACCGGGTGGCAGTTTAATTAGTCGGTCAACAGAAAACACAACTAGGCAAAATAGGCGTCCGGTCCGGGGCAGGGTTGACCGTTTGGACGTATTCCCGGTGGCGGCGGGTCCCGCGGGGTTGTGCCTGGCTGGCTTTTACAACGACCCTAAATGAAGTGGACAGCGACCTCTTCATTATCTCAACACGAACCATTCTAGTGCGGATCGCGATAGGGACGGAGCGGCACGCGGGACGATGCGCCGCACCCGCCCATTGCCGGACATAACTAGAGCGCACTGCCAGCCGTTGTTATTTACTTGATTATTTTAGATTCGGCGACAATGCGCATTGTTTTATTAACAAGTAGCCCCGAGAGCGGACTGTCATAATCGAAATTAATAGAGAACCCTCTATAGGATTTCATCATGATTTAAATTCGTTTATTAACTTTATATTGAAAATTGCACAATGGCCGTTGATTTATGCTCCCATAGTGGGCCGCGGCCGGTTCGCTCTCGCTGGACAAAAATTGATTTAACCGTTATTCGATCAGCCCATTGACAATTAATCGGCTTCATCGGCCAAATGTACAGCAAAACCGTCAAAAGGGACCACACAACCTTTCACTGAATCTGCATGGCACACGCATGAGCCAATATAAAAATACATGGACATTACAAAAGATCATTTTTCTGTTCTTATCGATTATTCCTTAAAATTGCTATTTATTTATATTGAACAGCAATAATTATTTTACCATTCACAACCAATCTCAGTTCTAGATGATAATTCTAGAGCGAACACTTTAGAGCCTATTTAGGGTTGCATTTGTGCTGGTCAGGCTGTTTTTTTTGGGTTGTTTTCCGAGTACCGGGTAAGGCTTGAGAAGCCGATTTTTGGCAAATTCGTTACTTAGTAGCTATGTTCACAAAAACGAGTTTCTAAGAGTAAGTATTATTTTGGAAAAAAAAACAATCCATAACGCTTATCATTCGATTGATGTGAACCAAAACCATCTAGCCACCACATCTTTTGACAAGCGTATGTATTATGACTACAGTGGCACTGCTATCTAAATAATTTAGTAGTAGATATATTTTTTCGAAATTTAGTGATTTTCATATCGTGTGGCTTTACAAGCAATTTTTTTGAGTAGTAAAAATTGAAAATTATTGATATTAACTCAGTAGAACCTGGATTTTGTGAATAGCAGGTACATAGAGAAAGGCCAAAAAGACATCTGAAGGCGCACTCGGAAACATATCTCTCTCATATTCATGAGTTCTATAATCTTTTTACAATCTTTTTACAGTTTTCTTATCAAGTAATAAATTAACTTATAGTAGCAGAGATAAAAAAATGATAATCCAGAAATGGCTGGGGTCCATTTCATATCGGGATGTTAAGTTACTATTTTCAAACTGAAGTATGTATACTTATGTATACATATGTATTTACTAATATATATATATATATTTTTTTTTCCTCAGTGAATACTTTTAATCCTTTTGTGACACACATCATTACTCAGAACTTGCAATCGAAGCCCGTTCATATCATTTTTCAAATTTTTGCCACGCACAGCACTTTGTGCTATGTGGTGTTACCGCCTTCATTGAGCGGTTTCCCTTCATTTAAGCAGCTTGTATGTTTAATTAATTAGGTATAGTTTCTTTCACGACAAGTGGCAGTAAGCCGCTGATATAACGCGCAACCGTTCCTACGCATTGACATGTGTTACAATGAAATAAAGAAGATTGCTATTTCATTCTAACACACGTCAATGCGTATAGGGACGTTTGCGCGTCATGTCGCGGCTTACTGCCACTTGTCGTAAATAAACTTTTTTTTCTATATATATATATATATATATATATATATATATATATATATATATATATTACATGAAACTCTGTATAAAACCTGATGTTGCTTGAATAAAGGATTTGTAGTATTGTATTGTATACGCATGCTTTCGAAGAAGGACTTTTCACTGCGAGTCCATTTTTTCGAATACTTTTCGTTAATTTGTTTGTATCTTTTGTTTTACGTAGTCCCTGAGGAAGCCACAATTTTTGGCGAAATATTGGATAGAATTAAAAGGTCGAAAAAACAACATCTTTAATTCAGCCCTGCAAACCCAAAATTTAATCAGCAATACTTTTCGTGATATTCATATTCAGCGCAGTGAATTATTGAATATTATTAATAATTTGAAAAGTTCTCTTTAGTCATTTAGAACAGGCAACCCTAGATTCCAGCATTGGATCCATTCATAAATGCTCATAAATGTACAAACATTCCAAAATCATTTTTTATTGTTTAATCAGGCCTGATTGTTTCGCAAAAGCTTGACTAATATACATAACATATATCGGAAACAAATTTTATTTTTCAAATGGTAAATAAGTAGCTTTTCATTTGCAAAATAATAATAATATATGTCTCTCAACAACAATGATAGATAATTTTTTATGATTGTACACCGTAAGATTTAAAAACTTTAGTTTTTCATGATTTCAAGGATCTTTGAATGTGCTTGGCTGCAAGCGTTGAAAGAAAACAACTTTTATGCTAGGGTTTTCCATGGCGGTTAAAACCATAAATCGAGTTTATGTATAGATTTTGTACATCTAAACTCGGTTGATGGTTTAAACTGGCATTGAAAATCCAGCTTTAAAATCGAACCTTTCACAAGAACATTTTTCTGTAATTTTTAGATGGAATATTCATTAAAGATACGAAAACACACTTTATGTTAAACATTAACACTTATAATATTGCGAATATCTAGAATCTATGGTATTTTTGGATAAGAAACTTTCGTAACCAAACGACCGGTTTTATAATTGTCGGAAGGTATCAACCCTAAGCTAATCGCATCTATAAAATTTCTATTTATTGATTTAATAATTGAGTAGATATTGGAAAAATTGTTGTTGGTTCTCCTCAATGATAGAAGACAGTTTTTGACCACTTTTTTTGCCGTGTTCTACCTAGGTCTTGTACGTGAAACCAGAAAAAATAAATTATAAAATAGACAAGTTCACTGACCCAAAAATTTACTGCAGATCTTCAATAATGGGAGATGTGGACTACAACTTTATGTCGACTTTCTTTCCCATGCATTACAACTGACTATGTTGTCTCTCCAGAGGTCATAGGGTTCATCTAGTTTTTTTTTATCATCTCCACAATAAAATTACAATATTTCCTGTTGTGATCCTTTTATGCCGGCGAAATTTTATTTCCGGATGGTGGTGGTCGGTATGGACCAGTGGAATTTTTGTCGCGACGACGGCGACCAGATGCAGTGCACGGAGGGTGCGACTGCTCCGTTAGGGCTGTGTTATTGCGATTATATTGACTGGTCCGTGGGGAGTTGCCTAGGGTACATTTGAAATAAATCGACTAGAGTTATAGTGAAGTCAAGTATTGTTATGCTAGTGTTGACCATTCCTCGACCCTCCGTTGCTATTTGATTTCGTATACTTCATTTAATGTATGAAAGGGACCCGGTGCCCATGGACACCGGCCCATTTGACATGGTCCGCATGATGCGGAGGACCTTTTTACTACCGCATTAACTCGAATGTCTCTCGTCACATTGAATTATTTTATAATCGCTTCACAGCGATATGGAGCTGATGATATTATATGAATAAGGTAATTGCTGTGAGGCGAAAACTCATTCAATTGAATCGTTTCCAATTATGTATATTTTATATTTTAAACTATTGCATACACATTGCATATGTAGTCTGAGCTATTTTTTTTTACTGTCAGTAACTTCTACAGAAACTTGTTCCGAAACTTGTTGTTTAGGATTTTCTATTGCTATAATGTACATGTTCTAGTGGTACTCGACCAGTAAGTTGTTCACTTCAGCATAGTCAAAAGAAGGCGAGATGGTCGAGAGATACATCAGTAAAAGCACTTGACAACAGCGATGAAGTATAACAAAAAAGTGTAACCTCAATTTATGCTTCCCATTGAAAAATATTGTTGAGAATTTTTTCTAACAATCAGAGAACACTGAACTGTCATCATAATCACTGTTGTGTGTTATGGTATAACCTAAATTTCGACGTCACCAAGAGTGTCATCTCCATCAATAGATGCCTTCCTATAGTGGACGTCGCGATACCTTGTGTAAAGAGAAACGTATAAATACCTCGTTCTCTGAAAAGTTAGGCAACAAATTTGAAATACTTTTGAATATGCAGGCTCATGTATTTGTAAGGAGCTGACCAAAGTATACTTTTTATTTATTATGGACCCTACTACATTTCTTTAGCTTTTGATACTCAATGACAAATTTAACCCCGAAAACCGCCCTTGGTTTATTCGTTCGAAACTTACAGGACGAAAAGGATGGACTACTGAAGCGAAACTTCAGCATATTCAGCACAAACCTGACTATCATAAAATATCCTTAATTTCCACAATTAACCTACCGTTGTTATACAAAATTTTATTCAATTTCAAATCTTAGGGCCATCCAGCGAAAAGTGTCCGAACAAAAAGTGATTTTGAAAAGTGTTTTTAAATTAAAACTGGAACTGTAAAAATCGCATTCTCCCAAGTTTATTCGTTCAAAATATAAATGCTGAAAGAGAAGGCAATTAAAAAAACTACTCCTCATATTTTTATTTTTTCGCAAACATAACCGAAATTATATTTTTTTTTATTTAGCATAAAACTACAGTGAATGCTAGAAATGACATTAAGTACATACTATTATTTAGTTACTTTTTAACCTATTTTCTGTTTTTTTCTATACCGGTTGAACGTTCAATTTCTTCACAGATGCTATTGAGGCAAGGCATAACGGAACAAATGTTTAATCCAAAACCAATCGTTCAAATTCGGCCAATATAGTCGCCACTGTCGCAAATTTGCAACGGCGTCATCTGTCCGCTAGATTGACTCACCACGATATAATAATTAATCATTTTCCAGTTTTTAAACGATTTTTGCTAAATGCTTATTTGTTGGGATCTTTTCCGCCTCTTAACTGAGGAGATACCTCAGAAAGTTTCGGCTCACAAATATCGTTCCGAAATTATAATAGTAGTATATAATATGACGACAAACTGGTTGCACAAGTCTGTAAACTAGAAAACGTTTTGTAAATTAATTTATTTTCTGTTTTTGTTGTCACGTATAATTTAATTTGTCATAATTGTCACACGATTAATTAAATGTAATGTCTCGATTAGTAACGCGACCAAAAGTATATAATTTATAAATCAAGCTGTCTGTGGTTTTCTTCCACTCGAGCAAAATAAAATCAATGTGACATAGTAATTTTATGGAATTTCTCTTATTACACTTGACGTGTCAGGAGCGCGTTTGTATATCGGCATTACTTCCTAACAGCTAAACTAAACTAAACAAGTGCAAGGCGTGACTTCAGTGCCAAATACATACATATTCTAGTGAAAGCCAACGCGCCGGCAATTAAAACGAATAACTAAAATTACGTGAAATTGCGCAATTCCTCAAGAGTTCTTGCCAACTTCTCACTTTCGATTGCGGTTTTCTTCGCCGAGGAAACCTCTAAATATTTTCCGCAAATCCTCACAAAATAATTGGGGTTGGAGGAGCATTATTTCGGGTCATTGTTTGATAATGGTGCGTCGGTCTTGAACGGTTTACTTGACAATAAGGTCTGCAATGGGTAACTTTTGCCCGGCCGGAACTCAGCTTCCGCAACTCGGAGCGGAGACCGCAACTGCTCCCGGGCGGCGGCGTATCCTCGCCTCGGCCGCCTCAAATGTCACTGTCCCAAAATGGGCGCGGACAATAAGCAATTGTTGAGGAATGGAAACGCCAACCCTCAAACAATTAGCCCGAAAGGGACCCGCATTTACATTATTACTCCTTACGGTCCGATCCATACTTGAGCTCCGTCAAACGACCAAAGAAACAACAACACCGTAGAATCCGTAGACAATTCTGCATTGTCCATGCACCTCCACTTAGTCGTAAGAAATGTTGCTTAGTTTACTATCATTAAGATGACGTTGCTTTTGTTTGTTACGGTTAAGGGGTTGAAGCATTATCCAGTAATTTCAAACTATACTTTTGCGAGGTGGCGTAGATACTATGGAGCAGTTGGATAAAAGTGCTACAGGCTGAATTTCAGAAAAGAAAAGTATTCCATACTACATATGTTAAAAATTTACGATTATAAGCAAAATAAAATCTCCAAAACTTGATGTGTTTTATCTCAATTTCTAGAGGGTCCGAAACAACAAAACTTTACAAACATGTCTTCCACCATAACCGTCCTTTAACCGTCCTGAGCAATTTTAGCATTTGCCTCCCTCTGAGACAAAAGTCATAAACAATTGAACTTATAAAATACGCAAAAATCTAAATATTTTAGTTATGTTTTATTTCAATTACTAAAAGGGGAAAAACAATAAATACTCTACAAATATTTCCTCCATCACTTGTTTCACAATACTCAGAACATTTGGCGTTTGCCTCCTTCTGAGACAAAAGTTGTAAACAATTGAATTTATGAAATGCGCGATAATGTAAATATTTGGTGATGTTTTATTTTTTATCTCAGTTTCTAGCTGGGCCGAAACAAAAAAAAACTCTCCAAATATTTCTTCCATCACATGTATAACAATACTCAGAAAATTTGGCGTTTGCCTCCCACTGAGACAAAAGTTATAAACAATAGAACTTATGAATTTATGTTTATCTCAATTTCTAGTTTCCGAAATAACAAAACTCTACAAACATGTCTTCCACCTATTTTTAACTACCCTGAGCAAATTTGGCGTTTGTTTCCTTCCGAGACAAAAGTTATAAACAATTGAATTTATGAAATGCGCGGTAATGTAAATATTTGTAGAACTTATGAATTTATGTTTATCTCAATTTCTAGTTTCCGAAATAACAAAACTCTACAAACATGTCTTCCACCTATTTTTAACTACCCTGAGCAAATTTGGCGTTTGTTTCCTTCCGAGACAAAAGTTATAAACAATTGAATTTATGAAATGCGCGGTAATGTAAATATTTGTAGATGTTTTATTTTTATCTCAGTTTCTAGCTGGGCCGAAACAGAAAAACTCTCCAAATATTTCTTCCATCACATGTATAACAATACTCAGAAAATTTGGCGTTTGCCTCCCACTGAGACAAAAGTTATAAACAATAGAACTTATGAATTTATGTTTATCTCAATTTCTAGTTTCCGAAATAACAAAACTCTACAAACATGTCTTCCACCTATTTTTAACTACCCTGAGCAAATTTGGCGTTTGCGTCCTTCCGAGACAAATGTTATAAACAATTGAATTTATGAAATGCGCGATAATGTAAATATTTGTAGATGTTTTATTTTTATCTCAGTTTCTAGCTGGGCCGAAACAGAAAAACTCTCCAAATATTTCTTCCATCACATGTATAACAATACTCAGAAAATTTGGCGTTTACCTCCAACTGAGACAAAAGTTATAAACAATAGAACTTATGAATTTATGTTTATCTCAATTTCTAGTTTCCGAAATAACAAAACTCTACAAATATGTCTTCCACCTATTTTTAACTACCCTGAGCAAATTTGGCGTTTGCGTCCTTCCGAGACAAATGTTATAAACAATTGAATTTATGAAATGCGCGATAATGTAAATATTTGTAGATGTTTTATTTTTATCTCAGTTTCTAGCTGGGCCGAAACAGAAAAACTCTCCAAATATTTCTTCCATCACATGTATAACAATACTCAGAAAATTTGGCGTTTACCTCCAACTGAGACAAAAGTTATAAACAATAGAACTTATGAATTTATGTTTATCTCAATTTCTAGTTTCCGAAATAACAAAACTCTACAAATATGTCTTCCACCTATTTTTAACTACCCTGAGCAAATTTGGCGTTTGCGTCCTTCCGAGACAAATGTTATAAACAATTGAATTTATGAAATGCGCGATAATGTAAATATTTGTAGATGTTTTATTTTTATCTCAGTTTCTAGCTGGGCCGAAACAGAAAAACTCTCCAAATATTTCTTCCATCACATGTATAACAATACTCAGAAAATTTGACGTTTGCCTCCCACTGAGACAAAAGTTATAAACAATAGAACTTATGAATTTATGTTTATCTCAATTTCTAGTTTCCGAAATAACAAAACTCTACAAACATGTCTTCCACCTATTTTTAACTACCCTGAGCAAATTTGGCGTTTGCGTCCTTCCGAGACAAATGTTATAAACAATTGAATTTATGAAATGCGCGATAATGTAAATATTTGTAGATGTTTTATTTTTATCTCAGTTTCTAGCTTGGCCGAAACAGAAAAACTCTCCAAATATTTCTTCCATCACATGTATAACAATACTCAGAAAATTTGGCGTTTGCCTCCCACTGAGACAAAAGTTATAAACAATAGAACTTATGAATTTATGTTTATCTCAATTTCTAGTTTCCGAAATAACAAAACTCTACAAATATGTCTTCCACCTATTTTTAACTACCGTGAGCAAATTTGGCGTTTGCGTCCTTCTGAGACAAAAGTTATAAACAATTGAACTTGAAATACGAAATACTGAAGTACGGCAAAATCTAAATATTTTGAGATGTTTTATTTTTATCTCAATAAAAGGGCTACTAAAAGGGCTCAAACAACAAAACTCTCCAAATATACCTTCCAATATTTGTTTACCCATCCTGAGCAATTTTGGCGTTTGCCTCCCTCTGATACCAGAAGTTATAAACAATTGAGAGGTTTTTATTCCATACTTTGATTGACTTCATTTTGCATTATGGACCAACTTGAATTAATTTAACTTATAAAATACGCATAAATCTAAATATTTTGAGATGTTTTTTTTCTATCTCAAATACCAAAAGGGCCAAAACAACAAAACTCTCCAAATATATCTTCCATCATTTGTTTAACCATCCTGAGCAATTTTGGCCTTTGCCTCCCTCTAAGACAAAAGTTACAAACTATTCAACTTATGAAATAAGTTCAAAATAGTCTCATAATATTTAAATTTTTGCATTCAATTGCTTATAACTTTTGTCTCAGAGGGAGGCAAACGACAAAGTATTGTTAAACAAGTGATGGAAGAAATATTTTGAGAGTTTTGTTGTTAAGGCCGCGCTCGAAACTGAGATAAAAAAATAACACATCTATAAATATTTGAGTCTCGAGCATAAGTTCAATTGTTTATAACTTTTGTCTCAGAAGGAGACAAACGCCAAATTTGCCCAGGATTGTTAAAATAATAGTGGAAGACATATTCGTAGTTTTGTTGTGTGGGTCCCTCTAGAAATTGAGATAAAAGATAAAATTCTAAAAATGTTTAGATTCTCGGGTATTTCATAAGGTCAATTGTTGTCTCAGAAGGACGCAAACGCCAAAATTGCTCAGGATGGATAAACAAATAATGGTAGCAATGTTAGGAGAGGTTTGCCGTTTTATGTTGTCTATACAGGGTGTCCGGTAAAGGTGTTCCGAAAATTAGGGAGCTGATAGAGGACGTCACTGCCAGCCATAAAGTGTATATGCCATTTTGGCTTTCGACGCTTCATTAAAAAAGTTATAGCTTTTCTATTTTTCAGTTTTATATTCCTTTAAAAATATAACCGATTACAAAGTCGGCGTTGTTTATTTAACAGAAACAAAAAAACACTTACAAATAACAAAAATAAATAAAAGAGGTTTGTAAATACTGCTCAAAATGTTGCCCTTCCAAGTGAATTCTCATTTCAGCACATTTCCCAAATCCTGCCGGACTCTGAAAAATTTCAGGTGTTTCTCGATGCGATTGCAGGCACCATTTATTTGTTGTAGCAGTGCATTTCTGCTACAGCAGCGTTTTCCAAACTGCTTGCGCTGTCCTTCTCCCGCTCTCGGCAGTCTCAATAACTTCGCTCCGCTCTATGGGAGGCGCGCGTCCCAGTTTGGAAACCACTGTGCTACAGCGAATAAATGGTGCCTGCAATCGCATTCGAGAAACACCTGAAATTTTTCAAAGGGCAGGCAGGATTTGGGAAGTCGTGCTGAAATGTGCATTCACATGGAAGGGCAACATTTTGAGCAGTATTTGCAAAACTCTTTTATTTATTTTTCTTATTTGTAAGTGGTTTTTTGTTTCTGTTAAATAAACAACGCCGATTTTGTAATCAGTAATATTTTTAATGGAATATAAAACTGATAAATAAAAATGCTATAACTTTTTAATGAAGCGTCAAAGGCCAAAAGTGTATATACACTTTTCGGATCGCAGTGACGTCCTGTATCAGCTCCCTAATTTTCGGAACACTGTTACCGGACACCCTGCATATTAGTATATAGAAATATAAATCTGTATCAGGTTTTTACTGTTGTGGGGAAAAGTCAATTTCAGGGAAAACAATTAAAGAAATCGATTCGACGTTTTTAATTTACAATTCGACCGAATTGACAATTTGGGGGACAACAGATTTCGGAAAAAAATCATAATTTGTTTATGATAGGAAATAGGAAAAGTCGGCTTGTGAGGAAAAAAAGGGCAAACGAAAAGCTATTAATGGGGGGGGGGGGCTGGCTCAGCGTGAAGTCCTCCCAGAAGAAAAATTTAATTGTCTCGAAAACTATGAAGACGCAAACAAAACTAGTAAATGGTAATAGAGGGCAAACGATGGCACTCTTTTCAAAATTTTTGGTGACCATGGGGGGCTAACTTCATACGGCGATCTCACGTAATACCTTTCACTGAAAATTATGATTAAAATTATAAACTATCCGAAGAAACAAAACATATATCTAAATGTGTACATAGACATCTAGCAAAATATCTTTTCTCCCCAGAACCTAGTGCAAACATATTGCTAAAAATTGAATTTCATGAACTTTTAGTTTATCTTAACGTTTAATTCTGTATTGTAGTGTATTTTTACCCTTTCACTCTTTTGAGAAATTAATAATGAAATGTTTTACTTTTGTATAGATCTATTTTTGACGCATATACTGTATATTTTCAAAGGTTTTTTTAATTAAATGCCAAAATTATTACCTGGAATATCAACACTCATCACCTTTGTCAGAACGTGTCGAACTGAACAAGACACTACAAAAAGAAGAAAAAGGAATATGTATGTAATATTATTCATCATTTTGAGGTTAATATTAACAAATGTTCGTGAAACAATTCAATTTGACGTTGATATGTTAACAGACTTGCCTACATTATCTTCGTCATTCGCGGGTAGGGCTCCTGAATCGTGATGCATAGTCATAATCGGCGCGTAAATTAATCAACGGACAATAATGTTACGGGATGAGCGACGGCTAATCACTAAGTTACTGGCCATTGTGAGAGCCCTTACGGTCCAGTAGCCGCACATTAGCAACATGCTGTGAAATGTGATCTGCCCTATAGGTTTAATGCATGCGCGTACGCGGAGTGACAAATATCTCTTCAAATTTGATTGATGCAATACTTACGACCCCATCTCGTCCCGATTGTCCATCCAATCCACTATTCGCTGGACGACATTAGTCCGTTCGTCATTTGTTGTCGTATGTAGGTTAATGGTTTAATTAATCAAATGACTGAATTAAGGTTTCGGTTTATTTTTTTAGAGATTTTCATAACAATAATTGTTATTTGGCAGTGACACATAAGTGGTACTCCATAAGTCATAAGAGAGATAAGAATTTTATTGTTTAAAACTGTCTAAACAATATAATTACTTATTTAAAATAAAACGAGAATCCGAGAATAAAACACTTTTTATTATATTACATGTTTTTTTAAAACTTTTTTGATCTGTGTTTTCAGATTTACAGTTTCCAAGGTCGGTTAAAGTTTTTTAGCCGCCTTGCATACTTTTGTTTTAAGGCTTTTTTGCGTATCTAGTATCTGTACACAGAGGGAAAAATTTCTTTGACAGTAAGAAACTTTATTTAAGTCAAATATATATTACTGTTGAATATCAGCAAAGAAACTTTAGTTTGAAGTAAACATTTTTGGTTAGTTATATCAAAGCAGGAGTTTGCTTGATACAGCAAAATATTTATTTCTTATTAACATATATTGTTTTAGGACAAAGAAATATTATATTGTATGTAAAATTAGTTAGTTGTATCAAAGTTCCAATATGTTTGATACAGCAAACTATTCATTTGTTACTAACATATATTGTTCTACTAAAAAGAACTATTCTATTGTAAGTGAAATTAGAAATTATTAAATTAATTGTTTATATATTTAATGGTTTCATATATTTATTAAATTTAAAAATTTAAGTTTATTACACCTAATAAATATGTGGTGAAATCAAATATAACTTCTTTCCATTCAAATGCAAAATTTCCTTCGATTTTATATTCACAAATTTATACATTTCTTTGATATAAACTATTACATGCATAGAAAGAATTAGTCATGTTGTTGACTTTTTTAAATATGATACTTAATTTAAATAAATATCCGCTATAATTTAAACAAGCGTTCTAATAAATTTCTTTCCATCAATATTAGAGCTGTTGGACATTTCTACGTCAGGTACATTGATGATATAATGGCACAATCACTGATGCTGCATAGACATGTATGCACTTATATACCCTCCAGGAGACCTCTCTTACGACGAGAAACTAAAGCGCCATCTATCGGCATCCTTCACATTATTTTCAAAACAACTACTTTTTTTAATCAAAACAATCGTTTGATTAAAGCAAATATTTAGGTTGTTTTATATTAAAGAAATAAAGTTTCAAATAAACAAATATTTTGTTGTTGTTAGCAAATCATCAAGAAAATGTGTTTATTTGACTCAAAACATGTAAGAAACTGAATTCTTTCTTATAAATAAAAATCTATTTACGTTAATAAAATATCTCTTTAGGCCCAATATATTTGTTTAAGAAATGGATTCTTTGATTCAACACTGTTTTTTTCTCTCTGTGTATTACCCTTCTTAGCTCAAGCTTCATCAAATTGTAATAACTTTACAGGAACCTTAAATAATCTCTTTCCACGCGAGCAAAGGCGCGGGCACAAGTAGTATAATATTGTACTTAAGTGAAAAATATAATAAATAAGAAAATTATGTTTTTCTTCATATTTACCATTTTTTATACCATATTTCATAAGATTCCTGCAGTGCATTTTGTGATAGGGATACATAAATAATAATATTGCAAATATTTAAGTATCTCCTGTATACTCACGTATGTTATTTTTTTTTCAGATGAGAATAGAGATATCAATGGACATCCCGATGATGACGTTAAACGACAAAGAACGCAGTACAATGGTGATCAGTTATATTCTAATGTAAGTTTTCTTTATAATAACAAAAGTTGAAAAGCGACTGTATTGATGCTATAAAAAACAAAGTTTTAGACATTGTTTAAAAATCAATTAAATTGCCGAAAAAAGGTGACAATATCAGAAAAAGTTACTTATACAAAGCGGTAGTTGAATGTGTAAATAAATACTCTTAAGCTTTTACCAGGAATGTGATTGTTTTCTTAGAAAATATTACAAAAATCATTAAGTTTTTCCTCTATTATTATAAGAAACTATGAAGTGAGTCACTTTTAGAAAGGCTATTGTATAACCGCTCTTACTATAAAAGAAACATACAAAAAGTATTTATGCTATAGAAAACTATATCAATATTAAATCAATAGTTTAATTGATTTTTATCAGATTATTAAAATTTGTTTAATGAACGATAAATCTTTTGATACCTAACTAAGAGTTTTATGCGACATTTTTTTAGTTATGGTCCAGCAAATGGAGTATAAAAGACGAACACAAATTACTATCAGAACTTGGCGGTCCGGGCAACACACCTGCTCAATCCGGATACTACGATACGCATTTCCCCGGAGTCGGCGTGACGAGTTCCGCAGATATCTACGATACAATCAACAACATGAACCAAACTACCTCCCAAAATCTATACACCCCACCATTGGCTGGATCTTTAGGTGAGTTTCTACATCTACATAATATATTTATATTTTTTTATATACCATGTGTGTGCTTCCAAACACTATCGAAACTAAACTATCGAATAGGCAACCAATGATACTAAATCTAAACTGCCTTGTTGATATCATCTGTATCACTGGTTGCATATACAGCAATAATTGCCGTTAATCATTATTTAGTACTAGTCTTGTCGTGTTGTGTACAAATATTATTATATTACACTTTTTTTTTAATAGTAATCGACAGTAAAAAGCTATATTTTAATTAAAATATATCTCGTACTTTCGTAGCTAATTTGCAGGACCTAAATAAGTTTCTAGTCATAAACGTAGCAATTATTAATAGAGACAAATCACATATTAACTGTAATAAAATAAATGTAGGTACCAGTTCGCTCACGCCTCTTGCTCCAATAACAATGCATGAAATGAAGGTTGAGACAACACGCATATTGGAGCCGACCTTATCACCCTATCACGCAGGTGAGATATGCTGGTTTGGTGATGGATACACACAAATGTGGAATATCAACACGAAATCATTACGTCCTAACCTTAAATTTGCACCCTTCATTCTACGCCACTGTACACTACGCCATTCTCAATTTTGCATGCTGTTAGTCCTTTGTGTATGTTAGTATTCAATTTTTAGGTCCTTGTAATTTGGCTTTTCTCTTCGTCTGTTTAAGAACATCTACGCAAGTTTAAAATAAATTTTCATCATAATAATCTAACAATAGAAAGTGATTTATAGGTATTCGTAACGAGTTGCTATCTAACTGCAATTGCATGCGCGAACATAAAATGTCCGTGTAGATCTTGCGAACTGTCAGTATTTATCATATTTTTTTGCGTTACGTATTCATTTAAATCCGAAAAGTACAGCGCCAATCGCCGCTTTTTGTGAAAGTAATTCGAATATTAATCCCGCTCAGGCCCTGAAATCGTGTTGAGCCTTTGGGAAGATACTGAGACACGATTTTCTTTGCACTTAGCGTTAGCCGTAAATACCTACTTGCGAACAATATTGCAACATTTGTATTATGTAATACGAGGAGCGAGGAAATGCGAAAATTACAGCTTTTATTTCTAATGGATAAAATCCATCAATATGTACCTATTAAATTATTATTATGTACTAGGCATATGAGAATCCATTCCATTTTAAAGAAACTCTGAAACAACTTTTTGCTAACTTACGTTTATTCTATGTTCAATTAAGAAAAAACTCAAATCCATGAACGTGTAAACTGATGTTAACCGTCAGTTGCTGTTTTGATGACACAATTACTTATGGTCAAAGGTGGGCAAAGTGAATCAGAAAGCTAACTTCGTTAATTGTTAGTCCGTTAACGAAAAAGTTAACTTCGTTAACCGATAGTCCGTTAATTTGTTACAAATCTATCGTTAATCTTTAAGTTTTTACACTTTTTACAAAAAGAAACATAGGTTATGTAGAGTGCCGATCTGCCGGTGAGTATGCAACCCAAATAACTGCGGACCTTTTGGTTGCATAAGTTAAAATTACCTAAGGATTTTTTTAAACTAGGTATAGTGGTAGTGATACCGGTAAACTGGGTGGCGGTTGCAATAGTTATAAATTATCATCTAACCTACATTAAGCAGATTTGTATATAGCATAGTATCTAAAACAATAATAACAACCAAAATACACTCAATGTTTGAAATATCAACAAAATCTGTACAATACAAACAAATTTCTAACAATGGCCAAGGCAACCCAAGGTAACTAAAATATGTACCTACATTGCGAAATGCAAGATCTACAAAAGATATTGAAAAGATAAATTAAGGTGATTGGAGTTCGAAGTTAGCATTTTTAGAAGGTTGACGTTTTTAGTTTAGGTTTAAATATTGAAACAATAGGTACTTGTTAAAAAGTAACAATATTAAAAAACTTATTATTACATAATAAATGGGTTCTTGATGTTCACTAGGCGAAGCCTTTTTCGTTCTGATTTGAGTTAACGGATGATGAATGTAGCAGAAGTTAATGAGTCCGTTAATGGTTTTGAAAGAAATCTTAAAAGTTAATTCGTTAACGAAAAATTTAACTTCGTTAATGAACGATTAACGGATTAACGTTTTTGTGCCCAGATTTGCTTATGGTGGTCTCCAAATACTGTCCTCTTCTGAATCTCTGAATTATTCATAATTTAGAGTTTGAAATTTGCTACGCCTCTACATATATTCGAATCGCATTTTCTCAGAAGCGGATATACCGACTAACTTTCTTCTTCGTAAGGCAATAGGGTTTCTCGTCCGCATTTGTATAATGTCTGTAAATAGGGAGTGCCATTAGCTAAAATAAGTAAAATGGAAGCTCCTAGTTTAAAATCATGGCTTACATCAGTTTCTTTTTTAAATTAATTCAACATACTTGTCGACAGGAATATCTTGGGTATTTTATAAGTCACATATTTAGCTGATTAAGTTACTGGATTGTTCTCTGTGTTTCCTCTGTTTTTATTATATATAATATTGCATGACTTAAATCGCTCTTTTATTTTTTACATTTATTTTACTTTAAAGCATGTATGCACGCACGGGGTTACTAAAATCTGGCCCGCTACCCCATGGGCATGTTGTACTCATAAAAACGTTGAATTAGTTATAGCCCTTTGATATCTTAGTTGAATGGTACCAATTTTAAACCAAAGACATAAGTGGTAGGTCGTGCGAAGTATCATAAGAAAGTTCTTTCAATACAAAATAATCTATCTAAAATTGCTTGTGCTGTTAAAAAATTGGTACCAAATTAATCATATTTCTGTTCCCTGGCACTATGTTTAATATTAAATATTTATAGAAAAATCTCTCGAGTAGCCCCCCCCCCCCCCCCTTTTTGTAACACTGTATATTATACAGAGTTTATTCCAAATAACCAGAAACACTTAAGGCGTATTTAAAGTAAATATAATTTATATGTGTAGCCCACCCCAGAAATATCAAAGTTAAACTTGAAAATTTCAAATATCATCCACTGTGTTCTCTATTTTTTTAAAAAGAATGATCTATCCAAAAATCGATGGAACTATTTAATTTCTGTTTTCCATTTTAAACAAAGTAGGGATGAGGTGGCTGGACTCTACATCTAAATTGCGGATAACCATTTTATATTCATCTACTTGTCTTTTGAACGTTGCCAGTTATTCGCAACACACACTTTCATTTAAATATTTGGTTAAAGAATCCATTAAAGCAGTTAACTGAGGTTTGATCATCCACTATAAGTTCCTCGTCACCATTTTGTAACCGCGGTTAGCTGCTGGTTATTTACTTTGCCTTTGTCATAACTTACGCAGAAAGAGCATGTTTAATTTTGCTAAGGCACCAGCGAAATTTGTGATTTAAACCAGGATATTTTTATTGTTTGGCGTTGCAGTTGTATTGATTTTGCAATGTAATAGACTAATTGACTGTGTGAGCTATTTTTTATTTGTGCGTTTTTTTTGTTTTTATTTTGCATGGTAGCAGAAAATAGCTCGCCGTACAGTGGCGTAGTGGGCCTTGGAACAACGGTGGACGGGGCATCACCCGGTCTGCCCCTAACGCTATCTGGCGACGCGGGCAGCCAACCGACGTCCAATACAGCGTCACCAGACTCGGCAGGTCTCACGGTACTCCAATCGCCAAACGGCGGTACCCAACACTATTCGACAATGTTACCCAGTTTTGGGTACTCAACAGGTAGAATACATATTTTTGACCGAAGGTGGTGGAAGGATAGCTATTTTTGATGTAGTTACAATTTGGTACTAATTGAACATGTTTGTCTTTCAACAGGTAGTGCTGTAGTGCCCGGTTCGGATTACGCGTACAGTACAGCGTACAGTCAGTACGGCGCAGCTTATGGAACGTATGGTTACAGTAGCGCCACCAGCGGGTTGCTCAGTAAGTAAACAGTGAGTATATAACGACGTAAAACTTAAAAGTAATAATAGTAAAGGTACAGTCCGAGCGAACCAGTAAGTGTTGTGGTGTTGCGTGAGGAAGATTATTTCAAACACACTCTGGTTGATTGTATCAGTCCCACTGCACGATGTCTCGTTTTCTTGGAGATCTTCAAGATGGCGTGGAATTTTAAATAATATATTTTGTCCAAAGCTGGGCACAGCTGTGATATTGAATTACCTCACGCAACTTTACGACGTGTCTCCAATGAGACTGAGGCTTAAAATGCAAACATCAGTAATAATTCTATTAGAGACAATATTAAAATGAATCTTCTTGTACAGGCAAATTCCACTTATTATTTATTGGAAATATAAAATGTGTATAGATGATTAAAACACCATGAAGCAGCTTTGCATCTTTATTGGAATAGAGCTTGATTGTTGAGTGTTTTGATTTTGAAAAAATGTAAAGATATTTTCCATCTATCTTTTTATAATTGAATTTGATTTGAGTTACTTAGCGCTAGTAGCAACTAGATCTTATATACAGAGTGTTCCCTTTTTCCGAAAAATTCCTTATTAGATAAATGTTTTCTTCAATGATTAAACAGATTTTTAGAATACAGCATAGTCCGTAAACCAATTAACAATTAATGCTGGTACTGTAAAAATAAGGAAACCGATTAACGCAGGTCACTTATATTAAGAAAAACAAATAAAGGATTATAAAGTATTTAGAAAATAAAAAACTGCTTCCAGGTTATGCCGTGTGTCAGGATTTGTAAATGCTAACGTTTCGCGAACCATGTTGCTCGCTTCTTCAGAACTAACTGAATACTAAAGGCCTACCACAGAAACCTCCCTTATTAACCTATATTTACACCTAGGTGCGCACATCTGGAGCTGCCTCTCCCATGTGTTTTTTCACCTGACCGCGTTAGGATCAAAAGCAGTTTATTTTCTACATGATTCTGACCGTGAAAGCCTACGTACATACTTACAAAGCATTAATTAAAAGAAAAAAGCGTCATACTGCATTAACAAAACAAAGAAAACAAAAAAAGGAAAAAATACTTATCAAACCATGGGAAATCGAAGTAAGAACACTAGCAATACCAATTACGTTAATAATAATAAATAAATCCCTGCCGTAGAATGAGGTTACTTGAAACTGAAGGGATACCTGAAACGGGATAGTTTAGCCCATATCAAATCATGTACTTCATGCAGAAAGTAGTTGTATGTATATAAAACCGGTCGATCAATCAATCCAATCGCGTACTGAGCGATTTACATTATTTGATATAGTCTAAAAAAACGCGTTCAAGTATCCCTTCAGTTTCATGTAACCCCATCATTCTACTGTATCTAATTCCTACTACTAAATAAGTCAAAATAGATAAGAATATGGCTAAATTTCAAAAACAAAAAAAAAATAGTAAAAAAGTCCGACTTTTCTGTGAAGATTGTTATTAACTTAAATTAAATGATCATGTCAGTATTTTTTAGTCTGATGGCACAGTATAGTCAAATTACTTATGAATTACGTGCTGATTTTTACGTGTACGTAGTTTTTTTGTTTGGTGGAAGTATCGACCTACTTATTGGCAAACAATCAAGGTATATTGTTTGCCAATATTCGGAAACGTCAAGTGAATAAAAACAACTGGTTTCTCAGGTCGACGTTTCGCTTTATTAGGAATGTTAAAGCTTTTCATGACCAAATCTACAATTTGAGAGCACAAAAATTGTTGTGTATGAGGACGCAAAAATGCAGATATAGATTGAATTATTTAGTTCCACTGGCGCATAACGCCGAAAACAAACCACCCAAATACATACATTTGATGCGTTTTAGATAGCTTAATACCTATTACAGTTTTGCCTCTTCATACGCAACAATTGTAAGTAAAAATGTTCTGTTATTCAATTATTATACTCATTGTGTGCTCTCAAATTTTAGATTGGGTAATTACTAATTAATAAGCTTTAACATTCCTAATAAAGAGAAACATCGACCTGAGAAAACAGTTGTTTGTATTCACTTGACCTTTCCGGGATATCCCGTATTTTCTTTTTGGCACAGTGCTACTTTATCAAGATTGTCACATGCTATTATAATTAAAAAGAAACAGATAAATAAACAGAGAGAAACATATTTGTGTTGGATGGTCTGAGTTTGCGACCCTGTGGAGTGATTGTCAAAATTGTTCTGCTTCTCCAAATTTTGTTACAAAGTCCCATCTATTCGTATTATTTTGCTTTTTGATTCATCCTAATGTCAGAATTTTTTAGATGAAAACAGTAAACCGTATTTAGATTCACCCTATAACACAAAACCGTTTTACCATGTTTCTGGTTATGCAGGCATTGTGGTTTAAGAATTGTTAATATTTACCAAGATATCAGAGCCACCTGGTTAGCAAATTTCTATCGTACAATTTTGCTAATAATTTAGTCAAAAGTGGTAGTCAACATGGATTGTACGCATTGCCAAACCTAAGTATTTTCCCGTTTCATAATTTCTACATCATTCTCAGGAAGAACTGATAGAACTGATTCATAGAGTTTTCTAATCTAAACAAATTATTGATCATAAAGTCTGTCTAGGTATTTATTATGTATTTATTTTTCTAGATTCGGCATATTACTATGCTCACAACGAGAATCCAATGGTGAATCAGGTGAATGCGACATCGACAACTAGTGGCCAATGCGTAAATACGGACCAAAGCAGCCGCTCCCCTCTAGCGGCCACTAGGGCAAACTCGTTGGCGTCAGCGAACTCTCCGACAGGGAGCGGTAGCGCCTGTTTGAAAGTCGAAGTAATCTTTAACAGTGACATGAACTTAGTTTAACAAGTCTATTGTATTATAGTATCTCGTCGAAATGACAAGTGAACCTCTGAACGGGTCTGTCCGCTCTTGAACTCTCAATATAGATTTTTGTAGATACGTAGTTGTTAAGTATTTGACTCACTTGATCATGCAAAGAACTGTAAGTTACTTCGGTTGTAAGAATCATAGATGGCGCAATAGTGGTCTCAGATACATACGAATCTATCCAATATATTATTATTATTATTATTAATTATTTATTATAGAGAAATGCATTTCACAGTTGAAATTTTATCATTTTATATATTATAAATATATTTTTTTTAGTTTCGTAAGTTTCACCAAAGAACTGTTTTATATTATTTATTAAATCGCACTGTTTATTATGTAATAACTTTTGCAATTGAATTTATTATTTTTTAACAAATCAAATTTGTTATACTAGTTTTTACGACCTTTGTAGTTTTATCGCACTATGTTGTTTCGTCTATGAGAAAAGTCCCTGAAATTTTCGCCGTGTATACTTAAAACAAAATGAAAAATCTGTCAACTAGTCACATGTATGTACTAAACCGATCATTGTTTGTGTTCCCCAAATTGTATAAATTGCACTGCACGCTTTATAATACAGAATATTGTAAAAAATCATAAAAAGCGTAATTTATAAAACATGCAGTACATTTTATATGCCTCTAAGGGCATGTTGCACGTGAGAGGCACGTTTTGTACTTGAAGTATTTCTTTGAAGAAAGAGTTGTAACTTATTTTATCAAATGTGTAATAATATACCAAAGAGACAGCTCAGTTATCAGGTTGTCACGGTATGTAAGTATTATAATGTAAAATGTGATAGGCCCTTTTATTCAGGCCCCGTCTTGCCCTTACTTCAAACCCTGTCACATTCACTCATAGCTGTAAGCAGTTTATATTTAGTAAAAATAAAATAAACTATGAAAATCTATTTTTATTTTGAGCTTTTCTTTACTACGTCAGTCTTGCTACTTCTATATGGCCCATAACGAAAAAAAAATCTGATGTGGCCAGGCACATGACTTTATCATACTATATATAAAATTAATGGTTTAGATGCATGCGATTCTATTAACCATTAACACAAATTTATTAATTAAATTAAAATTTACCCGCCAGTGAGTGAATAGCTTGGCGGGTATATTTTTAAAAATATACAACGATAAAACAATAAAAATGCTTTACTAAAATATTTAAAACAACGTAAAACGTTTTGATCTAAATATTATTGAATAAAACATGGACACACACAGCACGCACACGCAGCTACCGCCACCGCCTTCGCCGTGTCCTTCGTTGATCGGACTCAACGTCATCTTCATCGCTGACGTCCCGCTCAGCATCTATTTGCAGAGGTCCTGCATCCGCTTTGCCTTCGTGCTTGTCCCCAGGCTGGTCAGGTGGTTCCGGCGCAGAGCTATTGTCAAAACATCACCGTATGACACTGTCTGTCATTCGTTCTGTCACAGTTCTGTCATTAGAATTAAAATCCTAGCTACCTCGTTTTAATGCCGACACGACCGATCTCAATTTGAATCTGCTCCTGCAGGTAAACTCTAAATTTTACCAAAAAATATCATAGACATAAATTATACAAAATTTCCTTGAGTTTAATTTATTATTTAACTATTTTGACGAAATTACAGAAATGGCGGCTCATTTGCAAAGTCCTTGAAAAGTGCTTGGAGGAAACATCCAGTTCCTTTGGACCCTTTTGAGCCAAAAGCTTTTCAGCTCTAAGTTTGGTCATGAAACTGCTAAATATGAAGTTTCGTCCCGATACCACACACACACACATACACACACACACACACACACACACACACAGACATTTTTTTATACCTTGGTCAAATATGTTCAGGGGACCCAAAAGGACATATTTCCGCTAAAAACTCAAAATTTTTTTTCGGCATGATTACAATACTTTATAATACTGCGTATGATAAAGTAAAAACGAAGTTTGGTTTTGAATAGACCTACGACATAACATAACAGTTAAAGATAGTCACCGTTAATTTGTGAAAAATGTAATAAAATTAATGTTAATCGTAACTTAATAATGTCATGCACTGAGTAATTTAAAAAGTGATTTCTTAACACGTCTTGATTTCGGGGTGAAAAAAAATAATTTTTTTTTTAAAACTACCAGTCGACATATGGGTAGATAGCACACATTGGTTTACAATTTGTATTTTCCATGACACCATGCCATTTTCAGAGATTTTCAAAAATGTAAATTTTGTGTAAATTTAACCTGAATACGAAAATGTATAAAATAAGAAAAAGATTAGCTTAATTTGTTTCTAACTCATTTAAGGCGAAAAAAATACTTGATCGACCACAAATAAAAAAGTTATGGCCCCATATGTATAAAAAAAGAATAGGTTTATTTATATTTCACAATATCTCCGAAACCATTAAATTCTTCACACAATGTTTCGACACAAATCTACACTACTTTATCTATTTAACTGACTTTCCATCTGTAATAAGTAATAACAACAGAAGTCAACCCAACCTCCCGTAAGACTAGGGTTGCTATATCTCATATATTTGCTAGGAGTCTCATATATAGTTAAAAAAATCCCATTAATTTTAAGCAAAACTGTAGATGGGTGTCGATGGATTATAAAATTACCGCCACGAGATTATATTATTTTATACAGCTGTAAAAAAAAATGAAAACAAGAGATCATTGCTCTCTGGTAGATTATTAGTTAATAATAATCGGATTTAATAAAAGAACTTAAAAGAACCTCGAAGACAAAAAATATATAATAAAATTTAGAATTATTATTATTTATAAGATTAACATTATTAAGGTTTTGATAGTCCAAATGGTTTGATTACGGTGATAATAGATACATAATCCTTCTACGACAATTGTGTATATTATGGACACACACAGCACCACATAATATTTTTAAGGATTATGATCAAAATTTGGCAGTTGAATGATATTTACCTTGAGTAAGGTATCACGGCGTCATATTATTAGGTGGTTCTTTCATAACACCATAATCGTATTAGGTGACTCTTTCTGCTGGTCTGCCCCCCGAACGCAAGACGGGTAGTACTATTCGTACTATTTCTCGTATATCCGTGTAGGAAGGAATCTACCACCCTTTCTATACCGTTGGAACGAGACCAGTACAAATTTAACACGATAGTTCACGACACAATACTTCACAATAATAATTACTTATAAATTATGACTCAAAAGCATATGTGCATGTACTCAGACGCGCAGTACGAGATTAACTGAAAATCGACAACATAATATGCGTTGACTGGTTGTCAGGTGTTTTTGGGCCGTCCGACTAGTTTTTAGCTATGCAAAATACGTATATTTTATACTTTATCATACGTAGCATGATAATAGTTATTTAACTAACAAGTATATTAAAAAGAGCGATTAATGATCGAGACCGTTTAACGCGCGAGCGATTAGCGAGCGCGTTAATTGTCGAGATCATTAATCGCCGTTTAATATTCGAGTTGGTTACAAAATATTTCGTCGATCGTATTCTTCTAGCGTCGTCTACATAGATTTTTCTTCGCCGATGCCTTTTTAGGTTACCTATATATGCCAATTATGTAATTTGACACTGACAGTTCTAGAGGGCGGTATGTTTTGATTGGAAGGTTTCATTTCACATATGTTCGATTGGCCAATCAAACGACGTCATTACGTCGTGTGATTGGCTATAACAAATCATTAATAGAAATCGTGCATTAATGGAAATGTTTAATAAATTTCCTATTCACTAAACTGGCTCATAAATAAACGATCGACGGAAAAGTATTGTAATGGTGCCGAAAATTTTTTTGAGATGTTAGAGGAGATATGTCCTATTGGGTCCCCTGAACGTTTTTGACCAAGGTACAAAAAAATGTCTGTGTGTGTGTACCTGTTTTTGTGGCGACGATCCGGGAGAAACTACTGAAGATATCGGGACGAAACTTCATATTTAGAAGTTTCATGACCAAACTTAGAAAGAGTCCAAAGGAACTGGATGTTTCCTCTAAGCATTTTTCAAGGATTTTGCAAATGAGCCGCCGTTTCTGTAATTTCGTCAAACTAGTTAAATAATAAATTAAAGTAGAGGAAATTTTGTATAATTTATGTCTATGGCATTTTTTGGAAAAATTAATAGTTTAGCTACATGAGCAAATTCTATTTGATCGGTCGTGTCTGCATTAATATAAACCTAGTTAGATTTGACATATTTTCATTCTAATGACAGTAGGTAGTGTCAAACGCTGATCATTTGACAATCCTGGCTAACTAATTTTATTTTAATGCAGAGACGACCGATCTAGATCAAATAGAATCTCATGCAGCTAAACTATTCATTTTATATTTAGTATGATAAAGTCATGTGCCTGGCCACATCAGATTTTTAATTCTCAAAATATCCAACTAACTTTTTAGGGTTGTAATTTAATTTTAGTAATTTTGTACCGTTATAAATAACGAATATAAATAGTTTCGGCAATCCGCTGTAGGCAAAAACGAATAATTCTGTAACTCCGTCATTTGAAATGAATTCTTATAAAATTTAGTACGCGCAATGATTTTATTTCTAAATTACAATATAATCTATTATGCCAAGCAAGTCATATGTGATATATTGTAGTGTATTTCACATTTTTTTAGTTCTATCCCGTGCAGGCAAATTAAATTTAGAGTGTTTACTAATTGTAGACAGGACTTATTGGAAATGGTAAAGGGCCTGATAATGGACGTAAAAAAAACAAATGCAAGGCCGGGGGTGGTATAGGATTAATACGATCTATGAAAAAATGCCCTACAGAAAAGTTATAGATCATAAAAAAAGACCTCAAAATTTCCGAGAAAAATGCGATTTTTTGTATATATTTTTCAAAAAAAAGCATGTGTTTTTATGTGTTTCGTAAGAACAATACATTTTCTATGTACAAAAATCAATATAGGTATATTAAAACATAACTTTTTCAAAAAAATTGTTTAATTTTCTTGTTAATAAAGGCTGGTATAATAAAAATTGCTTTTTCACTTTTTTCACTTTTTCACTTACTCTTACGATAAGACAAACATATTAAAATCTGACGTTTCGACGCTATTTGCGTCTTAGTCACAGATATCTGTGTTTATTTAAAATTATTTATGGTTTTTACGTGATTTGTATTCTACGATTCAAGACACCATAGCCGCTTATTCCATGTTATCTTATTTCCTATACTGCCCGTCGTAGGTTTCCCATGCCTTGACTTTTTCCAAACACTAACAAAAGCTTTCATTAGTGAGGTATATTTCTTCCTTAACGTTCAACCGTTGAAATAAAAGTCTTTCATCTGAGAGTATCATCTATTTGTAACAAATAACGTCTAAACATACAAATCACCATGAATCTAAAAAATAAATATCACAATTATGAATCAGATGATCTTGATCTTGATAGGATATGTACAATGAAAATGAGAAATAAAATACACTATGTGCTGACTGCCGTGGAAATGCAGACTTACATAAAGCTTAACTTAATTAAAATAATATGTATAAGTATTGCGAGATAAAATTACCAAAGTAATTAAGAATATCTATCATCTTCTGACCAATTACCAATGTAACGAATGGTAGTTACCTATAACTAAACTAGCAAATTCGTCAAAACACCGTCTATAATTGTTAAGTACAAACCATAAAAAATAATAATTGTCATTGATCTTGCAGTTAATCTTATTAAAAAAGTTTTTGCCAGTGTAAGTGGAGCCGATGTTTAAATTATCAATATATAATGAGATTACGTAAATTTGAAGTCGCAAACTAACGAAAAGTGATCCGATGGATATATGAAAGATGGCACGCGATCTTCACCAATATCTTCACCAGATGGAAACTCCAATACCGCATCTACTTCCAATTTCTTCTTGCTGTAAAACATGTAATCTATGGTATGGCAGATTTCTCCTTCATCTCGAATCTTCCATGTGGTGTATGGTGGTTCAGATGGATTAGAGTCTGGTGGTTGGCAGTCAGCGTAAGCACTAGACAATCCCAGTTTAGGATGTTGAGTTACTGTGCTATAGACGGGCTCATCAGGTTCTGCATTAAAATCCCCACACAGTATGACAGGCCTGTCTCCAGAGTGGGTGTTGACAAATTCCAGTAAGTCCTTTCCTTGTTCATTTCTGAACGTAGAAAGAAATACACCTGTCCTTGCTTTTAAGTGAGTTGTGGCGATACACACCTCTTGGTTAGATTCACGGACCTTCAGGTTAACAAGCAGGGCAACCTAAAATAAATAGGAGAGAACTTTAGTAAACAAAAATCGTAAAGTTACAAAAGTCATGATGTAATAGAAACCTATATCGGTTGGGATCAGTTATTCCCAAGAAACTTCTATCGATTGGGATCAGTTATTCCCAATTTCAAAGTCAGATTCAAATGTTTGTTGATTATAATTAGAAGTATGACGTATTATTCGATTACAGAAAATTAGGAGCACACTAATGCTATCTAGTCATATCGTAAAGCCTCAAAGATGACCTAACATCTGACTTGGTCAACAAGTACACAGAGCAGTAAAAAGATTATAATCGGTGGACCTTCCACTTATAATTAATTGGTAAAAATATTTATTTAGGAGTTCAATGCAATGTTGAAATCTCTATATAAAATGTGTTAGCAAGTTGTTTTAACCATTATTAATATATGTGTGCGTGGATGTGAAAAGGGACCAGTTGTCCGTTTCTAGTTACGCAGATAATCGCAAATCAAGTTAAACTGGTTCAAATTACACATTTTTGTTTTATTGGCTAATTACTCTCATTATTGTGTTTTTTATCAGATGTGTTCGTCTGAAACCCGTCTGCGGTTGGAAAAGCATGAAAAATGCGTTTTTATTGCGAACGAAAAAGGGACCAGTTGTCGATATCACGCTACGCTCTAGCGCATTACGGTGTTGCCGCATACAGTGGCAGAAACAAATGTCCGTATGATGTCCGTATGAGCAGTTTATAAACTTGTTTGTATAATATATAATTACAAAGTTATATAATATTCCGGGACAATTACTACGCTTATATTAAGTTCACTTTTTGTTTGTTTGTTTGTCTATTTGATTGTCTATTTGTACAAATCTTGTAAGCGATATTATTTCTACTTCCCAGTGTCCAATCAAGTTAAAATTTTGCATGTGGACAGATTTCCGGTGACAATACAAGAAGCAATAAAAAAAAATATGGAAACTTTCCCAAAATTTGAAAAAAATTTGACCAAATGAGTTTGTATAATATATAATTACAAAGTTATATAATATTCCGGGACAATTACTACGCTTATATTAAGTTCACTTTTTGTTTGTCTATTTGATTGTTTGTCTGTTTGTACAAATCTTTTAATCGATATTATTTCTACTTCCCCGTGTCCAATCAAGTTAGAATTTTGCATGTGGACAGATTTCCGGTGACAATACAAGAAGCAATAAAAAAATTTGGAAACTTTTCCAAAATTGGAAAAAAATTTCACAATTTGGAAAATTTGACCAAATGAGTTGAAATTTTGCCTGTGGACGGATTTCGGAGTGACAATGACATGAAGCAAAAAATTTGGAAAATTTTCTAAAATCTTGAAAAAAATTTTGTATTTGTACAGGTCTTGTAATCGATATTATTTCTACTTCCCAGTGTCCAATCAAGTTAAAATTTTGCTTGTGGACAGATTTCCGGTGACAATACAAGAAGCAATAAAAAAAAATATGGAAACTTTTCCAAAATTTGAAATAAATTTGACCAATTGAGTTGAAATTTTGCCTGTGGACGGATTTCCGGTGACAATGACAAGAAGCAATAAAAAAGATTGGTAAATTTTCCAAAATTTTTAAAAAAATTTTGAATTTGGAAAATATGTCCAATCGAGTTGAAATTTTGTATGTGAACAGATTTTCGGCGACTACGCTCGAAAAAAATAAAATGAATAAAAAAATGGAAAATTTTAAAAAATTGTAATTTTGTTTATAAAGCGTAGTTTTTAAAAAATTCACTTTTTATATAAATTTATTATGATTGTATTTCCATGTTTTGTGTCCCTAGTTATGTTTATTTCTTATCATTAAACGTTTAAAATAATTTGATACTATCTGATTTATTTGAACTCGCAAATTTGGATTTTTAACTGACATAAGTGTTGAAATCAGATAGCTGCATAATTATGTAACAGGAAATAGGATGAAAAACGTTGCAAATTCACGTTAATTTATTATGGTTGCCAGATTGCACTCGGTGCCATTTTGAATTATAAACATCTAACATCAGATATTTGTTTTCTTCTGAATCCGACAGTTAGTTACATGTTTAGTCGCCATATTGGATCCGCCATTTTGAATTTTATACATCTGACAACAGATTAGGAATCCGCAACCTTCATATATCACATAATTTAATTTTTGTATAAATCCGACACTTAATTACATGTTTGGTCGCCATATTAGATCCGCCATTTTGAATTCAAAAAATCTAAATATAAATAAGATTTGGAATCAGAGGACCCCATAAACCCCATACGAGAATGCTTAAGTCTTCTTAAGAATTGAGAGATGAAGATTAGCTTACACTATACCATATTGTACGCCCAGGCCAATGGCGCTATAGATTAAAAAACCTATAAAACCCAAACGGAATAATGAAATAATAAATTCTACTAAAAATCATGAAACTAATATCGATATTGTTCCAAAAATGTGGGAGTCAGCGTAACTTCCAAATATGCGGGAAGTTATTAACTTTTAAACTTTGCAAAAGTTTGAAGCGTCATAGCGCAAAAGTTTAATTTTTGCACCAGCAACTTAAATATTGTTTTTTCAATTTCTCTTTACGGTAATCGGCTTAAAATGTTGGAGTACCTTTGCCATAACTTATTCTATCTAAAAACACTCATAACTCAATTTCGGTCAACTGGTCCCTTTTCATATCCAGGCACACATATTTAAAATGTGTCATAGTTCTTCGGATATCACGTAACCAGTTATCACTGCATATACCACAAAAGATTGAACAGACTAATTGGAACAGACATGTTTCGCAATATTTCTTTCATGTTATTTATAAAATGATATTTCTACTAGTCCAGTCATTACGTGGGAAAAAACGGGTTAGAAATGCAAAGAACCGAGAAGGCTAAATTTTTTATATGACGTGAGGAGGGCCTAGAAAAGCTTTTTTACAATAACTCGGTTTTCCGTTAGGATACGACAATTTTGATTGAATACTTTTTTGTTGCCTTTTTCACGCTCTACAATTTAGGTCTTGTGCATTTTTCACCTTGACTCATGGTTATTGAGATATCGATCGTATAAGTATGGAGATACTTTCTTATAAAAGAAAAAAAAGGACGTGATTGTATAGTTTGTTTTCGCAATACTGGCTTTAAAATACTTTCGGAGAAATGGCATGAAGAAAAAAAAGGACTCTCGTGAAAAAAGGCTAAAAGTTATTCGCGAAGCTGCTGCAATAATCCGCGAGGACATTTGAGGTGTCGTTTACGATAAAAATAATTATCCCCCATCGGATGCATTCGAAAAAGATGTTGAAGCCGCTGATCCTGAATCTTTGCAAGTTTTTCTTGCCACGACCATCACAAAAGATAAACGCGGTGCATTGGAGCAGTGGAATACAAATGCACAGGCGATAACTCACTCCATAATAACATGCAACAACATCGCCAGAGTCGACATTCTATTCACCGACGACGACGACGACGACGACGATGATGATGATGTTTCGACCAACCCAGCATCATTTCCTGCGGTTCGAGAGTCTCTACAACTCGAAGAGTTAACCGAGACATTCTTCAGCCAGGACCATCGAAACGACGAAAAATACAAAAAAAAGGGGCCCTTAATTATTATTTTTGGCTACACAAAAAATTATTTGTTCAATAAATTTCGTATACTTGTTTCATAATTTGTCTGGTTTATTTATTCGCTTGTATCCCAATAATTCCCCGAACAACCTTTCATCCGTGTTGACGTTTTGAATTTGCGCTAGAGAACGTAATTTTGGTCGACGGGAAAAAATAAAAAACGAAATTGTAGATCTGAACATGACATTTTTATTATACAGAGTGTCTCTAAATATCATGTACATACGAAAAGGGGTAATTCTTTGGCTTATTTAATGACTAAAAATTCATATAAACATAGGTCCGCAAACGCTTCGTTGCCGATCTACAGAGTGTTGAAATTTCAAGATTGCTACAAAAGCTGCGCCATCCACAATTGGTGGCGAATAAAATGTCAAAATAAATACAAACAAAAAGTTATCTAAATCAAGCCAGGGCATACTAGACCAATTATTTAAGAAAATTTAATTTCATCTAGCGAAACACAGAAAAGCTTTTATTACTTTATCATACGCAGTATGTAAAGTATTGTAATCGTGCCAAAAAAAAAATTTGAGATTTTAGCGGAAATATGTCTTTTTGGGTCCCCTGAACATTTTTGACCAAGGTACAAAAAAATGTCTGTGTGTGTGTATGTGTGTGTGTATGTGTGTGTGTGTGTATGTGTGTGTGTGTGTACCCGTTTTTTGTGGCGACGATTCCGGAGAAACTACTAAAGGTATCGAGACGAAACTTCATATTTAGAAGTTTTATAACCAAACTTAGAGCTGAAAAGCTTTCTGTTGAAGAGGGTCCAAAGGAACTAGCGGTTTAGTCTTAGCATTTTTGAAAGATTTTGCAAATAAGCCGCCATTTCTAGAATTCCGTCGAAATAGTTAAATAATAAATTAAAGATGAGGAAGTTCTGAATAATTTATCACTATGACATTTTTTGGTACAATCAATAGTTTAACTGCATGAGCAAATTCTATTTCTACGAGATCGGTCGTACTGCATGAAAACTAGTAGCCAGGATTTGTCAGACTTTTTGATTCTAATGACAGTAGGTAGTCTTGGTGTCAAACGCTAATGGTTTGACAATAACTTCTGTCAATATAAGTGCGTTCGCATTTTGCATTACACTTTTTACACCCAATAACACGTGTCATTTGGACGGTGTACCCGGTGTCAACGAAGTACAATATCCGAACGCAGCTTTAATCGACATATCTGTCTAGTTCTAGTAGTTTAATTTTAATGCAGACATGGCCGATCTCGATCAAATAGAGTCTCATGCAGCTAAACTATTAATTTTATGTATAGTATGATAAAGTCATGTGCCTGGCCACATCAGATTTTTTTTTTCTCGATAACGGTGGTAAATACGAAAAAACTACAAGAGATTAAAATCCTTTAGAACAAAACAAAAAATGCATTTTGTATTTTAGAATCCACCAGCGGCGCACCGAAAAAAAGTTCATGGGGAGGAAAGGGGGCATGACCCCTGAAAAAGTATCTCCCTGTAGATTCTTAAAACCATTTGGTATGCCCAATGATGTAAGTCCTACAGCGTAACCTATAATTCCAAATTAGAGCTAAATATCTCAAAAGCTACAAGAGCTATAAAAAAAAACTAAAAAAATCTTGAAATTTCAACACCCTGTAGATCGGCAACGAAGCTTTTGCGGACCTATGTTTATATGAATTTTTAGTCATTAAATAAGCCAAAGAATTACCCCTCTTCGTATTTACATGATATTTAGGAACACCTTGTATATTATATATTTTTATATATATTTTAGGCATTTTTTCGATATCTATCGCGAGAAAAGAGAAAATAGCAAAACAAATTTCACTACCTTATATTTTGACTTTCTCGATCGATATCCTAATAACGATGACGAATAGGTAAAAAAATGTAAGAGACCTTAATTGTAGAGCGTAAAAAAAGCAAGAAAAAAGTAGTTATTCAAAATTATCGTATCTCAACGGAGAACCGAGTTATTGTAAAAAAAAACCTGAATTTAACCCTTTTGAAGATGGCGGAAAATTCACATAGGAAATCTTAGTCGACAATTTGAAGTTAAGCTTTTCTAGGCCCCCCCCCCCCTTCTCGGTTCATTTGCATTTCCATATATATTATATAAGGACTGGACTATACAAGAACGTAGAAAATTGCTACATAGATGTAGATTGTACATAGTGGTTTTACTTTTACAAAAGTCCATATTAACGTTATTATTGCCTAATGTCTAACCTCTTGTCTCATTTGCGGAAATTTCTCTCAGAGTTATTCTTCTAGTTATTGTAACTAGGTTTTTTTTTCAGAAATAACGGCACGCTTTTGTTTATTCCGCTCAGTAGCTATGAATTGGATGCCTAGTTGAATTGATCTTATAATGGTCAATAAGTAATAATCAAATAGATTTTGGAATATATGGTGTTATGTTTTGGGTGTTTTTGGTCATTTTTATGGAAAAAATATGACAATGAGCCGAAGTAGCTTTTTGTTTAACTCAACACCTTCTTGTCAAAACATAGCACTCCATAAGTTGTAACTACCGAACTTTTTTTGCTTCGTTTAAAGTACACATCCAGCAAAAGAAATGCACACAAAACTTTATTTGGGCGAAGAGCCAATATTCCTTACAATTTTTGAGTTTTTCGTCTAAAAAACAGCATTCTAAGAAGTGATTGATGTTTAAATTCTATTTAGAATTTCTAGTTTGTATACAGCGTGTTTATAATATTGGACTACATCGATCAAACGATTTTCGTTCCAAGAACATCTACCTTTTATTGAAACACCTTGTGCAAGCTTCCATTTTACAAATAATTGTAGTATTTCCCAACTATTTGTAGATTTATTAGATGTGGTGTCTTGAAATTCAATTTACAGAGTTTCCTAAGTTTTATAAAATCCATCTTTCATATAGGCTGTTCACAATGCTGATTTACATCAAGTAAATAGTGTTTGCAAAAATGGACATTTATTTAATGAAACACCATTATACATACAACATGTCTCAGAAAGTTTGGGAAACAAGTGGATACCCATCTTATTATAGATTTCTCACAAAGTTTTGTTCTTTATAAAAGTTGGTGCATTCTGAAACTAATACTGCAACCCCGAACTTTATATGCTCCGTATACTGGGTAGTTCAGAAACCATGAATTTGTCATAAGAGTGACCACTACAGTGATTGTTTCATTAGTTCGGTACTATTTTCTATTTTAATTTTTAAACTACTTTTCCACTCCATTATCCACAGCAGAATCTCAAGTATTGTATTCGGAAGCATGTTTTCCTTGTGTACATATCACCGTTGATTGTCAATTGATATAGACAGCCAGCCATGTGTTAGTTGGGGCCTTGAGATCCAGAGGGCAAGGTTTTAGTCAAGATTCGTTCACAAATCCGAGCATAAATATATAATAAATATATAAGTTAAAAAGGCTATAATTTAGGAATGAATCTTGCTCAAAACCCTGCTCTCTGGATGTCAAGGCCCCAACTACCCCATGGCTGAATATCTATATTAGTTGGCAATCAACGATATCACGTAATAAATTGAATTCTGAATAGAATTAGATTTTTTCAATGAATTCCAAAATGTACTGACCAGCTTATTCATGTTTGAATTGAATAATACGTGTTAAATACATAGTTTAATCACAAAATAGTCACCTCAGGAGATCAAAGTCATCAGTTTTTTTTTATTCTAAACATTTGTGATCTCAGTATGTAAATAAATAACATATAGATATACACAATCCTGTTAACATATCAAGAATTATCTAATATTATAATGTCGTGCCGCTAAAAATAAATGTACTGCATTCATTGAAATATAAAGTAAACGTAAATGTATTTTTCTACTTTGCATTCACAATGCACACATTGTAACACTGTTTTCGGTGTTACAATTAACACATTGTAACACCGAAAACAGTAACATTTTTGTCTAAGATTGCCAGGATTGGTACACAATGATATCAAATGCCAAATGTCAAACGTAAAATACATAACCACACACTGCCCCTTTTTAATCGCTTGCAATCGCATAAACTGCGAAATATCAATATTCTATACATATTTAAACATGCGTGTAACCTGCTATAGTATGGCCAAAGGTTGTGGCTTTCTTAGTTTTGCTGTGTTCATCAAAATACGCCAGCATAACGTTTTCGGTGATGTTTTACGACTCTGGTAAGTGATCGTTATCATTCTTTTCAACTAAACATCAAATCCCTTTTTCAGATATAATTCAAGGACCACATTTACTTTAATAAGCTATTATGCGAAGATCAAACCTACATCGCAGATATGAATGATTTTAATTACTGCTACGAGATTGTATATGCGCAATTAAAGTGTAGAGGATTTCTTAGTTTATGTAACGTATAAGTTTTCGGTAACATTTTGGACCGAATTCTGTTCGGCTCAATTCGTATTCATTTTTGTCCGTCGCTTTCGACTTCGTCTTAGTTCTGGTTGTGTGCAACATATTTGTATTACCTCCATCACCTGTAATTTTACTAAGTATAATTTATTCTAATAAACTACTTTGCCGAAATTAAAATTGGGTTTCAATTATAAGTGCTTGTAAATATATAAGCCGCACCGGCTACGTAGCGGAATTAGGTAGACACCGCTATTAAACGTTAGGTGGTTAAAACTTAGCATAATTTATTCTAATAAACTACTTCACCGAAATTAGAATTTGGTTTCAATTATAAGTGCGTGGAAATGTATAAGCCTCAACGGCTACCTAGCGGAATTAGGTTGACACCGCTATTAAACGTTAAGCGTTATAACAATTCTTTAGTAAGTTCTTGTTGTTCGAAGTAACTAATCAGTCCCGCCAAACACTTCTAACACTTCCAAACAATAAGATTCTGATTATTATACTTATGAAACCACTATTAAAGTTGTAGACTTTTTAGGTTAAGTTTCATATATTTATCACAGTAGGGTTAAAAGTGTTGCCCCAAGCTCCATTATGATCATCGTTGAGACCTCGCTGAATATTTTATTCAAACTTGTAGGCTAAAGTAGAGTAATTTTATTCACAATTAGATTTTGTCAAGATGTTATCTCATAGATCTCATCCTTAACGAAGTTGACAGTTACTACAGTGCTGCCACGTGGTACCCGCGAAATACCCTAGATTATAATTTAGCGCAATATAGTAACCACAATTTCTAAATTTATATAAAATTAATGACGCAAAGTAGAAAAAATAGTATATTACACTCGTTTTATAAGACGTATTGGCGCACTCGTTCCATTTGGGCACTCCTCGCTACGCTCGTCGTGCCCAAAACAACTCGTGCGCCAATTTGACGTCTTATAAAACTTGTATAATAATATACTATTATGAAAAAGTATATATGTTGCAATCAAAGCGCTGTATAAAAAAAGTTGGCAATATATTATGCATAACACTAATAATATATTATTAGATGAGCACATAATTAAGGATATTAATCGCGAGCATGAAATTTATACGCAAGCCGTAGGCGAGCGTGTAATCATGCGAGCGATTTATATCTGTTATGTGTGAGTCAAACACGACGTTTTATCTACGACTCATAAATTCCATTTAATGTAAAATATTTTAAATGTATTTGTTATTGGTGGCAAGGCGCACTGTCAAATAACTGTCATCCACGTAGGTTTTGAAAGACTTTGACAGTACGTTCGTATAATGATGGCAGTTCGTTCAAATAATGAAGTCATTATTGGAACGAACTGTCGTTCCAATATATGACGATAGTGTCATTATAATCATTGGCGTGTATCATGATGGGGATTATATAGTCATAGATCAGTACCTATGCAATGAACTTATTATATATGAGTCGTAGATAAATAACAATTATTATGCTATATTTAATATGTATTAGTATTATTATTGGAGATTATGGGATCAAATTTATCATTAGAATACCATCTCTCTAAATATAGAAAAAAATAAATACTAGTTCGAAGTGTTTAGAATTTACTTATGTAGGTATACTAAGTGGTAAGTAATGTTCAGAAAAATTCTAAAAGCACTTAAACATAACTAACCTGATTACTCTGCATCTTCCATATTTCCAACACCTTGTACTCAAATTGGGTTAGATCGAACTTATCAGTACGGTAAAAGATGGCGCAACCATCAGGCCCGTTATTACCATCGACGTACATACATGGAGAATCTGGTTTCGGGAAGAAGATTCCCGAGTATCCTTGTGTCCCTAGTACGTACTTTAGGTAATTAAAATGATCCACCTCCTACAAATATACACCATATTATTCACCGAAAGAGTTTTGGTATTTTCAGCATACCTGTAAGCAAATTACGTCCGGGCAATACTGTAGGATCTCTTCAACCATATGGTATTTTCTGCTTTCCCAATCCAACGCTTGGTCTGGACAACGGGCAAAGCAGTCGTTCATACGACCTAAGGCTTGTGCAAGCACGTTCCATTGAAAAATTCTTAACGTATGTGGGCTGGAGATGTATTCGCTGCATCCTAGAAAGAGAGAAAGAAGGTAACGGTGAGGCTTTGTACGCCACAACTGGTGGTGATATCTCCTTTAAAAGGTTTAAGTAATTCCCACCATATTTTTGATGGAAATGCAACTATTATAGTGTAACTGTGTTTTCAAATATAGTTAGTATAATATACTAGCTTTGAAAAATCCCCTAAAACTAACCATTCAAAATATTACATGTGTATTTCATTTGGTTCTCCATATGCATCTAATTTAAAATTGTCAAAAACTCCATGGCGTAAAATTAACAAGAATCCTCAGCTCACCAACGTCGGTTGATGGTCGGTTGCCACTAGATTTATGAATGTTGACAGCTTTTTAGTGTTATCAATTTAATTAAGAAAACTGAGACGTTGATCCCAACATCCTAACTCGACAAAACATGCACTAAATCAAGTAGAAATTATATATTTTTTCATTTACGACATCAGCTTTCATGAATCATCGAAACAAAATCTGCAATTTCAATTAGCATATGCCTACCTTTAGAATACGAATTTAACGTCCTGTACTTTATGCCATAATCGTTGTAATGCTGTTGCTTGGCCTTCCTAAATGATCTTCTAACCAATGGGTACAGATGCTTGTTCTTCTGGCAGAACTGGATAAGCTCGTGACGGCTGATGCCCTCAGGAAGTTTTAGTTCCACGTCCTGGCTATCAGAATTTACGATTTTTGGAGCCGATGTGAAACTTCCCATCCTGTAACACAGATCACTCATCTTACACAACTACTTCATTCGCGGTCAGTTTGCAGAATGTTTGCTTTTATTTGTAACTGGCATGCCTAATTTGCATAAATCTCGGTTGGCAAATCATGGATAAAAATATTTATCATGGTTGGACGTTTTGTTAGAATCCAGACTACCTCATGAGACCACATGTCACTCATATGTCACTGTTGGTCACTGTGTGTCATTTCCGACAAGTTTCTGAAAAATGGTTACGTGATAACCACAGTAACCTAGTAGTAGACATTCGAAGTACCTAGACGAAAAATGGGCTATGAATAACCTGCCGATGTTTTCGGCTCCTACGGCAAGATGGCGGTACTGTGCAACTTCGCTAATCCTAACAGATGAAGTTTTTCATGTTTCAATATTATTTTCCTCTGCCATGTGCAGTAAATGCATTGAGAAAATGCACACATTTAAATAGTTTTCCGAGTTTCTGCGGATTAAAAAGAGTGGTAGCGTGAGGGTGTCCAAATAACTGGAGTTCCGAAGCGAAGTTGTACTGTCATTGTACTATACGCCACTAGATTTTTATCCTCTTTATCCACTATCTTTATCTGTACCAGTATTCCTATTTACTAATTAAGAAATTCTCCGAACCCAAGGCTTGAAGAACATCAAATTTTTCACAAGTAGCAATGATTTTTAACTTGAAATGATCAATAGAAAAAATATCAATGTTATTGATAAATATTGGCTACTTCAGTGGTTTATATTTTTAAATGAGTAAAAAACAACTTTATAGCTTGCTTTTTTTTCTGCCTTTCGTTTATTCAAGGATATGCAGATTGTGTTTGACAGTTTGTTTGAAATAGAAAACGTTAAGGTGGCGTTTGAAAACGGATATGCAATCAAATTTGTTTCCTTGTCAAACGCCACCTAAAGCGTACCCACTAACAAATATCTTAAAACTTAAATATCTTAAAACTTAAATTTAAACTTTTAACCTTGATCTGTCATATAGTGTGCAGAATGAGTCACTATTACTGTTTGTTTAAAATACAAACTAAATCCGCTCATTTCTTTTAATCGTACTTATTGAACTTGAATAACTTCATTGTAGTTATAAGTGCCGTTTGAAGAAGACAATGTTTGAATTGCTCTTAACCAGAGTGGGTTCACTATTGTTTTTGTAAAATAACAATTGATTGTTTCCCAAACTAGGGAAATTATCAAAATGCATACATTTCTACCATGGGGAATCATCAATATCCTGTTATTACCACATATATTGCGTATTTTTATCATATAGGTGTTCCGTAATTCCATGGTCATGGCTTAACCATAGACTCTTGGGACGAATACACGACGATTTAACCAATCTTATCTAGCTGGAATTTCATTTCTCCGTTATACGGCTTCACAATTCATTTTTCAAAAGTGTTTTTTTCTATAAAGAAAGCTCTTTTGAACCGATTTTTCTTATTTTTCTTTTTTGTTAATATTTCGGACAATAAATTAGGATGTTGGATTACATCTTTTGCAATAATATCGGGTCTTGTCATTGTACCATTAGTGCACCAAGGATGAGTGTCATGTGACGGAATTGACCTAAACGTTTTATAGCAAGGTAAAATTATTTCAAACATATACAGTGATACATTTATGAATGTCTGCAAGTTTTGATATCTGATATAGACTAGGATAAAATATATACTAAAACAAGAATGAAATTTGAGCTAAAAATTTCTGTAATTACATGAAACTATTTCTATTTTTTAAAATCAAATGTTATGCCATTTACCTTTTTACAACAACGCCTAAGACGAATATCTATTTTGAATGAATCACAGTTAATGTTAATGTAAACTACGCAAAATGCTGTGCAGAGTGCAGTTAAATTTTCATTGTCGAATAAATTCCCCTTACTTATAATAAAATATTTAGAAATAGTTGTATTCGATCTTAAGCAATCATTTGTATTTAATAAGCTATGCCAGATATCGCAAATTGGAAGATACAAAAAATATCAAATGTGAATCGTTCTGTTAGAAATATTTCTACCTCTAGATAAAAAGTTTATTAAGTTTATTACGCCACATGCCACCCATGTTTTGCGCTCAAATTGTGCAATAACGAGATTCAATATCATCACACGAGACGAGGTGTGTTTTAAGAAGTTGTTGCAAGATGTGTGGTATAACTTCATTTATTGTTCCAAATGTTAACAAAATTGGTTCAGAAGCGCATTTGTCATAACAAAAAATTGTTTTTTAAAAGTGAACTTTAAAGGTACAACCAACGAAATGTAATGGCATTTTACCCTGCCTGTATTACAAAAAAAAAACGAATAGTTTATTTTTTTGAAATTGCACAAACCTATAACCTAAAATGCCATAAATCTGCTGGTTTCTTGAGCACGTGGGTAAAACGTAAAAATTTTAAATGTGGCAGACTGGATTCTGAATTTGGGATAGCTTTCCCATAGATCTGAAGAACAAAAATGCTATTCGGTCATGCATGAAATTGTTTATTAAATATTGCAAAGATAACTAGAAATTTAAGATTTGTTAATATCTATGTAAATTTTTGTAATATTCCAATAGTTTGGACAGTTCACAAATCCAGACAGGTGGAAAATTATATCGGTTTGGAATAGCGAAGTTGTACTGTACTATATATTATCAGGTTTTGTTCGTCCCCTTTTCAATAATCCCTCAGTACAATAAGGAAGTTATCTAACAATAAAGCAAATTTAAAACGTGATTTAATATGCACTTTTCACGTGTTGAATGAATCGCATTTTCTGACGAAATATTGCTACGAGCTGTCTATCGATAAGACAAATGTTTGTGCCAGCCGACGAAAAATTGATATCAATAAATTTTGTTGCTAGGCAACTGCACAACTAAACAGCTGTAGAATTTAACCTATGTTAATGACGTTTACCGAATCAGTTGAAACAAAAAAACATAAGCGCAACTAAGTACGTACTTACTGGACTTTAGAGACTTTGCCTTACAGATTAGTGCAAACTATACACAAATTGGTACCTACCATGTCTGCTGAGTAAGTGACACTCTGTACTGATACATTTCGGGATAGATAACAAATACATCGTATTAATAAGATAAATATTTCGCAACTTTATATACTTTAATAGTTTATCGGTACAAACCTCTGAAACATTGCCTTCTTGAGCAATAAGTTTTTCTTCTGGTCACTTCGTGCATTATTTGTTGCCATGTTACCGTACCTGTTTGACACAACAAACTTCACTGTTGAATGTCTATACGTTCTCACTTATATATGTATATCATACAATATGCAAATAGACTCTAGTACGTTTTAACCCCTTTATCTGTCAAATACATAATGTATAAGCCCAAAGGTGTATTTGTTGAACTAAGATATGAGAAGATAGAATTGCACGTTACAGTTATTTATGCCCATTTACCTGGTCTACATGTATTTTGGTTACATATTGTGATGGTCCTATTGGCTCCAGTTGGAGTAACTACTTTTTGTAAAATATGGGATTGTACATTTAATTTAAAATTCTTTTTAATATAATTATAACATAATGTCCAAACTTTCCATGCCGAATATGTAAATAAAAAATAATTTTACGATTAATTTTTCTGGTTAAAAAGTGGATGTATTATTCAAATACTTGAACATCATTTATTGTAACAATATCTACTCGTAATGCCTGATACAACAAATTCCGGCCAACAAACATGATAACTAAGTTAATACATAAATATTATTCTATACTCTGTATTATTTGTTAACAATATTTGTTCAAAAACAGTTGTCAATTATGATAATACATCTCTTAATTTATTGTTAATTTTATTATTATTGTATTTTTCTTATAGGTATTTATTTATATGAATTATCTTTTTTATGCAGGAGTGGACCCTCTTAGTTTGTTCCTTTATATATCCATACTTAATTGCTGTGAAATTCGAGATCGATCAATGCATATTAACCCGTGTCCGAAAAGGTTCAAAATCAACAATAAGTTTAATGTAATCACTAAAAGAAAAATTAAAAGATTGTTGTTTTACTACAATACATTCACAAACCACAGCTATTAACTTACTGATATGCTATTTGTTCTGTAGAATCTGAGAAAACTTAATTGAATCTAGTTTTTATGAAAGCCAGTGACAAAAAGCAAAACAAAGCTAAAACGAAAAGAAGCATACCAGAAACAGTTTTGAGTTGTTTGATTTTGTTAATTATTAGCCAGGATGGTCACTATCTTAGATTATTATACTTTAGACAAATTAAGTTTTTAAAAATATGTGAAATGCTCTGAGACTAAAAACTAAATCATGTTTAATGCTATGTAAAACCACAAGGACGTGTTGCTAGTTTTGTTGTAGATGTAGATGTCGCTAGTGTCGAGAAAACTAGGTAATTTTTTAATGGAATCACCAATATTTCGGTATGTTATTGAATTCTTTGCGACAAATTCAAAAGTACTAAGATAGTCCTACTCTAATGCATACAGTTTTTAGTTATCGCTTTATTGACGCCTATCTAAAGGCCCTCACTTTAAAAACATATTATTTCTCAACTACAAAAAATTTGTTCGATGTGATTTTAGACGAAACTCAATTTAGAATGGAAGGATTTATCAATTTCAATATACAAGACAACTAGTTTGCATACAGCGTCCTTGGTTTCACATTTAGGCTACATATGTCGTACAATTGCCGTTCCAAGAATACCGATTGTCATATTGGAACACCCGGTATGGTTACGTGCAGTTCTTTTTCGCATACAAAATGTACAAGCATCCTATTGTGCAAAAATGAATTGTTTTGAAAATTTGTTGACGTACTTTTACGTCATTTGTATTCAAACGCTGAGCTAGTACAAACACTATGCGAAAACCTGTTTGAAACAAAAGGATCTTTATTGTTTATGTATAATCATAATAATCAATAGAAATATTTATGTTCATGAAACAATAAAATCCACTTATAGCCAAAGCGGTAAATTTTCAGTATGCTAGAACTTTTTATGTAAGAAAATACATAGATTCCAAGAACCGAGTCGTGTACAGGTAATTCCAGTAAGAAAATTAATAGAACCGCCTGTTCTAAATACAACTTGATCATAAATCACTGCAAACAAATTTTTAGTAATTCAGGAATAATTTGGTTCTTGTGATGCTGTTTTTAGACAAATACAGCAATAACTAAAAACTGAAAATATTATAGGTCTATCTTAGTACTTTTTATACTAAAATGCAAATAGTCAAAAAAATATACATGCAAGTACTTTTTTATGTACAAAAATAGGTAGATTCCAAAAATGGAACCCTGTACGGGTGTTCAAATATGAAAATCGATATTCTTGGAGTTGTGTTTCTTTGATATATTCGTTAGTCATAAGAACAGTTATTCTATGTATATAAACTAGTTATTCTATGTCTTGAAATTGGTAGAACCATCCATTCTAAACAATTTAATCATAAATCACTTCAAACAAATTTCTAGTTGTTCAGGTAAATATTTTATGGTTTTTATGATGCTGCTTTTAGACAAATACAGCAATAACTAAAATCAGTAACGATTAGGGTAGGTCTATCTTAGTACATTTTACACAAAAATGTTTGCACTAAAATGCAAATAATTCAAAATTATACATAAATATAGGACATGCCATTAAAAAAACAAGATGTTGGCTTGGTTTTCTCGACACTAGCACCATCTACAACAAAACTAGGAACATGTCCTTGCGGCCTCCAACAAAAGTTTTGTGAAAGTTTGGTTTTCACCGGATAGGTACTTTTGAAGATCAAATAGATATTAAGATTAAAATTTCTCAGCCTGTATACCAAATTTCTTGTTTAATTTAGTACGTGTTAGTCGCCTTTAATTATTATAACTATTAGATTTTTTAACAAACGCACAATTGTAGATATTTAACTTTATGTATTTACCTAGAACATTAAAAACTTTGTACTTTGTACGTTTCAACTGTTATAAAACCACAAAACTTAATAATTTAATTTATAAACAAAAAAATGCCTTTGTGCTTTCCACTAACTAAACCATTCTCCAGAGCAGTCAATAATTTACGATTGATTGCCTTATCTACTTGAACATTTTCTGATGTACTGTTACACAGTTTCAAAATTAGTAAATTAAGAAACATCCTGGATATATTAGGATATATTAATTGATTAATTGATTTTGTATGGCTCTTATAAACAATAAATATAAAAGCAAACATTAGTTAAACGAGAAAAATCCAGTAATGTTTTGGTATTATTTTGATTTGAACTTTGAACGAATATTTAAAGTATATTTTCATATCATCCACGTTGTTGATAAATTAGATAAAAAAAGATTTTGTGCAAATTGCTAAAAAAGCACATAAAGCATTTGTCCGGATTAGGGAATTGAGCGACCATGATGACAAGGCACGTGCGCACACTAAATACCTCATCTATTTCATCTAATGTCTGCAGTAATTCATGCTCAAGCCTTGACCTCAAAATAAGTTGAAAGCAATTATAGGGCGATAAATGATTAAAACTCGAGGCGATCACTATGTCGGGTGCAAGGTCAAGGCTGTACTCATTTCCGGTATAATAAATAAGTGTAATATCTCACCTGGGCAATGCTAGCATGCGCGCGTACTTCCTCACTGACAAGGCGATAGTTTTACTTCCTCTCGCAGCCATATTCACGTTCATAGTACGTTCGATTCAATAATGAATTTAATTGTTAGACGTTTAGTTATTATCTGTACGTATTGATGTTGGGAAAAGGCGTTCTATGTTTTATGGATATGACACCAATCATGACCTGTGTAAAAAAAGACCTTAAGTTTAACGATTATGTTCAAATACTTTAATGAGACCAGCATTTTGTTGTTTAGATTAAGCATGGTATTTTTATTCACGGTTTTATTTCAATGTTATCATGAAGTATTATTGTGACTAACTGTGATTTGGATAAGACGAATCTCATTTAATTAAGATCGTTTTTTTATAGACTACTGTTTGAAGAAGTGATCGAAAAGTTTGCGACCTTTCACTTGACAAAACAGCCAACTGATAACGAATGATAACTACACAAACATAGAATCTCTATCCAAAGTTCCAAGGTTAAGTAGGTTAATAAATATTTTTTTTTCTTTTTTGTTTACGCTTTATTATTTTTTTAGGTTTTATTGTTCTCCGGGTAATAGGAATCAGGATATTCCAAATTTTTTTTAATTTTTCCGGAGCGAATTCCTTATAATACTGGGCAATTGGTAAGATTGGCAGTTCTGGGAAATATCTTGAGGAAAATTTTATAGTGGCAAGAAGTGAATGTCAATAAGTCTCCTCTGATAAAGCTGTTTTTGATCATGACTGCAGATTATAAAAAATGTATAGTTTAGAATATGTTACAAACTTATCAGATCAATAAATTAGGTCAATTTATTTATATTTATAGAAATATATATAATTATTAGAAATTTTAACGCAAAAAAATATTTATAGCCCGTTGCTTAAAAATGTTTTATTTTTTAGCATCAATTAGGAATTAGGAAATAATAGAGTAATGAATGCAAAAGAATAGGTGTTTCAGACTTTTTTGTGGTGAATACGAACCAGGAATAAAATAAAAAATTGTATCAGGGCAGATGTTTAGTTCTTTTTTTTATTTTTTAGTGGGATGGACACACCATTACATAATGTTCTCAAGCAACAAAGGTCTATCTTGGCTATTTTGAAGTTTCTGAATCATCATGTTCGTCCACTACACTTGAGCAAAGATGGCAAATGAAAATATGTATTCAATTGCATCGAAAATTGCCATTATTTTGATATTCGCAGTAGTTCTAAATCACAGTTTTTTTTTAAATTAAATTAAACGTGAACAGTGAACGCATTGTCTACTTGTTTATTAGATAAAAGTTTCCGACTCTAAAAATCCCCATGATTTCTTTATTTTTTCAATTTATTCTAAAATTTTAGGAGGATTGGCAGTTGAAGAGGATGAATTGTTTTGTTTGGCAATAAGTAGGTCATTATGTGTTATTATGCCATCATGCAAACGAAATCAGATAAGAATAGTATTTATAAAGATGATTTTTGGAAATTTTTTCTTCCTTAAAATCAAGAAAAATGGCAATTTATGTATAAAATATTAATAGCAATTAATTTATTTGAAATACCTAAATAAACCCATATAATTGTTAGAAATATATTTTTATTTTGTTTATATGTTATGTTGCAAACTTTAAAACAATAATCTTATTTTTTACTTTATCATACGCAGTATGTAAAGTATTGTAATCGTGCCAAAAAAAATTTTTGAGATTTTAGCGGAAATATGTCTTTTTGGGTCCCCTGAACATTTTTGACCAAGGTACAAAAAAATGTCTGTGTGTGTGTGTGTGTGTGTGTGTGTGTGTGTGTGTGTGTGTGTGTGTGTGTGTGTGTGTGTGTGTGTGTGTGTGTGTGTGTGTGTGTGTGTGTGTGTGTGTGTGTGTGTGTGTGTGTGTGTGTGTGTGTGTGTGTGTGTGTGTGTGTGTCTGTGTGTGTGTGTGTGTGTGTGTGTGTGTGTGTGTGTACCCGTTTTTTTGTGGCGACGATTCCGGAGAAACTACTAAAGGCATCGGGACGAAACTTCATATTTAGAAGTTTCATGACCAAACTTAGAGCTGAAAAGCTTTCTGTTGAAAAGGGTCCAAAGGAACTGGAGGTTTAGTCTTAGCATTTTTGAAAGATTTTGCAAATAAGTCGCCATTTCTGGAAATTCGTCGAAATAGTTAAATAATAAATTAAAGTGGAGGAAATTCTGAATAATTTATGCCTTTGAAATTTTTTGGTACAATCTATAGTTTAGCTAGATGAGCAAATTCTATTTCATCGAGATCGGTCGTACTGCATCAAAACTAGTAGCCAGGATATGTCAGAAATTTTGATTCTAATGACAGTAGGTGTCAAGCGCAAATGTTTTGACACAATATCAGCTGCGTTCGTATATTATACACCGTTACACTTTTTACACCCAATAACACGTAAATATCATTTGGACGGTGTACCCGATGTCAACGGAGTACAGTATCCGAACGCAGCTTTAATGGACATATCTGTCTAGTTCTACTAGTTTTATTTTAATGCAGACATGGCCGATCTCGATCAAATAGAATCTCATGCAGCTAAACTATTAATTTTATATATAGTATGATAAAGTCATGTGCCTGGCCACATCAGATTTTTTAGAAAAAGTATGGTGTGCATTAGAATTGCCAACATAGATATATACATATTTTGGGATCACGCTAATAGTATGAACAATTTCTACAAGCAATCAAAATTTCCAAACTGTATTGGTACCATCAATGGCAAACATTAGAATAAGGAATCCTAATTCTAGTCGTTCTAGATTTTTAACTACAAGAGTGTTTCTTTTCAGCTGTGTTGCTTGCTGTAGGGGATTTTAGGTATTGTTTTTAGGGTTGGCAGACCTCGTGATTTACGCGGCAGGCCGATTGTGAAGCTTTCCTTCCGCCTAGCGCTTTAGTAGAAACACTTGCTTTTTAAATCATATAATATAAGTAATTTAAATAATGTGCAATATCTAATAAAAAATCACTATTACACTTGCACACACAGAAAATTCGCCGTTTTAGTAATGTGCATTGCCAAAGTTGTAAGTTTGCAGATCGAGTTTTGTCGTTCTTTGGCATCTAGCAATAGTTATTCTACTTAATGAGAAAGTTCAGAATACTTTTTTTAAAAAGGTAACTATAAATGAAAATCCATGTACAGGAAGCTGTGTGTGTTGTGTTGTCTACGATATTATAGTTACAATAAGACAAATGACAATGTTTTAATAATCGCCCATTTTCCGGTCGAATGCGTTGTTTTCTATTAAACTGTAAATTTAAGTATTCAAATACTATTTTTTTAAAGATAGATCATGAAGATTCAAGTAACAAATTGGATTGATCAAAGATAAGTAATAACTTTTCTTGCAAATGAGGATAACTAGTTCACAAGTTTACCGATAATATTAAGATAGAGCTAAACCACGCAATATAATCCATTTTCGCATTCCGACTACCTAGCCTAGATCATGGAAGATCTTAAACAACTACTGCAGACTATTAATTTATTTTACAACTTTATTATTCTGTATTAGCATTTCTCACAGTTCCATAGTATACATATTTAGCAGGGTTGTTATAAAAACGTTTTTTCCATTTTGAACAAAACAAACATTTTTTTTTTTATAAAATTATGCTTTTAAACACGAAACAATGTTTTTAACCACTTCGCAAAAAAAAACATGTTTTAAACATGAAAAAAAAAACATGTTTTAAATCACACAAAAAAAAACATTTTTTAAATAAGGAATAAAAATTGTTTTAAACATGTTTTAAATCACGCAATTGTTTTTTCTTGTAAAGATTTTCATCGGCGTTTTTTATACGCCAGTTCTCAGTGGAGTTAAATCTGTTCTGTGAATGACTTCTTGTTGTCACGCTAGAGGACGCCAGTAATGCAATGTCGGCCAAAATCAATTTAGTTAGTGTTTATTTGACAATTTTCGACTATTTTCACCAATTCATAGCCACCAAGGTTAATACACAAAAAAGTTATTTTGGCGTTGCGTTCGTGATAAAAATTGACGATCGATATATTTTTGTGTTCAGAATGTCATCCTGATAGAATATATCACACAAAGAATATAGGGTGCCATTTAACATTTCAATGATGACGTCATTTCCGGAAAAACCGGAAGTCATATTAACCTCAAGAGTATCCCAAATAATGGAATTTTTTGTCTACTAACACTTTCCCAAATTTCATTCGTCCAGTTTTATAAACAAAAAAATAAACGGCAGTACCTATAGCGTGAGTCACCCGGTATGTTATTAAGTTATTATAAAAGTTTTTGTTTATTGTACTTACATGCTATCACTGAATGTATTGTTATATTTTATAAAGAACTTTTTTCTATTAATAAATACAATATTTAAATATTTTTTGATTTTTAATTTATCCATGCATTAAAATCTTGAAGACCAGCATACAATTCTGATTAAATTATTAAATATGTTGTCCAAATTTCGGTAGTTTAAAACACATGTTTTAAACATTTAAAACAAACTGTTTTAAACAAGTTGAAAATAAAATAGTTTAAAACAAAATATTTGTTTAAAACATGTTTAAAACAATGTTTTAAAAAAATGTTTTATACCTTTAAAACATACTGTTTTAAACATGTTTTAAAAAAATGATTTAAAACAAAATATTTGTTTTAAAACATGTTTAAAACAATGTTTTAAAACAAATGTTTTAAAACACAACAACGCTGATATTTAGCAAACTTCAATGTAAACATTATCTTTAAAATATGGAAAAAAAACATTAACCATCAATAATACAATGCAGTACAAATACATCTTTCATCATCAACACTTGAATTTCTATTTACTCAGACTAAATATAACAATATGCAATATCTTCTTAATGACAATATTATTACGTTAATTTTGTAAGAAGTGGTAAATATGTTGCTGCAATGTGTGTAATGAAAGTAATGGATGGTAACGAATATCGTCAGAATCGTTGTATTAGCGAGTGTGAACAACAGATTTTACTATTCTACGGATATGTAGATGTAAACATGTTTGGGGCAGTTATACAATAAATAAACCGAAAAATGATGATAATATAGTCATATGGAACTGGATATGCCACACTCTGATGTGATGTTTATTACGTTCAAAATGTAAGCAGTACTTACGATATAATATTTGCCTCGTGTTGTAATGTCTTTCAGTACAAAGGTTGATATAAATTATGTATTGTCATTTTATCGCAATTTACTGTAGTTTAATTATAACAGTATTACATTATAACTCAAACATACATGTATGTATGTCATTTGTATTTAAAAGAACGTCAAATATAACCAGTGAATTTTGTTTATACATATTAGACAATTTAGTCTAACCGTACTACTTATCTACGGAAGTATTCGGATAACATATTTGATATATTTTACAGTACATACCTAGCTAAATATAGAAGTAACTGTTTCGGAGGGATATAGTTTTCTGTTTTCTTCTGCGAGATCAAGCAAACGCTAGTGAAGACATCAGCGATAGCGAGAGCATCCTGCATCCATTTCAATGGGCAATTCTGGACCTGGATGTTATCCATTTTTTTTCTTCGGATTTATTCACGATAATCACTGGTACACAGTTACTCTGTATTTTTCATTTTAACAGGTAATTTGAAGCAAGTTCGCGACTCAACCCTACCATCAACCTCTAAAACTCGTACTGAGTAAGAATTTTTATGGCGCTTGACCTTACCAAGTGACTGACCACACATTCACTCTCGGACGAGGAAGAAGAAGTCAAACCAATGTTTATAGCATTGTTGTGCGTGGACTAAATATAAACAGCGGATAAAGTTTATTGTCCTAACGCATCGATAGTTTTGCATAATTTAACGTTTTAGCTGATATTAAATTCCTAACATCATGGCCGAGTAGTGGTTGTTGCAATCAATCAGTTCTTCAGGTGCACGAACACGTTTACATACGTATGTAATAATAATTAAGTACAGCAAACTTTTTCTTATAAATACAATATCAAATTCGGCGAACATAAATTACGAAAATTAGAATGACGGATTTGAAATAAACATTTACTAATTAACTGCACTTATGGATAATATTAACAAATTGTAATAACGCTTTTTTTGAGTATTGCAAGGCTAGCAAATGTTGTCACTATACGTATAAACAATATATTTCTTAGTATTCGCCGTCTGTTGACATGAGATGTTATTGTTGATATGTAAATCTCGGAAACTAATATTTATGTAAATTACAATTCTGGCGTTATCGGAGTATGGGTAAATAAACAAGATCTTGTTGATGTATTTTGCACAGCATGACCACTTTTTACAAACTTTATTGACGTAACTCACAACACATTAGCTAGAAAAATATATAAAACATCTCAACGTGATATAACAAACAATAATTAAACAACAAAGAGCTTTTCAAGATCAAATAGAGGATTTAACACTTCTGGGAGCATATATGACCACTAACAGACTCATTAACTTCCGCTTCATCCGTTAATTCAAGTCCGTTAAATCTAAAATATTATGATTAATAACATTTAAAATGGCTATAGGCATTCTGTGCAAGTTCGGACTTGGTTTTGTTTCAAAGAAGTACATGCGACGTACTTCTTTGAGTTCTTTGTGCGACGTGGCGTCTGTAGATAAAGCATCGGCGCAAATTGTTTTGTTCAGTAAATCCCTATTGTTTCAAAATATAAACCTAAACTAAAAAGCAACCTTTCAAAATGCATTTCTTCTACCTCCTTAGTTAATCACCTTAGTTAATCTTTTTAATGTCTTTTATTAATCTTGCATCTTGAAATGTAGTTATTTTAGTTCCCGCTGTACCTATAGTTTGAAAAATTTCTAGGGAAATTTTAAATTATGCAACCAAAAGGTCCGCAGTTATTTGGTTTGCATATTCACAGGCAGATCGGCACTCACCCTACTTTTTTTATATATAGTTAACGATTAATGGTTAACTATTAACTGAACTTTTTCGTTAACTACCTTAACCGACTGATTAATTAGCATTGCCCAGCCTTGGCTGTCAATATGAAAAAAGTTGATTTAGGTCATATTTAGGTGAAAAACTATCCTAATTTCGACAGTATTAAAAATACTGCTCCAGCCAAAAATGTGTTTCCTTGAAAAGTTTGAATAATAAATTACATGAAATTTAAATGTCAAATTCAAAATGAGCTTCCATAAACGCGTAGGTTAAAAATAAAGGTAATAATCGGATCTGTTTCTGAATCGACATAATAGCGTGGTTTTTGAAGATCACCGACGAAAGATAAAAAGTGTGCGGTGTCAATTCTATTGGAAAACAAATGAGTACACAGAATTAATAAAAAATTAACGCATTATGAAAATTTAGTCACAATTTTAAAGTCAATTTTCGCTCGAACCGATAATCCGATTTTGATGGTTGGCTCAGTTTGGATCAGTTGTGGCTTGATTCGCCAGGGACGATATATTGATAGAAATCTTTATTTAAATTTAAATTTTTTGCACATACAGGGAGCATGAATGAGGACAAGTTTTCTTAGCAACATGTGCAGGGCTTTGCAGGAAGTATCAGCGTCAAGCACTGGTAGTAACTGGAATGAAGCAATAGCGTAATCTTTTATGAAGATGGTTTTTCTTGATTCACGTAATTATGTCCTTGTCGAACAGCTGACATCGACGAGAAGGTGTTTCTCCGGTCGCCTAATGGATTATTATTCATTGTGTAATTAATATACGGGTTCCTTGACGATTAGACGACACAATGTGTATTTTAACCTATTCATTTGCTAATTGGGACCCTATATCGGGAAATGCTAGCTCAAACAACTTCCTAACATCTATTAAATTAGGCGATTTTACTGTGAAGACCATTCATTTGGCAGCTGGAGTACATTTTTGAGCCGATTGAAGCAGTATGTAGGTAAGACCTATGTTCAAAAACTGGTCATACGGTTTTGTGACTTGTTATATTATTATTATTATATTTGCTTTAGTATAATAGAGATAATGACAAGAATCATGAAAAGCAAATTTTCAGAGAAGTTTCGACTGTTTGATTTCAGTTTATAGCAATGACTGGCTCATGCTATCCGTAGAACACAGCAAATGTCGACAAAACATTTACCGTCTTTTTTCACCCTGTATATGCTCAAAATTAAGACATGAATTTAAATATTAAATATACAGTGCGCGCGTAAAGTATGGAAACATGACAAAATCTCAAGAACGCTTTGCTATTTTAAAAAATTCTCGAACACGTCGATTTATAATTATCAAAATATGTACACCTTATGATATCAAATTAATTTTTTTACCTTCAACTGTTTTTAACAGATGTCGTCATCGACATTTGTTTTAAATGACAACCCTATATTATTTAAATGAATTCACAATCTTTTAATTGTCTTAATGGTAGCATAAATGTAACAGAAATGTTAAAATATACAGGGTGTTCTATTTCAAATTCAAAAGTTTGAGGTTATGTCTCAGAAACTGTAAGCGTTGCATCAACGATAATAACGCCAGTGAGTTCACATGGTTGTAAAATACTACATTCCAAAATTTTGTTAAATTCAGTCGATTCGTTCCGGAGATTTTGTCACTTTTATTTCAAAACCTTCAATTGTCTTTTTCTCGAAAATTTTCTGATGTAAGGCGATAAAAATATTATGCTACCATTAAGGCAATTAAAAGATCGGTCAAATTCATTTAAAAAAATATAGGGTTGTCATTTAAAACAAATGTCGATGACGTCATCTGTTAAATACAATTGAAGGTATACAAATTAATTTGATATCATAAGGTGTATTTTGATAATTATAAATCGACATGTTCGAGGATTTTTTAAAATGGCGAACCGTTCTTGAGATTTTGTCATGTTTCCATACTTTACGCGCTCACTGTATATTATATTAGAAATAGTATCGGATCGAGAGAAAAATCAACTTTTCGCTAAGTTGCGCTAAGTTGCTCGCCGACCATTTGACACAATGCGAAGCTATTGAACTGAAATTTGCAAGGAGGCGACTAGTGCTTTTTTAATATTTTTAAATTTATTCTATGTGAACCCCTTGTTGTGAACCACTAGTTAGAGAAACGCTAATCTAGTATATCTACTATTACATTGCACTGTTGCATGTAGTAAAATTGATTAGCACGCTGAGGTGTAAAGGTCGTCACCATTTGATTTGTTGATCCGATATTAGTGTTCTAGAATAAATTTAATTTTTGAACCAGTAAATAAAATACAATGCGGAAGAGAATAATCTTATAATGTGTTATCATAAACCGCAACTCTACACCAATGCGTCATTTATCAGATAAAAATTTATAACTACCGCGGTTGTCTAGAGTATTAATTATTTTGTATGCAATTGTATGAAATAAAACTCCTATCTTTTAATATTAACGACACCGTTATTTAACATATTATAGCTGCTCTTTGTGTAACTGCATTTGAGACTGCACCAACACAATTAGCACACATGTGGCAACCCAGTCAATGACCGACTATTCGGTTACAATTTTATTTATAATTTATTTTATTAAACAACAGATAGTAACGTCTGTAAATATGTTTAGTACATTCCAGGTTGTAACAAACACGTCACGCAACTGCATCGAATCCAATGCAATTCTCAGTAACTTACTGTCACTGATTTTCCTAATGCCGTCACACATTTATATTTAGTATGGCATGCTGACCTTTAAAATTTTGCCAAATTTTCATGCAACGGAAATGCACTTTACTCCTAGAAATCTTCTACAGTTATGGGTAAATTCCTGTATGGAGATCGAAGCAGGTATGCTCATTTGCATATTATTTATGTTTTCCGTCTATTTTTAGCGTTGTGTACTGCGTATTGTTTTCAATCTTGGGTTACATATTAGAGTAAAGGTGTAGGTACATTTGGTGGCAGGGTTTCCAAGGTTAACTCTTGTATTTTGCACGGTAAACAATTCCTAATAAAAGTGAATAGATCTAGAATAATCTGCGATTTAATGTAAATTATGGGTCGATATGAAAATATTCTAACAACATTGTAATCTAAAGTATAAAATGCTGGTCTCAATATATTACTGCTAGATGAAAAGGGTTTACCACAAAGCAATACTTGATTGATAATGTAATAGCACAAAATAAAAATGTCCATCTTTGGTCGGTTCGTCAATATCTTTTAATAAAACGAAACCACTAGAAATATGTATAAAACAACTTAAAACATGATTGCTCTCACAATTTTTATTGATGTTTTGAAGAACCGTGATTCAAGCATGTAATCACAAAATTTGAAGAAAAAATTAAAATAACTATAAAAAAATAATTCTCTTTTACATAAACATTCAGATATCTCTGTGGTAACTAATACTAAGATCATATAACTTACCACTTTAAGAAACACCAAACTCAACCAGTCTTCACTTCACAAAATATGCACACTTTCTGGAGATCCAAAAACTTCTTGCAGCCAAGGAGGCAGGATGCTCCGCTGTTACTCTCGCGAGTTGATCTTCGACTAGAACTGGCCGCCTTGAAATTCGCTATCTGCTCATTTTGTTATCTGTAGACGAATGACCGATCTGCTTGGTATGCACCGCTTCTCGTCTGAATATTCCGCCTATTCTAACGCTGCAATTATCATCGCGGGGCATGTCGATAATGAAATGATTTACAGTAATCTGGAGCAGGATTCTTTCTTTTTTTATGCGATTACGGAGCGCCGTATAGTGAGCGTGGAGACAATACATGTGCGTCCGCGTGTATTGAAGCGTTTTGGTCTCGTTTCAAAACACGTGGGACCGTTGTTTATATCCGGACGCCTGTTGTCACGCCGGCCGTTTTAATTCATTTATCTACGACTCACATATAATGAGTTCATTGCATAAGTATCTATGACTATATAATCCCCATCATGATACGCGCCAATGATTATAATGACACTAGCGTTGTATAATAATGACAGTTCGTTCAAATAATGACTTCATTATTTGAAGGAACTGTCATCATTACACGAATGTACTGTCAAAGTCAGTCTAAACCTACGTGGATGACACTTATTTGACATTTCACCTCGCCACCATTGACAAACACATTTAAAAGATTTGATATAAAATGGAATTTATGACTCGTAGATAAAACGCCGTATTCGACTCGCACACAACTGATATAAATCGCTCGCATGTTTATATCCTTAGTTATGTGCTCGTCGCCAGAGCGGAGAGAACCACCGGGGCCCTGCTAAGACTTATGCCTAGAATGGAGGGACCGTCGGCGGCTAAGAGAAGAGTATTGGCGTCGGTTGCGGAATCAGTGATGTTATATGCAGCACCAGTCTGGGCAGACGACATGCAGCTAGAAAACCGGAAACAAAGGCTCCTGCGAGTACAGCGAAGGGCTGCCGTCGGTGTCACGTCGGCATACAGAACAGTGTCCACGGGCGCTGCTTTGGTGGTAGCGTCAATGGTGCCGGTGCACCTGAAAGCAGACGAAAGAAGGAGGATATATGACGGACGCGGACAGGATGGCGCCTCCAGAGAAGAACATCGTCGACGCACGATGGAAGCCTGGCAGAAGGAATGGGACGAGGACAACAACGGTCGGTGGACGCACCGACTGATACCGGATTTGGATGAGTGGACGAGTAGGAAGCACGGAGACGTGACCTACGAGCTCACCCAAGCCCTAACTGGGCACGGATGCTTTGGAGCCTACCTCTACAAATTTAAGAGGAGGGACGGCCCCGAATGCAGTGACTGTGGAGAGGAAGAGGACACCCCGGAGCACACGCTATTTGTATGTCCACGATGGGAAGTCTATAGAAGGGAGTGCCCATGCGGGGATGACCTCAGTGTAGGAGGAATGGTACGGAGAATGCTGCAAAGCACGGAAGCGTGGGAGCAGATTACCCGTACCATAGGAACGATACTCCGACGAAAGGACGAGGAAGACAGGCGACGAGGAGAGAGAGAACCTCCCGCCCCTTAGTTATAAGGGACAGGGACGGTCTACGGGACAGACGGAAAGGAAAGCAAACAGGAATGTAAGCGACCGGAAAACCGGCGCGGGAATGCTCCCGGAAAACCGGAGTATGAGAGAAAAGGGTCCTGGAAACACCGGACCACGGACTTCTGGATACACCGTAGTCTGGGGAGGAGCCGCAGGAAAAAAACCGCTGCTTCGGAAAATAGCTCAGGATGTGTCCCAGTGAGTGCGCGAGGACGCCTGCAGATAGGGTAAAGTGCATAGACGCTTGGAACTGTATGTTATATGTTACTTTTAAGGGTAATTATGTAAACCTCTTAAGGTGTCAGCTCCGGCTGGGTTTAGTTGTAATTTGTTTTTAAAAAACTAAAGTCACTAGAGCATAATTGTTGTTGTGGTAAGGAAGGAAGATGCCGCTGCACTGCAGAATGCCTCACGGCGATACCAGGCAGCGGGGTGGAGGTGGGTTCTTCCTGGGCCCATTCGCCCTATAAATAAAAAAAAAAAAAAAAAAAAAAAAAAAAAGTTATGTGCTCGTCAAATAATATACTATTATCTACGACTTACATATAATAAGTTCATTGCATACGTATCTATGACTATATAATCTCCATCATGATACACGCCAATGATTATAATGACACTAGCGTGGTATAATATTGACAGTTCGTTCAATTAATGACTTCATGATTTGAACGAACTGCCATCACTAGTGTCAAAGTCTGTCAAAACCTACGTTGATGACAGTTATTTGACAGTTCGCCTCACCGCCATTGACAAATACATTTAAAATATTTTACGAAAGGAATTTATGAGTCGTAGTTAAAACGCCATATTCGACTCGCACACTGTAAATCCGTCTCATGTTTACACGCTCGCCTACGGCTCGCGTATAAACTTCATGCTCGCGATTTATATCCTTAGTTATGTGCTCGTCAAATAATATATTATTATTTCATCGGTGTATAAAATTCTAGTGATTTCTGTCTAGAATAATTTTTGTGGATGTCCTTGCTAAGGGTCAGTTTGGATTTCCGCACGAAAGTATGTAGGGCATTTTTTTTATTTCGTGATCTTTAGATGTGAGGAGTATTAAGAAAAGGAGATGTATGCGATTTTATAATAATTTAGCAGATATGACTATTTGAAAATTATGTTTACAAAATCACTGTTACATAGGAGAACAAAAAACATCTTCGTGAAAGTACCACAAAAACGACAAAATTTTGTTGTTGCATGACAAAACAATATATTTTACATTATAGTTTAATAATTAATATCAAATCATAAGTTCAGTATTTGCCTTTTATTTAATTACTTTTAGTCCAGTCATTTAAGCATTTAACTATTGACTAATTAGCAGCAAGCTGGATTTTTGTATACAGCTTTATTTAGTCATTATAATTGAAGTGTTTACAGTCGATAGCATGTGAGCTAAAGAATTTATAAATAGATAGATAAATATCATTTATTTCCAAATACAACTACATGTTAGGTATTACAGAAAATCACACACACAAAAAAACAATATTCAGGCACATCTGTAATCGATGCAGTTATATTGACAAGTGATTCTTAGTGCTTGTATCATGGCTGTGTCTATTGAATTAGACTTGGATCTTGTATATTATTCCTGTTGTGAAACAATAATTTAAAACATCAACTGCTGGCACAGTAAGAGTATGCAAGCGTTGAGTTCCTGTAGAGATATAGGAACTCCTGAAACTAACCTGCAATGAAATTCGAACTATTTTCTTTCGCATTATAAGAACTCTTTGAACGTGACATGAACTACCCCACAAAACGACACTAATTTACCAAACTATGAAAATTAGCATAGTAAAGTGATACAGCTGTAACCAGGTTAAGGTTAACACCAAATTAAGCCTACGACACAGATCACCAAAGCGTGGGCCCCAATATAATGACGAATCAATGCGTGCACCCAACCACCTTACTGGCTCTAGTCGTTTCTCAATCTTTTCCCGCTGTCCTTCTTATGCTCACGGCACTCTCATAGGGCCGCTCCGCTCCTAGGGTTCCGCAAAACCACGGTTGGGAAACGCTTATAGTCTATTTGAAGTTGTTGTTGTTTCAAATGCCTTAATTTCTAATTTGTCTTTTTGATTAACCTTCAATTTTGTACTACAAAACCACTGCTGGGCTTCCTCGATTATATTATACCCATTGTTTGGGCTGTACTAATTAAAGTCGTGTTGTGTGTCGTGTGATTTCCATAAATAATTGGCTTGCAAGAACTTAACTTAGAGATAAGATCGTTGATATAAATAAGGAATAAAAAGGGGCTCAAAATTGAGGCCTGTAGTCTCCATGTTACATAATTAAGGATGACGATCTGCTGTTTTCCGTGTCAACAATCTGTCTCCTGTTTGTTAGATATGACCTCTGATCCCATACTCCAAATTACTCAAAAGCGTGATATGAGTTACGTTACACAATCAAAAGCCTTAGACAAATCCAACAAAAGAGCTATAGTAGTGGAGTTTCGATCAATTTCAGTAATGCTTAGTTTAGAAGACAGAGCAACAGGCGGCGACAACCATAGGCAATAATATCGGACCAGATAAATTAAGTTTTGATTTACACCTGGGTAACAAAGGGCATGCTGGTTTTCTGTGAAGCACCTAATCTGGTCCACGGTATCTTTATTTGAATTGTCAACAAATAATATATTTGGTCTGATGTTGTTAATAATATATTTGGTCCTATTGCTGTTGCCGTCTGTCGCCTTTACCAGGCGGACAAACGGCGAAAATTATGCTGCTATTGGCTGAGAAAACTTTACATTTCAATTCATCAATTCGACAAAACGATGCCCATTTCCAGCAGCAGGTTTTTTACGGACACAGGCAATATTACTGTAGATATAAATAGTCAATAGTCCCTATCTATAGCATCTGAACTAAAGATATAGGTGGTCAAAAGTCACGAAATTCGGAAATAACTGTCGAGAATACGGTAGTGTGGAAATGAGTTCTGGTCCAATAAAAAGTCTCATATTTTTTTTTGTAAAGAATTGTCTGATCTACCAGTTATTTATTGACTATGTTTATCGTCTGAGCGATAGAAAGCGTAGTAATTGTGTTTTTTCATGCGAACTTCTTGACGTTTTGACCACCTGTAACTTTTTTAGCTCACATGCTATCAACGAGAACTTTTTACAATTACTTTACAACTATTAAATAGAAATGTGCGCAAAGTGGCGGACTGGCCATAATGCCAGGTTGCCCGATGGCAAGTGCCCCCCCCCCTTAAGTGGGCCCCCCTTAAGACAATATGTTGATAATATTAATAATACATTTATTTATACTGAAATTATCACTGGACCGCCGCACGAAAAGATATCAGGCAATAAGAGGGCCCCACCTATTTGCAATAAATTCGGTAAGAATTTATAATTATGTTTGGCAATAAATATGAACCCCATAACAAAACTGCATGGTGAGTTTTAAGAAACCCACTTTGGGAAACAATGAAAATTCTCCAAAAGGCCCTTGTTAAGAGAACTTAAAATCTATTACTAATCAAACTTGATATTTTTTAATAGACGTTTAAATTTCATAAAAACACAAGTTTTTTTAAAAATTTTATTGACCAGTTTCTGGCAAAAATATTATTCATCCGAAATTGAAATACCAATACGTCACAGAGTACAGAATTATTATGGCATGATGTGGTAGTTTTTACGAAGAAACATTAAAAATAGAAAAATCAATGCTATGATGAACAACATTAAAACTTAATCGGATAATTGATATAGGAAAACATTATGGAATATTGGCTGAACATATGAAAGGGACCAAAATAAATCAAATAAATAAAATTTTACTTGGGTATAAAAATGAATCACTTGTACAGAATGTTCTTTTATACATGCAATATAAATAAAATAAAATTTATTTATAAAATACAATATGTAATATGTAATATGTAAAACAAAATAAATTAAAAAAAAACATGAATATAGAAAAAAATATTAGAAACAAAGTTGCGCATTTTTGTGTTGATCAATGATATAAAAAGTAATATATCTTTTTCACTTTCGAAGATATCATAAAATTGATGTACAGGGTGTTATAAAAGTTATAAGATAATCATTCGCCCTACAGCCAGAAAATATTGGCATGCTTACAGGGTGTCCCACAATAACGTACCAACAAACTTATGTTTGTTTAAATGAACACTAGGTATAGTATTGCAATTTTTGATGAACATTTTTAGCCTAATTGTTATGACATCAATTTGTATTAGGCTATTATCAACTGTTTCTGAGATATTGAGAAATGTTTGTCAAAAATGAGCATTTTCAAAAAATCATTCTAAGGTAACTAACAAGAATAAAGAAATAAAAGAACTCATTTTGCATAGTAAAAGTATCGCATTTTTTTACAGTTATTATTCATTTGCGATTCAAATATGACTTATCCTGAATAACTGGAGATTTGCTAAATGTCAAATAACTTAAGAATTTTAAATGGAACAGCCCTGTATATCTTGACATCGAAAGATCGATAAATCAACTTTCCTAAAATGTCTAACTCGGTAAGTCTATCGTCAACAGCTAAATTAAGCATCTAATATAACATTTATACGCATGCAAAATATTTCATAAATTAATATAAAATATCTAGCTGCCACGACGAAATTCAGCAATCGCAGAAATGTAAAGATTCTTCTGCAGCAACATTTAGTCATTGAAAACTGCTACTATGAGTTACACAAACGAACAATTTATGATCATCCAAGAATTAGTTTTATTAGTACCAGTCGAAACTTATTTAAAATTTTTATTATTTATTTACGTAATATTCTAAATTATTTAAAGAATTTTAATGGATCCTTGGGTTGGTTGTAGTGGTCTAACGCCTTAGCCAGCTAAATCGCCTGTTCAATTTATTTATTTCGGGACATGTTAAGGAATAAGTTTATAGGGATGTTCCAGTTACTACTGATAACAAAAGCAAGGAGTGCTTTGGTAGCAATGTGGTGTTCTTCAGACATCCAAACATTTCTGTACTCTCATAAGAATAAATAACTAAATAAATGGATAATTGTAAACTGAATAAATAATTATTATTTCAGTACGATTGTCAATAGTGCACATATCAACCCTCTCAGGTCAATGCGTTTCAGTCTTGCTTCAAATTCTCGGTGGAAATCCTTGGTGGAAATATTACATTTTCCATGGTTTCCACAAAAACATTTTGACGCCTCCTTATTTCTATTCTTCATGTTTGCTATCGTAGGTAGTTGTAATATTCCCATAAATGTTTTCCTCAATATGTCTTCAGAGTCACAAATCAAACCCGATTAAATCAGGCGTCTAGTTTTCCAATGCGTTTGACCACCATGAACAATTTAATGTCTTTGATAAGTATTATTTAAACAATTTTAGATTGATACATAAATTACTAATTCTTAATCTTTGAAGAAAATAAATATCAAAAATTATATGTTTGTATAAATCAAACTTGCAAAATGCTATTACTAAAAGCTGCTGCATGAAAAGAAGAATTATTATAATTGAGAGATTGTTGGATTTCATCGAACAATCGGATATTTAATAGTAATTTGGGAATATTGTGCATAAGTTACAAATGTAACATTAGATGCTTAATATATTTTTAGCTGTCGACGATAGACCACCGAGTTAGACATTTTAGGAAAGCTGAAAGCTTTATAAGATCGATAAATATACATTTATGATATATTTTTAATATTTTTATGTTTGTTTATTTGTAAGAATACTATTTATTTCGTTTGAATATTATTTTTTTTATATTATTAAAACTATTGTACACCAAACACAGTTTTACTTTACCTCCATAATATTTAGTCGAACATTTTAATTCATAATATTTTTGTAAGTTTTTTTTTGTAACTCTTTCATTTTTCACTTTTTTCTCCTGTATAGTAAATGAGATACTGTGTAAAACGTTTCATATCGACTTATTATTTTTTCAATTTATAACAAAGTTACAACCGTTTGAGTTATTAACAAAACCGTATTTTAACCGGCTCTAACTTCTTAAGCAAAACCAATAAGAAAACCAATAAGTCCATATGATACTTTTTACTCAAAATGACATTTGTTTTCTAGAAAAAAAATAATAGAAAGCTTCATATGAATTTTTTGGTTCATTTTTATTCAATTTATGTCGATTTTCTTTTAAATATTTTTATTTAAATTTATTTACTTTCTCTCGTTGTAAGGTGTAGTGGGTGTGTTCAAACGGCTGAAACTTTTCAAGGAATTGAGAAAGCAAATAAGTCCTTATAAAAAATTTATTCAGAATGACATTTGCTTTCTAAAAATAATTTTCCGGGGAAAAAAGTGGGACATCTGTATATGTATATACCAGCAGCATGAACAAAAAAAAATGTGGGCCCCCTCCTGGCTTCCTGGCAACCAATATTTTTGGACCCAGTCCGCCACTGTGCGCAACCATCCTACTTGCTAATCAATTTTAAAATCAAATAAGAAATACAAATTCACACAGTGTTTCTGAAATAACGCCTAACCTTGGAGGTGCATTTCCTCCAAAACCAAAGAAGCAAGTTTAGCAATCTAGCATTTGGCGAATCCACTTTACAACACACACTGGTACAATAACAAAACTTTTACCATTCATTTAAGTCAATCCATTTTTTTCTTGTGTACGCTAGACAGCTGATATATGTATCTAGGTCGCATGTTGCGTATCGTTCATTTTATAATAATACGAATGAATAAAATACACATTTTTATTTTAACGGATTTATTTAACATGTTTAGTATATTCGTTAAATAAAACAATTGTTTATTTGTGAATGTTTTTTTTTTGTATTTACCAGGTATCGATTTCGGTCATTAGGTCATCATCAGGCTAATCGAATACTGATACTAAACTCCACATATATACAAACCGGATCAATGACACGAGTCTTCAGTACACTGAAGCATGTCGCCGCACGATGTTGATTTTATTTGTGACTTATTTAACGAATATATATGTTTAGTATTATATCAAATATAAAACAAAATTCATTACAAATTATTGGCTATATCGGCCAGAATAAGGGATTTTGTTATCATTTTATAACACCATAGCTTACGCCCTACTTATCTACTTATTTAGATAAGAAGTTAATAAACATTATACTAATTACATGACTCACTACTCATTTTTGCATTTAGTTATTAATATAATTCCTATACAATATCATGTAGAGAAAAGCAAATTTGTTTAAAAAAAATTATATTAATAGCATTTAGTTTTAGGATCAGAAAATGTTTTTGTCCGCCAGTATTAACTGGGCGACATTCAACTTTTTATTTGATATAAGCGCCATATTCAATTTTTACAGATTTAAACAGAATATTAAAAAGGCTCAACAGCCATTTGTGACGTTTACTATTTATGACGGGTGTCCCATCAGATCACCAGATTTAACCCAAATATATTTCTACATTCTACATTTCTACACAAACTTGTCGTCTGTGCAATGAACTGAAATGCTGTGCATGAGCTTCAGGCAACAGGGACGTAGGTACCTCTGCAATTATTATTAATTCTTATTTAGAACAAATAATGGTTAAGTATTTGAGGCTCGTTTGGATTTACATCTGCATGTATAAAATGTTTATGGTGTTAATAGTATATGAATGTATACGTCAACATTACATCTTAATATTTTGTCATACATACTTACCTAAATTTACAATAAATAGCATTATTATTTAGGCCTTGTAACGTTAATGCTTGATTTATTATGAATTACAAATTAAATACTCTCCTAACAAAATGATCACTTAACAAAAAAATAATACAAGTTATTTATCTTTCCATTTACCATATTATGAAAGTTGTTCAGGATTATTAGCTAATAAGGCATAATAATTTTAATAGCCAGTTGAAAACAAATAAATTAAAAATTACGCCCTGTCTATCACCACTTTCTATACATTTGATTATTTCATCATTACGGTATGTCCGTATAATACGCTATGTCCATATAGTCATCTTTAGTTAAAATTGAAAACAATTTTGAATCAATTTACTATAGGACAGCACCCGTACCACAGTGCCATGCCATACCACAGTCTAGTAGAGGTGTGAGTATTATCCTGGACACTTTTCTGAATACGGTTATATCAGTTCCCATATCGATTCTTACAGTCTTCCTTTCGAAATTAAAGCCTAACGCGAAATACAAAAAGGTGCCGCAGTGAGTTCTGGAACATCCTGTACCTTGTATCACTGACTAATTACACTTTGTGACAAAATTTTCTACATAAATCATTACGATTTATTTCGAAGGATAAAATAAAGTGTAGTATATTTGTCAAGGGCAAGGGGATTTTTGCAAAATATACGTATTTATTGCGACTTAACCCTATAATCTGGAGACTTCAAAATGGTCTCAAAATAATCCCTGAAGGATGTACTTATTATTTAAAATCCTAGAGTTAGCTCCCAAGTGGCATTGAAGCTGATGACTGATGACGTTTGTTTAAGACATTTGCCTGCGACGAACAAAAAAGACATTTTTTCATAGATTGATCAATTTACCCTTTTGAGCAGTTTATTCCAGAATATACAACATCTCCCAGAAATTGCGCAACAAATTGAATAGTTGTTCATTAGTGATATGTCCGAAAATTTTATTCATCACCAAATAGGGTGATTAAGCTAAAACAAAAATTGTAACCTGGAAATTGTTTAATTATTGTACCGTTTACGAAGCAGTCTGAAAATATTAATTTGAGTTAAGTACATTTACATTACCAAAAATTGTTGTTTGTGAACAGTTTGAAAGTAAAATTCATTGTAAAACATAAAATCACAGCCACCTGCGTTGAAAAACTAGTACTCACTGATGATAGTGAGGGTGGTTCTAACAAATCAGAATCCGAAAAGCTCTTGAGTACGAATTCGTAGTCAGAGCTGCGCGTATGGCTTCTGACATCACAACCTAGTACCAAAGTTCTATTCACAAAATGCATGTTCACCAGTGGCGCCTCGTGATCTAGAAAAATGGGGTTTGCAACTTTCAGGTACCTACCAATTTATATATGACAGATCTGTTTTATAGAAAAATTTCTTTATTTGTGCACTAAAAAATGACTCATTCTTATTCTTAAGTACTCTTATTTTGTTTATCTTTGGCTGCTACGTCCCATGGATCTTAAAGGTGCTGTCTGATTGGTGGTATTGCAGTGGTAGCAGACGAAATTACAGTATTTCTCACCAGCCGTGATAGTGACACATATTAGTTTGCACGTACTTAAACATGAGTCACTAGCAATTTGCTACCGAAAATACTATATTGGCGTCTTCTACCACTACCATTAGCACTAATGAGAAACCACCTAAAATCCCTCTTATTGTTTAGTACTATACATACCGTGACCATTTCGTCCTGTTTTTAAGAGGACAAATTGCTAAAATGCGCCTTATTCGCATATTCCCGCAGAACTTTTTTTCAGATAGTAAATGTTCATACTGAGTAACAGCTTTCATATGGACTTATAAGTTTTTTCAATTCATTAAAAAGTTACAGCCGTTAGAAATATTAACAAATCGGTATTTTAAACGGCTCTAACTCCTTAATTCGGTCGGTTAAATGATTTAAATCTGTAATACCTGTTTTTGTCCACCGGTCATCTGCTCCAAACAATAAACAAGGAAAACAAAAAAAAGCATTTTTGACGTCACACCCACAAATCCAGTCATTTTTGCTGTATTAAATGTCCTTGTAAATGATCGAGATTTGGTCGACACGCATTGTTTTATCACTAAATTAGGGGTAGGCCTCCCAAGCCTTTCTATTTCGCTCTTATCGATGCAATTTAGACTGCTAAATGGTTGAGGTAATAAACTGTGTACTGAATTCATTGTTTGTTTTTAATTTCGTGTAATAAGCGCTTCACGGGTAACCAAACTTCACAGCGTTACGAGTGTCCAGTGTCAACTGTCTACCTACAACCTCCAATGCAATAATGCACGTCGCCAGTCGCGTTAGCATGACGTCGCTTCGCTTCTACCACTGGGGGCGTGGTCCAGTAGTTCTGGTGTACTGGATACTTGCAACCATTTCAGAGTAAACGAACCAACCGACGCGGCGAAAATCGGTCGCTCGCGGGCTAGAATTCAGGCGTCGATACGCAGTGTAGCGGTAGCAGACGGTTGCGGCCTTGCTGCAGCCCTAGGCCGTATAGCCGACTTGCGCTTGGAATTCTCGACAAAATGCTTGATATTTTATTAAATTATATGCTATAGATCGTTGCATATTGACTATTACACTATTATTTACATACAATTAAACTATTTTTGTTTCCTTGTTATTTTTCGGGGTTGCGCAAACCTGCAAACTAATGCACGGGCCGCCACTGATGTTCACCATCATAAGATTCCCTATTTTCAATGTCCTTCAATGTACTTTTGTGCAAAATTGGTCATAATGAAGGGCCATAACATAATGTAACCAGCCAGAACAATCAATGTAATCAAATTTCGATAGCGTCATAAGTGTAAAATATTTGAAATTTCCTTCACAGATGTATATTTTTATCAAATAATAGAGACAAGTCTCATGGGTTTTCCATTTTTATATTTATGCCATAGCAGCTCACTATACATGGAGAAAAGGGGTTTAGTCAGAACAACATTTATATTCTGATTACCTACTTTGTTTATTCATGAGTGTGCATCCGACTTTAAACTAGAAAGTCTTTTCCGAGACCAGCTATAGAGCTGCTATTAAGTGAAAGCACTTAATACTAGGACTAGAAATATGGAACCAAGTGACCGTCGTCAGGTCCTTAATTCACCCGATAAGTTTTGCAATGTTTGCGGGCGATATATAATCAAATCCCAAGGTAGAACATCAACTGATAAAGTTAGAGAAGCACATTCACAAGAAATCGTTGATTACATCTTTATAAGATTGTAAAACAAGAAAAAGAAATGTACAATAGTTTCTTAATTAATGATATAAATATATGCATGTGTATCCCTTTTTCTCCCGCATCTTTTTTTAGAAACTAAAAGTGATTATGAATAAAGCAATGATTTTTATTTGGACCTGTTTGTCTTTTCTAATCCTTAAAAGTTGATGGCCGTTTAAAATATTAAAAACCAATGTAAAATAAAAAATAAAATACTACAGGGGATTAAATACGAAATTATAATCTCCTTCGATGTTGCATGAACACCCGGTATATGGAACGTCGAAGGTGACTATAATTTCATATTTAACGCGTTCTATTATTTTGAAATACTTTTTCAAATAATATTTTTGCATTGCTTTGAAGATAAAGATACTTTACTGTTGTCATTTTGATCTTTTTGGCTACACGCGGTAATATTTCCAAATTCTTTTGTCAATAACATTTTTGTATAGCTTTGAACATAAAGGTACTTTACTGTTATAAGCTTTATGTATGCCTTTATGGTCTACTAAACTATGCTTACGTGGAGAAGACTCGTGCATTTTCTCGGAGCCGATTAATATTAATTGTGGCATATTTCAAGGTAACAGTTTGTCACCTTTGCTCTACTGAATAGGCTTGTTTGCACTGTCAAGTGAATTAAACGAGTAAAAGTCTGGTGTTCAGTTATTGCCTGGAGAAAAGTTAATTGGTCATGCATTATATATGGATGACCATGGGATGACTTGAAACTTTATGCCAAAACAGTTGAAACAGATGAACAGTTGAAGAGGAGTCTCAGTATAGTCAAACAATTCTTTGACGATATTGGGATGCAATTTGGTCTGGAGAAGTGTGCCAAAATTAGTATTGTCAAAGGCAGAATTGAGAACTACGCTGACATATCCCTGAATGATCATACTAGTATTAACGAACTAACAGATAATACTAGATATAAGTATCTGGGACTGGATGAAGCCTTTGGTGTTGATGATGAAGGGACGAAGGCGAATACATTAAGCGAGTTAGAAAAACTTTAAGGTCTGTTTTAACTGGTAAATATAAAATGCAAGCGATGTTATTCCAATATTTCGGCAGGTGGAGGTCGTGGCTTTAAATTTTGTAAAAGCCAATAAGGAAGATAAAATCATCCGACATTGATTAGGGATACTTCTGGTAAGTCAATAGTTAGTAAACATAAACTTATTTTAGAAAAGTGTCAGGTGTAAGAACTAGATAATTATGGAAATAAAATTTTAGTGACAAGTTTAAAGCGAGAGATTAAGTTAAAATGAATCAGAAAATGAGAGAGGGTTATGTTAGTAAGCCAATGCATGGTCAATTCTTAAAAGTTGTGGAAGGTGATGGTATGTCCGTACCGTTATCTTGGCTTCGTCGCGGGAACATTAAGGCTGAAACGGAATCCTGAATCACAGCGGCGCAAGCTCAGTCAATACGTACCATATACCATGAGCAGAAGATTATGAGAGTTGCTCATGATGGGAGTTGTAGACTGTGTCATCAGGCTCCGGAACATGTCTATCATTTATTGTCGGCATGTCCAGTCTTAGCTGAGCCGCATTACATGCTAAGCATGATGGAGTGGGAACATATATACATTACAATGTATAGGTTTAGTAATGTACCTCGGTGGTATAACCACATTCCATCTTCTGTTGTGAGTAACGATCATATTACCATATTATGGAACATGTCTATCGCCACTGATAGAATGCTTGATGCTCATAAGCCAGATATCGTGGTAAAGGATTTCCAGAGGAAGGTGTGCACTCTAATAGAGTTTTCGGTACCTGCTGATGCGAATGTAGTCAGAAATGAGCTTGAAAAGCAACTTAAATATAGAAATCTCAATAGAAATTGAACATATGTAGGAAATGAAAGTAAACATTGTTCCGGTGATTGTAGGTTCATTGGGAGCGATTACCCTAAATTATGTTAAACATGTCAAGCAGTTGCCGTGATAACTTCCGCCCTGGGAAACTCAAGAAATTGCGGTTTTGGGAAGCGCAATTATGTTGACAGACGGCGAGCACATCCCATGCAATGGTATCGGTTGTAACTACCGCAGACGCCACAAACTTCCATCGTCAATAACTTTTGATAAACAAATGTTCAGACAAAAGATTGTTTTTATTTAGCGTAAAATCGTAATTTGATAAAAAAGTTGGGTATTTCCATTAAAAAAAAATGAAGTTAACCTCATTTTCACCGATTGCAGCGCCATCTGCAATGAAACTGATATCGCCATCTCATTTCCCACTTTGCGTCCTACAAGTTTATTTAAGACACTTTTGTCGTACATACCATGCATAGATAGATACACATTTATTTCCCATGGAGGACACATAATACATAGTACGAGTAAACATATATACATATATCAAAATAAAATAAAATATTCCGTAAATGTTCCTCCGGGAATGGCCATTGACCGAGGTCTTTCAGCCGAGCGTGTTCATCATCTTGTATGTTTACTGGTCTTCTTGTTGGAGATCCAGAATAGTTTCTATAATTGTGGGATTGGGATGGCGTAGGTTATTGTTGGTTCGGGTGGGGTCTTTTTGTAGGAATAGATGCAATAATGGTGGGAATTTTTTCGCTATTTTATGGGAGAGGATTTTAATTCTGGTGGTCATTGGTGTGATGTTTGTGGTCTGGTAAAGGAGTTCGTTGGAAGGGGTATGTAAGGGATTATTGGGGTGGCGTAAGCTGGTGATATTACGAAGAGCGCTCCTTTCTCCGACGTTGATGTTGTTTAGTGCTTGAGAGGTTAAGTTGTTGAACAGAAGGCAGCCATAGTCGAGGATGGGGCGGCAGATCGTTTTATAAATGTGTACTGCTGTTTTGATGTTTATACCTTTGTTTTTGTATGTCAGACTTCTAAAATGGGCTGCCCTGGTCTTAGCTTTCATTTTTGCTTGTTTGGTGTGTCCAGAGAATTTTAGCTTCGGGTCCAGAAGAATACCCAAGTATCTGCAGTTTGGGGAAGGGGATATGGTGGTATTGTTAAATTGTAATATGGGAGAGGTGTCATGGATTCGGTGAAATGGAGTCAGGAATTGGGTCTTATGTGGATTTATTTTTATTCTCCATTTGTTCGCCCATGTGAGGACTTTGTGTAGCAAGGTTTCTACTTGGTTGACTGCATGATCAAGGGAGCGGGAATGGGAAATTAGGGCAGTATCGTCGGCATATAGGAGGGCGTATAATTGAGGATGAATTACATTAGGATTTGGATCGTAGATGTCGTAGCAGAATATATTATATAGAAATGGAGAAATTGGGGATCCTTGTGGGACGCCTTGTTCGGGGAAGATGGGTAGTGATATTGAGGTATGGAATTTAACGCAGCAAGATCGATTTGAAAGGAATTGTCTTATTATATTGATTAGGTAGAAGGGAACATGGAGTAAGGATAGTTTGTAAAGGAGGCCGTGATGCCAGACGGAGTCAAAGGCTTTCTGGATGTCTAGGAATATAACTGCAGATCGTTGTTTATTTTGATGAGCAGTTTGGAGGTTGGATATAAGGATTGAGAGGGGGTGAATAGTGGAGGTTTTTTGGCGGAATCCAAATTGATATATAGGGATGTGTTGTTCGGTGTGCGTCAGGAGTCGAGATTTGAGGAGGGATTCAAACAGCTTGCCAAGGACAGGAAGGAGAGAGATGGGGCGGTAGTTGCTAGGATCCTTTACGTCACCGTCTTTCTTGGGGATACATGTAATAATTGCTGATTTCCATTCCGTTGGAAATAACTGATTTGAGAGGCAGTGGTTGAAGACTTTTATAATATAGGTGTGAATGTCCGGTTCTAGTCTACGCAAACTGTTTCGGGTGATTTTGTCATAACCTGGGCTGGTGTTTTTGCCTTTGCTTAGAGCGTCGAAATATTCCTCTTCTTCTATCATTGCGTCTTCGGGTGTAGGGGAGATGGATGCAAAGTAATTTTGATACCAGTCGTTGATCCGGTCGAAGTCATTTCCGTTAAATTCAGGATCATTATTAAATGTAAGAATCTTCTGAAGATATTTGGCCTGAATATTTGCTATGTCCTGATGGTCGCTGTAAGTGTTTCCAGTGTCTGGGTCCAGTCTCGTGCGTTGCATTGGCTTTTTTATATTTAGTTAGTTTTCTTATTTCATGCCAGTAGTTCTTGCCTTTACGCTCTTGTATTTTATTGCAGGGTTCCATGTATTTATCGTATCTATATTCCAGAATAAGCTTTTGAATGTGCTTGTTAAGATTCTTAAATTTTTGTTTTAGGAAGGTTAGTTCTGTGCTTTGGAATTCTCTGTGAAGTTTTCTTTTTTCTTTAATAACGCGAATGATGAAAGGAGGGAGCGGGAAGGAATAATGACTTTTCTTAAACTTGGGAGAATGTTTTGTAATGGAGGTGGAAAGTGTGACAATAAAGGTTGTGATTATAACGGGATTTATAGCGGGATTATTTCGAATAAATGTATGGATCTCGTTGTTCACTTTTTGAAAGTCGCACTTATTGAAATTAGTGATATATTCGTTTGGGATTGGGCTTGGGGTTTGCGGGATTTTTATTTGGAAATCAATAGCTAGATGGTCTGAGCATAAATCTGGGACAATTTGTATATTGTGGATTTGGGTTGCAATGCTGGGGGAACACAGAATAAGGTCGGGCGTAGTCATGGGATTGTTGGTCATTATGAATGTTGGTTTGGTTTTTATTTGGGAAAAGTTGGATTGGGATAAGAATTGGGTGATGTGCCTTGATTTGTTGTGATTTGGATTGAAGTCACCTATTATAATTGCGTGGTCATATAAGGCGGCTTTGACAAAAATAGTGTCATCTATGTTAGAGTGAGGGTGGATGTATACGAGAAATATATGGATTTTTTGTGTGCCGTATGGAAGAGTAGAGTGGATGCATTCATTGAAAGGGTTATTGATTGCGGGTGCATTTTCCTTTCTTAGTGTGGTCGACGGATGGGTCATTATTACAGCACCTCCACCTATGTTTTGGTTTCTTATTTTGCTGATGTTTTGCAGAATATTCCAGTCACGAAACGTAATCGGCGTTTTTGTTTTTGTCTCCACCATCAGAGCACATTGTATGTTGTTATTCTCCACATAACTTCCAACTAGGTGAGATTTCCGACCATAGCTATTTATGTTGGAGTATAGCATTCGTAAATTATTCATGTTCCATATTGGTTACTGTTGCCTGTTCTCCGACAATTGGCTCTGTTGGTGATGGTGCATTTATACTCTGTAGGTCAACCATTATAATGTACACCGAAAGAAAATAAGATTTTAACATGCTTGCATCTACCGTACACCAAACGTAGGTCGGAGATTGTCGGTCGTCGGTCGTCGGATACCTACCTGTTAAAGTCATAAAACCAAAGGGTCACTTTTTTTTCGTTTCGTTTTATTTTTCTGTATGTATGGAATGAAATCGAATTTCGTCTATTTATATATGTTTCCGATATCCGAACCTGACAAAAGTGCATTGTAATATTTAATGTATTTTAAAATACACAGTAAATTAATTCTTATTGTAAGTAGGTATACCGACAATTTCAGTCGGTATACTGCCGTTATAGTTGTAAAGGTCGTATCTGCAAATTTGGTGAATATTGTGTAAAGCACATTTTGAAGTCCTTGATCATCAGGGCGCCGCCAGCCGGCGTATGTCTAAAACACAAAAAAGATCATTATAGCCGGCGTAAATAATTTTTAAAAAATTTCTACATTTTTGCATTTAGTTGAAAATCTTATTTGTCCCGGTTTCTACTTTGCTGCAGATATGCCCTTTAGAACTGATACTAGTGTTGTTCGGCATTTTAGTTTAATTATAAAAATGTTGTTATTTTTGTTTTTATTAAAATTATATTTTACGTTCTATAATAGCATCCATACGCAATTTTCTTTTATGTGTGATATGTAAGGGCAGGATTTACAATCCAATATAAATGATATCACATCAGAAGGATATGTTGATAACTTTGAAAAAATTATAAAATTGAAATTATTTAAATTTCAATCTACTTATATTTATGTTACTCAATCGTTTCGTCGTATTGCAAAAGTTTCAAGTCCACAAGTTCCTTGTATAATATTTTGTATTGCGGCAGACCTACCACAATCAACCACAAAGGTAGATATTTTTATTACACTTTGGGTCGCCTTTTCTTCCTTAATTGACTTTTTTGCTGGAATAGGCAAATTAGGCAAATATTGAAAATATGTATCACATAACGTTGTGACTTCGTGCCATCGACACACAATTTCGAAGAGTTACAATGCCCTACCTGTCTGTTGAAGATCGTTCACGAATTGTCACGCTTTGGGAACTTGGCAGAAGCAAAGGCGAAATCGCGAATGATTTAAATATATCGGTAAGTTTGCTTTTGTATTGTATTTTATGATTAAAATTATTATTCTAGTGCATAGGGCATGAATACATGTATTTTAAATATCACAGTGTACTGTTTTGTTAAAATGTTTGCGTGCTATTGGTTTTGTTGATTATTTTATTATCATTAAATTGTTATTTACCTTAATATTAATTAATCAATTGAATATATTATTTATTATGTGAGGTACGGAAACGACAAAATCTCTGGAACGGATTGCTATTTTAAAAAGCCTCCAACTTGTCAATTGGTAATTATCAAAATATACATAGCTATATTCAGTTCAATGTCCAACCTTCACTTGTTTTTACTTATGACGTCATCGATAGGTTTTTAATGGCCATTCCCTCTTTTCTTACTGATTTTGATATATGTATCGCTTAATTGTCTTGATATAACACATTTATAAATTTCTGTAATAAAATTTACGAGAAAACATTAACTCAAAATTATAAGAAATTGATAACATATTTTGTGAGTGGATTGTGAATATCGTAAGGATTGTTTGTATGATTTAGATTTGATTTTCCAAGTATTCAGCTTTGATTTTTGTGGAAAAGACGTGCAGTCAATTCATCGCAAATTTGATTTTTGTATTGATAAAAGAATTTATACCGTCTGCTCCAATATTCTAGAAACCTCAAAAGGGTTCCTTAGAAACCTTAAAAAAGCATAAAATGGTTGTATTCAAAGTTATCCGTTGCTGCATAACAATTGGTAATACAAACTCGGTTAAATTACAAAATCAGCATTACCCCGGAAATTATATTTTAGATAAAAATTTATTTTGCTAATATTTCAAGTCTGTTGTAACTTTTTAAGGATTTGAAAAAACATTAGGTCCATATGAAAAGTTTTACTCTGAATGACATTTAGTTTCTTTAAATATTTTTTGCGGGAAAAAATGTGGGACATACTAATTGTGAATATTCCGTATATAATATATTTTAAACACTTAAGTAAATATATGTGGAATACAGTCTACACCTCTATAAATTATAATGAACAGCTAAAAGGTCGTTAAATATGTCCATTAGTTTAAGTAAATTGCAATTTAAAAATTATATGTAATTTAAAATGAAACATGATAAAAATGTAGTGCGACCTAAAACTAATATTTTATGCAATACGTTCGACAACCTGAAACAGTTGTTGTGGGTTGATGGATGTCTTTGCATAATACATATGTATATTATACATAATATATTTGATCATTTTTACGATATAATTTTCAAATTAAAGCTCACTGATAGTAAATGGTACAATTTAATATAATAGTAGATATTAACAATATTCAATAATAATATAACTTTACAACCAGCACATAAAGTATGGAAATATGACAATATGGAACTCTACAGCAACTCGACCAAAATATTGAAATCTTGGATTTTAATATGTTCTGACTCAGCAAACTCAACAACGAACGGTTGGAAAATATATAAATCCAAAATAATAATGTATAATTGTAATACCTAAACTGTTCAGTCGCCAAAAGCAAATATTTTTATTCTTGCTGTGCGATTTCATTAAATTTTTCATAGAAAGACATAATAAATTGTCTCTAATTTCTAGGAAAGAAAATTGATACATTTTTATTTATTCAAATTAGTAGCCAAAATAATTAAAAATTCATTTATTTAATATTTTTTAACTTGCAGCTTGTAGCGACCCTACATGTTATTATATTTTTTACTTTTTTATATTTTCATTTTCATTCAAATTTTTACAATTATAACTAACGTTACTATGTATTTTAGTATATATGAAATAATATTGCAATTGCATATCGAAACAAAAATATTAACGAATCAAGCTTTACGAAACCAGCTTTAGCTACGAGCGGCAGTTTCGCTCGTTCCGAATATCGAAAATATATTATATAAATACGAAACTCATATTCAAGCCATCGATCGATGTATATACAGAAAACTTAAAATGAAATGAAACAGAGGTGACCCTTCGGTTTTATGACTACCAGGTAGATTTACGACGACCGACAATCTCCGACCTACGTTTGGTGTACCCTAGCTGCAAGCATGTTAAAAACTTATTTTCTTTCGGTGTACATGTAGGTACCTGTGAAAGAAACTATTGTGTCTACGCTATATAGCTCTATAAATTTGTTCTTTAATTTGTTGATAAGTTCTTGTCTATTGATGTTTTTGGGTGAGTTTACTTTTGTGATGTAAGTGTGTAGTATGTTATCATGCATGGTGATTGGTTTGTGTATTTTGGATTCGCCTATGGTTGTTGGGTTGATATCTTTTGTCTGTTTGTTAACAAGTTTTATTTTTTTGGTTGGGTATACCTTGGATGGGGGCTTTTGGTCTTTGTTTGCATTTCATCGACCAGGCACCGTGTCCTTGCTCGCCGCATCCTTTGCATAATTCTGGGAATGTAGATGTGCATTTTTCAGTTGCATGGTTTCCTTGGCACTTTCTGCATTTTATTGGTTCGTCACATGTTTCGGCGGTATGGTTGAACGAGTTGCATTTTGCGCATGGGATTGGGAGTGGAGGGGGTGCGTTGGTTTCAAATATCGGGTAATGTCTATTTCGGTAAAATAAGCCTTCTTGTAATAACCTTTGGTATGACGTTACACATCCTGTGATTATGCGGATTTTCAGTGTCGATTTTCCTGTGGCTCTAGAGACAATACGCTTGCAATATCTGTGGAGTATGTTTAATGATGTTAAAAGCGTACTAATCTCGGCGTCTGTTGTTTCTAGGTCAACGCTGGCAATAACCGCAGAATAGGAGGCTGTGGGCATGCGTTTCTCAGGAGTGGTGTTGCTTCCGGCTTCTTTAAAGTCTTTAATTATTTGTTGCTGTTTAAGATTTTTTAAATTGTTGGATATAATTGCTTTTGGATTTTCGGATTGTATAATAAAGCCCATCGAAGTTTTTATTATGGTGTCGCGTGGATTGAATTTGTTTTGGGACCAGATATTGGACAATTGTATGCGGGACAAGTTTTCGTGTGTAGTGATGTAGTAGTTGGTTCAGTTTTTATTTTTTATCATTTGTTTGAAGCGCTCATTTTTCGGGTGAGTGTTTTGGGAAAAATGTTTAGTTTGTTGAAACTGTTGTGTGTTGTGGATTGTTGTGGATTGTTGTTGATTGAGGTTGTTTTTGTGTGGTTTGGGGAGGGAGTTGGGAAGTAATTGGCTGTGAGTGTTGTGTGTTGATAGTTATTATGGATTGGGATTGGTTTTGTGAGGATCGTACTGGGAATTGCAAGGTTGGTGGTTGTACAGGTACCTTGAATAACTCGTCCGGTGGTCTCTTTGCTGGATTGTCGAGCGGGTTCTTTCGTGGACCTCTTTTTCTGCCTCTACCGCCTCGACCTGGTGTGGACTCGTCCTCGGACTGTAATGTCGCCGGGGTAGACATGCCGCTTAGTTCCCTTGTATGGGATAATAAGCGGCTGAAAACGATGGATTTTGTAGCAAACACTTATTGGGTAGCAATGCTTAATATTGTTCACTATAACTTTAACTAAATTTGCTGATAAATGTCACTATGTCAGAGCGTCTAGTGCAAACACGTGTGTCTCATAGAACGGTCAAACTGGATCTGATACCATGCATATTTCTCGAGATATTTAGGGGTCTCAAGTTAAAACGACCCGGTATACCACCCGGTATATGAATATTTCATCTTTACCTTCCTTTGTATAAGATATCAAGATATCAAATAATCAGATAATAAGATATCAAATTCAAAATCTTTTTATTTAACACCCATTGCGGAAATTGATGTATCGTGCTATTGATAAATTGAAACCGTCATCTACTTCGGGATATGATTCTGTACCGTCCATTATTCTTAAAAACTCGATGTTCCATATATCTGCTCCATTGGTTTACTTAATTAATAATTCATTTCTGCAGGGAGTTTTTCCGACTGCACTCAAATCTTCATATCTAAAGCCCCTTTATAAGGGTTGAAATAGTAACGATCTGCAAAATTATCGACCGATATGTATATTGTCAGCCTTCTCTAAAATTTATGAAATGCTTATGAATGAAAAAATTATAAGTTTCTTTAAAGAAAATAAATTATTTTACAATAACCAGCATGGATTCTTTTCATCTAGGTCAACAGACACAGCTATGTTCAGTTATTTAAAACACATATTTAATTCGTTGGATGGGGGAAAACCAGGTTTGGGGCTGTTTATAGATCTTTCCATTGTGCTTTCGATTGTGTCAATCATTCAATCTTGTTGCATAAGATGGAAGCATATGGAGTGAATGGAATTGTATGGGAGTGGTTTCGCTCATACCTTACAAACCGAATTCAATCTGTATCAATGAAAAATTCAAAGTCTGGCGATATTGCTGTGAAAGCTGGAGTACCGCACGGTTCGGTGTTGGCTCCTACATTGTTTTTGATTTACATAAACGATTTTCCAAGATCCATAAATATTGAGTCTGAGATTGTATTGTATGCGGATGACATTAATATATTCATCACTGATCACACTATCGGTGGTTTGCCTACAAGAGCTCAACATGCCTATGTGGAGATGCAGCGTTGGATGGCATCAAATAGATTGTTCATTAATAAGGATAAAACTAAATGTATTTTATACAAGAACAGTGGAAAATTGACCGCACTAATATTGCCAAACGTAGGGCAAGTACCTTTTAGCCGGACTTGCTCTTTCTTGGGTATTATATTGGACGAAGATATGCATTGGGGGTGTCAGGTTGATGCTGTGTGCAGTTGCCTATCCAGACTGTGTTTCGCGCTTTACCAGCTAAAAAAAATCATCCAGTGCATTTGTTGTAAGAACTTTTTACTTTGCAAGTTTCGAGTCAAAAATGAGGTACGGTTTGATTCATTGGGGTCTGTGCTCAGATGTAAAACGTGTGTTTATTATCCAGAAGAGAGCAATTAGATTGATGTATGGTTTGAGCTACCGAGAATCTTGCAGGCAAACTTTCAAAATGCATAGGATCTTAACAGTCTATGACTTGTGCATTTTCAATGTGTAAGGTCCCGGCTACGATACGAGCGGCGGGCGGCGAGCGGCAGAGCGGCAGAGCGGCGACCTGGCTACGATGTAAGCGGCACCATGAGCGGCATCATGAGCGGCACGACAATTCGTCGTGACAATTATTAGTAGTTTGTTGGTCGTCATCCGGTAATGTTGTCAAACTGCTACTCACGGAAAATTATAACTTTCTGTTGAATAAGATCCGTAGGTTAAAACGTAACCACAGAAAAGAGAACAAGCAGAACGCAAACTCTCGTTGGCGGGAAGATCTACGCAGACCACCGCGCGCAGCTGACGCCATGTTGAAATCGCGCAGATTTTTTACCAATAGAAGACAAGCAGGAAGGTGTATATACGTGTTGTCATTGAGCATGAACGTATTTTATACCGACTGACCGGTTCAAGTACAGTCAATCCATTGTTTGCCATCTCTACCTCATAACGTAGGTGATTGCTCGATGTATTTGTTTGGTCTAGCTTGTGTCTAGACTTCGTTCCGTGCAGGTCCGTATTGGCTGTTTGAATGATCTACATGCATAACGCATATGTAGCGACAGGCCCATCATTTCGCAGGTATTCCGGCCCTGTGTAATCCTCAGAAAATATGGCGCGAGGTCATAGAATCTGACCGAGAAAGATCAAAGGCACCGCCGAGAGTTTTCCTTCTGCTTGATTCCTATTCTGCGACGTAACTACGAAGTGCATCCTATTAATGCAGTACGTCAACGGTACGGCGATTATCACCATTTATTTCACTACTTAAGAAAATATAGAAAACGGGTTTTTAACTATATGAGAATGTCAATTGCAACGTTTGACTATATTCTTGACAGACTCAAGAAACATTTAGAAAAATAGAGGTCTGGACTGCGATATTTGTATTATTATAATATTAATAGTATATTTACGACGTTGTCATCCACGTAGATTTAGACAGAATTACCAGAACATCTAAATAAATCTGAAACTGCATAAAAAGTCAAAAACATTTTCAAATAAAAGTTTTGTGGGTTAAACAACCTCTAGTTCAAATATTTTATTAATATACAGGGTGTCTATTTCATTATAGAAATTTGCAAACCGTTTCTTTTTCTAACATAACATCCTGTATATTTTTATATTTTTTTATGGTAGGATTAATTCTAAAAATTTTATGTAGGAATTATTTTTTTTATAAAATGCGTTATTTTTTAGTTATAAGCAGGGTTCGGAAACATTCACTCCCGTTCGTACGCGAACGAGAACGTGAACGTTTCAATATTATCTGATGAGTTCTCGTTCGCGAACGAGAAGCATAAAACAAGTCCAGACCGTTCGCGTTCGCGTGTGTTAGGTAGACACAATTTCCGCTGTTGTTCGTACGTGTGTGTATTGGTGAATCACACAGCGTGCGTTCATATATGTACCTATAAGTTGCATCGATACGTTCGCGAACGTTCACTGCTGTCGTTCGCGTTGATAGGTGAATGTAAGTGCTGCGTTAAACATTCGCGGAAATTTGGTGTGGTTCTATTCTATCTTCTATGCGTTTCGGATTTAGAAAGAAACTTGCGGGAGATTATCAGAAATTGTTCAGAACTCCCCAAGGAACACATCCACAACCACTATTTTTTTCCCAGCCCATACCCTCCCCTGCAGTACCCTAAAAACTAATTTAAAATTGTTTAAACAATTACCATTTGTTTAAATAAAAATATGCGATGTTACAAATATATTTTTCCATTTTTTGCAGAAAGTATTAAATTATTGGCATTTTTGTCATTTATTAACTAATTAGCAATTGTTTAACAAATAACAATTGTTTAAACAAATATATACAATGTTGCGGACATATTTTTTAAAGGAAATTATTATTAGGTTATTGGCATTTTTTGTCATTTACAATTTAACACTTGCTTACAAAAATATACAATATTACGAACAAGTTTTCTTTTTTTTGGAGAAGTTATTATTAGATTATTCTTCTTTGTCATTAATTAACTTCTTTGCAATTGGTTGTGGCTGTAATATTTGATTTATTTAAAAAATTGCATCCCGCCTGGATATCACCATCTTAGATACATTGAATATTTGATCATTACGGTAGTATGTCCGTATGATACGGTATGTCCGTATATTCATTTCTAGTTAATTTAAAATTGTTTAAACAATTACCATTTGTTTAAACAATAATATACGATGTTACGAACATATTTTTCCATTTTTTTGCAAAAATTATTAAATTATTATTTTCTTTAGTCATTTATTAACTAATTAGCAATTGTTTAAACAATTACCATTTGTTTCAAACAAAAATATTTGATGTTACGCACATATTTTTCTAATTGTGTAGAAATTATTAGATTATTGGCTTTTTTGTCATTTATTAACTAATTTGCAATTGTTTAAACAAATACCATTTATTTAAACAAATATATACATTGTAATGGAATAATTTTCTACAGTTGCATAAATTATTACTAGATTATTGGCATTTTTTTCACATTTATTAACTAATTTGTAATTGTTTAAACAAATACTATTTGTTTCAACAAATACTATTTGATTAAACAAATATATACATTATTACGGATATATTTTTTATATTTATTGCAGAAACTATTACTATATTATTGTGTTTTTGTCATTTATTAACGAATTTGCAATTCTTTAAACAGTTGCCATTTGTTTAAACAAAAATTTACAATGGTTTTGTTTTTCTTTTTGTAGAAATTATTATTGTTACATTGTTGGCATGTTTTTTGTAATTTGTTACTTAATGTGCAATTGTTTGAACAAATAAATTTGTATAAACAATAATATACAATATTGGTACGTATTTCTTGGCAAAAATTATTGTAGGATTTCTGGTCTCTAATTTTGGAGGTTTTACGCTATCGGTCAAACCAATAATGTGGTTGCAACACTAATTATTATTATTTTGACTATTGCAAATTAGTTAATTAATTACTAACAATGCCAACAATCTAATAATAATTTTATTTCTCAAAAGAAATTATATGTCCGTAACATTGAATATTTTTGTAAACAAATGGCATTTGTTTGAACAACTGCAAATCAGTTAATAAATGACAAAAAAGCCAATAATCTAATAATTTCTGCACAATTAGAAAAATATGTGCGTAACATCAAATATTTTTGTTTAAACAAATGGCCATTGTTTAAACAATTGCTAATTAGTTAATAAGTGACAAAAAAACAAGCATTTAATAATTTTTGCAAAAAAAGGAAAAGTATGTTCGTAACATCGTATATTTTTGTTTAAACAAAAAGTAATTGTTTAAACAATTCTATATTAGTTTATAAATGACAAAAAATATGTCAATAATCCAATAATAGTAATTTCTGCAAAAAGAAATAATGAAATGACGTAACTTTGTAAAACTGTAAATTTGGGGAAAATTTTGCCTGATTTTTAGGGTACTGCAGGGGAGGGTGGGGGAAGTGGTTGTGGATTTGATCCTTGGAGAGTTCTGAACAATTTCTGATAATCTCCCGCAACTTTTTTTATAAATCTGAAACGCATGGAAGATAGAATAGAACCACACCAACTTTCCGCGAATGTTTGACGCAGCAGTTACATTCACCTATGAACGCGAACGACAGCAGTGACCGTTCGCGAACGTATCGATGCAACTGATAGCTACATATAAGAACGCACGCTGTGTGACTCACCAATACACACGCGTACGAACAATAGCAGACATTTTTGCTACCTAACATACGCGAACGCGAACTGGAATCTGGACTTGTTTTATGCTTCTCGTTCGCGAACGAGAACGCATCGGAGAATATTGAAACGTTCACGTTCACGTGTAAAATCATAAATGTACGTACGCGAACGTTCATAAATGAATATTTCCGAACCCTGGTTATAAGCAATTAATCAACATACATAATCTTTAACTTGAACCAAACAGGTTAAAAATAACAAATCCAAGAAAAAATAACAACTCAATTAAATAGAATTAAATTAAATGTTCAACCTGCCACATTAAAATAAATGTGTTTGTATGTGGGAAAATATTCTTAATTTGAAGTTCAGGAGTTTTGATTAATTTCTCAGAAATGATGCATTTTCAAAGAAACTTATTTCTACAAAAAGTTCTTAGAATTAATCTTAAAAAAAATAACATAGGTATGCAGGATGTTCTATTAGAAGATGGAAAGGTTTGCAAATTTCCATAATAAAATGACCACACTGTAAATTAAAACTATATTTAAACCAGCGGTGGTTTAAACCCAAAAAGCTTTTATTTGAAACATTTTTTGCATTTTTTGCAGTTGGTGAACTTTTTAGATGTTCCGGTAATTTTTACTATTTTTCGTTAATAGCTTATAATTAAAAAATAATGCAATTAATAAAAAAATGATTCCTATAAAAAATACTTAATTAATTTTGGAATCAAAAAATTTAATAATATATAGCCTGTTCTATTTAAAAAAAGGAGAGGGTACCAAATTTCTATAATAAAATGAGCAGCCTGTATATTGAAGATATATTTAAACGATAGCCTATTTAAAGCAAAAAAACTTTTGTTTGAACAATTTTTTGAATTTTTGTACGGTTGGAGAATTATTTAGGTGATCCGGTAATTTTTGCTAACCCTGTATAATTCTGCGGTGAGCGGCACTAGTAAGCGGCAGGGTGGTGCCGCTCACGGTGCCGCTCTGCCGCTTACCGTATCGTAGCCGCTTTGCCAAGATATGGCTTTGAAACAATGTAAACATATATCATTAGCGGCGCCAATCTGCCGCTCGCCGCTCGCCGCCCGCCGCTCACCGCTCGTATCCTAGCCGGGACCTTATGTTTTGTCCGTAAATATATGTCATGTTTCGAATGCGGGATACAGCATCCATATGGTACGAGAACTACTGGTTATATGTTACCACCTCCTCATAAAGGAGCCCTTTTTCAGAAAAGTTTGCGCTATATGGGTTGTAAACTGTACAATGTACTGCCTGCTCACTTGAGGACATTGAATAACGCACGTAAGTTTAATTTTTGTATTCTGTTTGTAGTTATAGTATCGATGAATTTGTAACAGCTTATGAAAATTACGTTTAGGTTTTGTATTATACTTTGATTTATATATTATATTGTTTTTTGCCTATTCTTATTATGTACGTGTTGACTTGTTTCTGATTTGTATTTGGTGCTTATTCGGAAATAAACTTTATTCTATTCTATTCTATACTGTCAATTAGTAAATAATATCTGCAGGTGTTTTTACTGATCTATCCACAACGCTGTATGGGGTTTCTGCAGGTTTCCTTTGCTTTGCCACCTAATGTGCAGAAAGAGCAAATCAAAATTGGGTTGAGCTGCAGTGATCCGCAAAGGGAGTAGCCTAGGTTTCTGCGAAGCTAGATACTACCAATTTGCCCTGATGCTCTTCATTACTTTTCAAAATCTATTAGTGTAATTTTAGTATTTCTTGTGTTGTATCTAAATTATATTATCTAGGTTTAATATATTTAATGAGATATATCAGAGAGTCCCAATAGATAATAATAATAAATACCAGTATTCGGTGCTGGTTTTGACACACATTTTGCCTAAGAATCAGGAAGTTCATTGTTCATAATAATGTTCATTCCAAAATGAACATAATTATGTTCATTTGCAATGGCAGTTTCCAAGTATGTGATGTGAGCATTTACTAATATTTGTATTGGAATTAAACAGATTAAAATATATTCACTCATTTCGTAATTATAGGATCAATTTTGTTTCATTATGTGGCTGTGGCTTATAGTTCGACGACTCTCGTCGGCGATTATATCTGTATCTAATATTATCATATTACAGGCTTTACAAAAAAAGCAACAAACTCATAACATTGTTATTAATAACTTACTCACCTATATTATTGTGGAACGTATTGGAAGTAAATTTTCCCCAGAAACCATATTGTTGACAAACATGTGTGCACTGTTGGTTTTCAAATATTCAAATATGCAATAACAATCATTCAAAAATAGTCATATGCCTGATCTCTGAAACCCATTTCATAGAGAATCATATCTAAATTTGAATGGCCACAATGTTTATCAAAGTGCGACCGAATGGTCGTTCAATCAAAACACAGCTTTCGATTCGGTTTGACGTTTGCAATTAAAACGTCAACGTTGTTTATTTGTGAAAAGCTGATATTTCAGTGATTAGTCTTTAGAAACGGGTGATTTTATTACGATATTGTTGTGTGCACACGATAAAAAATTATTTGTGCACCATGACCGGAAAGTGATTTTTCGGGCATCAAGAAGTGCCCAAGTCATCCCCAACTGATTAACACTGAGGCGGACGATATAACCAGAGCATAAATAAAAATAAAAAAAAATAAATGCGTTAACAGATATATTTGGTTGTACATTGGCATTATTATCTTTGTTTCAGTTTAACTTTTTGTATTATACGAAATGAGCTTGATTACTATGGGCGTTGCGAGTTGGCCAAGGATATTGAGTTGGCAAAGGGTATTCTATATAAGTATAAATCTCCAAAAAATCAGGTTGGCACCCTGTTATGCATTGCAACAAAGGAGCCCGGTCGACGCGACGTACAGATGTTATAGGACCAACCACACACAGAAAAGTGATTATTTGGAACGAGAAAACATAATTTGTTGAATTTATTTACTAGATTCAAATGCATATTTACTTGGATGTAGAAAGTTAGGTATATACAAGAAATGCCACATACTCAATATAAGTAAAATAATTTCTCAGATAAATGCTGTCAACAAATAAATTCCTTCTTCATAAGAACCAATATTGTATTGAAAGGAGTAATTGAATTTTTCCTCCTAAAAATGTTAATTTCTCCCACGAAGTAATAGTAAATCCATCCAAGTGCGTAGTTACTTGATCCAAGAAAATATAAGACATTTAATATAAGTAAGTATTGTTTACTGAATAAAAACCCACCAATTATTTAACTGAAGTGATTCTCACTTCCTTCCAGTAATCCCTTTCTCTGGAATAAATATGCGCACCGTGATTTTGTCAAGGCTCGCGCGCCCGCGCGTGGTGCTGGCACGTGCTGGCGCCACGGAACCTAACCTAGAATACGAATACGAAAACAACGAAGTACCCGTAGGGGATGTGCCTTGTGATTTATTGGGTATGTGTATTGTGATTTATAGTGTACAATAAACGTTTCAACACGGAGTAGTTTGATGTAACGCACGCAACAGTTTAGAACGAATAAGTAAATATAACATACCTATCTTGTTAATTAGCAATAGAAAACGTATTTGTGCTAAATCTTTAAAATTCTTACATTAAGTAGCTAAAAATACTTACCGGGAATAAAAATATACACTTCATTGAAGACTGTTTACTTACTTCACCAGAGTAACACCACTTTCTTAAATCTAGTAATTATTCCAAGAAATAAACTTTCTTGGTTGAAGTTAATAATCTCTCGCGTATATACAAACTTACCAACTACTTCAGCCAAGTAATTCTCTCTTCATTCGAGAGATCACTTTTCTGTGTGCAGTGGCTATGGCATATTTCAAATCAGCAGTTATGGTGTTGCGGGTCCGCCAAAGGTTGCCACGTTGACTGTAAAAGTCTCCTGAATGATGATATCACTGATGGTGTGAACTGCATCAAAATAATTTACGCAGAGAGTCAAAGTTGCGGCAAGGATATATCCACGGTGCAGAGGCAGATGGGTCGAATACTTCAAATGGTGCTTCTAGTTCGATATTCTGATATTTTCTTACTTATTTAATCTTATAAACATGTATATCAATGTATATGTAATGTATATCAAACTAACTATTGTTGACTATACTGAAATTAGATTAGGTGTAATGAAATTGAACAAATTTAAAACATCTTTGATGACTTCATAATTATGTATTTTTTAATTTAAATTGCAAGTGGCTATAACTTACTTTTCTTATGATTCTTATCAACGATTCTATGTATATGTATTTAACAGTTATTTATTCATATGTTTATCTTGACGAACCTAAACGTGTGGAACCTAAATACCACGCCAATTCCTAAGTATCGCGTGCAGAAAATAACTGGTTTATGCATTCTTGCATGGTTTGAAACATATTTTAAATACAATATTAATATAATTGACATATTTTAATTATTTATATATTTACTTTTTTTATTTTCTTAATAATATGAGAGATCAGAAAGAATATTTTTATTATTGTGTAATTTATGTTATGATCAATAGTCAAGTTTGCCCACTGACTGATTTTTTTACGCTTTACGGAGAAGCGTAAGTGCCCTCAACGCGTTGGGAGTATTTATTTTGGTAACTGGGACACGGGAAACACACCCGACATTGTTGGTTGTGGGTATTTCGGTTTGTTCAATAGCCAAAATACTGAATTTATCTACTACTCACATATAATAAGTTCATTGCATACGTATCTATGACTATACAATACCCATCATGATACACAGGCCAAGGATTATAATGACACTAGCGTTGTATAGTAATGAGAGTTCGTTCATTATTTGAACGAACTGTCATCATTATACAATGCAAGTGTCCAAGTCTGTCAAAACCAACGTAGGTGGCAGTTATTTGACAGTTCTCCTCGCCACCATTGACAAATACATTTAAAATATTTTACATAAAATGGAATTTATTAGTGATGGGCAGAATCGTATTATTTCAAGAATCGATTTTCAGTATTCGAGTGATTCGCATAATCGTATGATTTGGTTCTCGAGTTGTTCTCGATTAATAATCGATTATTAATCAATTATTAAGAATCGATTTTGAATAATCGATTTTGAATAATCGATTTTGAATAATCGATTTTGAATAATCGATTTTGAATAATCGATTTTGAATAATGGATTTTGAATAATCGTTTTGAATAATCGATTTTGAATAATCGATTTTGAATAAGCGATTTTGAATAATCGATTTTTAATAATCGTATGTTAATAATCGATTTTTAGTAATCGATTATGGATAGGGAAAGTCAATGATGTAAAAGCATATTTTGGGTTGGGTTGAGCGACGAATTTGGTGACGGGGGGGGGGGGGTATAAAACTGATGTAAATGTATGTAAAACCGACTATATATAACCGATTATTAAAAATCGATTATTCAAAATCGTTTATTCAAAATCGATTATTCAAAATCGATTATTCAAAATCGATTATTCAAAACGATTATTAAGAATCGATTTTTAAAAATAATAATCGAGATATCTCGATTATTTCAAGAATCGATTATAATCGATTTTGTAATCCGAATGCGCCCATCACTAGAATTTATGAATCGTAGATAAAATGACGTATTTGACTCACACATAACGGATATAAATCGCTCGCATGATTACACGCTCGCCTACTGTTCGCGTGTAAACTTCATGCCCGCGATTTATATCCTTAATTATGTGCTCGTCAAATAATATACTATTATTACACAACCTGACATAATTTCAAAGTTTATTTTCTCTCAAACCGGTCGACTGATGTTGATAAGCAAACTCGAATTTAATTTAAGCGTAAACTACAACTGTAATTAAAAAAAAATCTGCACCAAATTATTATTATTGGAGATAGAAATACTGATGACTAATCCTACAAAATTAAACAAATAAAACAACTATTTTATAATATAATATAATGTATTATACATATTAGATAAAGCAATTATTCAAATTATGTGGGGGAATAATTGCAAATCATCTATAATCTAATAATAACCCCGAAACTATATATTTTCTGTAATCGATTATGATAATACAACTATAAAATCAAACTTTTCGGGCCTTCTTCTTATTGAAGCATCCTTGGTTATATTCATCGTTTTTACCTTTGCACTGATTATACGTTGCCCAAGGACTGAAACAATCTTGGCCTCGACTTTGACTGTCCGCGCAAATTATTTTGATGCAGTTCACATCATCAGAGATATCGTCATTGAGAAGACTTTTACAATCAACGTGGCAACCCTTGTCGTGTCCACACCAGTAATAACTACTGATTTGAAATATTCCGTAGTCATCGGTTGGACCCACAGCTGATGTATTTAAGGTGGACTCGTGTATAGCAATGCATACCCAAATACCAATCTGGTCCGTTGGGAAATTGTACCTATTCTTTAACTCCCTGGCCAACTCACATCGGTCGTATACTTTACCATCAGATATTCTCGTTGAAATAGAGAATAACAACAGTGTAAAACCAATCAACTGCATCTTGTACAACACCATAGTCAAACCAATTCTTGCTGTTATGCTATACTGAATATACCACAATGCTAACTAATCTATAAAAATACCCGTTCCTTATTTATACTCCTCTGAAGTATTTGAAATATTATGTTGAGTCACATGGCATAAAAGTATAGCAAACTAACGGTGAAACTAAAATTCACATAAGTTCTCAGCCGGGTAAAGCGAAACCCTGGTGTTCAAGAAGTTAAAAAACAAAACTTAATATTTGGCATGTATCAATATTGTAACATCGACCAGTGGTACTAGTGGAGCTTAGTGCGCTTTGCGCAGCGGCACATTGGGGTATTTGACCCAAAAAGCTGGCCATAAATCAAATTTCTAAATTGTTAAATTCCAAAAGGTAAACCAGTTTCTGGAATAGGTAAAGGACCGATGTATTAAAAGGCGGCAATATTTTTTCACCTGAGCCCTGCGCCACGTGTCTTTGTCAGGCAAAAGTTAGATTTTACCATTGTTTATATAGTATACTAGTTGGTCAACGTACCCCCACCACAGTGCTGAAACCCTCTCTGCAGAGTATCGCCGCCTATTATCCAAAAGTAGAATTAAATTTGTCCATCTGTACAACGGACCTACGACTCGCATATAATAAGTTCATTGAATGCGTATCGATCGGTGTATAATCCCTACCATGATACACACCGATGATTATGATCGCTCGCATGTTTACATGCTCGGGATTTATATCCTTAAATTATGTGCTCGTCAAATAATATACTATTAATCTACTTTAATCATTTTAATACTGATCCAGCTAATATAACCGTAAATAATGCAAATAAAACCCAGCTATTGTTGCCAGTTGCGAGACGCAAAGTGGACGCTAATCAGAATATTCTATCGCTATATCGTCATACAAAAAAAAATCGTTATCTTTGAAATTGCAAGGTGCACCCTACACTTTGTATGCGAATATAAACAATAGGGATGATATTCTAACATAAAACAACGATTGTCAATTTCTACGGCTTCCAGTTTTTCCGGAATGGACTCATCTTTAAAATTTTTCTACACGCTATAGTTTTCTATAGCTGCAGTTTAAAATCTAAAAAGACAAAAAGGGAAAATTTTCGGAAAAACCGGATGCAGTAAAATTGTCAATCGATGTGTTTTGTTTTTGGAATATCAGCCCGATTGAAATCATCGTAAAAAGTACCTATAGCGTACTGTTTAAAATGTAAAAGATCACGTCATTAACGAAAAAAAAACGGAAACTGTAGAAATCGATAATGATATTTAGATATTTTTATGTAAAGAATATCTATCTATTGAAATTAAGTATAGCGTGCAGTTCAAAATTTGAAAGATAACGTAATTTTTGGAAAAAAGAACGAATTGGGAAACATCAAGTATAACTCAAAAATGTAATTTTTAGCCTAATCCAAATTTCATTCGTCTCTGTTTTAGTACATTTCAAAACCGTTAATCGCCAGTTTGACCTGAAACATGCATTTACATACAAGGTTAAACTAGTTTGGCCTAGCATTAAACTAGTTGCGCCTAACGCGCTTCGGCCAAACTGGTTTGACCTAAGACAAACTGGTTCTGCCTGAAAACAGGTTTTGCCGGTAACATATACACTAAGGCTTCCAATCCCGGACAATATACCGATCCCGGGTTTATGAGATTAAAGATTTTGTAATCCTGGGATCCCGGAATTCATGAAAAAAAACGAAAATTGCCAAATCCAGTCAGTAAGGAACGCCTAAAATATACTTGGTTGGACAATATCTTTTACCCCGAAACTTGATAATTGTTTTCAAATTTTACCTTACAAGTAGAAAACCAAACTTGTTGGTTTGAAAGGTAAAGGATGTCTAAGTATTGACAACAATAATAAACAGAGATTAAACTCTTAGATAGCCCTTCATCTTAAATTTGCTCAAAAATTTTACATTTTTTTAAAATGTTTCAAGAATAGTCACGGCAAAACAAATTGTTTGATCGAGTGAAATTTTCAATTTTTCATATTAACCCCAATCAAACATTTTTAAGAATTTTTGTTTCTTCTTTAAGATAAAATTGGATAACTTTAGAATTCATACTTCATGGATGTTTATTATGCACATAGTGCCTAGACCAACTGTTTGCATTTTAAATAAAACAATTATTGTTTAAACTATTTAATTTAGAACCGCCAATTGGTCAAAAATGATGTTAGGAAACGTCATAGATAATAAAATAGAATAATAAAGTATGCTTTATAATGTTATATAAATCTGGAAACGGATCTTTCACAGTTTGAAATATACGAAAACTAAAACTTTGATATTTAATTACCATACCGTTGTGTTTTCGTATTAATTCGTTTTTGGTGTTGCTAAGAAATGCGTGGTAATATTTTTTTTTTATTTTTAAGCAAATCATCTCTATCATTGAATTTTAAAGCAAAGAAATTGTTTTTACCTCCTCTGAAATTTACTTATTTACTATCTCCAAAAATAAAGAGGAACTAAACATTTAAAATTCCAGTGTTGTGGCGCCAATTCCTATATTTGAAACGAAATAAAAACGTCGACCATTCGCCGCGATTTGGGAATAAGTAACCTAATGCGGCTAATGCCTAGATGAACGTAACTACGCGTTACTGCGTTGCCTACTCTCAGTTCACACCCGGTTTGCATTAGCGGAACGAGAATTTATGTTGAAATACTGTTGTCCGCAAATACCCCACAAAATAGTTTGACCAAGGTCACGTACTCACGTACAGTTGACCGACTCATTGGACTATATCCGCAACACTATACAAGCAATCACTTCATACGTGGTCCGCTGAAGACTGTTTAAATAACTATTTAATTTTAAACTAAAATTAAGTTTCTGCAAAACTTATTTCTTTAGATTAGTATACTTTGTAAGTTGTTTTTTAATTATTAACTGTCTCAAAATACATTAATTCATCATAAATATTTCTTACGCGAAATACGCCATCTGTTATCGAGAAGCATAACTATATGCGCAGAGGAGCCAGAGATTAACTCCCTGCTACAATGTCGCCCCCTGGAGATCTTCTCCCCTTACTAACCCACCGTTGACCCACTAGTATACTTATATAAACAATGATTTTACTATGACTAAACATAGGTGCACACAACTCGACGCTCTTGAAAACGGTTGTAATTTTGTGTATTAAGGAAAAATGTGACTTTTTTGTTATACCTTCTTTAGAACCGAGCATAAACTTTCATTCGACATTGTTTTTATTAAAATTTACCGACAATTTTGTTTATTGCAGGGCCGGGAACATTCGCTATTATAAAAAAAAACAGTTTTATGCAGAATTTGAGTGTTAGTTTAGTGTTTAGCTGAATTAAGCTCTTGAAAGTGGTTCAAATTATAGTACACATATTTGACATTACAACTACTTCAAAATCTGCTACGGATAGGTGCGGATGCGGCTTTTGTGATTTTATTTCTATCACGTTGTAAAGGAAAATCCAAAAATTGATGTACCGGCTTATATTATGTAATTTGATGCAATTCCTTGAAACCGTGATAGTACAGCTAATTTAGAACATATCTAACCATATTTAGCTATATACAAATTATTACGGTTATCAAGATATTGACAAATTTTATGTTCAATGCATCTTGTATGTTGTAAATAGCGTTATGTACGTATATTTTTCCGTTTACGATCATGTATAGCAAACAACCCCGATGACCTAGACTCTTAAAAATAATCAAAAAAAACTTAAACTTCGTACTTGTATGTGAATTTCTTGGAAATTTGTTGCTTGAAGCTAATCGGATTTATATTCAGGGCAAGAAAATACATCAAAAGCACCTACTCGCATACACAGTTCTCTGCATTAAAATGGATTATTGTTGAGGAGAGACAATAGTAAGCTTGTGAATAGAAACTGGTTCGGTGTTTTCGATAAATGTGTTTATACGGAATGCGAATCAGGGTTCAAAACATGAGTATTAGGGTCATACCACTAAAAAAACGACCGTTTCAGCTTGAAGGATGATCACATTTCGAAAGTTTTCATGAAAACAATAAGTATAAGTATTAGACAATTTTGAAATAATACTAAAAATAATAGTTTTTATAGTGATAAATATGGTTCAATAGGTTCTTAACTGCCTCTACTATCACGTCTTAAAAGGAATGCACTGAACGTAAAATAGCATGAATAGCGTACCGTTTCAATACACAGTATCGACTGGTGTAAACTTTCATTTTCTTCCTCTACCACTGGTCTTAAAAATAAAATTTTCTTTTTTAATAATTTTCTTACAACACAACAGACCCAAAAATATTATCTCATATAACTCAGAAACGACATGTATTGTTCAATTTTAAATCCATCTATTATGCGTATCTAGTTAGGACATGCCATATATATTTTTGTAAATTTCACACAGTAATAGAAATAAAATCACAAAAATATTGATGACAAATCTTGTAACTAATTTACAATAGGTGTACTGCAATGAAGAACGATTTTTAATACAGTTTACCTTTTTCCCTATTTTGTACTGTTTTATTGTGTTTATTAAGTTGTTAACCTTTAAATACTTAGAAGGTTAAAATGCTATACATAAATAAAACAACACATCTAGAGCCCTTATAAGTGAAACAATAATTTTGGCCAGGTTTTCGGGTCAAATAGCCCACTGTGAGCCGGCGCAAATGAGTGCATTTTTTGCAACTTGTGATCTTCAGTAACGTTTTGATGTATGAAGGAGAAATTTAACTATACTGCTTTTTGTCTTCACCTCCCCATTCTAACTTTAAAGTTTTACTTTAATCATTTTAATCGGCTAATATTAGCCATATTGCACATAATTTATCCAAGCCTCTAAAGAAGCAAGGAAGAAGTCAGCAAATTTAAAGCATTGCTGTAAGTTTTAACCAACGCAGAAGAATTGTTCATCAAAATAAAAATTTTTTTCATTTCCCTTTCAACTGAATGAGATTTAGCCATTGATTGGAAAGCAATAAATTAACAGTCAACGCATAAATAATAATAATAATAATAATAACTGTTTATTGCCATTTCGCTCTCCAAGAGATATTGACATTGTCATAGTACAGAATACACATAAGACTAAAATAAGAAAGAATCTGCTTTTTTACTTATTGTATCTAAGAGTGGGCTTAAAAGTGCCAATTTAAACCATAAAACGAAAAGGCTGAGTTTAAAAAAAATATATTTTGCGGAGTTGTATGAAACATACACAATCGCTCTTAAAAAGTATATTGAGTTTCTATTATTTCTTTAAAACAGTGTAGTTTTTATTGAACACTCATCACTCGTCGTGCGTTGATCACGAGTGATGAGTGGTAAGTATTCAATCATATACGGCAGTCATGAGTGATGAGTGCCGATTGAATTAATCATTACTCATCACTCAATCACTCGATTAATAAATATCCAACTCTCGGGCGTTTATTGTCCATAACATTGCTGTGAAAGAAAGGAGTGCTTTTAAATTCATTGTAATATGAATTAATATTATACTATAAACAAATTTATGTCATTGGAACTGATTACTTGTTTATAACTCTTTCCCGTTGATTAAATAGTTTTTCTTCATTTTCATACAATTGTTCCTTTTTCTGGTTTCTCTTTTTATAAAATCTCCTGCATTTTTCGGGTTTATTCACTATTCACTGTTGAATACCATACTATATTTATCAATTTTGCCGTCAAGTGTCATACTACTAAATTATCAATTTTAAAGTTCGGATTGTCACAATTGGCAAAGTCATAAATATCATAAGGCACTTTAATCTTCTGAACGTTATATCTCGGACACGGACGTCATGTTTTTTTTTGTTTTTTCTTGTCAATAAAATGTTATGCTCAATCACCCCTATAAGTATTCGAACGCAAACGACACACTCTGTACTTGCCTTTACTTCTGGGGTAATAAAAGAGAGGTTTTATTTTATATTTTACTTGTAACAACTTGCCCCGTAGAGGGGCAAGTTGTTACACTATATTACCATTGTCGCATTATTTAATTTTTTTTGTGGTTAGCTTTAGTAATTTAAGTACTTCTGTAAGTTGTAAATTTGAAGAATCTATTGATAACAGTGTATTTTCAGTTTTGGAGTTTGATAATGAGGTATAATTTTATGAATAAAAGTATTGTAATAACATGCCCCACTCTCCCCTATATTTATTTCTACTGTCGCCTCCATGGAATTGCGGCTTTACAATCACAAAAAGAATAATATATTTATTCTCTATCTCACACCTAGGTTCTTTTACTACTCTAATTTAACGATTAAGTTGACATCTTAGGATTGAAAATCAGGTATGCACCTATTTAAATTTATATTTTGAACAATGTTGCCAACAAAGGAAACAAATCTTTGAGCTTTCTTTTAACTACGCAACATGACCTAATAATTATATTTTCACATTTTGCCGTTCATTTTCTATTTCTATCGTTAAAACTCATATTTTGCCGTTCTGTTACAGCTTTCTAAGTTAAAACACATATTCACAAATGCATATTATGCCGTTCAGGTACGTTTGTTGTGAGAAAGCCTAATTTGCCGTTCTGAAAAATGAGACAAAAAAATAAACGGGTGTCCTACTGGCATCTCATATCTATAAAATAATATGTAAACTAACAAATGGAAACGCGACATTATAAAAGTAACTGCGTTATAATTAATTATTATCATTCCAGAACTTGGTTTTTTCCACGTATCATAACATCACCTTCAAATATATTTAATATCATGTCTATTCCATTGGCAGTTGTGGCATATAAATTAAATAATTCTATTAAGCGACAACAAACTCAATTGTAGTTGCTCAGCTGTTTACTTATTTAAAATATGTATGTTAATTATATTATTGTCACACATTACCACTTTTATTTTTCAAATAGTTTTATACCGTAGTGATAAGTCAATACTAAAAGTAAACGTAACAACTTATTTTGTATTGAAAACTAATGGAAGTAACTGGTGTATGTTAGCTAGCTAGTTCGTTTCAAGGTTTATTTTATGAATTCATCTAAGGTTACCTGGCACTACAGGTCAGGAGACCAACAAATGTGGATAAAAATCATAGAATGTAAAAGAAATTTAAGCGTAAAAATTAGTATTATTTTAAATAATTACAAATGAATTGTAAATTATTTTATTTTACCACCACATAGCAATTTTCCGATTGCTTTGTCCAATTTACTTTTGGCACTTTTTGACTTATTTTAGATAAACGCGGGCAATCACACTGCTCTGTTACGCGTAAAGGTCGTATGTGCTTTATTCAGTTTTTACTTTTTCCTATAAAATCATATGCAATATTCTTTTCTTGATTTGTTAAAGCTAAAAGACACAAGAATATAGTCCATCAGTCTGCGAATAAAAACCACAACACATTCTTAAACTAAATATCTTACAACTTACGAGATATATTCAGGCCAATTCTGAAACGCAGTTGTTACGTAGCAAGTTGCTACGTCAACTACGTTACGTTAACAACTTCTGCTAACCACCTTGCTAACGATTTTAGTAAGATTTCGTATGCTGTATTGGAAAAATTAACGAGTTGTTAAGAATTATGCGGTTATCGGTTATCGAAATTAAACGGCGAATCTGCTTTTATAGAGCCGCGGCCGGAAAGACAGACGGATAACTCCAATCACAACCCTTGTGTTGTTATAGTCCTAGAAATGTCATGAATTTACGATCATTTGTATCGATAATTCGAATTGGTGGAATGATGACGAATACACTACGGGTAAAAATTAACGCACCAATAAAAAATTGTCTTAATTTATTATAAGTTTATTTTATCTCGAACCGCTCTTATGTTTTTTTGCGATTCTGTTTATCAGTTTTAGGTTGATTCAACAGTAACAATACTGTGGACGACATTTTTATTCAAATGTAGTTATTTAGTTATGCAGAATATAGGATTAGGGCATCAGAAAACTCAAATATCACTGGAAATAAATTTATTGCGATTCGACATTTTCTTTTCTTTTCTCATCATCTGCGAAAACCTTCGGTGATAGGAGTCCAGATTTGTAGTGCATAGAAATCAATCAAAAACTTCACTTCTATTGATAAAATCTATGTTTCCAGAGTCATATGATACATAGTATTATTAGATTACGACTTTCAATTATCTTTTTTCAAAAAATGTAAGGTCATTTTTGGATTCCAAAGTTAGGGTAGCAAGGGTTCGAATACTAGATCGACGTTTAAAATCCTGACATCATCACATTAAAAGTGTGATAAAAGGTGTATGTAGATGAAAGGTGAAATGTTATGTAGTCAAATAATATGCTGGTGTCTGTCTATCAATGATGTTTAATCTCCAATATATTTATTTAAGTATATTATTATACATCAAACAAGTCAAAAACTATTATGATTATTCTTAGATTCCACAACCGGATATATATTGTGCAGTGCCACTTTGGCAATACTTGTATGTACTCCATGCATTAAATCCCATTCTAGAATAAATTAATTTGACGCATTTGACATCATCAGCAATGTCATTATTAAGTAGAGCTGTGCAGGGTATACCACAATCTTTCCCGGGGCCACACCACCACTGACTATTGATTTGAAATAGTCCATAATCGTTCGTCACGCTCACGGCTGAGGTATTGTAACTGGACTCCCTAAATGCTATGCAGACCCAAGTAGCAATTTGATTCCTTGGAAACTGGTGCCTATTCAGTAATTCCTTCGCCAATTCGCAACGACCATAAGTCTTGCCTTCTACGATTGTTGCAGCTACTAGCAACACCATGGGAATATAGACGATCAACATACTTTTGTTTTAAATCTGAAATAATCACAAAATTAACATACTTGCTGCATATTTTTTATATATACTTTAAAATAATATATGGTTATGACTTGTATAGTATTAAAAAATCATACAAAGATGTGTTCACCAACTAAGGTTGTTTCATTGAAACCAAATATTTGGCAAAGGTAACTGGATGAATCCAATATTATGAATATTATTAACACACTGTATGCAAATAGGAAACAGATGGAATCTACCATAATAAATATTGAATTTTATCACATTGCATCGAATAAAATAACTGCGTTGAGATATCGATCTTTCTGAAACTGCTGTTTAATACCAAAAGAGCAATAATAACGTAATAATTAAGTACCATCATCTTAATATCTACATCCCTAAACTTAAACAGAATTAAAAAATCTGATGTGGCCGGGCACATGACTTTATCATACGACATATAAAATAAATAGTTTAGCTGCATGAGATTCTGTTTGATCGAGATCGTGGGTGTCTGCAGTAAAATAAAACTAGTTAGCCAGGATTTGACAGATATTTCGACTCTACTGACAGTAGGTATTGTTAAAACATCAGCGAGATACGACCGACCAAATACAATTTGCTCATGCTGCTATACTATTAATTTTACCAAAAAAATTCATAGGCATAAATTATACAAAATTTCCTCCACTTTAATTTATTATTTAACTATTTTGACGAAATTACAGAAATCGCGGCACATTTGGAAAATCTTTCATAAATGCATGGAGTAAATATCCAGTTCCTTTGAACCCTTTTGAACAAAAAGCTTTTCAGCTCGACGTCTGGTCATGAAACTTCTAAATCTGAAGTTTCGTCGCGATACCTTTAGTAGTTTCTCCGGAATCGTCGCCACAAAAACGGGTACACACACCCACACGCACACGCACGCATTTTTTTGTACCTTGAACGAAATTGTTCAGGGGACCAAAATGGACATAATTCCGCTAAAATCTCATTTTTTTTGGCACGATTACAAATCTTTTCATACTATGGAGGATAAAGAAAAAACACAGCCCATATTGTTCGTTAAACTTAAAATGAATTCACCCTAAAAATAACTTTTTACACAATATTTTATGTTATTAGCCACGGTCGTGATTCGGTCGACAACTTACCTATAGCATGTTGATATTAAGTGAATTGCATGAAAATTTGCTGCCTTTCTATCGTTTATTAATATAATTAATAATTTTTATTAAGAATTGTTTGTAATTTTATATTTATTTCAGAATCATCACGTTTATCCTAGATTTCAGAATTGGTCTGATTGTCAACCAATATTGTAGAATTTGTATTACTTATAGGAGTAAGTATTGTTAATTTTCTATAAGAATTTCCAGCTCGTGTTCATCGAGCAAGGCCTAATGGATAATGAACACGATTATAGACTTTTCAATGTTGTCCATTTTGTCTGTATTGTCGGTTTTAAACATTATCTTTCAATAATTTGAGTGGTTCCCAACTAACATTGTCATCTGTTACCGCTTTCGATGAACACGAGCCAACAATCCTTATAGAGGATTAATAAACGATGGGAAGTCAATATTAGTTGGAATTCACTTAGTTGTAGAGAATAGAGAATAATTAAAACAAAAATACAGCCATAAAATGAAGACAATTGATAATTTAATTCTAGAATGGTCTCAATCGAGCATGCGATAAAAAGTCAATACCAAATTGGTAAACAATAAACAGGCGACATAATTATTTTAAAATTTAGCCGCATATATAGAGAAAAAGTTGAAATTGTTATTATTACTGATAAAATTGTTTTTCGGCTTTTGGGAGCTGGGAAGTAAATTAAAATTTCACTTTTTCGCTGACGTTTCGGTTTTATTTCAAACCATAATCATAGCTACAACAATGATTATGGTTTCAAATAAAACCGAAACGTCAGCGAAAAAGTGAAATTTTAATTTACTTCCCAGCTCCCAAAAGCCGAAAAACAATTTTATCATTACTGCATCTGGAGCGAATAAGGAGAAATTACACAGTGATTATTACTGTTATACGTAAACACTTGAAAGGCGAAAATACTAACTCAATTAATTAATAATAGTTGTTTTTAATAATGTATAAGATGTTTCCTATACATATGATGATAAGATGTTTCATGTGTCATGTTGGTTCATGTTTGGTTCATTGTCATGTTTCATGATAAGATGTTTCCTATACATCTTATACGTATATAAAACAATTATTATTAATTAATTGAGTTAGTATTATTGCCAGGGATGATAAATTACGGTAATTAATCTTTTTCGTAAATTACCGTTGAAATTAAAATTATTAATTTCTAATATTATATTACCACGTAATTAAAAATTAAAAATGGTAAATTACGATGGCATAAATTACCTGGTAATTAAAAATTCAAAATGGTAAATTACGATCGCATAAATTACCGGGTAATTAAAAATTCAAAATGGTAAATTGCGCTGGCTTAAATTACCGGGTAATTAAACATTCAAAATGGTAAATTACGCCTGTTTAAATTACCGCGTAATTAAATATTCAAAATGGTAAATTACGCTGGTTTAAATTACAGGGTAATTAAACATTCAAAATGGTAAATTACGCCTGTTTAAATTTCCGGGTAATTAAAAATTCAAAATGTTAAATTACACTGATTTAAATTACCGGGTAATTAAAAATTCAAAATGTTAAATTAAACAAATCACTGTAAGTTATGATTACTACTAACGTTAATAAAAATGTTTGGTAAAACCTTAAATCATTGTTTTGTGGATAACTAGCTATCTCTGATCTTTTGCCTGATTGGATAGTACTAAAGCCAAAGCAAAGACTACATAGAAATACTATTTATAGCACTACTACAAAAACAGGAAAATCAAACAGAATAATAATAGTAGAAAATAAACAATTTAATTCTGCCCACATTCACAAAATAACTCTCCGGTTCACAGAGGGGTTTTTGTCATTTGTCATTTTTCTAACACTGGCATATTTATAAAAAAGTGAATTCTGTTAATAAATGGCTTCTGATTTCAGAGCTGCATTATCGGATTTGTTGGATTGGTCGCCATTGGTGAAGGGGCTTTCCACTTCTCTATTCATTAAATACAAAATATTAGTTAAAATGGCTAAATGACACCTTGAATAACATTGTCACGCACGAGTCCGACCATGCACCACGCGATTGTTAGGTACTTCCCAGGTAAATTGACGGTAAATTATCATCGGTAATTTACACGGTCATTAAAAATCGGTAAATTACCATTAATTACGGTAATTAATTTGGTAATTTACGCGGTAAATTACGCTTGTAGAATTGTACATCCCTGAATGTCTTTATACCTTTTGTGGAAAAAACGTATCCACATTGTAGTTATAAATTAGTCTGAAATTAAAATAAATTAGTCCAGTCATTTTAGATTGGGCTTATGCAGAGCAAATGCTCAAGATCAATTAAACTAAATATAGTATAGTTTCTAAATACAAGGTAAATACATAGGTTCTCGAATCCGTTGGATGGTCAAATTTTATTTTTACGATTAAGTGAGTGAGATTCGACGAATGAAATAATATAGTCGGCCAGGAACAATTGTTAGAAGTTTTTCATTAATTCTAAATTTTCCGATTAACTATGATTCTAAAGATTTTGGTATGTTACTACGAGGACCATAAGCTATCAATGGATATAAATTTCATTTACTGAATTTGATATTAATATACACTGTAGATCAAAAATCGAGAATGACTAGACTTAATGTGCAGTATGTAATTGAGTAGAGACTTTTGTCTTTAAATTTTTTTGATTGTCCCTACTTGCTAGTAGGAGATAGCAGATTGTTTATGTGTACGTAGGCTTGTTTCGATAATTTATGAATGAGATATAATTTTAGTAAATAAGGTTATTCCCAAAATTAGTAGTTCAGTATGACTAATGCAATTTGTTTTCGGAAACATGAAAGCATAAACATGGAGCAATGTGTAGATTGTATTCTATTATAATAACAAGATTTATCAATTACTTACTTCACCACAGTTAACTAAACTTTGCACAAACAATAGAAAAGTATTACGGATAGTATGAAAACATTTGTTCGCAAATTGCGTTTTATACATTTTGAAATTATTTATAATATGTAGAGAACACATATAGAAAGCGAAAATTCCAGAACCAAAATTGAGCAATAACACTTTAAACTTTGTGCTATTTTTGGAATGTTCGCTTTTAATATTATTATTTGACGTATACATACGAACATTACAAATGCCAATGGTAAATAATCTCATGTCAACGAACAAAAACAATTCCACAAATTTAAGTTGTCGTTTGCGGATTTTAGTGGAATCCGAACTTAAAGCTTATATTCGATAGTTTTTTTTTTAAATGAAAAATAACATTTCTTTTTTAACACGGGGAATAATAGCATGAAGTTATTGAACCTTCTCATTGTAACATCATTGAGGGAAGGAACTATGGACAAAATAGGAACATCAACCTTTGTGAAACGAGAAAAAAAAAGAGAAAATCATCCTACCTTGTTAAAAAAAAGTATTTATTTAAAGAAAATAGCATACATATAATGATAAAGATATATTGTAGAATACATTCAAAAAAGGAAAATCTTTTAAAAACGACTATTTGGAGGAAGATGATGTCCATGTCCTTTCTTAAGAGAAGTATCTTGTCTACAACTTTTATGATAACTATTTGTACCGTCCGACATCTTCGTGTCCGCCGAACTCCTTTGACTTCTTTAGCTCACCTTCTATCGACGAGGACTTTTGGCAGTCCATCTATGATGACCAAATGTACAAAAAACTATCTTCCTGCTATTTACTTTTTATCCCAAGAATATTTTAACCTTCTAAGTCGACAGCTAATCTTAGAAGAGTACTTCTAAAGAAAAGGCCTCTCCAAGTTCGGATAATCAATCTTTAACAAACTGTGTATTTGAGAAATGAACCAATCTACCCAGTATAATAGTGCAGGTACCGAGTGCAAATGATTCATTTCCTACGTGGTAGTGTTAATGATTTTAATTTAAATTGTAGTTAGTAGAACTTCATGCAAACCTCAGCCCAAATTCATTTAAAGTAAAGAGGTAAATAAAATACCGCACATAGCCATATTTTGCTAAACTACGATGGACAATAGGGTTTGTAATCTTAGTCTACTAATTTTAAGTTTTTTTCATGTTATTGTAATCAAATCTATCTAGATTATCATACGTCGTTAAAACAGTGAAACCAAATTCAAAAAATAAACTTATTTGATGGTTTCAGTTCTGGACGCCTGAGAATTTGCTTCAGGTTCTCAAGTACTCATTTCTTCGCTAACATAACAGGACAATAGGAGATTGTTCATTAAACATGTCTACACCATTACAAATAATTTGTAATCCCAGTAATGTTCACTTGGAATTTTGTGTTTATTTAGTTTCTTCCTGTCAGGAGTTTTCAGATAAAAGTAATTACAATATCCACTGCAAACTTTTATTTGGCACATAAGCATAATATATATTTTGGTATTTTAAATTTTAAATGGAAATTTTCATTAAAAACTGACAACCAAAATATCATTCGTTAAACGATAATTTAAAAAACCGTTATATTTTTCTTGAACCAGAAACAAGTTGAAAAAGAACAGAATTTGTCATTTTTTGCATCTTCAGCCAAATATGACGTCATGGTAATCAGCAAGAAACACATTCGAGGATATGAAAATTCAATATGGTTCACATAAGGAAAGCAACGTTGACTGGTATCTCAGTATTCGTTAAATGTATTTTAATTCGAATAGCGGAGACCTGACCTTGGATCGGGCTTACCTGAGCACTAACAAAACCACCACCAAATTCCCTGTTTTTAAAGAAGAAGAAGTCTATGATATGTAAACATAACCTAATTACGTATAGTACCTACGATTTCCTGCTCGGGTTGCTATTGATCTATCGTGTTTATATAAGTTGGCGTACAAGTCATCACCCTATTTTCTTAGCTAATAATTTTAGTTAGAATCAGAGAACGGAATTTAATCTACCCGCAATCGTCCATTTGTAAGAGCGGTGTTGTGCGTTTTAGATGCTTTTATTTATGATTACAGTATGACTTCCTAAATGTTAAAATCTATTAATATAATTAAAAATATTTACTGTTACTCGTTTGAGAGTAGATTTATTTTGTTTGCTTTGGATGCACGAATATAGGACTAGCTTTAACTTCATAATGTTTCCGAGACAATTGACAGCTGTTTTGTTCTTCTACGTTCAACTTCCGTTAATAGAAAGACCAAAATAGTAACTATTTGTCTTCGGCAACGTTGTAAAATTGGTGATACGGGTTTTCTGTATGAGTCTCAAACGTCCTTTTTTTATACAAACAAATGTACAATGAAAAACTAGTTATCCGAACAAAGAATTTTTTTAGTAGTAAGCAGAAGGTGCCTTAATATATTGAAACTTGTCTAAGACAATAAATATAAACAACTAAAGAAATAAATAATGAAAAACTATTCTTGTCAACAATACATATACAGGGTGAGTTATTAGTATCCCGGCGGTCGATAGTCATCAAATCGGTTGAGAAAGAAAAGATGTTTTATACAAGAGTTGTTTGACTCATTAGTTTCTATAACGTCAAATTATTTTCATCTATACAGGGTGTTGCATTTAGGCGTGACTGAAAGTCAGTAATTTTTTTTTAAAGGAACGCCCTGTGTATCATGCCATATTACGAATACTAAGGAAGTTGTCTTTCCAGCTGTGTAAGATGTACCTGTGTAAAGTAAATAGTTTCTAAGATATTCAATTATTTGTCAAAAAATTGGCAATTGCAGGCCCTTTTTAAAAACTACGTTAATACTACATTTTTGCACATATTGTCCTAAAAATTTTGTCACATAATAACTAAACCCATAGCTACATGCTGATGTCATGAAAAAATTGATGCGCTATACAGGGTGATCGTAGCATGCACTAGTTTTTAAACATTTTAAATCGCTTTTTCTTGAGATTTTTAAATGGAACACCCTGAAATGTCCCGTAAGTTCTTTGTAATTTATATTCACTATATCGTATATCAAATTTTAATAGTTTGTAATATTTGGAATTTAAAGAGTAGAAAGCTCTTTAGTATCTTAATATTGCTTTGTATACAGTGTGCTGGGTAGCATGATGTAAAATATTTAAATCGTTATAGAAGAAGCCATTTAGAACCAATTTAACTAGTTTTATTCATAGAAAAAGTATTACGGTTATCAAGGTATTACACAATTTTATAAGTATGTTTTGCAATTTTTACAAACGTACAGCGAGCGACCACAAAACCTAGTAACTTCAGTTGGGCTCCGAACTAAACCAAAAACAGTGTACTTTTAGGGGGACTATCGTGAAAAATTGTTCACCTTTGTGAAAATTGTGCGGAGACGTTTCATTGTAATAGTATGTGCGCTCATACACAAAAACAAACAGAACCGCTAAAAGCTGTCTTGATGAGCTACGTTTGAGAACCGATTTGTATTCAGTACAAAAAACAACCAACAGTATCTACTTACTGATGTTAATCGGTTTAAAATAGGTTATTTTTCTGGAGAGACAGTTGAAACGGATAATATGAATGATAGTATGAGCATATTGGTTTTTGAGTGTGAGCACATAAATCACATCAAAGAAAATCGTATTTTCAACACTCAGAAGTCAACAAATTTTCACGACAAATAACCTAAAAGTACAGGGTTTAGGGTTTACTTTAGCAGTATTTAGAAATTTTTAAATCGCGTGTTCGGTTGCCTTACGCTACACGGCAAAATATACTACAAAATTTCATATAAAATTATTAATATGTTGATAACGGTAATACTTTGTAGTATCAAGCTGTCGCCACTAGAAGACTTTACATCAAACTACCAAACCTTATTCACAGCAGAATTAAAATTTACAATTGCATTACATTTTCGTTAAATTGCAAATATCGCCAAAAATAGTAACATTTGGTGTGACATACTAGATGTAAATTGGAGCAAAATAAAGGGTTATTACAGCCAACACATATTATACAGAGTGTTCCATTTAAAAAAATTCGAGTAAAAGCCATTTGAAAAACATCAAAATTTACTAAGTTCAATGAATACCCTGTATGTATGTGTATAGGACTACTCGGTACCAAAGGCTTTCAGGCCTATTAGTCTCTCCTCTTTTTTTGTGAAGACTATTGAAAGACTTTGCGATAGATACATCAGGGACACAGCACTCTTAACGAGACCACTGCACCCTAGCCAACATGCCTATACACAAGGTAGATCCACTGACACTGCTCTATACAGTGTGACAAAGCGAATACGCTCCTCAATTGACAACGGGGAATCCACATTGGGTGTATTCATCGACATTGAGGGAGCTTTCGATAAAACCACCTTCCGTTGCATTCAGGAGGCTCTCGCAGAGCGCGGCGTGGCACCTACCGTCAAGGGCTGGATCCATGCCATGCTCTCGCAAAGAATAGTTAGCCTCAAGGCGTGCAACACTACACTGAAGGGAAGAGTTGCGGGAGGCTGTCCACAGGGAGGAGTGTTGTCACCACTTTTGTGGAACCTTACCCTTGATAGCCTGCTTCTAGAATTAAATGGCCAAAGATTTGAGACCATTGGCTACGCTGATGACCTTGTTATACTCATCAGCGGAAAATTCCACAACACACTTTCGGAAAGAATGCAAGTGGCGCTAAAACACGTCGAGGACTGGTGCAAAGCTCACTCGCTTTCTGTCAACCCAGCCAAGACGGAAATGATACTCTTCACTAGTAAGAGAAAACACGGCAATTTCACACCACCAAAGTTCTGCAACAGCGAACTGAAACTGTCAGAAGAGGTCAAATATCTCGGTGTGACCTTCGACAGGAAATTAACCTGGAAAACACATCTTGAGCAAAGAATGAAAAGGGCAAGGATGGCTTTCGGTCAGTGTCGTAGAGCCGTGGGGAAAACCTGGGGTCTCTCACCACAGATCACACTGTGGATATACACTGCCGTTATTCGTCCTATGCTCACCTACGGGGCGGTTGCGTGGTGGTCTAGAGTCAAGCTGGCCACAACCAAAATCAAACTGGCACAAATACAAAGACTTGCTTGCCTCGGCACAACCGGGGCAATGAGCACAACCCCAACCGCTGCGCTGGAGTACATGTTGTACTTGCCACCACTTGACTTCTTCATTGAAGAGGTGGCCCTGAAAACACTATTCAGGCTTCGCACGGTGGGCTACACAAAAGTAGGCGACAAGGGCGGCATGTGGGGCAGTCTATGGAGTAGTGCATCGAAAGATGTGCCGCTTCTCGACTACCGCACGGACTATATCCCACCTTGTTACGTCTTCAACAAACCTTACCTTCCCGAGGACATACCGCAGGAGAAAGGGAACACCACGAGCCTGAAGATCTATACATACGGCTCCAAGAAAGACAGTGGAACTGGCGCTGGGATTTTTTCTCATGACTACCAGCTGCGACAGTCCATCCCCCTAGGCAAGTATCCTTCTGTAACGCAGGCGGAAATCTTTGCCATAAAAACTGCCGCGGAGTGTATCATCAGCTCCGACAAAACTGGCAGGAACGTAACGATCTACACAGACAGCAGACAATCCATACTCTCATTAAGTCGTTGCAGGTTTACCTCCGACTTAGTCTTGGACTGTCATAACACCCTTGTGGAGGCGTCCAGACACAACAATGTCAACCTCACATGGATAAAAGGGCACTCTGAGGACAAGGGCAATCGGCACGCTGACAAACTAGCAAGAAGAGCTGCCAACGGACCGGTAAGCTCACCGGAACCCTTCCTACTACCCACTAATAACCTTCTGCTACAATCACTGAAGGACATCACCCACAAGAAATTCTTTCGACAGTGGGAAAATCTACCTGGCTGTCAGCAAGCTAAGGAAGGGCTCCCCCCTTCCTCCAGCTCCACTGCTAGGAAATTTACACAGCTGCCCAGAAACAAGCTACGTTTAGTTACGGGTATTCTAACGGGTCACTGCGGTTTACGGAAGCATCTTCACGTGATGCATCTCGCTGAAACGTCTATATGCCGAGCTTGTGAGCTAGAGGATGAGACGGTAAAACACATTTTATGTGAATGCCCAGACCTGGTCGAATACAGGGAACGCTTGCTGGGGGATCCATGGCCGACCATGGACGGAATCAGGAACGCACCTCTGAGCTGCGTCCTAGCCTTCGTTAACAACCTAGGCTGGTTGACATAGCTGGAGAGAGCGCAGGGGGAGGCACAAGGGGCCCAATGGGGCCTGGGTGCCACGAGGATTTATCCTTGACCCCCAACACCCTACATACATACCCTGTATAGTGTATAATATCTTTGGATACTAGCATCTACCTACTGGCTTTGACTAATGTCTCACATAGTTTAAAGGCAAAATCGGCAAAAATGTCGTTTTTACATTTTTACGGGCATATTTTGGAAAAACAGTTGCATATCTCTGGAACTATTATCGCTGTGAATTCGCAATATACACGGTTGGATAATCAAATTTAGTAGTGTTTATAATATAATAAAATATACAGGATGTTCCATTTAAAAAAATGTACATACTTTCCGTCACACCTGCTCAAACAACTTTTTAATAAAATATTTTTTTCTTTCCCAAACGATTTATTAACTATCGACCGCCGGGATACTAATAACTCACCCTGTATGAATAACACCGATCTTACAAATAGACGATTGCAGGTAGATTAATAGCTCTCTGATTACAACTATCACTATTAGCAAACAAAATGCGGTGATGACATGTACGCCAACTTGAATTAAACAAACTACATGAATAGCAACTCGTGCAGGAAATCGTACTGTAGTTAATTAGCTTATGTTTATAATTATTTCATCTCATAGACTTCTTCTTCAAAAACAGGGAATTTGGTGGTGGTTTTGACACTTTTAATTTTATTTGGTTACCTATCTTACCTTGCTACCTATCCTATCTTGGATGCGTTATATGTTATAGCCACAAGCATAGGAGATGAATCGTCATGGAGGGCGTACACAATATACAGGAGAGAATACAGGGCCAGAGTTAAACAGCAGCGACAGCGGTCAGTAGAACTACATATTGAGCGGTCCGGCAATAGACAGCAGACAATATGGAAGATCATAAGGGAGGAACTAAGTATGGGAAAGAAAATGAACACAGAAGTGTCTACATCGAAACCAAACGATCTAAACAACTTTTTTATCGACACCACGATACACATTGCCCATAATATTGTAACGGATGGTTCAAGGCCCGAGAGGTACCTTAAGGAGACGCAATTACCATCGGAATCCCTTTTTATGCTTCCGGTAACAACTTGCGAAGTAATGAAGGCAACCAAACAAATAAAGATAAAAAACACGCAAGATATCTACGGTTTCAGCACAGCGATGTTACACCTCACCATTCCTCACATTCTGGAACCGTTGACCTATGTTTTCGATATGTGCTTTAAGAAGGGACACTTCCCGGAGAAACTGAAAGTAGCCACGATTACACCTGTGCATAAGAAAGGAGAACCCAATCTGGAGTCAAATTACAGACCGATCTCCATCCTGCCAGTCTTTTCTAAAGTCTTTGAGCAAATTATTAAAACAAGGATAATCAACTTCCTGACGTCTCGAAATCTGATAGGCAGAAACCAACACGGATTCCTGGAGGGAAGATCTCCACAACGGCCTTGGTACAGATAGTGGAGCTGGTGATGGATGCTTTCAATGGTGGGAAAACCGCACAGCTGACCATGCTGGACCTAAGCAAAGCTTTTGACCTCGTCGATCATGAGGTACTCCTGGCAAAACTTCACCACTATGGGATTAGGGGAGTGTCAAACCGGATGATCGAGTCTTACCTAACTGGACGGAGCCAGGGAGTGAAGTGGAGAAATGAGATATCTCATTTCCGAATCAATAACATAGGTGTGCCACAGGGATCCATACTAGGGCCCCTTTTGTTTATCATTTTCCTCAACGACCTGCCGGACGGTGTGGGAGAGCCATCGGTCTGCCTATATGCTGACGACACCTCGTTCCTGACCGTGGCAAAGGTGGATTTGTTTGAGCAGGCAGCTGGAACAAGTCGGAGGATGGAAGAATGGTTCCAGTCAAATAGGCTCCAGCTGAACAGGGCTAAAACCCAGAAGATCATTTTCAATACGACAAGAAGAACCAATGCCTCAACGTCTAACTTCCTTGGGATCCATCTGGACTCTACTCTGACATTCTCGGAACATATTCAGATACTGGCCAAGAAGTTGTCGAGGGGAATATTCTGCACAGACGCATTAAGAGGTTAGCAACTTACCAGGCAGCTAGACTGACATATTTCGCAACATTCCACAGTCACCTTACATATGGACTGCTCGTGTGGGGTTGTGCCGACATCAGTTCGATCTTGGTACTGCAGAAGAAAGCTCTCAGAGTCTTGACAGGAGCTAAAACAAGAGACCATTGCAGAACGTTGCTTAAAGAACAAAATATACTTACCTTACCATCCCTGTATATACTAACAGTTCTTGTTTATATGTATAAAAATGTTGCAGATTATTCTAAGAACAACAAGACACATGATTACAACACCAGGAAAGCAAGTGACTTAAGAATACCAGAGTGCAGAATAAGAAAGACGCAACAATGTACGAAATACTGGGGGGTTCGGTTGTTCAATGCAGTCTCCGACACCACAAAAAACCTGCCTGAAGTCCTTTTCAAAAGGAAGATTAGGGAGCATCTTGTCGCGGCCGCTTACTACAGCGTTCAAGAGTTTTACATGATAATGTTAGTCTGTGATACATTATAAGTTATATTTGCCAAATTTTAAATTGTTTGTCTTAGTGTTTTTGTAGTAAGTTGAGATTTGGCGCGTCAATTTGAAAAAGAATTGAATTTGAACTTTGGCGTGTTTTGTGTTAAGTTGGTATTTAACAGACGCTCGGAGTGGCGCTGCAGTCGCGTCAGGATTACCGCGCAAGCTTTTGGCGCCAAGGTGTCTGGGAAGATGTAAAGAGACAAGCAAACAGCCTCTTTGGCATCGGGCTTTGAAGGTAGACGGTCGTGCGTCAAAACGCGCGCCCAAGCGTAGGGCCCCAATGGGGGCCAAGTTATAGAAACTGTGCTGTCTCGTGTTTCTTGTGCTCAACCGAATTAATAAGGTATTTATTCGTTGTCTGTTCTTGCTGATTTGTCCATCACTGCCAAAATATATCATGTTTAGGATTAGCAGTCATATTTGATGTAAGCAGTTCTGCATTGTTGTATATATTTTTGTTAATAGATTTTATTGTGGTTTTCTTCGGTATATTCATTTTAGAATAATATAAACCTGTCCCTTTTATAGTAAAGTATTTAGCCTTGCATATAGTGATTAATAATTAGTGAGTTCAAACGTCTCTGACAAAGTCTCAGAGAAAGAACTCAGTGTTGTAGCCTCCGTAAGAGAGATAATTAATTCACGCTACCGTAAGATTAAAGTATAGTAAATATTGAGAAGGGTGTCCGCCCCATCACATTTTTGTTGGCTAGCGGTTGGGATAATTTAAGACATTTCAAGTGATTATTTGAGTAGATTATGAAAAAAGCACTCTAGTTAAATTTGTTTGTGAATTTTAGAAGAAAATTATGTGACGCATTTTAAAGAATGCATTGTAGACTATGGTTAAAAGCAAAGTTAGGCAAACGACCCTTTAGAGAAAGTGGTGTTAAGGGCTAGCTTAGGCGCCCTTGTGGATATTGCGCGTGGCATTCCAGGAATTTTGTTTGCGCTTTTAAGGTGGACATTTTGTGTGATAAATGTCGATATATAGTCGTGAATTTGAGTAGGAAATGTACTGCTGGTGGCAGCATAATAATTAAATATTTGCAGTATAATTTCTTTTGAGTGTTGGAATTGTTTTTGAAAGAAATGTCTTAATTCTCGAGACCGTTCGTTGGAGAAAGTTTGAACCAGATTGTGTTAGACAGGGCTTGAGTTATGTTTTATAACGATATGCAGAACAGGTAGTTTGGAATTAAATTCTGAGGAATTTTTTTTTTATTGAGTAGAAAAATGGCAGGTAGAGATGGCAACAGTAAACAATAAACAGAAAAGAATCGTACCGTCAGTGGTCGATTAAGTGAAAGTAAAGTAAGGATAGGATAGAAACAAAGCCCGAGTACTTTGTTTGGTAAATTTTTGAGAAATTTAATCGAAAGATTGAAACAAGTTAAGTTTTTATTGTGAGCATTTTTGAAAATGGCGGCTCTGAGCAGAGAAGCACGAAACACACACGCGGTAATTAATTAATAATTAATTAAAATTAAGGGGTATACTCGCAACTGTATTTTTAAGTTAAAATAAAGCAGTTATTAAGGGAAGTTGCAGAGTATTGTTTTGTAAGGGAAATTCAACGACAAGGCAGGTAAAAGCAGCTATTCCGAAGGGTCACATGTCCCAACTTCCGGCCAAGCAGACGTGTATTGAAGACCCCACGCAGCGCAGGTAGTTTGGCCCATCCAGGAATTCCCGAGGTCATCCGGCTTTGTCTTTGGGTGGAAGCAGCGTGCCGTCGTCCCGTTCCAGAAGTCGAAAAATCGTCTAGTGATGGAAAAAGCAGCCCGCGCGAGGCGCAAAAAAAGGGCAAGGAAAAATTACAAATTTGCAGGCAAATATACTGCACTTTGTACGTTGAAATTAGTGCCGGTAGATTTACAAAGGGTTGTAATCTACAGCAAGTGAAGCCCTGTGCGCTTCAAAAAAATGGTGTGACCGAAAAAACGTCCAAAGTGAGACGTAGGGTCAAAAAACTACAAAGTGACAGATGACAGAATTCCTGTACTTTGTACGTCGATGTTGTTAGGAAAAAAATGACTACGCGGACAACGCAAAGGGATGTCTTACCAGGGCCTAAGTGTCGCTGGACAACATCCACACGTCGTGTAGGTCATCTACGAGGTATACGATAGCTTTCGAGGAACGTTGGACGTCGCTGGAAATTAATTGACAACCGATGACGCTAGGAGGGAAGATGGACGGAGAAAAACCGAGGCGAGGGTGGAGGCGAGTCATTTCACGATTGCGGCTGTATTTGAAGATGGATAAAAGATAATGTAAGTTATGATGTAATCGGACTGCTATGATACTGCTTCAATGTTGTTTTTCTTTTGTTTCATATGACCAATGGCCCGGGAATGAGGACATTCGCTTGGTTTGGAGAACCGAAGTCAAATCAACACCGCCGGACTTCTGGACCAAGGCCGAATTCTTTTGGGGTTTTATTGGGTCATATCTGTGTTTTTATTTCAGGAAATAAAAAAAAAAATGTACAAGAAGAAAAACTTGCATGTCAACATTGTAATTAGCAATTAAGAGAATTGTTTTGTAAGGGGAGATGTTACAATCAGCAATTTGATTATTTAGTTTTGTTCAGGGATAAATAATTGGTCAAATAATTATTTATCTTAACGTGGAAGGGATGTAGTAAGTTGAGATTTGGCGCGTCAATTTGAAAAATAATTGAATTTGAACTTTGGCGTGTTTTGTGTTAAGTTGGTATTTAACAGACGCTCGGAGTGGCGCTGCAGTCGCGTCAGGATTACCGCGCAAGCTTTTGGCGCCAAGGTGTCTGGGAAGATGTAAAGAGACAAGCAAACAGCCTCTTTGGCATCGGACTTTGAAGGTAGACGGTCGTGCGTCAAAACGCGCGCCCAAGCGTAGGGCCCCAATGGGGGCCAAGTTATAGAAACTGTGCTGTCTCGTGTTTCTTGTGCTCAACCGAATTAATAAGGTATTTATTCGTTGTCTGTTCTTGCTGATTTGTCCATCTCTGCCAAAATATATCATGTTTAGGATTAGCAATCATATTTGATGTAAGCAGTTCTGCATTGTTGTATATATTTTTGTTAATAGATTTTATTGTGGTTTTCTTCGGTATATTCATTTTAGAATAATATAAACCTGTCCCTTTTATAGTAAAGTATTTAGCCTTGCATATAGTGATTAATAATTAGTGAGTTCAAACGTCTCTGACAAAGTCTCAGAGAAAGAACTCAGTGTTGTAGCCTCCGTAAGAGAGATAATTAATTCACGCTACCGTAAGATTAAAGTATAGTAAATATTGAGAAGGGTGTCCGCCCCATCACATTTTATATGTATTTTGTTGACGACTCTATACACTTTGTAATGTGTCTAAAGAGAAAAAATAAATTCTATTCTATTCTATTCTATCTTGCTGCTAACTTCTCTCGGCAAACGCTAACGTAAACCCGTTTTAAGGTCAGGCCCCCGCTATTTCTTACACTATTTGATGCTTGGTAAAAAGAATCTAAGAATGTTTGGGATTCAAATTTAAGGTTGAGCAACAAATTTAAAATGAAAATTCCAAATGTCAGATAATTCTTATCATTTTCTAAACTTTAAAGATTAATAGCAAATAGATCGACAAACTTTGGGATCTAGTACAACCCGCCAAAAGAATCTGTTATCTCACACCATGTTTGCCTCTGAAATATTGATGTTTTTTTTTGTTTTTCATAAATAATTATACACTACTGTTTTTATGGTTCTCATGCAGACATTACTGGATATTTCGAGATAGTTTATTATGATTTTTTTATATTATAATCGATCAAAACGCTGAACTGTTTTTTAACAGAGCACATTACTCATGCAAATCTAGATTTAGTAGGTACTTTACTCTGCCTCAAAAACAACGCAGAATTAGCTTGTAAAGTACCTACAACAGTATTTTAAGTACGTCGAAAACAGTTCAAACAATTTAGAATAACCAAATATTGAAAGCACCAATTAGAAATGAGCAAATAATTGCAAATATTACAAATAAAATAAGGTTAAAGGAAAGGTACCGGTTTTAATTGCTCAAAGTTGATGTTCTATTTATTAGAATATAAGAAATCAAAAACAATTGGTTTATAAAGAAGTTGACGTTTCCATTGAAACTATACATACTTTGGATTGTGACAGAATTTGGCACAAGCCTTCCGAATGTTGTCATTTCGAGTCATGATATTTCATATTTAATTTCCAAGAATAATCTGATTACTAAAACCCACTTCAAACAACGGGAATACCCTTATTTATTTAGCTAATCTGTTTGATGTAAATAAAATATTCCCTAGTTATAAATAGCGAGAAGTGCAACATCAAATGCACAACAAACATAAACACAGACTCGTACGGTATAGTGTAATAGTGCATTATTAGTGTTCATATTAGCTTTAAATATGAAGTTGCTCTTCTGTATTGCCACGGTGTTCCTGGTGATGTCGACAATGGTAGAAAGTAAGACATTTAAGCGCTGCGAGTTAGCAAAGGAATTACTTAGGAAGCACAAGTTCCCAAGAAGTCAAATTTCTACATGGGTCTGCATAGCGTTCAAAGAGTCCAGTTACAATACAAAAGCCGTTAGCAGGACCAGCGATTATGGAATATTTCAAATCAACAGCCAGTGGTGGTGTGGCCGTGGAAAAGCTTGTGGTATATCCTGTCAAGCTCTGCTCAATGATAATATTGCTGATGACGCAAAATGCGCCAAATTGATTTATTCTCGAATGGGATTCAAAGCATGGGCCACATACAAGTATTGCAGAAGTGGCACAGCAAAATATATTGCCGGCTGCGGAATCTAACAGTAATTCTAATAGTGTTTGACTAACTTGATGTGTAATACTTAATTAAGGTAAATAAAGTTATTATAGATGGAACATATTTATTTTATTCTTAATTTTATAATATTGGTAAGTACTCCACAGGCACTATTCAGTTGACAACTAATAAATTAATTTCTCAGGAAATTCTTCGTGAAAGTTGATAATGAAATTTGTAATCTTCAACTTTTAAGTCTAATTCTTCAAATTTATAATTTGGTGTACCACATACGAGGCAGTTAAGAAAATATGAATTTGCGATTAATTTTAAATTAAATTATTTTCAGTAATCAATTTTTTTTCATCGTTGGGTGTGTCTGACTTCAATAATAATTATTTTGTTATTGTTTATATCGTACAATATTACTGCAATTGCATCATCTAGTACACTTTTTAAATGACAACCCATTACTGATTTTGGTAGATCTATTATTGGTCTAAATGGTCACTAAAATATTTTATTGCATTTTAAAAATTCTTTTTAGTAATGAAAAATTTCAAAGCAGTGATCACTCCAGGAAACATGAATTTTGTGAAATGGATATGAAAATTCGTGTTGGTTGAGTTGAGGCTAAATAATTTTCTATCGCGATTTTCAAAAAGAGCTGAACCGATTATACTAGATTCAGATATTCAAAGGGGTCTCACAGTAAACCTTCATATTTCTACTTTACCTTGAAATCCTGTGAAAGTTGACGTGACGTGATATTTCCATAAAGAAAAGTTATCAATATTACCATAATGTTCAACTGTCTTTTTCACGAAAATTTGCTGATGTAAGGGTATATATTTTGTATATTAGCATATTAGCTGTTAATTGCTTGTCTATCAAAATCAGTACAAAAAATATTGGGTTGCCATTTAAGTGTCGATGACGTAATAAGTTAAAACATGAAGTCCGGAAATTCAATTCAAATAACAAAATTGCACTGTTTACAGTAAAATAATCAGGTTGGGTTTAATTGATTATTCTTAAATACATCAAAGTAATCTTCCCGATGCCAGACTAAAATTCTGATGGAAAACCCCTCCCAGACCCACAAAACCTTCCCCCTGTGTGCGAGGCTCCCTAATTCAAGGGCATACATGAACTATGCTTGCTGTGCATAATTTATTCAATTATTTTGATTGTTTTACTGGAAGTAGTGCAATATGGTGCGTCACTTCGGTGGGTGGGTAGAAAGTGGGTGCAAGAGGGGAACCCACTTTCTACCCATCCGGCGGTCTGGCGATTTATTCTTTACTTGAAACGTTCTCAACTTTGATATCCCAAAGCGACAGCTTGATTATAATTATGTAATTTTATTTTTTTTTTTTAATTTTACCCTTTATAAATCTAGGGGCGCAAAAGCCACCTCTGATTATAAATAACGTAACAAAACTGTTGCCAGCTCTTGGACTATAATTTGAATGGAAACACCTGAACATTCCGGTGTAAATCTGATTACCTAAGCCCTGAAGTATATTTAGTTGCCTATCGCAATTGTAGGCCCACCTTAAATATAGTTTAAATCCATTCTAAGCAGAGCATCAAACTAATTAAATGGTGATGGCTTAAATGAAACACACTACATACTTTACGTAATTTAATAATAATAATTGAAAAAATAATTAAAAACATCCAGAAGTAAATTGATTACCTTTAGATCTACATCTTCGATATGGTCCCCAGGCTAAAAATCCATCGCCGTAGACTTTTCTGTTGCCATAAAAAATCTTTTTCGCGCATGACACATCGTCTGTGATACTGTTATCCAATAGGGCGCTGCATGAAATATTACACCCTTTTCCCGGAAAACACCAGTTTTCGCTGCCAATTTGAAACAGTCCATAATATTGAGCACCTGGGCTGACTGTAGATGTATTTAGTTTGGATTCGAACCATGCGATACAAACCCAAGTCGAAATTTGTTCCTGCGGGATTTTGTGGACGTATAGAAGTTCTTTAGCGAGTTCACATTTCTCGTATGTTTTTCCTGTGGCATTACTAAGAAGACAGAATAACAATAGTACTAAACTGGTAACTGTCATGATGAGATCAATTTCACAACAGGCCACGATAATAATCTATAATTATACAAAGTTAATATAAATAAATAATATAATGCCTTACTACTTACTTATGTACCGAATACCAAGGTATCCTAATATGTACTAAACTACAATGTTTATTTAACTCTATTGGTCCAGCAAGTGGATAAATGAAATGCAAGATTGGAGGTCGATGCTAATGTAGTTGGAAGAAGAAGGTTGTACGCAGTGGCGGACTGGGTCCAAAAATATTGGTTGCCAGAAAGCCAGGAGGGGGCCCACATTTTTTTTTGTTCATGCTGCCGGTATATACATATACAGATGTCCCACTTTTTTCCCCGCAAAATTATTTTTAGAAAGCAAATGTCATTCTGAATAAATTTTTTATAAGGACTTATTTGTTTTCTCAATTCCTTGAAAAGTTTCAGCCGTTTGAACACACCCACTACACCTTACAACGATAGAAAGTAAATAAATTTAAATAAAAATATTTAAAAGAAAATCGACATAAATTGAATAAAAATGAACCAAAAAAATTCATATGAAGCTTTCTATTATTTTTTTTCTAGAAAACAAATGTCATTTTGAGTAAAAAGTATCATATGGACTTATTGGTTTTCTTATTGGTTTTGCTTAAGAAGTTAGAGCCGGTTAAAATACGGTTTTGTTAATAACTCAAACGGTTGTAACTTTGTTATAAATTGAAAAAATAATAAGTCGATATGAAACGTTTTACACAGTATCTCATTTACTATACAGGAGAAAAAAGTGAAAAATGAAAGAGTTACAAAAGAAAACTTACAAAAATATTATGAAATAAAATGTTCGACTAAATATTATGGAGGTAAAGTAAAACTGTGTTTGGTGTACAATAGTTTTAATAATATAAAAAAAATAATATTCAAAGAAAATAAATAGTATTCTTACAAATAAACAAACATAAAAATATTAAAAATATATCATAAATGTATATTTATCGATCTTATATATCTTTCAGCTTTCCTAAAATGTCTAACTCGGTGGTTTATCATCAACAGCTAAAAATATATTAAGCATCTAATGTTACATTTGTAACTTATGCACAATATTCCCAAATTACTATTAAATATCCGATTGTTCGATGAAATCCAACAATCTTTCAATTATAATAATTCTTCTTTTCATGCAGCAGCTTTTAGTAATAGCATTTTGCAAGTTTGATTTATACAAACATATAATTTTTGATATTTATTTTCTTCAAAGATTAAGAATTAGTAATTTATGTATCAATCTAAAATTGTTTAAATAATACTTATCAAAGACATTAAATTGTTCATGGTGGTCCAACGCATTGGAAAACTAGACGCCTGATTTAATCGGGTTTGATTTGTGACTCTGAAGACATATTGAGGAAAACATTTATGGGAATATTACAACTACCTACGATAGCAAACATGAAGAATAGAAATAAGGAGGCGTCAAAATGTTTTTGTGGAAACCATGGAAAATTTATATATATTTCCACCAAGGATTTCCACCGAGAATTTGAAGCAAGACTGAAACGCATTGACCTGAGAGGGTTGATATGTGCACTATTGACAATCGTACTGAAATAATAATTATTTATTCAGTTTACAATTATCCATTTATTTAGTTATTTATTCTTATGAGAGTACAGAAATGTTTGGATGTCTGAAGAACACCACATTGCTACCAAAGCACTCCTTGTTTTTGTTATCAGTAATAACTGGAACATCCCTATAAACTTATTCCTTAACATGTCCCGAAATAAATAAATTGAACAGGCGATTTAGCTGGCTAAGGCGTTAGACCACTACAACCAACCCAAGGATCCATTAAAATTCTTTAAATAATTTAGATTTATTATTTATTTACGTAAATAAATAATAAAAATTTTAAATAAGTTTCGACTGGTACTAATAAAACTAATTCTTGGATGATCATAAATTGTTCGTTTGTGTAACTCATAGTAGCAGTTTTCAATGACTAAATGTTGCTGCAGAAGAATCTTTACATTTGTGCGATTGCTGAATTTCGTCGTGACAACTAGATATTTTATATTAATTTATGAAATATTTTGCATGCGTATAAATGTTATATTAGATGCTTAATAACTTTTAGCTGTTGACGATAGACTTACCGAGTTAGACATTTTAGGAAAGTTGATTTATCGATCTTTCGATGTCAAGATATACAGGGCTGTTCCATTTAAAATTCTTAAGTTATTTGACATTTAGCAAATCTCCAGTTATTCAGGATAAGTCATATTTGAATCGCCAATGAATAATAACTGTAAAAAAAATGCGATACTTTTACTATGCAAAATGAGTTCTTTTATTTCTTTATTCTTGTTAGTTACCTTAGAATAATTTTTTGAAAATGCTCATTTTTAACAAACATTTCTCAATATCTCAGAAACAGTTGATAATAGCCTAATACAAATTGATGTCATAACAATTAGGCTAAAAATGTTCATCAAAAATTGCAATAATATACCTAGTGTTCATTTAAACAAACATAAGTTGGTTGGTACGTTATTGTGGGACACCCTGTAAGCATGCCAATATTTTCTGGCTGTAGGGCGAATGATTATCTATAACTTTTATAACACCCTGTACATCAATTTTATGATATCTTCGAAAGTGAAAAAGATATATTACTTTTTATATCATTGATCAACACAAAAATGCGCAACTTTGTTTCTAATATTTTTTTCTATATTCATGTTTTTTTTTAAATTTATTTTGTTGTAAATTACAATATGTATTTTATAAATAAATTTTATTTTATTTTTATTGCATGTATAAAAGAACATTCTGTACAAGTGATTCATTTTTATACCCAAGTAAAATTTTATTTATTTGATTTATTTTGGTCCCTTTCATATGTTCAGCCAATATTCCATAATGTTTTCCTATATCAATTATCCGATTAAGTTTTAATTTTGTTCATCATAGCATTGATTTTTCTATTTTTAATGTTTCTTGGTAATAACTACCACATCATGCCATAATAATTCTGTACTCTGTGACGTATTGGTATTTCAATTTCGGATGAATAATATTTTTGCCAGAAACTGGTCAATAAAATTTTTAAAAAACTTGTGTTTTTATGAAATTTAAACGTCTATTAAAAAATATCAAGTTCAATTAGTAATAGATTTTAAGTTCTCTTAACAAGGGCCTTTTGGAGAATTTTCATTGTTTCCCAAAGTGGGTTTCTTAAAACTCACCATGCAGTTTTCTTATGGGGTTCATATTTATTGCCAAACATAAATATAAATTCTTACCGAATTTATTGCAAATAGGTGGGGCCCTCTTATTGCCTGATATCTTTTCGTGGGGCGGTCCAGTGATAATTTCAGTATAAATAAATGTATTATTAATATTATCAACATATTGTCTTAAGGGGGGCCCACTTAAGGGGGGCCCACTTGCCATCGGGCAACCTGGCCTTATGGCCAGTCCGCCACTGGTTGTACGTGAATGACTAATCTTACCATGCATAATATTTTTTAAACGTTAGATTAAATTGATCAATTTTCTTTATTTTTAACAATCTTCAATTGTATTGCCTAATGCTTATTGTTCAGTTATCCACAACATCATCTTAAATAGATGAAATAATGTGACCTGCATTTCATTAACCTAATTCTTATAATAACAGTTATTTACACACGTCTGTTTAAGCTGCATTGATGGCCAATTATTTGTCCATTAACCATTATTGATGAAGATAGATATAATAACAAAAATAACCATTTCTATCTTAGTTGGTGGCATAAACTAGAGTTATTTTCTTCACGTGCTGAGTTCACCAACCTCATATAAGTCAAATCCCAATTAATTCTATGACGACGGCGAAAAGGGAGGTTCTAAGTTTGAAGTGAAACCATATATATGATTTCGCCCCCTTCTTTTCATACATCTATATGCTTTAGTCCAGGTAACAGGCAGTATCAGGAGGAAACGTCTTACGTTGTTTAGTTCCCAGCATTCACCGAGGGACGAGGGAAAAACACTGAAAAGTCTGCCCTGGAAGACGCCTAAAGAAACGGATATCCTGATCTGTATCCAGGAGCAGCCTGCAGCAGGTCTGGTTTATTATGATAGTATTCGGTCATCAAAGTCTGTATCCTCTTCTTGGTGCAACATCACAACATACTCTGCACCAAAAGAAAATTGCCCAAAAGTAAAGGATACTCAAAATATTTCAACTCCTTAATTATGATTTCGGCAATTTATCACAAGTCAACGAGGTATCTTTTTCGTATAGCTGGACTATCCGGGCGGATGCGTCCTCGCACTTCAATTTCCAAAACTAAAGTAAATGCAAGGAGGAAACAAAAACGAAGCAGTGAATCGACTAAGCCACGTCTTATATACGGTACTACAAAGGTTTCACCCCTTACTTTACTGACTTTAATCTCCTAAAGACTCCTCGAGTCTTCGGTAACTTACATTAGTATCTCTAGACTAGTAAACAACTCATTCACACATTAGATATATATGTTTATACGTGTCGAGTTGATAACCTCCTCCTTTTTGAAGTCTGTTAAAAATAAGTAATGGAACAGATATCATTGTTCTGTATTAAGTGTTGATCATTGCAATGAACCGTCATAACAAAATAATAAACAATAGTTTCTAGGACTGTTACTGACATTGTCTGAAAGGGCATCAGTGCAATGAGGAAAAGAACTAAATATTTAATCTTTAAACGCGTCACATTTATGTAACGGCGTCTTCAATAAAGTGTTTGCGACGAGTTATCACGTTTTCTTCAGTATTGTATGGATTAGTGTGCATTCAGCAGCAATAATATGCAAGTATTATTGTACAAAGTACTTGACTATAATGAATACTATAATAATTGTACAAGTGTGAGGGGATGCGCCTAAACATTACTTATCTGAAGATCAATATTGTTGAGAGTATATTTGGCTTTAGAACCAAGGCTTGTTTTGAGAGTTCAGTTTTCTAATCTGCTCGCGTTTTCTGGTCTCTCGTCCATATTGGTTGTGTAAATATCTTTCAGAATATGAGGTCGCGGCATAAGTATGCATCTGTAATCCAGCGTAAGTATGTACATCCAAATACAATGTGGTGGTTTTTAAGATAGGAGAGAAGAGGCGGAAATAAGAAATTGGAAATATGAATATTTCAAACATTGAGTAGGTAGTAACTGAGTGGTAATAAAATAATCACTTACTCATTTATGAGCATTAATTCATTACGGATTTTATCCATGGTGGGCCAGATTTCACCATGACTCCTGTAATGAGATGAAGCTTACCTCTGGGAAGCTGACACATCTTCCTAGCTGTAGTTGTGGATAAATTACCTGTGATAAAGGATAAGAGTTAATTAAAACCTCTTAATTTTGCAAGAATAGTTTACTTTGGAAATAGTTTTGATCAATAAATCATCATCAGAGAAAACCTAGAAAAATACAAAATAATCAAAGGAAATCAAGCAACAGATGTAATATAAAAATACAGTCAAATTCAATCATACGAGGCACAAGACATCAGGCATACCTACACAGATAGAAAAGATTTCTTGTTTTTAAGAAATATATTCGTTTGAATTTATTCTTTTGGGTCAAAACATATTTCTTTGACGCCAACAAAATTTACTTCATTTAATACTCTAGTTTATTTGCTTGTAGAGATTAATTTATATTGAATTATATTTTTTTAAATTAACGAAATTGTTGGTTGAGTTAAAATGCAATGTTTAAAGTTTGGAATAAATGGTTCTTTGATTAAAGAAATTATTAATTTGTTGGTGGAATTATGTGGAACTATTATAGACAACATTTTTTTGGAGGTTACACAAGTAGAGTAGCCACGTGTCACCTCTTTTTTGGGATGTCGCAGCTCTACATATAGTCGAGGTTAGGTTAGTAAAGCTAAAGTGTACGCTGATTTGGAATCGGAACTTGAGCCTGCAGGCGCTGTACTCTATGTGATTCTATGTCCATACTGTCGATCACATGGCCGTTATACTGACGGTATGGCCGAAGTACGAGGAGAGAGTTTACAGCGCCATCTAACAGTACAGTTGGATGAGCTATTCATACTAAAAATATATGCATTTGAATCAAAATATGATTTCTTTGGCGGAAGTAAATATATTTTTAAGTCAAAACAGAAATATTACTTTAAAGGAAACAAATCTCTTCTTGTGTACAAATATAGTTAGTTATTTGAATCAAAATATGATTTCTTTGGCGGAAGTAAACCTATTTATAAGCTAAAGAAAATATATTACTTTAAACGAAATAAATCTCTCCTTATATATAAATTTATACATATGTTTGAATCAAAATTAGATTTCTTTGCTGTAAAAAAATGTCTTTCTAAATCAAAACAGAAATATTACTTTAAAGGAAAGTAATTTTTGTTTGTATCCAAATATATTTATTTGACTTAAATAATATTTCAAATAAATTAATCTCTACAAGCAAATAAACTAGAGTATTAAATGAAGTAAATATTGTTGGCGTCAAAGAAATATGTTTTGACCCAAAAGAATAAATTCAAACGAATATATTTCTTAAAAACAAGAAATCTTTTCTATCTCTGTAGTACAAATGATTGGTGTAGCCACTCAGAACCTGCAGTAGCCTCTCGGTTCCGTTACACACCTCGGGCTAAGGTAAAATGGCTGTTTTTAGGACTAAAGAAAATGCGTCGCCAGCCTATGGAGAATGTATTTCTGAAGATATTTAAAAATTTTAAGTGGCCATTCCGAGTTAGTGCTGTATGCCTTACTTCTGCTGTATACTTGCGTTTTTATTTTAAAAAAAGGACCGGTTATAACAAGTACATCGCGGGGTCCTGGGAAATTTTGAGTTTGGGGGCCCAATGAACAGAAAAACTTACCTATATAACATTTATGAAAAATTAACAACAACGAAAATCATAAATGATAGTGTAGGTATTAACTCTTTTTAGAACAAAATTTAATATAGGTAATTACATAATTATCTAATGCAAGAGAAGAGTATTATTAAAAAATACAAAATAAGAAATAAATACATTAACAATTAGAAACTTAAATTGTAACAACCAAAATGTATATTAATTAAAAAATGAAAACAAATAAAAATAAATAATTGTTCACATCACGGAATGTAGATACTACTTCCGCTTGAATGGCTCCACACTGAACAAAGGGAAAAGTAAATTTAAATATTTCGCAAATTGCAAGAACTGGAAGAATACACGCTTGCTAGCCAGACAATTCTACCTGGTCTGCATATTATTCATCGAACTGTAATTTAATTTTCCTCGTTTCTTTGTCGCTTTCTTAATTTCTATTCTTTGTTAACGCATAAGATTCTGATTTATATCATCAAAACCAATACTATTATGCCTAATGTCTGATATATACAGTGTGTACAACAAAAAAAAACGTAACATGTTAATATCTCGTCGTCTGAAAAGTTTACAAAGAAAATAATCAAATAAAAATTTAGAAACTGATCTAAGCTACAAACTTTTCGAATTTACAGGTGATTCATTTATAAGTAGCAGACCATAGTCCATTTCTTTAATCAAAGACCCTGGTCCCTGTGTATTTTTTGTATTTTTGATACCCTTTTATTAAACTGTGAAAACCGCATTTCGCTTGTTACAGGGCGATTTAATGTTCAAAAGAAGCAATTAGAAATTGTTAAAAAAGATTCCTATCAAATAGCTTGTCAAATTCAAATAAAAGTTTTTGGAAATCACTTAAGCTAAATTCTTTTGAAAATACAGTGTATTACTTAAACGAGAAAGTATTTCGAATTTATGGCTTAAGTCATTTCTTACAAATGTATTTGGATTTTTGCGTTGTGAACTATTCAGAGGGCAAATGTTTGACAGGTTACGTTTCTTTTTGTACACACAGTTTAATGATAATAATTTTAAAAGATTTATTTTTTAGACGTTTATTTGTCGCATTTCAGAATTGTAGCATAAAAGAGTTTCTAAAAAATAGTAGCTGCTCAAACTGAATCCGCTATCTTTGGGGTTCCACGGGCAGGGCCACTCATATTGGATATTCTTACTACGGTAATTTATTAAGGGGGATTCCGGTTTTTTCCTCTAAAATTACCACTTTTTAGAATTTTTTATTGGCGAGACTATATAATAAATCGATTAAAAATTTGGCACACAATATTTATTAGCTCTTCAAGTATTGACAAAAAAAATAATAAAGAAATATGATGAATCACGCTCACTAGCTACCCGCGACCATGACACTGCGCGAAGTTCAGCGCAGTGTCAAAAAAATTGATAATGTTTTCTCTATGAAAAGAAAAGCACATAACTTATTGCATTTCTGGTTCATCAAACGATAAAGGGGTTCTGAACATCCAGTTAAAATTTGAAGTCAATCGGTCAAATAGTTTTCGAAATATCATGCCAACCGTTCGCGAAAAAGCTGTTACGAGAAAGACGCGTTTAAACTTTCAAGTACAGTTTATAACGTAACATCGGGTACTTACAGTATTTTTCTGCTAATATGGTATACCAGGGCCATACCTTATTCCTTTCTCCACTTCGTAGAATATGTTTTCAGACATTTGCTCATATCTACGCCTTGTTTAAGCTTATTTTGCAGCCTCGAGTGTACGTCCCGACGATCCAACCATACGCTGTTTCTCGCGCACATCTGCAAATATCTTCGTTTCTTTGCAAATAACGATTCCTATTGTTGTGTTAGTTTTAAGGATGGCAGAAAAGCCTTTACTATAAATTCCTGCTGCTGCATAAGCCGCAATTTCAATAGGTTTTGTGCTACGGTGAAGATGGGAGCGACGCGCCAGATAGTAGAATTGAAGCTTTAGTTGTTGTTTTGAGTGTCACCACCGAAACACCGTTCTAGCAACTCTCTCGACGACAAGTATTGTAAATCGGCTTGATGGCATTTTCGACATTTTTATCAAGTGTATTGAACTCATCCAGAGTTTTCTCGTCTTCGGTTTTACATATGCTAGGGATTTTCATTCGTCTAAATCTAATGATAGAATTTGGTCCACACAGCATTGTACATGTTATCAACAGTCTGGATGTTGAAGTTGTCAATTATTTTCAATGTACAAGCCGCATCGGGCCCTGCGTTCCAACATACAGCCGCCGCGGAGTATATATCCGCACACGATTGGAAGTCATACAGTACAGTAGTCCCGGAGCTGCGGTCAACCCTCTTTGCTAGATAACCTAAACAGACAGATAACCAAAATTTTAACGCTTGCGGAAAAATTGTTGTGCGCACGATCCGACCGACCCGCGCTCTTCGTAATTTTGCACGCCGTCGGCTAATTGCTTATAACATGGCTAATTTTACATATTTTGCCTTGAAACTTCGTACACACATTCTCAAGACCTTAGATAATAAAATAACATTTTCATCAGAAAACCGGAATTCCCCCTTAAGCAATTCTCTTATAAGGAAAACTGGTTAATCGATGGTGAGATATATAAGGAGAAAGGTATTTGTCGGGCAATTCCGTCATACGAAGATCGAAGAAGCAACCGTAGACACAGTGTTTCGGACTATTAGTCCTCATCAGTATGGTATAGCTAAGGAGCAAGATGGACATTCAATGGAAAAAGACACTCAAATGGAGACCTAAAGGCGGTGACCAGTCACCTCCGGCGCGACGTCACTTCTTGTCTTCGAATCCAGAACATGTTGGGATGAAGCACCAAATTGGCGACATTGGTCACCCCCTTTAGGTCTCCATTTGAGTGTTTTTTCCATTGAGTGTCCATCTTGCTCCTTGGCTATACCGTACTGATGAGGACTAATAGTCCGAAACACTGTGTCTACGGTTGCTTCTTCGAATTCTCTTATAGTTTATAAAAGATTGGTTTTTGGGGCGAAACCTACAGGAGGGCTAAATGTAAAATTCGATTTTCTTGAGACGGTATTGAATTTGTTAAAGTTTGGTTTGGGGTCTCGCCGAGAGGAAATATGATTGGTAGGGTAACGAGTTTGAGGATTGTATGTTTTTTGGGATATTTTCCGGCCACAAGCGCTAAATGTAACATTTGATAGTCTACAATCCAAATGTGCATTTTGCCCATATGGTAGCGAACCACTCTAAACACACAGCTAAATGCAATAACTCGTCCGAGCCAGCATCTTTGTAGGTGACCGTATTTATCGTTAAAACTTCGTAATTAAATAGAATTTCTCGATATATTTTTTTCCAAATATTCCTACATACGAATGTCGTAATATTCACGCCCCTCATTATCATTTCCTCAAATCATTTGATGACCCGACCAATCTTTCCGCAATTGCCATATACTCATTTCATAAACTCCAGGTTAAAAAACCTGTCCTGGTCATCGCCCTCTTAATCGCTATTGCATCTTCTCCTGAGAGGTATTCAAATACATTCAGTATTTGTTCGACCTTCACAGTAATGGCTTTAAAAACACAGCGATCTGTTGCGTGCATACTGGCTCTAATCGCCTTTGCATCGGCGAAAGTGTACGAAAGATGTGAATTCGCCAGAGAACTAGTTGAACTGCATGAGATTCCATCAAAGCAAGTGGCAACATGGGTATGCATCGTAGAGCACGAGTCAAACTATAACACATCTGCAAGAAATGAAGCGAGCGGTGATCATGGATTATTCCAAATAAGTCATTTATTTTGGTGCTCGCCCCCAGGAAACGGATTTGCTTGTGCTCTTCCTTGTTCATCGTTTGAGGACGACGATATAGAAGACGATGTTGTCTGCGCTAGAAGGGTGTTCAGGGCACACCAACGAATGACTGGTAATGGGTTTACGGCATGGGTGGTATATAATCAACATTGTGCACACGGCGTGGATAAATACATAGAAAATTGTTTTGATAATAACTATCTCCGCACAATTACTGAATTAGACGACGAAGTAACAACGGAAACAGTAGAAGATAAAACTATTCAAAAAGAACTAGCGTTGACTGATAATAACATAGAGGAAAGTGCAGAATTTGAAATGGAGAAAACGGAAACTGAAAAAGAAGACGAAGTAATGTAGATACAAGTACCGTTATCTCATATACTGCAAGTTCATGTATTATTGGTGGTCTATATCGCGGGAAGTATTAGAATACTTATATTTCATTTAGTATTACATTTATGTATTTATTAAGTTTATCTTCACACATAATTGTTAGTTCTATTTATCCAAATGATCTGAATACATCTCTATTATGTATAAGTTCTTTTTAAAGACTGTAAAACAATAATTTTATGTTTCAAAACTGTCATCACTATGAAACTCATCTACATAATCATATATCATATTACAGTTGTAGATTAATAACAATAATACAAAAATCTAAGATATAATAAGTTTCAAATGTAATTGACCCGTTTTCTTCAAAGTACTTTTGGAAATAAAATGTAGTTCATCTGTTGTTTCCTTTTATTTAATGCAATGCCATAATACTATTGACAAAACGATCGTAAAATGATTTTTAATTACTATTCTCCTTGCCACATTTGTCGATGTATATATGCAAATTACACAGCCTGTAAATAAATACTTATTAAAATTGAAAATTCTCGTACCAAAATGGGGTCTATAAGAAACGCTTCAAAAATTAATTTTATCGAACAATGTATTTTTCCTTCACAACTTTACCACAGATTTCTATTTTTAGTTAAAAAGTAGAAAACATAAATAGACATTGAAACGTTGTAAATTTGATTATTTCATATTTTATTGACATCTTTCAACACGGTTGTACCTATAAGATATTCGATTGCATTCAAATTTGTAACAGATGTTATTGATGAGTATATGCACGGCAAGATCCACACGTTTCGATCTGACCATTTGTGTTTTCGACTATCTAACTAAAAATTGGAAACGTAAGGTAGTACATACATACCTCCAGCGGAGATCCCGATTTGAATAACTCTAAGATCATTTTGTAGATGATATTTTCGCATAGCTGTAATTACTATTGACTTAAAAAATACTAAGTACTAAGCTTTTCATCGTTAATAAACGATGGAATTAATTGGAATTAACTAGTAAGAAGAGAAGACGAATAATCTATGTCCAATATTTATTCAAAAAACGGATCTCACGGTTACAGTGTTTCGGGGGTAAACCGGTCTTCAGACCAAGCTGAAAAAGAAATCATTTAACATCATACGGGAAAAAGGGTGATACAAATAAGTTGTATCAATACACATGTTTCAATAATGGCCCATTCTCATTCGATATTATCATCTCAATTAAAAGGGAACCTGAATCAAAAATTATTTATTTAATTATTTAAACAAGTTGGACACAGTACAGGACAAACCCACTTACACTATGTCACGTTTACAATTAATAATGTGCAGTTATGTCAAACAAAGAATAAAGCAATAAAATACGAAAAAAACAATAAAAATCAACGACGCAGTTGAGATTGCTGTAACAATAACAGAATCATAAGAATGTTCAAAAAATAAAAGTAACAGAAATATCCATAATAATAATAACAATAATAATAGCAACAAGCCTACAAACTCTTTAATGTGAGGGTTCCGACAACAACCATACGCCGGAATCTGATAGTTAAATCGGAACATATCGACACTGATGCGGTCGGAGGCGCGACCATCCTCAACATCGGCGAATTCAGGAATGCGTTCGTGCGAGGAGATGGTGTGTGAAACAGAAAATCAAATCGTAGGAGGCGAGGGGGAACATGAATGCCAACCAAACCAAGCAATGCTGGAATTATATATATATATATATATATATATATATATATATATATATATATATATATATATCCATTGAGTGTCCACCTTGCTCCTTGGCTATACCGTACTGATGAGGACTAATAGTCCGAAACACGTGTCTACGGTTGCTTCTTCGATCTTCGTATGACGGAATTGCCCGACAAATACCTTTCTCCTTTATATCTCACCGTCGATTAACCAGCTTTCCTTTAATTTCCATGGGCTATGGTGTACCTGGGGTGTACCAGTCACCTCCGGCGCGACGTCACTTCTTGTCTTCGAATCCTGAAGATGTTGGGACTGAAGCACCAAATTGGCGACATTGGTCACCCCCTGTAGGGAACCATTTGAGTGTTTTTCCATTGAGTGTCCACCTTGCTCCTTGGCTATACCGTACTGATGAGGACTAATAGTCCGAAACACGTGTCTACGGTTGCTTCTTCGATCTTCGTATGACGGAATTGCCCGACAAATACCTTTCTCCTATATATATATATATATATATATATATATATATATATATATATATATATATATTTATTAACGCGCTTATTTAGTCACAACTCTTCATTTTAAGCGGTACTTATTAAAAATGTTGAGTGATCAGGAAAACAATTGCAGTATTTTTTTTATAATGTAAAAAATATATTTTATGATTGCTATGAGCTGCAAAAGGAGCGAAAAATTATAGAAATTTGTATGTACAAACTTTTATTACAACCTTGCGTACCATAATAAATGTATAAAAGAATACAATAATCTTTATTTATTTTTAATTTATATGTTATTTACATATTTTGTTTTTTTATTCTTCTGAATGCCATATCTCGGAACTCGTCAAGTTTTAACTGCATGCTATTGTTTTTCTTACTATAAAATATGTTGTTCAATCCTGTTCTCAAATACTTGTGTCGCGGATTATTTAAAATGCCCAATCAAAGATGTATGTAAAAATCCAGCCGGGTTTGAGTTTTTCCGAAGTGAAATCCTTATTTTCCTGGGCTACTCAGCAAGAAAAATAAGGGGTTGTATAGTAAAATTCGATAACGTCATAACTTGAAAAAATTTAAGGTTAATTAAACAAATTTAGTCAAAACAATTAAAGTTCAAAAATTTAATTTGTTATGGAAAAGTGTATTTTGATGACTGCCGTGTTTGCGTTTTTTTTTTTTAAATAGCATACCAACTGAGAATGATCTAACTAGTTATTATCGAACAATAGATTTCTTAATTATTGCATATTGCTATGCAGCAAAAACAAACACGTACATATTACATACCTCAATAATTGGGTGGTCTCAAATGGACGGTGCTCCAGGGCACTCAACTGTTGCAGTAAGAGGCTAAGTAACGAGATGTTCGACGATCGGTGGATTGCGCTTAATGGGCCATACAAATATCCACCGTGTTCCCCCGACTTAACGCCAATAGTTTTTTTTCATTTGGGGAGCTATTAAAGACGTTGTTTATGAGGACCCAATAATTGATAAGGAGAACATGAAAGATAGAGTTCGAGCTGCTTTCAATGGGTTATATGCTAACTCTATCAGGGACGCCACCAACAATAATATGTTAAAAAGAAGTGAAGCATGTTCAGGGGAAAACGGCAACGTTTTTGAAAAGTTACTGATATTTTCAATTTTCTTTAGGATTTTGTTTAACTTTTAATATTGTGTTTTATTGTAGGCCTATAATTTTATAAATACTAAATTAATTATAATGAAAAATGACCAAAAAAACTTGTTCAATAAAGTTCTGTTTATTCCACATAGTTCAGTTGTTTTCAAACGCAATCTAGATTTGGCAATGTTTGCAAATATGATATTTAAAAATCGAGTTCAGTAGGTAGGTACAAGTACATTTTAGGTATAGGACATTGTACACAAAGTTGATCTAAAATTTTCCATAGAATTGAGAAATGTATTCATTTGTTGGGGTTGTCATTTGAAAAAATCGACTTTTAATACTTTTCTCGAATTCAACTTTGATCTTATAATTTGACCACCCTGTATAACTTTTAGAAGAACTCTACCGATGTGTCGATAATATGTTACCTTGACAACAATTTTGCCGGACAACTTTTTTCCTACGGTCACAGGGGATAACTCATAAATAATTGAATGCCACCGTGCAGCTGTCATTCTTTAATTAAAAAAATTAATATCTCAAAAATCACACATGTTAGGTATAGGGAATGTAACATAAAATTGATCCAAAATTCAATAGATTTCAAAGATGCGATAAAATATAGAGTGTTCCATTTGAAATATAAAAGATGACATCATTTCCGGTTCATTCCCGGTGTAACCGGAAGTAACCGAAAACTCAAAATATTTACCACAAGTTTTCAATCTCTCATTTCATTTGGTTCTCCATATACTTCTAATGGCAGCTCGTCCTGGGAGACCCTGTATAATATATATGAAAGCAAAAGATAATCTACCTTAAACACTACAGATAAAGAGGGTTTCAAATTTATATGTAGGTACCTACTTTAAAATCAAAATACATACTTATTCTACTGTACAGTATTTAATTTCAATGTGTGCATCTGCGACTACGCTTTTTTTATAGTCGGAATTAAGTATCAAAAATATGTACCGGTACATCGGTACCGGTAGTATCCTCCGTTATAGTACATTCGTTACGATACAATACGATCCGCGATACCGGTACAGAATGATGTATCGGGATGTCCCGATATCCCTAGTTTTAATCACAAGCTTCAAACCAAAGCAAAGGTAATGATTGGAAAAACCGTTTGGCGACCACCTGGTGGGTGTATTGTGATCACTTTTAAGTACGTACATTTATTTTAGCTATTATCGAAGTTAAAATTATATTTCAATTTGAAATTACAATATGCAGATCCAGCTTCAATATTAGAAGCTGGCATTAGTTCTAAATTGCTCGTTCAATCAGATCAAAATTACAAAATCATCAAAATATCACAGACATGAGATAAATCATACTACAAGTTAAGTAAAAAATTAAGAAAAAATATATCTGTCATAATGAAAACATAATAATTCACACATTCTTGCTGTGACATCAAATTCAAACGGAATTTTCCAATTTTTTTAAGTTCTCTAAAAACAACCTTTTTCTAATTCTTATAACCTTTCTGGATGATGTAATAATAAAAATAGATATAATTTTAAACGCATATTTTCATTTCAATACCCTGCTTTCTTTTTAGCTTAACGAATCCCCAATGAGAAATAAACAACATACAAATTGTCCATATCTTTAAATGTATAAAATTTATTCAAAATGTTCCCTCTCTTAAATAACCAATAATTCATAGTCCGTAAGGTAGCAGTATTCACAGTAAGGAATATATTTATTAACTAACTCATCATTTATTTGCATGGAAACTTTAAAACAATTTTATCTACAAAAAGAAACTTTACTATAAGCAGGATATGTTTTGTATTACACTCAGATCCAAAAAAAGTGACGCACATGATGTTTGACCTAACTTTAATGTCTTATATTTTCTAAACCAGTCGGCCAATTTTTATTATTATTTGTTGGTAGGCAGTTTCCTTGTCTAAGAAATAAAGACGTGGAAATTTATTATATTTACTGTATCCTGGAATGTAGTGGAAAAACTGGAATCTTGCTTTTTCCTCATTTTTGACACCCTGTGGGTTAATCAAGTAATGGTACAGAAAGCACCATATAGTATCTATATGAAAGATACTTCTTTTACGAGCATTTTGTTTTTTATTCGTTTATTTATCTCTAAAATTGTCCGAATTACAGCTTGTTTGCTGAAGCTTTACGCTTATCCCACAAATTTATTTATCACATTGCCTTGGAAAAACTATTGGAATTGCCATAGCCCATAGCAATTAATTTTAGTGATGGAAAAACGAAGCAGACGGTTTGGAGACGTAAAAGATGTTAATTTAAAAGCTAGGACGTTCAGTTTTTAATTTTTTGTTTGTGTGACAAAGGTATTGCCAGCGGCAAATAAAAAAAATCTGATGTGGCCAGGCGCATATCATATTATCCAGGGTCCTGCAACTCAGCTCCCGTCTTCTGTAGCTCAGTTACTAATTAAGGTAAGAGTTTGACATTTTGCAGGCTTACCCTGTACTTCAAGGTACATTCAAGAAATTATTTTTGATTATACAGGATGTCCCAAAAATGTGCTACGCCATGGTAATATATTGTTTTTAATTGCATGCTATATATTTTTTTACACATTTGGAAGCCTTTTATGGTTGCCTACCTACCACCAAAATTTTATTGAAATGTGTTGTGAGACTGCAGTGCAAAAAAATAAAAACCAAAAGAAAATTATTTTGCATCGTTGGATTTAAAAATCATTAAAAACCACAAATTGCGCCTCGTTAATAAAATTTTGCGACGTGCTTATTAAGTTAGATCTAGTAGTCTCGGTAACCAAGTGTCATTGATCCAAATTTTACAGGGTGGCCAAAATCAAGTGTCAAAATTGTCAAACTTCAAGGCGTGTTATTGTTCTTATTTTAAATTGGAACCCATACATTTTTTTAGGTGAAACGATGCAGAATTAAAAAATAAACATTGTTTAATTTTTTTGGTTTTTATTTTTTTGCGCTGCAGTCACTCAAGCAATTTCAATAAAATTTTGGTGGTATGTAGGCAACCATAAAAGGCTTCCAAATGTGTAAAAAATATATAGCATGCAATTAAAAAAATATATTGCCATAACGTTGCACATTTATGGGACAGCCTGTATAATCAAAAATAACTTCTTGAAATGTACAGCGTAAGCGTGCAAAATGTCAAACTCTTAGCTTAATTAATAACTGAGCTACAGAAGACGGGAGCTGAGTTGCAGGACCCTGTATATATAATTAATAGTTTAGGTGCATGAGATTCTATTTGATCGAGATCGGCCGTGTCTGCATTAAAATAAAACTAGTTAGCCAGGATTTGCAGAAATTTTTATTGTATTGACAGTAGGTAGGTATTGTCAAAATGTCAACGCTTGACACTGTAACTGGTTTTATATTAATGCAGACACAACCGATTTAAATCAAATAGAATTTGCTCATGCAGCTAAATTATTAATTTTACCAAAAAATGCCATAGACATAAATTATACGAAATCTCCTCTACTTTAATTTATTATTTAACTATTTTGACGAAATTACTGATTTTGCGGCTCATTTGCAAAACATTTTGACATTTTTTGTACCTTGGTCAAAAATGTTCAGGGGACCCAATAGGACATATTTCCGCTAAAATCTCAATTTTCTTTTCGGCACGATTACAATACCTTATCATACTACGATAAAGTAAAAAATAAAAATCGGACCACCGGTTTAAAAAGGATAAGATATGAAAGTTAGGTCAAAAATCAAGTGCGTCACATTTTTTAAACTAAGTATATTAGCAAAAGTTCAAAGTTCAACCCTTATTTATTGTTTGAATGAATATAACCTGAAACACTGCTTTTTAACGCAACCTTCACTTGCTTTTTAGATATGGAGGTTACTAGATACCGTTTCCAACAAGCAAGAAACTAACCCCTTTCAAAGCATATGCGTTCGTAGCCACTATATGAGGACAACACATTTGTACATTTTCTATGTTGAAACCATGGATACCTGAACAATTACTTTTTATACAACGTATAATATTCAAAACTTTACGTTAAATGATGCTATTCGCTTGGCAACAACGCATTAGATATGATAGATATGCACTCGATCTCGTGACACAGTTCAGAACATGTCAATATCGCTCGTGTTCAATATTGAATCTCATTAATTTTATCATTGTGGTTGATAGAAAAAAAACACAAAGTCAATGTTAAATAAAATGTATTCTAGTATCAATTGAATTCTATTTTTAAGGATATTTACTAGTGGGTTATAATAGGTAATGCGTAAGATTCCATTATTGATACAAAATGATAAGAATAAGATAATAAAAATGTCATCAGTATTAGATAAAAGTGATTGATTGTCATGTGCTTCTAAAGGCTATGAAAAATCGTACTTACTTAGCAGGCACATACTAAACTATAAAAATCCCAGCACTGCCACCATTTGTACAAAGTTGATAAATGGCGTTTAACACCAGCATATTTAATAAATATCTATATAAATGTCACCAAAGTCAGGAGCTTTTAAGATAAAACATGGACTTAGTAAATAATTGCATAACTGTGGATAATAAAATTCATTATTTTATAATTTCATAATAAAATCGTATAACTACCCGCGATATGAGAGTTGCACGGTCAAGAAAAGTCAATGATAACTGAAAATTTTAACGACATATTGTCAAAGTAATATTATAGGGTAATAATATGGTGACATACAGGCGGGATGTAAATTTTAAATAAATCAAACATTACAGCCACAACCTGGATTTGAACCAAGGACCTTTGCGTTTCTAGCACAATGATCTCCATCTGAGCTACTGAGGCCCATCTGAGGCCTATGACATTTGTTAGATATAATTGTCATACATTAAGGAAAAGAGGTAGTGATTACTACCAAACTAACCTATCTTGACATACACCTATCAAATGTCATCTACTTGGAAGTAGGGTTCACACCAACAACGGATTCTAATATCCAGACTGAATTATAACTGAAGATGTTTAACGACATATTGTCAAAGTAATATTATAGGTTAATAATATGGTGTCATACAGGCGGGATGTAAATTTTAAATAAATCAAAAATTACAGCCACAACCTGGATTTGAACCAGGGACCTTTGCGTTTCTAGCACAATGCTCTCCCACCTGAGCAAAGGTCACTAGTTCAAAGCCAGGTTGTGGCTGTAATCTTTTATTTATTTAAAATTTACATCCCGGCTGTATGTCACCAGATTATTAACCTAAAAGTCAATGATATTCTGAAAATGGGTCTCGTTGCTTGTATCTCTGCCAATTTTTAATATTCTCAAAAGGAGTATATTTGGTGTATGTTGCCCCTCAAATGCAGTACAAAGCAGCTTGTACTTTTTCAATGTTTCCATTACTTTTTCATTATTTGTTCAACTAAAAGAGATAAAGTTTGCATTAAATTAAACCGTTCAAGAAATTTGATCGTGATTCCGTACTATGCACATAATCTACAACATATCTTTTATAACTTTTGTTCTACAGTATGGTTTGTTTATATTTTATAATCATATTCATGTTTTTGTCATTGACGCTACCAGTGTTAATAATAAAGCTTAAGATTCTTAAGTATACACAGTTAATGTACAGACCAATATCTTGAAAAACATAAGAGAAATCCATTTGAAATAAATACAGCTGTCATTGCTAAGTAACGATTTTTATTGAATTGAAAGGCATCCAATTACTTGCAAAATGATGATTAAAAGCTGGTGATTTTTACTTCACCATTATGCGGATAATATGAACAAGCGAACAAATTATCAAAGAGATAAGATTGTGCGGCACGTTTATAAATTATATGAGCGAATACAATATCCAATGTATCTACTGTTATTTGCATTACGTCATGTACTAAATACAATTAGATACAATTAGCTTTAAATATCTATGCAAAAAGATATAATAACCATTTATTGATATTACGTAGATTAACCAGTATCTACGCAATAGGATAAATCCATACCTACATAAATTGATGCCATTAAATTGTTAATCTTTCAAGCAATATAATCCGTGAACTTCGTATTATTATATACTTACTTGAGTACTAAATTATATATAATTTTATTAAGAAATTTATCAAAAATAGACTCTCTCTTAAAGTATCACATCCCAACATCCCTGATCAACCTAAACGTACCGCCACATTCTGAGGGAAAAGTGGAAACTTTATAGTCTTCTAGAATAGTCTTTCCAAATATGTTTGACACTAGAAAATCCGAATATCTTGGTGACCAAAACAATATATTGGTATTGGTCTTGCCTGAAGCTTAAACAATTTTATGTGACGTGGTGGATGGCATTAAACTACTGAAGAAGCTTTTTTTCAGTCGCGGCAAGAATAGAAGATCATGGAGTTGTACCAATTCCTCAATCCACTGCGAAGCTGTTCATGTTGTCATGGAATCCACCTACTCGGAGTAGAAGAAAAAACAGCCGTGCCCACCCCAGCCTACTTCGGTGCACAACAAGAAAATGAGAGTAGCAACGTTCTCAAACGTAAATGTAAGAAAACGCAAATGTAAAGTGTAAAACCATGCGTTTTTGGCCATATTTGAAAATATACAGCGCATGAACACGACTTGCTGGTAACTTGAGAACTTTAAGACCTTCTCAAAGTTAACCTTGAGCTTGCCTTTGCTCTTGTAGATGCACTTTCTAATTTTGGTGTAATGCTCCTTCGAAGCACAGACTAATCTTCTCGGCAAGGTTGCGCGCCTTTGAGCTAACAGTCAGTACCAGGAGGGGTATGGAATACATATCAGAGTCGAAATTGGTTGTTATTTTACAGCCTCATCGGCTACGTTAATATTATTTGATCAAAGTACGAACACATTTCTATATTAAATTCAATTGTCAGACAACATTCAATGGCGCCAACAACATTTGTTAAAATTAAAACCTCCCATTTTTATGGCAGCATAAAACAATTTATGGCATTACAAGGGAAAATTTTCGATAAGAAACCAATTGAAAATTAAAAAAATATAGGTAATTCTAGGGAATAATATGGATTTTTACACAGCTTGTGAGCTCTTTACCTTAGTCTTGATACCAAGTGGTTCATTTCAGGATCGTCATAGTCAACTTATTTGATGAAACCCCATTCATTTCTATGATTGTACAGTGAGCGCCGAAAGAACGGAAGCATTACATTGAAATTGAAACTGTTTGTTATTTGAACAAATCTTTCGACATTATCAATTTTATTATCTTGTGTTTACGACATAGAAATTTTCAAATGTCAACCTTTATTTCTCCTATTGATTTTGATATGGTGTAATTATCTTAGTTACCACATTAAGTGCGCGCAAAGTCAGTTAGTGCTTCAACAACTGACCAAAATGTTCAGCACCTTAGGTAAAAGTACAAAATTTGAACAAAAACACTCTTTTACGTTTTAAGCTATTTTTTTTTTAACTTTAGATAATAAGATATCAAATAAATATATCAAAAACACCTATATGCTACTCATACGCAAAATCCATTTCCGCTAGAATATTTTGCTAATTTTTCTCGATAATTTTTGGAAGTAAACCCCTACATTTTGTATGTTGTCCACCGGTCCATGATCATTATTTTTGTTTTAAATTGTAATTTATTAAAATATAACTTAGTTTACTTTAGCGAAAATGCTTGCCTTTTATTGCGGTGGGGTGGATTTGCGTCTAGAAATAAAAGAGATTTAGGAAATATAATAATAAATATTTTTTTCAAAGGTTATCCGACATCGAAATGCACAAGGATATAGTCAACGTAACTCATAGCGGTGTTTTTTTTTACTAACACCGAATAAAATAGCGATGATTACCTGGTGGGGTTACGGCAGTGGCTTGCAGGTTTGCACAACCGCAAAAAATGAAACGAAACAAAAATAGTTTCCTTGTGTGTAATAATAGTCAATAAGCAACGATCTAACTTCCCAAAACAGAGAGCATTTTCTCGCGAATTTCAACCACAAGACGGCTACACGGCCTGGAGTTTGCAGCGAGACCGCAAGCGTCTGCTTCCGCTACATACAGTGCGTATCGACGCCAGTATACTAGCCCACTAGCAAGCAAATTTGATCAACGATAACCGACTTGTTTACTCCGGCTAGGGTTGCAAATGTCCAGCGCACGCGGCAATACCAGACAGTGACTCGCCCCCGGTAGTACCTAGGAACGAAGCAACTACTTGTTGCATTGCGGTTGGTAGTCAGTAGACACTAGTACGCTGCAATAATGAATTTGGTGCAACATTTATTAGTTAAACCGTTCTGTAGTCCCAATTGCACCCATAAGGCAGACATAAGTAGACTTGGAAGGCCTACTCCGAATTTAATTTTAAAACGATGCGTGTCGAGCATGAAAAATGAGTGGATTAGTGGCTGTGATGCCAAAAAATTCAAAATTAGTTTTTCCCTCTTTTAATATTTGAATCAGATGAATGGTGGAATATGGAATATGTGGGGTATAGCTATTATGGTAGCAGCGCACCTAGGCCACAGTTGGCCCCATTTGCTTCCCCGATGGATGTCACAAATGCGCAGCGCGCCTCTAACCAGAACAGTCTGGCTAAACACGGCTGGCTAGTATAGCCAATGCCCCTTGAACAGAGAGGGTGGCTTCCCGTGGGAGCACATCCCTCCCAAGCCAAGGCCTGTCTGTGAGGCACGCTATCACGTGACTCCATCCAATACAATGTTATCGAAACCAGAGGTCGACACTGGTTACGGGACCACCGGCTTAACGTGCCTTCCGAAACACGGCGGCGGAATGAAAAATCCGTATGTCTACCATATGTCTCCATATGTCTTATTAAGAAATATGTATTTTACTTATATTTATCTCAAACAAATCCGCTAATATACATATAACTAATTATTTATTTCTTCTATAAAATACTTATTTACTGCCAATATTTCTATATTTTCTAATAAGTAATTTCTTAGGTTCACACTAGATATTTCTCCAAGTCTCAATTTTGAGACTAATTTTAATGAGACAAATCGTAGGTTATCATTAAAAGTAAAGTCGAAAACGTCAAAGATCAGAATCAATTGAAGGCTGGAAATATAGTTTGATATAGAAATATGTAGTTAGATTAACTAAAACTGACGTATTCGAGGAGCCCGACTTCAAACTTATCCCTGCGGCAATTCTCAAGATTCTAGCACGTCGGGTATACATATGCGGTATACATCCTCAAATATTGCCAAAAAATAATCCAGTTATGACTTTAGTAAGGAATGAAGCCATCATACGGAACTATATGTTCTAAACTTTCAAAACAAATAACACATTGCTCATCGATTTCATGTTCCTGTATTTTATATGCTTCATAATACTCAGAGTAAGTTACAGTTTTATAATACTTACAAATAAAATAAATTTTTGTATTGTAACTCCTCGTTCACTGTGCCATATAAAGTCGACTAACAACTCCTTGTCTATTTCATAATTCGCTTCTTCATAGTATTTGATATCTTCATATCTTGCTTCCTCTACCTATTCCAAATATTTTTGCACCTGTACAGAAAAAAATGTGCATAATAGCTATACTTATTGAAAAAAAAAGTATGCAAAAATTTGTTGTTGTTTATGTTTTCTGTTTACTTTATAATGTTAAACTTTGAGTTTGAATTGCTCCATGACATTGGTGAAGTATTAGAAGTAAACAGGTTGTATAGGTGTACCAATGTTTTTCTTACCGGTACATGTTTCGAGATAATCCGGTTTGACCAACATTAGTTACAACCTGCTAGTTTTTATTTCTAATGAACTAATATAACTTACCTGTCGTATTAACTGCCTCGAAATCTAGGACATCTTTCACAATTCTCACCCATTTTCATTGTCGTATTTTACGCCGATGAAAATGCTCTGCTGCATTGTGAACATAATAACATAACAAACGTACATCACAGCAGCCCACGAAGGTATATGCGAAAGAACGAACACGAACCAAAGCCCGAATACTGCAGAGGGGGCGACAACCTGTCGCCACTTGTTGACGGGTATATTTCTTAAAATCTTTTACACTTTACAGATTAAATAATACGATTTCCGAATATTAGTAACTCCGGACACGGTGTTAGAGAGTAACGTCGTACAGAGAATTACTGTTTACTTTTGGGATTTTTATCACTCCGTCAGAATGTTGGTCATATTTTAACACCAAGCAATGTATTTTTTCCCTTTTGTCTGTTATTTCAACACCCTGCGCGATGTTAACTTTCATTTCACCGCGCCGATGAATATTTTCACCGATTTGGATATCAACTATTTACAACTCCCTGTTATGTAGTTAATTTACTCCGAAAATAAGTAAATTAACAATTATTCGTGTAACTTCAACTGATTTTCGGTGAAAAGTTCACTCTTTTCGGCATTGATTAACTCCGTCCAAGTTTACTCCGTAAAATTTTTATGTGTGTAGTGTCAAAGTCTGTCAAAACCTACGTGGATGACAGTTATGTGACAGTTCGCCTCGTCATCATTGACAAATACATTTAAAATATTTAATATAAAATGGAATTTGTGAGTCGTAGATAAAACGTCGTATTCGACTCGCACACAACGGATATAAATCGCGAGCAGGAAGTTCATAGGCGAGCCGTAGGCGAGCGTGTAAGCATGCGAGATAGTTATGTGCTCGTCAAATTATATACTATTAAATACTAGAAGAAATGCCCAAAAAGTGCCCGAAATAACGGATTGCTAACGGACTTGCTAACGGATCCAAAAGGACAAGCTATAACTTCACACCACCCCGAAATTAGGACGAAATTAGACATCAACTAAAACTAACTAAATAGTAAAATTAATGTTAATAAATTATGAAAAATAATTGAGACGAGTTGCATTTGCTCAACAGTGACCAAATTGAAAATAGCGTCTCTTTCGTCAATATTTATTGCTATTGTCTAAAACAAATATATAAGCGAATATTTATTTGATCTCTCGTGTTCTTGTTAAAATATTGTTTATAAACATGTTCAAAATAGGCCATTAATTGTTATTTGACAGACATTAAAAATGATATTATATATTTTATGATTCCAGTACAAAAGTATCCATCATGGTACTTTAGATACTATACGTTTGTAATACTATATAGCTATACAACCAACCACTTCACTGTTTTTTCCATTATCACACTTACACTAACAGCAAAAAGAAGTCTCTTGAATCTTCTACTCAATCTGGTGTTGTTGAGGAGCTGGATGGCCTCGATAGTCCACGTGATGATGAAGTACTCTTTCCTGGTGACTTCTTGCAATTGTTTGTATCACGCTGTACACAAACTCCATTTTGAGGTACTTATGGATGGGGTCATCATTCGTAGAGTACCAAGGGGCATCGACAATCCTCAATCTTAGTACTACATGTTCTAAGATGTGGACAATTTTTCGTTATCTTTTTTTTTGGTACATCAGCAACATTCCACACGGGTTTTAGAATTTGTTGGTACAAGAAAGCTTATTCTCTACTGACAGCGTTGAGTTTCTTCCAAGCCAATAAATCTATTTGTATATGGAATTCCTAGTTCATCTCTTTTCTTTTTGACATGGGTTTTTTGACATGAGTTATTTGCATGCATTTGCGACTTACCTTCGTTCAGTTTAAATTAATCCTTTTTTGTTTGTCCAGACCTGAAAATGACGAAGAGCTGTTTGGTATTTCGTTGTTGTTAGTTCATTCTCTACAGCTAAGATAGCCCTGTCGCCTGCAAAGGTTGCCACCTGGGAAGCCCTAAAGTACTGCCTTACAGCACTCCTGCTTTTATTTCCTTAAGGATAGAACATGCATCACCTTAGTTCACTCTGAAGTACCTTTTAAGGTTGCGTTGTAAAAACATCGCAACTCCGACACGAAATATTTCGTTTCGACGTTTCCTCTTTTTTGCTGTGAGTGGTCAGCCTGTCCCCCACCAACGTAAATCAGTACTCACCGGTTATAGGCGGTGTTTAAAGCTCCTGACGTCTGCTGTCTACACCGGGCATGACTAATATGGGCAAATTAGTACATTTCTGGCAATTTCGCTTTATTATCTCAATTATTATGTTTGGGTTAAAATTATACTTAAATAAAAAATCTAGTTTTCTATCATGAGTTGGGCTAGATGTTTGATATTTGAAAAAAATGCAAAGATGTAGAAGTAAAATTAATTTTTATCTTTCCAAAAAATTATTTTTCATCCAGCCCAACTCATTATTTATCTAAGAAGTTATACTGAAAATTTCATCAACTTTGAACAATTAATAACGTTTTTATTTGAAAAAACCTTTTAGGAGAGGTAGAATTGGGTCAACTGGGTCTTAAGTCAAGTAACATTTTAGTATTTATGCGAATAAATTGGGGAAGAAACTTCCTAATTTATGCGTTAGTCTAGGAACAAAAATTTTTTCCGCTAACCCTTTTTCGACTTCTGAGTCCGGTTTTGTATTCAGGGAGAAATACCAAAACATGTCCCAGTCACAAAATTGACGTCGCCAGTGTTATTAATGTAGTATACGTTTCATCATATAACTGTGGGATTTAAACAATAACCTTGGAGTGATGGAAATTGCACAATATTCCACTTAAGTGTTCTTATCTGTACAGGTTATAAGCCTGAATAGTGAATACTATTGTTTGCACTGCTGGGGACCATTGCGTTTTATAGTCCCAGAGTTTCTTACATGCATCGGACTTTATAATCGGCTTCCCCGTTGTCGTCCTGAACAATAGGATTACATCGTTACAGTAAGCCAACAATATTTATTAAACACAACCAGTCAGGGCCGCATTAAGGCATGTTGGCGCCCTAGGCATATTTTTATTGCCGCCCCATATAAAAATAAAAATTGATTTTATCAGAACAGTAAATTTTGATTAGCAAAAAAGAACTGTGGGAACAAAAACAGAAAACATTTTAAAATAAAAAATAAAACAATAATAATAAAAACTACTTTTCAACTTTGGTAAAAAAATGTGATGGATGTACTTAACTAGTACATAAAAATAAATATTATATTTCAAAAGTTTTCTTCCTAGACTTTTCTTTGGTAAAATCATTAATAACTTCATCATAACTTTCATTTCTTGTTATATCGTATTCCAAACACAAAATGCGCCTTTAAGTGAATGCGTTCATGAATGAACAAAGCAGCTAAATCTTTTCCGTAGATGCGTTGTCACAAGTCTCGACTAATGTGGCAAGTTTCACAACATGAACAAGTCACAAGGGTCGTAAACACAGGTGATTTCCCGGGCGCATTGCGTGGCATTGCGTGGAAACAGAAGAAGCCAACAGAAGAAAGTGTACTATTATTCGGCCAGGACGCTATAACGCCTCCTACAAACCAGAGCCGAACAATTGTGTACACTATACACTCCCTTACTTATATACGATATACGGTATACGAATCTAACAAATACAATCAACATACATTTATAATTATTAATGAAAATGTTTAACGACATACAATGTCAAAGTAATATTATAGGTTAATAATATGGTGACATACAGGCGAAATGTAAATTTTAAATAAATCAAAAATTACAGCCACAACCTGGATTTGAACCAGGGACCTTTATTTTGTGTACGTCAAGATAGGTTAGAGTTTCGTAGTAACCACTACTTCCTTTCCTTGTTTATGGCAATTATATCTAACAAATGTCATAGACCTCAATAGCTCAGATGGGAGAGCATTGTGCTAGAGACGCAAAGGTCCCTGGTTCAAATCCAGGTTGTGGCTGTAATTTTTGATTTATTTAAAATTTACATCCAGCCTGTATGTCACCATTAATTATTATTTTATAATTATTGTTTTTTGAACATTTCTTGCCGCCCCCAAAAAATTGCCGCCCTAGACAGCTGCCTTTCTTGCCTAATGGATAAATCGGCCCTGCAACCAATATAAACAATCTAAATATAAAGTACGCACTAGTAATAATATTTATCATGGTCATACCTTAAATCTGACGCACTGAAAACTAGAATGGGCAAATCTAATTCTAATAGCATTACAACAAATAGTTATCGGATATGGGTGTGTTGAATATTTGTACATTATTCGGCTATAATAAGTACCAAAACATTTACCGAGTGTATCGTAATCGTGCCGACCTTGATCATGATTTATTATTTTATTGTCATGTACTTTGAGTACATCAAACTGTTATCGCGATTTACATAAGCTTTTAACTTTTGCACCTGCACTTATTCAACGTATGTATACCTACATGTGTTAGTATGATTTTGGCGATAACGTTTAGATGCACGCAGATAGTAATTTACCCATGTATGTTCGTATAATATAATAAATTTTACAATTTTTATCATGGCTATCAATTACTTTAATGCTTCATATTTGCAGCATATTTGCCTGTTTCGACTATCTAATTTTATTATTATGATATTTGGTCTCATTTTGTGGGATTTAAGGTCCTCTTAAAAAACATCTTCCGCAGTCAGATGTCATCTCTGCCACGTTTGCTGACGACACTGCTATCATGGCAGTTAGTGCTTCCAATCCGGGAATGTTTTTTAGGACCGGGATATTTAATCCGGAAATATTTAATCCAGGAGTCCCGGTGCCAGCACCGGAAATCTTGTATACGATGATCTAATTTTGGTCATTATCTTAACACATCCTGTAAAAAATGCACTCAGATTCCACACTATCAGTTGGTTTCTTGTTTTAGATCACATATATAAAAGTAAATCCAGCGACTAAAGACATCGTCCGGACATTGAGACTAAATTTGTCCCATTAATCCCGGTCCTAGTCTCAACAAGTCTCAAAAACAAAAAGAAAACTAGTAAGAAAATTATCTTTAGCCGGGACGAAATTAAAATACCCCCACCGTTAAAATTTTTTTGTGTCGAACTGTGTGGAAAAAATTTGAGTGAACCGATTCTGCCCATTCACGAACCCTTGCCCCTTTGTATTTAAAAGATAAGCTTGTATACCAAATTTCAGATCAATTACTTAAAAATTACGGCAAATATCGTGACCACAGACAGACGGGCAGACGGACAGATGGGCCGACGGACAGACGAGCGGACATAGCTAAATCGATTCCGTTTTCAATGCTGATCAAAAAAATATATATACAAGTCTATACCGGCCACGCTTCCTTAAGGGTGTTACAAATGTTATGACAAAGTGAATATACCCTACCACAGTGGGGGGTTTAAAAATAAACATCAAGAAAAAATAAATTTAATTATATTTATTTAATGTTTTAGGGTTATGTATAACATTTAAACCTATATACTTTATACCCAAAGGGTGTATGAAGTTATATGTAGTTATATGATACTTAAAAAACATCAATAGAATATATGCGAATCATCCGCCGCGTGGTAGCCGCTTTGCTGATGCTCCCGCTTTGGACGCCCAGGTCTGGCCGAAGCTTTACTCTCGCTCTCGCCAAAAGATTGGTGTGTATTATTGATGTGCCGGTCCGGAACGATTCGTTCCTTGGAATGATTCGTCCCTTGGAATGATTCGTTCCTTGGAACGAATCCACCTCCGGAATCAAAATGAACGAATCCGACCGGCCACCAGGATTCGTTCCTTTGAACCTACTCAACTAACCTAGACGCTCGGTGGCTCACTAGCTATTTCGGCTAGCGGGCAAACTTACTATTTGCGTGTGGGCGAGAGATCAGAAAGTAACGTAAAGTTAAGTTGGAAACGTTGTTAAGTTTTAAAGTGGTAAATAAAGCACTGATACTATTCAGTAATATGGTTATTCTCCTAGAAAACAAGGACTACCCAAAATACGGTTTATATAGTGTAACGTCATTTCCAACATATACACTTCGTTTTACAAACAGAGCGAACTTTTTACTGACTTATTTATTTACCTACTGTACAGTGAGCCCACGCGGTACGGTCTATAGGTCGTAGGTGGCGAAGAGGGTTGACCGCAGCCCCGGGACCTTACACCCATTTATTCCTCCCCATCGTGAGCGGGTTCATACCCCACTTCTCCTCGTGACAAAAAAATCACAAATTGTTGCGAAAAACTGTGACATAAAATCACGTTTCTACGAACTGCCACAAAAGTCACCTTGGGGCTGGCCGCGGAGCGCCATGTCCACTCTGGTACTATAATAAACTCTTACCTTACAAGCAAATACGCAAACATGCGTGGACTTATAGCCAAACAATATGGAATCATTCAACGCATCAAAAATAAAGTTCTAGGAAAGATCGTGGGTGCACCATTGTATATTATAAATATCAATCTCCACTGGGATCTAGAAATGGAGTTACCAACGAAAGACGAAAGTTTGCCAGGAAACATCGCAAAAGCCTGCTACCGCATCCACTTTGGTATGTTTGTTAACATGGCTACGTCTTGGTATTACTGGTCTTGAAAGTACTACCGCTGTTAAAAGAAGCAATGAGGAATAAAAAATAAAGTATTCGGATAATATTGGGCTACGGTTTGATTCCAGATATATATATATATATATATATATATATATAGGTTAAAAATGGAAATTTGAATAAACTAAACTAAATGAAAAAGAAGAAGCATCTAAATCGGATGAGCGGTTTGAGAGAAAATAAACTTTGAAATTGACCCGCATATGTATAATGAAGCATGTTGTAGCTTTTCATGAAGAACAACATTTCAAAGTTATTATCGAAGAAGAAATGTCCTCCAGTATCACAACAAATGAGGGACATATCACCAGGAAAATTCCTTTTTTATAGATGAAGAATCTTTGCGGTCGATGAAACATTCCATTCATTCCTATTTAAATTATCATTACATCATATGATGACGTAAATAATAACTAAAGAGAATTGAGAATTGAAAATTATGCGGTTACAATTAAACAACAATTAAACAATAAATTGATAAATAATTTTAAAAAAGACATAAATAATTAATAATAATAAGTGATAAGCAATTAATAATAATTAAACAATTTGTGATCACGCAGTTCAATAGCAAGTTTAAAAATAACCAGCTCATAATTCAAATTATATTGATAGATACTCATATTTTAAATCCTCAACCATCGTGAGTTACGCTATGGGTACACATGATATAATAAAGAATACTTTCCATGCAGTTTACGCGATATTTACATATCAGATCACAAAGATATGATAGTTTATATCTGTAGTGCCGGCGCAAACAATGGGAAAAACTCCTTGAGATTGTCATAGCTTAAACCTCCCGTTGAGATATAATGCGTATAAACTTGTACCCGTTCAATACAAAAGCAATTCGTCAGAACACTTAAAATAAATAATCTTATAATCTTACACAAGGAATCAATATTTTAAATTAATAATGCACACAATAATAGAAATAGGTGTAAGATTAATAACATTAATTATTATAATATGTACATTGTACATACATATTCAATAACTCCATCAGTTTTGGCTTAAAATTTATTAATTTACACAAAAAGAAAATTAAAATTACAATTATTGCTTTGGATCTGTCAAATAAACTGCGAAAAGCCTTTCTCGGCTTCGGTCAATAAATAATACTATCGATACCGATCCAGAGGAAAAGATTTTGAAATTACAGAAGGACTAGTCCAAAATAATTTAAATAATTACGACGTTAGATTTTCATGATTGATCAGGTCGATCAAATCGTTAAAATCGATCTTTTCGATCATGAACAAACGGATCGATATTTTCGATTATGATCGAACGGATCGATCTATTCGATCATGATTGATCTGATCGCGCTTTTCTATATCTTTGACCACAAGAGATCAATGTGTTCACATAGCAATGCTTAATAGTGTATATGTCGTAGGTAAATGGTTACTTTAGGCAAAAGGCTTTTGACTATCTATGCAAAAGCTATTTGCCTAGGCAAATGTATTTGCCAAAACCGATGTTAGGTAAATAGCATTTTGTTTTCAATCGAGTTTGTAATAAAATTATTTGAGGTTATGTGCAATCCTTGCATGTTTGTTTTCAAATACGTGTTAGTTAAAAATAAGGTGCTGATTGCTTTGGTTAGTTTAGTTAGTTATTTTTGCTAATTTGACTTTGTTTAAATTATAACCAAGTTGCTACGCCTGGCTTTACAACTAAATCATCTTCACGTACAAATGGAACGTGAACTTTATATTCATTCAGCCGACAGTATTGATGTTGACAAGCTAATTAATGTTAACTTATTATTATTACTAATATTAAGTTATTGTTATAACTTATAGTTATTATGGTTTGTAAGTACCTATGATGAGTAATTTAAGATTTTGTTTGAGAAATATTTGAACTACACCAATAAAAATACTGTTACTGCTATCATCGATCGTTTTGAAAAAGATTGTTTGGACCAAAAAACAACAAGAAATATGTACTAATATACAATGTATAGCGTAACTACAAAAATTTGAAATTCTTCTTAAAAAGCTGGACATTTTTAAACCATCGCGGGACGTGGTACAAAATGTGAAAAAGCAGGACTATTCCGCCAAAAGCGGGGCGTCTGGTCACCTTATTTATGGGGGAAGGGTGTCCTTAAGGAAAAGTGTGCTATGTAATAAACATAATAACAAAATACAAAAGGGGGCGGCTCCCTCCCCCCTGTTTTCAAAATCTTGTTTCCCTTACAATGAAGGACATTTCAAAACACTAGTTCAGGAGATTCTCTATCTAATGAATAGTTGCATCATACAGTGCGGACAGCTGAAGGCCTGCACATCCCACTATAAAATGGAAGTTAAAATTATACAGTGCGCGCCGTTATCACGGTTAATGTTATCAATCGGTTACTATTATTATTCTTTTTTTAAAACGGCCGTATAACATGTAGGGAAACAAGCGCCCGTTGTGATTATATCAGTTCGGTTAATTTTTATAACTTATTCTGAACACACTAGGATTCGGATCCCATCGCCACGGCTATACTGGGTGTATCTGAAATAAGTGCATTAATTTTAAGGGGTATAACACAAAAAATCTTATATTTATTGTTCATATTTCACAGTTGAAAATTTAATTGTTGCTATGGTAATCTCGCAATTTGGTTTCCTTTGATGGCAACTTTCTTTAAATTTTTTAGTTGGTATACCTTATTTTTAATCTGATTATCCCAAATTGATCGTAAAATTACACAAGGTTTTTATGTTTAAAACAGTTTGTTTTAAAAGAGTGTTTTAAACATGTTTTAAAACAACTCTTTTGTTTCAAACTATTGTTTTAAATGTTGTGTTTTAAACTACAGTTTTTGTTATTCTTCATAAAATATACTAGGTAATACAATATCAGTGGTAACAAGTAAAATAAGGAATCAAAAGACGCCGATTAAAATGCCTACAAAAAAAATAATTGCGTGATTTAAAACATGATTTATTTCATGTTTAAAACATGCTTTTTTGTGAGGTGTTTAAAAACATCGTTTCGTTAAAAAAACAGCATTTTATAAAAAAATAAAATAAAAGAAAACGCTTTTATAACAACCCTGATCTTCCAGCTTCGATTTCACAATAAATTTTAATAATTCAAGTGGACAATGCAATTTGTCAATAAAGTTCAATAATTTAACAATCACTACACGTAGGTATGTATAGGTTCATACCTACTTTTTTGTGGTGACAAAAACTGAATTTCTTTTTGTTAACCATTTTAGAAATATGAAATTTCAACACAGAAGGTGATTTAAATAAGTAATAAGGATAGAATTAAAAACTCTAAATTTGGAAAAATGTGATGATTGACATAACAAACGGAAAAAATTGTAATTCCATCGAATAATGCCTTTTGTCTGAGAACCTTGCTCAAAGATTTTATTACATTTTGATCGTTGTTTGGTTTGTGAGGCAAAAGTTGTTATAATCTAAAAAATTTAAATTTTTACGAAATTTTATTATAAAATAAAAAATTCTTTAATTATAATTTTTTATGAAAAAAAAAATCATATTTTATGGTTTTATCGCACACTGAGTGGCCTTTTATTATCCCTTAACTGACTTTTGTAGACTTGCAGTGGTTTAGGCAAAAAAAACGGTACAAATGTTCAGTTACTCATATTTCCAATAAGATTTAGTCAATTCAATTATTTCTCTCAACTTAAGACTCATGAAGCTTATATTGTGAAAATTAGAAAGACACCATATTCGCAATAATATGACATTTCAATCCAATGTTATACATGAACGCAAAGAATGGAAAGTGTTGCTTTAAACTTGTGTCATACTCAAGAAACGTTAATTCTAGCTCCGAATCAATCTTTGCAAAAGCAAACATAAAATTCTATAATATTACTTTGACATAGTTGTCGTTAAACATTTTCATTCATAAAATACTAACATTTGTATACAATTTCCAGCTAAACAACAAGTGTGATATATCACAATTTAAACTGCAGAAAAGACCACGTAAAAAGTTAAAACCAAACATGGCGCCCATTTGAAAACCGAAAGTTTGGTTTCTCCAAATAAATTAAAATTAAAATTGAATTATAATATATATAATTAACGTGCATTGCCAGTGCAGTTCTAGGGTGCACTAGATTTAGCAAAAGAAAACGCTATTAGTAATGAAGAATTCCGTGCTCATTTCAATCGCCCCGAATCGTGACAAAAATACAAAAATATGAAATGAAATGGTTAAATTTTTTTTAGATGTAATTTTGCCGCCCCCTAAAGGTGCCGCCCGGGGCGGGCCGCCCCGCCCCTACTACGCTACGCCACTGGAAGTAACATAAACGACTAAAGAAACAATAGAAAACCTAACATAAAAATAAATTTTGCGGAGACGTGAAATCACTTGGTATACGAATCTGCCAAATTGATCTCGATCAATAGAATTAACTGAACTCAATAGTCCAAAAAGCATTGGACTTGAAATTCTGTGTTTTCAGCAATTGATTGCTAGCAACGGTGAAATATGAAAAATAGATATTTTAAATTAATATTAAAAAATTGTATTTTAAAATTAATGCACTTATTTCGGACACACTGGTGTATTACCACTAGACTACATTAATCTAGCTCGGTTCTAAATCAGCAGTCGAAAGTGTGCCACTAATAAGAAGTAACAAAATGTTTTCAAAAAGACTTTTCCGGCCGGTTCAGTGGCCGAAATTACCTTTAAGTTATGAAGGTATAAACGAAACGGCAATAAAAAAATGTTGGCAGTATTTTGTTGCCCGTTTTATTCACTCCTTTACCATCTTGGAGTAACAGTATATTATAATATGTTTTTTATATTTTAATATGTTTAAGACGAAAATTAGCGCACAAGAAATTGGCGTCCAAATGGAACTAGTGTTATACACTATTTTTTCTACTTTACAACGTTAATTTCACATAAATTCCGAAAATTGCTTATAATCTAAAATAGTTTTACCGGAAACAGTTGGTAGCTGTGGTAAAACTGTCAAATAGGATTGAGGCAAGCGAATAGCGATTGAGATGTGAGCATTACTTGCCGCTTGGCATCAATATCACCAATCTTGGAAAACTAAGTCTTACTAAAAGCTAGTTCTCTAGTACTTTCATAACGACACCAAAAGCGGATTTGTTATGAGTTTATAACGAAGCAAAGAAGAAAAATGATACGGATCGAAAATGAGCCAAAAGAATACAGCCGTAAATTTTACTCTTTTAAAAATTTAAAACAAGAATTTAGAATTTAAAGAAAAATAAATATAATGTAGATTTTATTTTGGCATTATTACTCCCATTGCCTATTGTTATCAATCGGTCATTTATATCATAAACACGATGTGATCACAATAAGCGGCGTGCACTGTATTATTAATTTTCCTTCAATTCGTGTTGATTTTTTACTATCATCGACCGCAACTGCTGTCGTGTTAAATAAACGGTAAATGAGGCAATTAATCGCAATATTAATAATTTGGTTTGGTCTTAATATTGACCAGTACCAGATAAATTACGATAAGATAGCAATCAGCACTTTATATTTGATAGTTTTTCATAAATGAACTAGCCCTTATACACATACATAACACTAACTGAGTACCCACAGTATATAGATTACTTAAATTTATGCGAATATTGATGGACTGATGATATCCATTACGATTATTTGATTATTATTTTCATTATTACAACCAGTTTTTATGATTACAATCAAATATATCCAAATTCTTTGTCTTATTTTTTGTGGTTCAGTTGGATCGGGTTGTAAAATTAATTAAATAATCTCGTTATTAAGTTGTAATTTATATTAGGATATTTTGACAAACAAATATACAAGAAAAATGTATGTTTAAATAATCGTACGTATACTACTGTTTTCTTTGGAGATAGAATTGATGGCTAATCCATGGATTAAAAGAGCAATAAAGTGCATGCTTGCATTAGGGCCAATAGATAATAATTTCTGATCAATATTAGTCACTAGGCAATACTTATATACTCCGTTCTACCCGTATTCCGTCCTTCATTTTCTGCAGAAAGGTGATCGACATATCACCTCCGACATGTGTTGCGCTATTATCAAGCTGATGATAACCATCGCCGTTCTTGGTGCGGTGGTTCTAGTGATCGGGGCTGTTCTTGGATTTGCAGTTTTTGATAATATCGTCGACGATAGGTTAATTGAAGTAAGTGTAACTGATTATTGATCATATCGTAGCTTGTTGCGTTTTTGGCCCATTAATTTTTTGTTCATTTACCGATTACAGTATTCACAAAATAACGATGATAGTTTTCATCCGTGTAATCCCAATGAAAAATAGTAAATTTGCTATTAATCCAGTGATAATAACAGTAAGCGGAAAAATTATGGTGTCAACTAACATTAAAACTATTTGTTATTTTAAAAGTCCTAGGACACGTCGATTTTTAATTAACAAAATAACCACGTCTATAGCAAATTCTATTCAAATCATCGGCATTTTTTAATGTTCCCCATTTTGCTTGCTGGTTTTATCCTTAATTGTTTTAAAAATTGAATTGAAAATTGGGTAAAGTTACATACCACGTCAGGTTTTCGTGTTTTTTTGTTCGAAAGCGCCGACACACCACTTAATGAATCGCTTCAAATGCACTTGTGAAATGTGAAAAACACTTGTGGCCGAACTTTCAGAATTTCATGTAAATGTACAAAGTTAAGGTTTGGCCTCGCTTTTTGCGACAATCTTACGCTGTAGGAAATGTTTGAGTATCGATTCACTTCACTGAAAAAAATGCAATCCAAATCCAAATGCCACTCTAGTGTAATCAATATATCACAATTTTCAATTATCCTTTAAAAATTTAACATTTTCTCAAATAATAAGAAAAATGGGGTTACATATTTATTTGATATAAAATATTGATTTCGATACTTTGTGAGCCCACACACACGAACACATCTCGATGTGTTGCTCTATTTCTCTTGCTTGCCCATGCTCTTTTTTTATTTGCATTTAATCTATTACTCCAAAGTACATTTTCCAAAGTATCTATTTCTTCAAACTGTACCTATTGCTATAAGTTTTATTAATTTTTTTAATATTTATAAATATTGTATATAATTACCTTTATAAATTACTTTCTTGAACGTAACAAATCCAGAGTTGCGATATATTTTCGTATTTACACGTTTCACGTATTCTTTAAATAATGTATTGCATTTTTTTTTTATTTCAGAGTGTACGTCTAGAAGAGGGTACGGAACAATTTAAAAGATGGGAGAATTTACCCATGCCACTGACTTTCAAAGTTTATATATTCAACGTGACCAATGTTGACGAGATTATGCTGGGTGGGAAACCAAAAGTACAGGAAATAGGCCCATTCGTATACAAGTAAGTAATTCTTATAGTATGTCCCACGAAATGTGTGAGCACACATTGCTGACGATTTCTGTGCGTTAGAACTAGCCAGCATGCGATTTTACGCGATGTATGACATTCCCTTTTCGTGACCATACTATACATGCAAAAATGCAGAAAAATTGTTGGTAAATTTAACAATTTCACATTTTTCAGCCAATCTGTATGTTAAATCAAAAGTCTGAATTAACGTTTAATATCCAAGGTTAATTTATAGCATACTAAAAAGAATTCTGTGAGGTCGCGTTATTTTTTAGTAGGCCATCAAAGAATGTCATTTTCTTATCAAAATTCTTTATGTGGGCTCCACTGGAACCGTGGACCTTGAACATTGCAGCTGTGAACAAAACAAAACTGACTACAGTCTGAAATCGAGACTCAAACCTTGGACTTTGAAGCTACGAAAAAGCAGTTACAACCATGTTACACCCACCCTGTCAAAACGCTTGTAATGCACAACTATATACAGTCTGAGTCTGTCCCTCCTTCCAAAGTATAAGATTTCTTGAAACCCTATTTAAAGAATTCTAGCGCATGTCGCATTTTTATGAAGCCACAAAAAGTACTAAAAGAGCGATTGATATCCAACAATTAAAATTGCAGGTTACGAACCAAAACCAAACAACTCTTCCTGCAAAAAAATGCTCAAAATGTACAAATGATGCTGCTGTCGTTTCTTTTTGCAGAGTTTGATCCTCTCTGAAACAATAATGTATAGAGGTGGTTCGCTAGGTAGGCTCAATCAAATGAAGCCTTAAACCTTGAAGTTTAAAGCTATGAGAAACAATGTGGCACGTCTCCACAAAAGCTGACCATAGGATAGTAGCAGAGTACGTGGAAACTGGAAATTGTGGCCTCGTATTTGATTGTAATGAAATTCCACTATAGAGATTTATAAATTTATTTTTCTCAGCAAGCTTCAAAGCTCAAACTTTTACTCAGTCTCTGTAGAGAATTATGTTAAGTCCTGTTATTTTTTAAGTTCCTGTTTTTGAGGTAAGTTTTATTTTAGAAAATTTTAGAAAAAAATGATAGAATTCTTTTAGTAGGTCCAAATAAAAGTTATAACCATCCATATTAACATAATGAAGAAAACATGAAAACTTGACAGAGATCCAATATATTTTTTTGGTCATGTTTACATTAACATTATATTTAGTTGTGATATAACAAATAAAATATGCCGAATTTAAATCCCATTCATAGGTCAATAGTTGCGGTTAAATGATGGATTACCATTTAAACAATTGCAACTGAATTAGGTGGTAGTAACATTCCAATTTTGATGAGGCTCGTTGGATTGAGAAATACTGCCAAAGTTAAAGCTTTTTGGAAACACTGGCCTATCCTAATGAAGTCTCTGTATTTTTCGCTGCTTTTTAATTTTAACTTAGTGTTGGGCATTCATACCTTTAGCCTAAATTTGCGACATCAGCAGGGCGCGGCGCAGCTTGACCTAGGAAATGGCACTCAAAATAAGTTTTCTGCAAATATCTCGTTTGTAGTGGCTCATAAACAGAAAGTTCTTACAGAAAAATTATAGAAAATTAAATTGTTAACAACGTTTGTGTGAAATATCTATTTTTATTTTTTATGAAGAAAAGTAAGAAAAAAGTGTAGCGTACCGTTTAGGTACGCTACAAGTTGTTGGACCAGACGTGCTAACGCTACGTTATATCATTGAGTAACGTACCTTCGCGTTGGATCAAACCTAATGTGTTCGAATACACATTTAAAAGGCCAACAGATCACTAGAATTTGATAGAATTTGACTGAGATATTGCGATTTAAGTTGTATTTGGTTTCTAAAAGTTCTGTGTTATAAAATAGAAACACTAGATTCACTTTTCATGCAATATACTGATGTTTGTAGGGCTGATGGAACTAAGAACAGTGGCAAATAGTAGTGGTAGAAAAATAGTTTATCACTCGCCGCCAAAATTATTGTTTTATCAACAAAAAGCAGTTATCGGCGGTGCACGAATAAAAAATCTGATGTGGCCAGGCACATGACTTTATCATACCACAGATAAAATTAATAGTTTAGCTGCATGAGATTCTATTAGATTGAGATCGGCCATGTCTGCATTAAAATAAAACTACTAGAACTAAACAGATATTTTGATTATATTGACAGTAGGTATTGTCAAAATATCACCGTTTGACAGTACCTACTGTCATTAGAATCACAATGTCTGACAAATCCTGGCTAACTAGTTTTAATGCAGTACGAGATCTCGATGAAATAGAATTTGCTCATGCAGCTAAACTATTAATTTTACCAAAAAATGTCATAGTCATAAATTATTCAGGATTTCCTCTACTTTAATTTATTATTTAACTATTTCGACGAAGTTCCAGAAATGGCGGCTTATTTGCAAAATCTTTCAAAAATGCTAAGACTAAACATCCAGTTCCTTTGGACTCTTTTCAACAGAAGGCTTTTCAGCTCTTTCAGCTCAAGTTTGGTTATGAAACTTCTCAATATGCAGTTTCGTCCCGATACCTTTAGTAGTTTCTCCGGAATCGTCGCCACAAAAAGCAGGTACAAACACGCACAGACATAAACACACACATTTTTTGTACCTTGGTCAAAAAGGTTGAGGGGAATCAAAAAGACATATTTCCGCTAAAATAAAAAAAAAATTTTTGGCCCGATTATAATACTTTACATACTACGTATGATAAAGTAAAAATAACTATAACTTTGCTATTTCAAGTTAGATTTATAATATTGTATCATTCTCGATAAAAGAGACCTTTAAAACTCTGTATACATATAATATATTTGTAAAACTTTATATTAAATAGTTGTATTTATGTTATTTTCGTATACCATAGCCGGCCGAGGTCGAAAATTTAGGCATTGAAGATGTCAAACAAAGAAAGTTTAGAACTACCTTATTTTGTTGATAATTTTGTTATCACTTACCGTCGTGTTAGTTTGAAGGATTGTGTTTACAACAAAGTAGAACTGAGAAAACGAGTTCGCATTATGATAGGAATCCGAATTACTATCCTTTAATAAATATTTACAGCGGATAATGGTGATCGGCGATCGCATATGAATTTTAGATCAGAGAATTTACCCACTTTTTGACAAATTTGCAGATACGCCCTTTAGAACTAATACGGCAGTACCTATATTTATTTATACAATTCATAATATTATGAATAATAAATATTAATATAATCTTGTAGATTTTATAATAAAATTCTGAGTAGATACCATCCCTAACAATCGCATTTATTAATAACCATACTTTTTAGGCAACATCGCAGAAAAAGGAACGTCGAATACAACAGCACATATGACACACTAACTTATGAACAATACCTACTGTTTGAGTTTGATACTGCTGCTTCATTTCCTTTGACTGAGAGTGATGTGCTTACTGTCCTTAACGTGCCCCTTCAAGTAAGATCATATATTATGGACAGATTATTTGCAAATATATAATATTTTATTTTTCTTCTTTCTATCTTATAGGGTGTGTTTCAATCAGCTGAAGACTCAGGGATGCTCGGTACTGCAAGTACTACCTACCGGGCAGCATTTCCAGATGCAGATACGCCGTTCCATACAGTATCTGTTAGGACGTACTTATTTGGCGGATACCAATTCTGCGATCCAGCAAAATTGGTGGGCGTCCAGTTCACCGTCGTGCGGGTTTTCTGTAACACTATACGCACCCAAGCTATCAACTCAAAATCTTTGACTGTGGATGACAACTATGTGATCAATTTCTCCTTCTTCAGTCATGTAAGTCTGTTAGCATTTAAGACCCAGTTCTACCTCTCCTAAAACGCGTTTGCAAATAAAAGCGTTATTTATTGTTCAAAGTTTATGAAATTTTTTATGTAACTTCCTAGATAAATAACGAGTTGGGCTGGATGAAAAAAAAATTTTTTTAAAGATAAAAATCAATTTTACTTCTACGTCTTTGGTTTTTTTCAAATATAAAACATTTAGCCCAACTCATGATACAAAAATAGATTTTTTATTTAAGTACAATTTTAATCTAAACATTATAATTGCGATAACAAAGCGTAATTGCCAGAAATGTATGTAATTTGCCTATATTACGGGCCCGGTGTAGACAGCAGACGTTAGCAGTTTTAAACACCGCCTATAACTACGCCACGCCTACTGCTATTAGACTGTTCACAAGTTACGACCGTATATTGAATCAGGAGAACCGAGTTCTCGCATTTCACATTTATACGCACGGTTTACAAATTTAACACACGATAAAAGTCATATACTGTATGATATTATACTTAGTGTAGTTATACCCGCTAGGTGTTAGGTACATTTGTTTAATAATGGGTAGAAGTCGTGGCAAAATACCTAAACATCCGCATCTGCCCTCTAGACGAATTAGTAAAAGACGACTACGTACCACCTAAGTTAAAATATATGTATAGATAATCTAAAAGAACAATATTGTAATTATTTAATTACAAATGAGACAAAGAGACCAGAACAGGACTCAAATAAACATTTTATTTAAAATGTCGGTTTTGTGGACAGGAAGAGACAATTAGCAGTGACGAACTTGGGTCGGCTCTAATGGATATTAGTTCAGCGACTGTATTGGGCAGTGTTACAGCGAGAATTGGATATAGCTAATGCCTGAATTTGTTTTCATTCATGAATCTTGCATTCATGACGCCCAAAACGTTATAAAATATAGCGAACTTGTAGGTGACAAAATATTTGGGATTTATATAAATGGTTTGGGGAACTTTGCACTATGTATATTATGATTTTACTTTATCATACGTAGTATGTAAAGTATTGTAATCGTGCCAAACAAAATTTTTGAGGTTTTAGCGGAAATGTCTTTTTGGATCCCTTGAACATTTTTGACCCAGGTAAAAAAAAAATTCTGTGTATGTGTGTGGGTGTGTTTTTTTGTGGCGACGATTCCGGAGAAACTACTAAGGTATCGGGACGAAACTTCATATTTAGAAGTTTCATAACCAAACTTAGAGCTGAAAAGCTTTCTGTTGAAAAGGATCCAAAGGAACTGGAGGTTTAGTCTTATAGCATTTTTGAAAGATTTTGCAAATAAGCCGCCATTTCTGGAAATTTGTCGAAATAGTTAAATAATAAATTAAAGTACAAGAAATTCTAAACAATTTATGACTATGGCATTTTTTTGGTAAAATAAATAGTTTAGCTGCATGATGAAATTCTATTTTATCGAGATCGCTGCATTAAAACTAGTTAGCCAGGATTTGTCAGATATTGTGATTCTAATGACAGTAGGTAGTGTCAAACGCTGATGTTTTGACAATACCTACTGTCAATATAATCAAAATATCCGTCTAGTTCCAGTAGCTTTATTATAAGATGCAGACATGGCCGATCTCGATCAAATAGAATCTCATGCAGCTAAACTATTAATTTTATATATGGTATGATAAAGTAATGTGCCTGAACGCATCAGATTATTTTTTTTTATTTTTGTCTTCGTGTGTCACTGCCGTGCGTTCGTTCGATATCCAGCATGTTTATAAGTAGATGTATTAGGTCCTCATTGCTCGATTTTATTTAATTCATTTCTAAATTGAAGTCCATAATTCTGCGATGAGTTATCATGAGTTAATACATTTTTGTCAATTTACTATACTGTATGTATGTCACCCTGTTAAAAAGATTAAATATTATAATAGCAAGCGCGCTCTCTCTAAATTAAATCAATATATTTTCTTTTACCGCCTGGTGGCCGCCAGCCAGCTGTATGCAGTCCGGGATGCATATGCGTCCGTGATGAGTGAGAACACTAATACATTGTAACATGAGCGAAAGCGAAAGCGCCGACGCGCGGCGACAAACTGGCTGAGTACTTCCCCTTCGAATGTATTTACGTCGACTATGCTCCGCCTTTGCCTGCTTCCTCCAAACCCCCCAACTTCCCCTTATCATAAAACTGTGGCCTGGTTGACGTTGGTGGGGGCCAGGCAGACCACTCCCAGCAAAAAAAAACATCGCAACGAAATATTTCGTTTGGAAGTTGCGATGTTTTTAAAACGGAGCCTTAAGAAGAAAGTTTAAATTACGTAAATGTGTGTTACTTTCTGTAATCAGTTATTGCTGGTCGACATTTAAGGCGTTGATTTTGTTCTTATGTCGTATTTTTGGTTTCCCGACGACCTTTAACTTGAAACTGGGCTCTTTAAATTGGTGTTATTTATAGCATTAAAGATCCATTAAGATTATCACGATATGACAAATAAGGTTTTAATAAGGTTTTAGGGTACATTTACCTTCTCTGAAGCTGCCACGCTTCGAAATGTTGTCAGTATTTTCTGATTCAGCACCTTCTTCTGTCAAAGGTGATGGAGAAATGTTATGAATTTGTTTGTTGTGCTTCGCGATAATATTTTGAATAAAAATATTATAATAAGTTAAAAAAAGAAGACAAGTAGGATAATTTGACTTAGGGTTTCTGGAAACGTGTGAACGAAATGAAAAGAAATATTGACAATTTGAAAAGATCATATTGGAGCCGGAGTTCAGACCTTCAATACCATCCGATGGTATTGACGTCAGAAAACGTCAGTGAGTTTATGTGGCTTTACCTTCACTCAATGATAGAGGAAATTGGCGAATATCCATGGACTAATCATTCTCATTTCCCCAGTCTTTCGCATTTCTGACCTCCCATTTGAATGAAGATAGACCCAACGTCCCAATATTATTCATAATGGGAATATGATCCTCTATTTCCCTGTTAGTTTCATTTCTGGTTACTCTGTGCCTCGGCGTAGAAGTAGAGATACTTTCAACAAAAGCCCCAAAAGACACAACAAGGATCACCTCACTCCGATTGGTTAATTTTTAAATATTGACAAGGTCGCCCGACTTATTATGGTTTACAAAGCGCCACCATCAATTCGAGCGGCGATACGAGGAACAACGCCGATCGATAGCTAGGTATCGATAGCTAAGGCGATGTTTACATGCCGAGTAAAAATTATCTGTGATGCAAATATTCTAAACAAATTCGGAGCAAATGATCTTTTAACAATAATATTTGTTTACTGTAACTTTGTTAAAAGGTATATCATCAATTTTCGAACCAATCAAAGACTATAATCACTTTTCTTATGCGCATCAACTGAAAGGAAAAGTCATTAAGTAGCACATCGAATAACAAGAAACATCGTGATTAACACCTTGATATCATTTTAGAAAAATAATAACCACGACGGGACATATGTAATAAATGCCGGAAATAAAGACATACACCAGGTAGGCGCAATACTATCTTGGAAAGGTTCAGAGAGGCTCAGTGCTTGGGCCGATGATAATGAAGACTCAAAATGCAATGTTGTCCGTGGAAGAGATTCATCCATATATCCACCATTCAACAATGACACCAGCGAATTCGACATCTTCAACACCGACATTTGCCGTATTGTACAGCTAAAGACAACCTCTTCAGCGACATTCAGGGGTATCGATGGAAACATTGCCACACTTGGAATTGATAACTTTTCAAATATGGGTGACAGGTCGTGCTACTGTACAAAGTTTACTAGGAATTTAAACGGCTTGAAGGAGTGCTTGCCCGAAGGATTCGGTGATATGGGAACTTGCGTTGGTAAGTAAAAAAGATAGCAATCGATGTTGTCCCTTTATATCACAATCTATTATTATAGGAGCGCCTGTTGTCACTAGTTTCCCACATTTACTTGGTGCTGATGAGACTTACCGAAGCACTGTTGAGGGATTGTCGCCAGATGAAAACAAACATAACACATTTGTCAATATGGAACCTGTAAGTTGAAACATAAGCATTATGCCGTTCAACTAAATTATGAATATTATATACAGTGTGTCCACGAAAGTCCGCACCATATGGAAAAAAATTTTATTGTGTATTTCTCAGAAAATTTTATTCTTTATAAAAGTTGGCGGCTCATATGAAACCAAAACTGCAACCATCAAATATGTAAATTTCCGTGCCATATACCGAGCGATTCAGAATATATGAATTTGTGATAAGAGTAAAGTACCTTTATTTTCATTATTATCGATAAACTTTATTTAGAAATGTTGTTTAGAAGTAAAAATTATATTCAAATATAAAATCAGAGCCACCTACCTTGAAAAAAAATATTTTCAGTTTTTTCCTTAATTATTACTCTTGTGACAAATATTAGTAAATGCCAATGGTACTAAAAGGTTCTTCTTAATCTATTTTTTGGAAATTTGAATACGGTTTTTATATTTTTTGTTATTTTGGTATGATAACTAATGTTTATTTAGAACTAGCACAAAATTACTCATTTTCTTGGTGCGAAGTTGATATTTCACCCTGTAGATATTAATATATCATACAATCACTAATTCAGCAGCGTGTCTTAGCTTTTATTCAGTTAATATTAATGACTTTGGATAGGTTTATAATAGTAGTTATCCATCTACAGCGAGCGATTCTCAAGTGGTGGGACGATTCTCACCACGATTCTCAAGACTACCACTTATGAAATTTTATTTTCACAGATAATATTTTAATAAACATAACTGAAACCTCAATCAATTGTGTCTTGAATCAATTATCTTATGCAAGAATGTATCTTCTAATGTATCTTCTTTGTATCCTAATGATACAAAAAAGAAGGAATATGAAACAAACAGTTTATTTTCTTTATGCAACATTGTTTAAATTTTAAAATAAGCATACACCAGTTATCACAGGTGGATATGAAAAATAAAAGCATTATCCAGACTTTATCCATTTAATCGTACTCACTGCAGTTTACGTTAGTTTATGTGCTGTAACTTTTAAAACCATGCTTACACTCCAACAAAAAGTTGAAAAAGTTGTTCTTTTAATAGATGGAAAAATCTGATGTGGCCAGGCACATGACTTTATCATACTATATATAAAATTAATAGTTTAGGTGCATGAGATATTATTTGATCGAGATCGGCTATGTCTGCATTAAAATAAAACTAGTAGACCTAGACAGATAAATCGATTAAAGCTGCGTTCAGATATTGTACTCCATTGACACCGGGTACACCGTCCAAATGACACGTGTTATTGGGTGTAGAAAGTGTGAAGGTGCGTTCCGATTGGTGGCAATGGTAGGTAATGGCGGTGGTAGCAGACGAAATTATAGTGTTTCTCACATGTCGTGATGAAATTCTATTAGAAATACTATAATGGCGTCTACTACCACTGCCATTAGCACTAATGAAAGCGCACCTTAACGGTGTTCAATATCCGAACGCAGCTTGTATTGACAGTAGTATTGTCAAAGCATTAGCGTTTGACACTGTCTACCGTCATTATAATCACATCTGACATCTAATCTGACATATCCTGGCTACTAGTTTTCATGCAGTACGACCGATCTCGTAGAAGTAGAATTTGCTCATGCAGCTAAACTAACGATTGTACCAAAAAATGTCATGGTGATAAATTATTCAAAATTTCCTCATCTTTAATTTATTATTTAACTATTTCGACAAAATTCCAGAAATGGCGGCTTATTTGCAAAATCTTTCAAAAATGCTAAGATTAAACCTCCAGTTCCTTTGGACCCTCTTCAACAGAAAGCTTTTCAGCTCTAAGTTTGGTTATGAAACTTCTAAATATGAAGTTTCGTCCCGATACCTTTAGTAGTTTCCTCGGAATCGTCGCCACAAAAAACGGGTACACACACACACACACACACACACACATACACACACACACACACACACAGACATTTTTTTGAACCTGGTCAAAAATGTTCAGGGGACCCAAAAACACATATTTCCGCTAAAATCTCAAAAAATTTTTTTGGCATGATTACAATACTTTACATACTGCGTATGATAAAGTAAAAATAGACCGCATCGAGATGTTGCTGCTATTTTCAAGACATCCACACAACCAAATTGCCCATTCAACCATGTCCAGGATAATGAGAAAATTCAAACAGACTGGGTCTGTTGAAAATAGCTTCAAGAAACCCCACAAAAATAGTTGCCAAAATGAGGAAACAAGTTTGCCAGTGTTGCAAGAAGTAATCGAGCCTAAAACGACTTCTGTTCGACTAATTGCTTCACACAGCCAATGCAGTAAATCAACAGTACATAAAATAATAAAACTAAACCAGTATCACCCGTATAAACCAAAATTTATAAGTACACTAAAAGAAAGAGACTTCGACATCAGGTATGACTATACCATCTGGTTTGAGGTGAAAATGAAAGAGAACATAGTTTTTTTTTTAAATATTCTTTGGACAGATGCGGCAACATTTACGTCAAATGGGACTGTTTCTTCAGAAAATTGCCGGTGGTGAGCACATGAAAACCCGAACTTTACAGTAGAATGCCGAGATCAGTACCATTTTAAGACTAATGTGCTATGCGGTATTTTGAATAATCAAATATTTGGGCCTTTTTTCTCGTCAAAATTTAAATGGGGAATTATATCTTCAGCTCCTGAATAGAGATCTGTCACCTTTTTTGCCGTTAATTCAACGGGCGTTAATTTGGTTCCTGCTTGATGGTGCGCCCATATACACAATATAAACTCTGTCTAGAACTTTTTAAATCATAAATTTGGCCATCGCTGGATAGGCAGAAATTCGGAATCAAGATCCTGGCCACCTAGATCCCCCGACTTTACCCCGTTAAATTTGTTTTTGTGGGTTTACGTAAAAAATAACGTATACAAACACCGACCATTTAGAGATATAAATCATTTAGAGCAAACTATACAACATTTTAAGTGTTAAAAATAAAATAAGTTCATAGATAATAAATTAGCATTATTAACCTATTCATAATAGTTATTAACTTAATAACGGGTAAATCAGTCATAATTAATTCAAGAAACAATAGATGTTTGATGCTTTAGTTATTTTTATTAAAATATTATCAGTGAAAATAAAATTTCATAAATGGTAGTACCGCGCGTCCCACCACTTGAGAATCGCTCGCTGTAGATGGATAACTACTATTATAAACCTATCCAAAGTCATTAATATTAACTGAATAAAAGCTAAGACACGCTGCTGAATTAGTGATTGTATGATATATTAATATCTACAGGGTGAAATATCAACTTCGCACGAAGAAAATGAGTAATTTTGTGCTAGTTCTAAATAAACATTAGTTATCATACCAAAATAACAAAAAATATAAAAAACGTATTCAAATTTCCAAAAAATAGATTAAAAAGAACCTTTTAGTACCATTGGCATTTACTAATATTTGTCACAAGAGTAATAATTAAGGAAAAAACTGAAAATATTTTTTTTCAAGGTAGGTGGCTCTGATTTTATATTTGAATGTAATTTTTACTTCTAAATATCATTTCTAAATAAAGTTTATCGATAATAATGAAAATAAAGGTACTTTACTCTTATCACAAATTCATATATTCTGAATCGCTCGGTATATGGCACGGAAATTTACATATTTGATGGTTGCAGTTTTGGTTTCATATGAGCCGCCAACTTTTATAAAGAATAAAATTTTCTGAGAAATACACAATAAAATTTTTTTCCATATGGTGCGGACTTTCGTGGACACACTGTATGTATATATATATATATATATATATATACAGGGTGTGTATAAATTGGCGGAAAAGCTATACGTGGCGATGTTATTCGTAAAATTCTGAGTAAACAATCTTTATACTAAAATGTTGTAGCGTCATTATTGTGCCCTCAGGAGCCATTTGAAAGAAACATAGATTTGGCAACGCTGAATCCAACAGGTGTTCGTGTTACTATGCATTTTCATTACAATAACCGTATACCATATACATATCGGCATACCCATTAAACGTATATTCCATGTTGAACGAACGAAAAGATAACGTAAAATACAATTACTAATAAACTAATAAACTAATTAACTAATGAACTGTAGGAATAATCACGGTAGAACGGTAGAACTGCCGAAATTAGCACAAACAAGTCAAATTACTTAATTTGATTATACAACTGTCAAAAGTGACAAATGCCAAAATTAAGTTACCCATGTTCTACAGTGTTGCCGAATGTATTTTTATGACAAAATTAACGAAATACCGAAATTAAAAACAAACTTTTTAGGCAGAAATATAACGATTAGGAAAAGAAAAATTTTCAATATTGTTCTTTATTCTAAACTGCAGCTTCTCCATCAATAGATTTCAAATAAGAACACCATTCAAGAGATCGGATATCATGACTTTGGAGACCTCGTGAAGACTCAAGAAGCACGGTACAATATTTTAGATTATAGATTGTCTACTCAGAATTTTGCGAAGAACACCGCCACGTATAGCTTTTCCGCCAATTTATACACACCCTGTATATATATTAAAGTTCAGAGTACGTATCGACCGTGGCTTCGTTGAATGGAAAAGCAAGTCAATAATATGGGAAATTCGGTCAGAAAGGCTATTTAAAGGAAACTCCTTTTATCTTAGTTCGAATTTTCGCTTTAATTTAAAGCTTCTTCATGAACAAGCTAGATATAATAAAACACAGGCCTAGTCAACAAATAAATGGTCATTTAAAAGAAAAACTTTTACTTACAAATAGAGTTAGAGAAAAGATCGCATGGAGAAATGCATCATCGGACAAACCATGCCAAAACACAACCACAACAGAGCACAAACGGAAACGACGGTAACATTATAACATTTATAAACAAACTGTTGAGGCGACACACTGTCTCCTACTTGCAGACAACTGGTTGTGAGAACCAAAAATACAAGGTGACATGAATCAGGTTTCAGCGCCAGAGCTGCCAACACCAACACTTTTACGTGAAAAACTAGATTTATTGAAAATTAAAAAGGAATAAATATTACTGAGTTGACATGTATCCGATTTGATAGAAGTACTATGGTCAGACAAGTCAGTGGCTTAAATCACGTCTGGCGTTACATAAAAGTGACACAAAACTACACAAAAAGAACTGCGCGGTAGCACAACATGCCATTGATTGCGACCATAGTATGAGGTGGGGTGATGCCGAAATTGTTGCGGTTGAAAGTAATTACAGGTGTAGGCTTTTCTTGGAGATGTTTTATATTCAATGTAATAGTGAAAATAGCTTAAATTTCAAATCGGATACATGTCAACTCAGTAATATTTATTCCTTTTTAATTTTCAATAAATCTAGTAATTCACGTAAAACTGTTGGTGTTGGCAGCTCTGGCGCTGAAACCTGATTCATGTCACCTTGTATTTTTGGTTCTCACAACCAGTTGTCTGCAAGTAGGAGACAGTGTGTCGCCTCAACAGTTTGTTTATAAATGTTATAATGTTACCGTCGTTTCCGTTTGTGCTCTGTTGTGGTTGTGTTTTGGCATGGTTTGTCCGATGATGCATTTCTCCATGCGAACTTTTCTCTAACTCTATTTGTAAGTTAAAGTTTTTCTTTTCATTGACCATTTATTTGTTGACTAGGCCTGTGTTTTATTATATCTAGCTTGTTCCTGAAGAAGCTTTAAATTAAAGCGAAAATTCGATCTAAGATAAAAGGAGTTTCCTTTAAATAGCCTTTCTGACCGAATTTCCCATATTATTGACTTACGGTATATGGTCCCGAGACAGCGGTCAACACTGTTCGGTAGGCAACCTGACCAGACAGAGAGACGGACAGACCACGTTAGCGCTTTATTATAAAGTGATTTTCAATAAGCAAAATCAGCTGTTTCCCCTGATTATTAGCCAGCGTTTAACCGATTTTCTATCTCTAATAATAACAATAATTGCCTTACAATACATCGTTCCCTGACACACAAGGTATATAATATAAATTATATTCAGCCAGTGACTGCCATGGACGAATTTGACAGTTTTTCAGGAAAGGATGTACTGAAAACGACAAAGTGATAATAAAACGCAATATACATAAATGTATCTACTGTAATCTTATCATGATCGTACTTAATTGTGATTTATATTTTGCACCAATTACTTACTGTTAGGGAACTGGTATACCCTTGCAAGGAGCAAAGAGATTGCAGTTCAATATGTTCATTAGGCCAATCGACAGAATTACTGATACATATAATTTTACACCAGCTGTGATGCCAATATTATGGGTGGAAGAGGTAAACACGATGTTTGTTTACCATCCTAACTGGAATTATTCTGAATTAATATGTTTCAGGGAATTGAGTTGACAGATGATCTTGTCCAGCAGTTAAAGGACGACTACCTAAACATGTTGGTTGCCTTGGATGCTGTAACATGGGTGCTAATTGGTGTTGGCATTGCTGCATTTGTCCTTCCTGTGGGATACATATTATTTGTTAAAATGTGCTAGGAGTGTTGTATATATTGTATATATTTTCATAATAAATTATTTAAAACATGTATTTGGTGTATTCTACATTCGCAGTAATCACATTATATTTCTTAATAATTTTATGAACATATTTCTGGAAAGTACAGTAGGTACAGTTAGTTTTGTGGGTAAAATTTACAAAAGTGAATACAAATATGTCACAATAATAAATAAAATGACTAAATCAATTACAGTTAAATTAAATAGGCTGCCTTTGCCGGCTAAACTATCCTGCGTCCCATAATAAGGGAGACTAAGTGATCGCTTAAAATCATTAAAACATGTACATTAAATTTGTTTATAAACTTTTATTAATATATAAAAATATTTCCATCCTACTTCAATAGTTTGGTCATTGGGATTGTTCTTATCTTTTAACGTTTAGTTTTTTGTGTGGAGGGCCCTCTTTATTTGTTCCTTTGTATGTATTCTTAATTCCTGTAAAATTTGCGCCCTAAAGGGCTCAAAATTTAGAATAATTTAATAATAAAAAGATTTAAATTGTTCTTTGTACTTTACTACAATAAATTACATACAACAGCGATTAACTCACATATTTTCAAATCAGTACTTAATTTGTCAAAAATACAAAAATCTAAGTCTAGTGACTAAGTTGGCCAGGATAAAAGTGAAGAAAATTGAACCAGTGAAAACTTTCTGGTATGCTTTATTTACAGCTTTCAGATTCAGATTATACCCAAAAATAAATATATTTTGCCTAAAAATGAGATAAAACTTTCAATTGGCCCTTATTTGTTTTTTAAATTCCTTAGAAAGTTACAGCCGTATGCAATATTAATAAATATTAATACAATTAATTTTTAGTATTTTAAACGGCTTCAACTTCTAAAGGAACTGAAAATAAAAAAAAACTATAAAGATTAAATAAAGCTCGATATAAGGCCTTTTATTCAGAATTAAATTTAGATTCTATCAAAAATCAATAAAAAGTTTTATATGGATTTATTTGTTTCCTCATTTCGTTATTCTTTTTTTAATTATTTTTAATTGGTTTACTTACACTCACAGTTTACGATGGTAAACGTTATTGCATTAAAAATGTGAAATGTGGAAACATGTATTTTATTCTTCTTTGTTTTGCTTATATTTCAAATAGCAGAACGACATTTTCTTTTTACGAAAACTGCGACAAACGTATATTATTTATTGAAATCAGTTCTATACGAGAAATGAAATATATGTAGAATATTCTACATATTCGGAAACAAAAAAGCATTTTTAATCAAACACGTCATAATTTTTGCGTAGTACATAATTGTAATTATTAACTGGCATCTAAAACCGGTTTTTTATTAAAAGGTAAAAACTTTATGCAACAATATTTATAAAAGTTATAAAGATTTTTCTGTGGCTACCGACGAATGTGTACTATATTCTATCGTTATTTATGGGTGTTTAGCAATGCAGAAAAACACCGAACGTTTGATGGTGGCCTACATTTATAGCATTTACTTGGTCCATACATTTATAGCATTTACTTGGAAAATTTCGCATCATTTCTCAGTTTACTGACGCATTAGGGCGGGTTGTCTTAAAGGTAGAGTCTTGTTAATACCGACGTCGGATACAGGATTTCATGTGCTTTGCAAATTTGCAGACGTCGATGTTCTGTGATGTCGCCGGAGTAATTTACAATTGTTTATGTGCGCCGGACGCCCTTAGATAACGCTCTCCAAATTAAATCGAATTTTAGGCAACCGATTCATAAATTTACGGTTCAAAACTCTGGCGTATACTACTTGAACAACTCTGTCGTTTGGTATGTTTAAAAAAAAACGAAAAGAAAAGTTACGGTTATCTTTTCATGGCTAACTTATCCACGGTAAATAATGATCTGGCAAATTTCCCAGATTTTCTCAATAAAACTATAAGCACCTAAATATTTTATGCACTGCACGAATCATAATTTTTATTTCAGAAAATTACAGTATTTTCAGATCATTAAAAATGGTATCTTCTATACACCTGAACCTGTAAACTAGGCTGACCAACTTTTTAATACTCCAGGTAGTTATTTTGTAGTTATTTTCTTTTCATCGTCAACATAACGAACCAAAAGGGACCTTTAATTACCGGCATACAAAAACAAAACTTTCAGCTAAGTTTCTTACTACGTCTTTATTTCCTTTTATCTTAAAATTTTAAGTACCGTATTGACTAATTGAAATATGTATAGAGAAAATAGCATGTCATAGGCATCGATAACATAGCTATGTTAGATACAGAAAGATACCGGATTAAGTCCAGGTTGTGGCAGATTTTTAATTAATATAATTTTAAATTTACATCGTGCCTGTGTGTCACCATCATTCGGTCTTTATATTTTTAAGGAGTTTAATGAGCTGATTTATTTTATTCTGGCATAAGTAACGATAAGAATATATACCTAGAAAATATTTTCTTTTTCTTTTCTTCCAATTGTTTCTTTCACCGCCAGATAACTCAAGATCAATTTTCAATAACTTTTAGCGTTAAATAAATTTAATCAGAAAGTGACATTCGCTAATCGTTAAAATTAAAAAAAAATTAAAATTAACGAAGATAGTCCGTTAATTCGGTATACATTAATACCACGGAAGTTAAAGTTAATCGTTATTTTATAAAAAAAAAAGTAGGTTATGTTGAGTGCCGATCTGTCGGTGAGTATGCAATCCAAATGACTGTGGACCTAGCGGTTGCATAAGTTAAAATTGCCTTAGGAATTTTAATACAGCGGTAAAAGACTACATTGCGAAATGCAAGATTTATAAGAGACAATGAAAAAAACAACTAAGGTCTTAGTCAAAAACCATTTTTAGCAGGTTGCTTATTTAAGTTTGGTTTAAATTTTCAAATTTAATAAGTACATACAAAAAACTGGGGAACCTGTGGGTAACTAAAAACAAAACAAATGGTCATCATTCAATCAAATTATCATGCTTTATATACGTACCCCGCATCGCATAAAGCAGTAAGTCGCACATGTAAACAAAACCCACATGTAAACGAATGTCAAAACTTGTAGAATGCCAATTTGAAATGTTTAATATTGATATTTTCGATTTAACGCCCTTGAATTAACGGATCACGAATGTAACGGAAGTTGATAAGTCCGCTAAAGGTTTTGAAGTTCTCTTAAAAGTTAATTCGTTATTAGAAATATATAATTAATGTGTATAAAAAGTATAGATTTATTGCAGTCGGGCGGTATATTCAAATTCGATGTCGGTCAAATTCTAACCGATTCTTATAAACAAACGCGTATTCACAGGAAATTTAAATGGGTTACAATAAATAAAAATTGAACAAATATTACAGATCTAAAGCGGATATCAAATTGTTGTTAAATTTGGAAAAAAATCTGCAATAAGAAACGGTATCTAAAGGTGTGAAAAAAACAGACAAGAAACTGTTTTTTGAAATAAAATAAATTATTTGTAAAGGTATAAACGAATCGGAAATAAAAAAAAAGGAACATTTTGTTGCCCGTTTTATTTACACCTTTATTATCTTAGAATAAATTTTGATTCGGACCAAAAAATGAGCCGTAGGAATGCAGCCGTAAATTTACAGAGTTTTTGACTTAAAATAAAAAAAAAATAAAAGTAAGTAGGTACTATAGTATTTATTTTTGCATTATTATCTTTCTTAGGCTATTGTTATTAATCGGTTATTATTATTAAAAAAAAATACCAAGTCCCGATGTGATCACATTGAGCGGCGTGCACTGTATTATCTAATTTTGCTCCAATTCATTTTATTTTTTTTACATTCGTCAGAAAGTATCACGACTACCAGTGCTATCGTGTTCAATAAACGATAAATGAGGCAATTATCCGGTATAATAATACATATATCGATTTAGTCTCAATATTGACCAGTACATGATAAATTATGATAAGATTACGCAATCGGCACTTTACATACGATCTTTTTTCCTAAATGAACTGGCCCTTATTCATATACATATTACTATATATACTAGTAAAGTAACCACAGTATATACAATACTTAAATTTGGGCCAGTATTAATGGGTACATGGTTTCCATTGTCATAATTTGATTATTATTTTAATTACTGCAACCAGTTCTTATGATTATGATAAAATAAATCCATAATCAATGTCATTAAGTCTTTGTGGTTCAGTTGGATTTCGGGCCGTAAAATTAATTATCTCGTCATTAAATTGTATTTTATATGGAGATATTTTGACAAAATATATATATATAAGAATGTATGGAGAAATAATCGTACATACAGTACTGCTTTCTTTGGAGATAGAACTGATGGCTAATCCGTGGATTAAAAAAAGCAATAAAATGTATGCTGGTATTAGGGTCAATAGATAAATATTTCTGATCAATACGTCACTTATATACTCTGTTGTACCCGTATTCCGTCCTTCATTTTCTGCGGAAAGGTGATCGACATATCACCTCCAACATGTGTTGCTCTATTATCAAAGTGATGATAACCATCGCCGTTCTTGGCGCAGTGGTTATAGTGATTGGGGCTGTTCTCGGATTTGTAGTTTTCAATAATATAGTGGACGATAGGTTAAGTGAAGTAAGTGTAACTGATTATTCATCATATCGTAGCGCATTTGGTCCATTAAATTTTATTCATTTACCTTTTACAAGACAATATAGGACAAAATAACAACAGCGATAATTTTTATCCGTGTCGTCGGAATACAAAATAGTAATTTGGCTTTTAATCTAGTGACAATAACAGTGAGCAGCAAAAGCATGGTGCAAATTCATTAACATTGAAACTATTTGGTATTTTAAAAAATCCTAGGACTTGTCGATTTTTTTAATTATCAAAATAATTATTTCTATAGCAAATTCAATTCAAGCCACTGTGTAGTCTTACTGTGTAACATTGTACATAAATGTAATAGCCATACATTAAAAATTAAGGAAATAGTGCTAACTTTGGTTAATCAATAGGATGTGAATGGGCGTTTTCGATACGTTTATATGCGCTAAATACGAATCCGGACTTAAAACTTACATACCACGTGAGGTTTTCGTGTTTTTTATACGGTAAAACCCACACGTCACTTAAATAATCGCTGCAAATGCACTTGTCAAATGTTTCAAAACACTTATAACATGAACGAACTTTCAGGATTTCATGTAAATGTACAAATGTAAATGTACAAAGTTAAGGTTCTCACTGGAGTCTGGATTCACTTTACCGCAAAAAGGAAAACCTACCTAAATCCAAATCCCTAACTAAGAGCAGGGGTCTCCAACCCTGTGCCGAGGGCGCCATGTGTTCATGTGTCCGCTACTGCTGACAATTTTTTATTTAAATCTGTGAGACTGTTTATTATTTTAAAATATGTAGGTACACATTTTTATATAAATTCAATTTCTGACCTTCAATTGTTACTGGCATATGACGTCATCGACATTCTTTTCAAATGGCAACCTCATATTTATCTTACTAATTTTGGTAGAACTTTTAATTGTCTTAATGGTAACGGAAGCATTTCGTACCCTTAACAAGAGTAAATAAAAAAAAAATATGAACATGCGTTTTGCATAGCATTATTTGCCCTGAAGACGAATCTGGACTAAAAAATGTCCTAAGCCGGATTTTCAAAAAACGCGTGGTCGAAATGTAAAAAACATTGATATTAGCAATTTTTGCAAATTTATGCCAGTTTCCCTAAAAAAACTGAAGGTATGTTCCCATTTTTTTAAAAAACATTTACAATAATAATAATAAACAACATTTATGCCCGGATTCGTATAAACAAATACTTTCCTAAAAGAAATTTTTTTTCGGTTCAACATACTTGTGTGGATTATGGTTTTCAATCATGAATATCATAACATCGAAGAGATCTCGACTCTCAAAAGAGCATCTTGATGATTGTTTAGGAAGAGGAATATCATCTCCCAATTATGAGAGACTCACTAACGAAATGTAATGCGAAAGACATTGTCCTTAACTTTGTACATATTGTTATTTTGGAAGTACATATTTAATCTAAGAATATAAACAATAATTTATAATAAGTATCAAAGCTGGGCACAAAGGCGTTAATCCGCTAATCGTTAATTAACGAAGTTAAATTTTTCGTTAACGAATTAACTTTTAAGTTAACTTTCAAAACCATTAACGGACTGACTAACTTCCGCTACATTCATCATCCGTTAATTCAAGTCCGTTAAATTGGAAATATCAACAATATATATTTCAAATGGTTGTATAGGCATTATGTGGAAGTTCGGTTTTGTTTACATATGTGACGGACTACTTTGTGTAACGTGGCGTGCGTATATAAAGCATGAGCGCCAGTTCTTTTGTTTTTAGTTGTTTCAACTCCAACGTATCCAACCCCCTTAAGCCCCTTTACTTCATTCTGTGCAATTCAACCGCTCAATTAAATTCGTCAACTCCAATGTGATTTTTTGTTTTTCTCTATGAAACATATTAAAATTACCAAGTTATATGGAATTAGGATCAGTTTGATCAGTTCTAAATATGTAAGTGCGTGCGTTTATAGCAACAATCTAGGAATTTTTGTCTACATGTCTAAAACGAAAATTTTGTGACACCAGTGTGTATAGACGCGAAACATAACCTATTCCGCGTTTCGTTATTTGTTATTGTTTGCTGTGATTTAAAGACTGTGTGTGGAAGAAAACCGTAATCAATAATTCAATAGCAAAGCATGTTGAGGTTATGTTTGTTACCAACCCAAAGCAACTATGGTTGTCAAAAAATAAAAATCACTGATGTTCAAGCCATGCGATTTATTAAAGTTACACAGATGTAGACAAATTGTCATAAAATTGCATGCGATTTTTCAAAACTGCATTGATGAAAGTGCAGGTTTGAACTGCATAGATATAAAAGTAGCTTTAGTTGATCTTTTCATCTTTGTATCTCGCAATGTAGTTCTTTTAGGTACCACTGTACCTACTTTGAAAAGTTTCTAAGGAAATTTTTACATATGCAACTGCAAGAAAGGTCCGCAGTTATTTGGGTTGCATACTCACCGGTAGATCGGCACTCAACATAACATATATTTTTTTATAAAAAGTTAACGATTAACGGTTAACTTTAACTTCCGTTACATTTGTAACAAATTAACGGACTATCGGTTAACGAAGTTAACTTCTTCGTTAACGGATTAATGATTAACGAAGTTAACTTTCTGATTAACTTTGCCCAGCTTTGATAAGTATGTTAAAATTAGGGATGCATCGGAGCTTCGGTTTTGCTGCCAAGGTTGATCCAGCTCCGGCCGGAGCAACCTTGGTATTCGGCGCACGTCACCTCAGAACGCCACTAGTCCAAAAACAAGTCGATTCTATCCTAGTTTTTGTACCGATTTAAAACCCAATTTGTACCCTCTGAAAACACCAACATCTAAATCTCTAGATCAAAGAAATACCCTAAACTACGGGTAGATCTTTTAAACTTCACCTCAGAACGCCACTAGAAAAACAAAAAGCCACATTGGATTGAATAGCGCTAAGCAAAAAATCATTGAACATTTCAATAATTTTTCTGTGTCGTGCTCTAAATTGAAATACATATAAAAACAATTAAACATTGATCATAAAAGTTTAGATCAGGATGTAAAAACTAGGTGGAAGTGGACTTTTTACTTACGACCATATAGGTACATGACCAAAGGCTAGCAGTAACTATTTTTGTAGCTGTTAATAAGAAGACCCAGCTTCGGCCGAAGCGTCGATGCTCCGGCTATCATTCACCTATGATTATTCTAACACGTGCTCTAGGGCACAAAAAGGTTGGGGACCCTTCTCTAGAGTAATCAATATTTCACAATTTAATATTGTCCTTTAAAAATTGAGCATTTTCTCAAAAAGTTAGAAAAATGGGGTTATATACAGAATTTGATATAAAAATGGTATTTCAATCATTAAAAATCGATGAGCCCACCCATAAGTTGACGCGATATGTTTCTTACCACTACATCCTATCATCTCAATAATGTCTTCCCCTATATTTCTATCCTGAACATGTTTTATATTCGCATTTATATCTATTTCTCCAAAATACACTTACCTACTATCAGTCCATAGATCAATAGAGTAGTTTATTGCTACCTTTTATAGATAAGTTTTATTGTCAAATTCTTAATGGTTATAAATATTGTCGACATTTCCTTTATAAATTACGTTGTTGCACGTAATAATGCCCGATGTGCGATATATTTCCCAATTCATAGGAAACACGTATGATGTATTCTTTTAAATATTATGTTGCAATTATTTCAGAGTGTGCGTCTAGAAGAGGGTACGGAACAATTTGAAAGATGGGAGCGTTTACCCATGCCACTGACTTTCAAAGTTTATATATTCAACGTGACCAATGTTGCCGAGATTATGCTGGGTGGAAAACCAAACGTACAGGAAATAGGCCCATTCGTATACAAGTAAGTAATTCTTATAGTATGTCCCACGAAAACCGTAAGTAACTAATCGATTTCAGCTGCTATTATAAGCATACGTTGCAGACGATTTCTGTGCGCTAGAACGTGACATCATTTCATCATGTTTCTTCATGCGTCTGTTCTTCCGGTTTTAAGCGTAATGTGTCATTCTCACTTTTTGTGTTCACACGATACCTACATGTAAAAATCAGGAAAATGAAAGTTTACTTGTTGGTAAATTTAACAATTTCACGTTTTTCAACCATCCCTTTTGTTCAATCAAAAGTCGGAATTGACATTCAACATTCTTTTCAACATACTGGAAAGTGGTCGCGTTGTATATTTGAAGACAATCAAATAATGCAATTCTTCTATACAAAATTGTGTCGTGACAGAATTCTTTATGTAGGCTCAACAGGACACTAATCTTCAAGATTAAACACGTAAACAGAAAAAACAAGTCTTTTAAGTGGCATTTCGTTACTGTCAATCGAAAGACCAGTACTGGTACATGGCCGGTCAAACACATACATACATACAATGTTGCTCTCGTTTTTTGCACAATCTGATCGTCTGTAAAACAATAATGCAACCTAATGGAATAACCTAGGTAGGCTGAAATGAAGGCTTAAACCTTAAAGTCTAACATGAGAAACCATCTGGCACCTCTGCAAAAAAGATGTATACGATAAGCTCACTATAAGATAGTGGCCGAGCACATGGGAATTGTGGCCTCGCAATTGGTAGGTAGTAATGAAATTCCACCATTGAGATTTGTAACTATGTTGCTCAACAAGCATTCATTTCAGTCTCTGTATTGTCTTAAGCGCATTATTTTCAGTGATTGTTTTTGGTTCCCTTGCTCAATTTTTATTTAAGAGGGTCCAAATCAAAGTTTGAACTGAGAAGTTCAAGTGTTCTTAAAAGAAGAACGACAGACCTTTAAAACTATGTACATATAAATTGTTTTGTTATGAATAAAAAGAAAGCAAAAGTCAGATTTTAGATTTTCAGATTTTTTCAGATTTTTTAAAATTTAACTAAACATGACCGGTTAGGTACGATACAATGTCTTGGACATACGTACTGTCAGCGGTACGTTTTATCAATGAGTTTTCTATCGTAACATTGTGTTGGAAGAAACCTAATGCTTGCAGGCCACATTTAATGAACGTTCACCATCAGAATTGGATAGAACTTGACTAAGTTATTGAAATTTATGTCAATGTAAATTTAAGTTGTCAAAATTATAAAATGGAAACACACGATAAACTTTGCATGAGATATACAGTCGTTTGTAGGTCTGATTGAACTAAAAATAGTTGCATGTAATAGTTGTAGTAAACATAATTCCCTCGCCGCCAAAACTTTGTTTTTGGCAAAAAAACTATTTTCATAGATGCACAAAAAAATAACTCCAATACTCTGCCACTAGGTTTCTAGTATTGTAATGGGGTGGACACCCTTCTCAATATTTATTATTATACTTTAATCAACTCTAAACTGAAGGGGGCCCCTGTTAGAACTTTGCTCAACTACCTAACCTTAACCCCACATGTTGAAGGTGGTAACTCGCCCCAAGCGACGCTTGGCGACGCTAACTGACTTAACAACGCAATCTTAATTAATCTTACGGTAGCGTGAATTAATTATCACTCTTACGGAGGCTTCAAATCGTGAGTTCTTTGTCTGAGACTTTGTCAGAGAAGTTTGAACTCACTAATTATTAATCGCTATATGCAAGGCTAAATACTTTACTATAAAAGGGACAGGTTTATATTATTCTAAAATGAATATACCGAAGAAAACCACAAAAAAATCTATTAACAAAAATATATACAACAATGCAGAACTGCTTACATGAAATTAAATGTTAATGCTAAAACAATGATATTCTTAATTTGGCAGAGATGGACAAATCAGCAAGTACAGACAACAAATAAATATCTTATTATTTTGGTTGAGCACAAGAAACACGAGACACCACAGTTATCTTATAGAGCCCCTGCTCTTAAGAAAACACGTCTTTACCCCATGATGGCTAAAATAAGAAGGACGCATCGTTCGCTTAAACCCTTAGTCGAACCCCTTGTAACGACCGCAGCGCCACCCCAAACCACTGTTTGAGAATATGGCCATTTCCGTTTGCCGCCAATATCAACTTATTACAGTATTGTGGATGAAAGAGAAAAAATAAATGTTTAAAACAATGTTGAAGCTATTTACGGCCGGTTTCATAATAAAGTTAAAGTAGGCTTTAAATACTTAAAGGTTAAAGTTGACGTTAACTTTAAAATCACTTTCACAACCCAATTTTAAAGATAAAGTCACCTTTATTATATAAGATAATTAGGTCTTTTTCTACCTTTTAATGTAAGATAAGGTTAAAACCAAGATTTTGCCTCTTATTGTAATAATATAAAATTAAAATCAAAGCTGTACTACAAATGAGATTTATAATTTATGAAATACAAATTATTTGAAGCTCTATCTTTATAAGATGGTATAGCGGCAGCCGCCCGATGTAACAAATTTAGTGTGACATTCAGGATATCAAAATGCAAAATTACAAAGTATCAACAATCCCTTTGTGATATCTTTGTTATCACCCATCGCCGTGTTAGAGAGTATCTGCAATAAAGTAGAAACTGAGAAAACGAGTTTGCAATCAGGTAGGAAATGTCGTTCTTTCAAAAAATATTTGCAACGGATGAATAATAAAAGTTAGTACAATATTATGCATTTTATAATAAAAATCCGTGTACATACCATGTTTAACAATTCACAATTTCTTAATAACAATACTTTTTAGGCAATATCGCAGAAAAATGAACATTGAATACAACAGCACATACGACACACTAACTTACCAGCAATATCTACTGTTTGAGTTTGATACTGTGGCCTCATTCCCTTTGGCTGAGAGTGATGAGCTTACTGTTCTTAACGTGCCACTTCAAGTAAGATGATTTATTATGGACGGATTATTATTTGCAAATAATTTTATTTTCCAATCTTATAGGGTCTGTTTCAATCAGCTGAAGATAGAGGGCAACCCGCTACTACAAATAGTGCCTACCGGGCTGCATTTACAGATGCAGATACGCCGTTCCATACAGTATCTGTTAGGACATATTTATTTGGCGGATACCAATTCTGCGATCCAGCAAGATTGGTGGGCGCGCAGTTCGCCGGCACCCGGCTTTTCTGTAACACTATACGCAACCAAATCGCCTATTCAAAAACCTTGACTGTGGATGCCAACAATGTGATTAATTTCTCCTTCTTCCGTCATGTAAGTCATTTAGTAGTTCTGCAAAAAGCACTAAAGAATAAAGTTTAAATTACATTAATGTTTTGGATGTGTGTGTGTGTGTGTGTGTGTGTGTGTGTGTGTGTGTGTGTGTGTGTGTGTGTGTGTGTGTGTGTGTGTGTGTGTGTGTGTGTGTGTGT